>CM014080.1:18716876-19316876 GCA_004119915.2 Collichthys lucidus | reverse complement strand
CTCCTTTAATATTTGTACTACAGGAAACAAAGAGACCTATCTATATAACATAAACATAAACACTGTACAAAGGGTTGGTAAAACTGTGTTTGACCTTAAATTATTTAGATGTATAAGATTATTGCTTTTGGTAAAAGTAATACTTCATCTTATCTAACACTGTACAAAAAACTCACCAGACCTTCCTCTGCCTCTCTGGCTAAGAGCCATCACATTTCAGAGATGTCATTACATTCTTCCAAAACAAAAATGTATATCCTGCCTCGACAACCTGATCTGGCAGCCTCGGTTACAAACCACCTCGCATGAGTGCTGATGGTTCAAAGGATCCGAGGAGAAGATCTGTCATTGGTCGTGGTGGGGCGAAGCTTTACAGTGGCGAATGGATTTGTGCCTCTGAAACGAGAGAATGGCAAAAAAATGTAACATAAGATGCTCAAGTGTTTGCTGCTAACACAGATAAACCACATACACACACTGTAGTTTGGAAAACCAACACCAGACTCCAGCCAATTTGACCATGGCTTATTGGTTTAAAAATTTCCAGTCCATAAAATGTTAATTTGCTGGTACTGGAATTCATTAGACGCTATATCAAGGGAAAGTTTTAAGTTGAAGTTTTTTACTTGCTACTGAATATTACCTGGGAAACAGTGGATTTTCAGGTTGTCCATAGGGTGATAATCCCTATAAAAAGAGAGTGAACAACCACAACAAATGCAGTTGGATTAGTGTGCCAGGGTTACTTCATGTGGAACAGAATAAAAAAATGTTTTGTCAACCTTGGAGAGTAAATTCCTTTCAGAAGTTAAAGGTGGTACCTGGACATCAGATGCTGATTCACCCTTTTTGTCTGGAAGTGGAGATACTGGTCGAAAATCTACAGAGCTCCTTCTAAGACTCTGACTTGGGGGAGGAGGAGGCGGTGGCGGTGGAGGTGGAGGTGGAGGTGGGTGTTCATTGTAGCTCTTCGTCTGACTGGGCGTTGTCTCCGCGACTGGCTCCAGCTTTTTCTCAGGTAGAGGAGAGACAGGCCGGAAGTCTACAGAGGCTCTGCGGTTGGGTGTGGCTGGTGGCGGGACATCTCCATAGTTCTTGCTCTCTGATTGGTCGGTGTAGGTGTCAGTGGGGTCCAGTAGATTGTTCATACTGTGGCTTCTTAGAGAACTACCACTGAGGATTAAAGGTGCACATGGAGAAACTGATTCATAGCAGAGCAGTGACCTGGAATATAAAAGCTATGTTCCACAAGTGTAATATTTTCACTTCCAGCAGCAATCTAAATGTGTGTTATAGGCATTAGTACAGTCAGTCTGCGGTGTGATCCCTGTAAGACATGTTTTTTCTCCTCTACAAAAGAACAGTGCTCCTAAAAATGTAATGTATTAGGTCTCTTGCTCGAGGACACTTTAGCAGATCGTACACTGGACAACATCTGGGAATAGTTCCAGTTTTCCAAGGTCAACATGTCACACTGAAATGTGCCATTTGTACATGGTAGCTGACAGAAAAATTAGCTGGCTCTAAAGTATCTAAAATTATCTGCTGTCATTTGATGTACACAGAAATAGTCATTCCTACCTTGTCGCTAAAGTGTCAGAGAAATCTTCAATAGGCGCCACATAAGCAGCAGGAAACCAGCCCTGACTGGAGGAGGTAAGACAGATACACAAGAGGAAACAGTTAACAACACAACTCAAGCTCTATAGAAAATACTCTCTGTATGTTTTAGACTTGGAATCAATGCATAAGAGTAGAGTGTATGAACAGCTACATCAACTTCTACATAGTTTTTGTCCTCTAGATTATGAAACTACTTTTTTTCCAAGCACTCTGTGTATTCTTGACAAATGAAAAACAAAACAGCATTCAGATATCACTTTATTGTTAAAAGTGTTCACTTTGCTGCCTTACCACACAAAATTAAACTTGTATATCTGTGTTGTTTTCATTTTATCTGGTTGCTGACAGTCATAAAGAGTCACAGGCAGTTTAATTCCCATGGAAAAACACAAACCATTCATCTCTGCCTCCTGCACCTGCATGCATACTGTACTAATTCAGCCTATATCTCAGCTACCTACCGTAGGCTGCTGTCAGTGCGTCCATACAGCCAGCCGTTGCGTGGCTCCTGGACAAGCACAGTGATAGTCTCTCCCCTGTTAAAAGGTAGGAGCTTTGGGTTGGAAGAGGAAGGGTGAGATACCAGGGCTCTCATGGCTCTCCCTGAAGCCAGACCTAGAGATTCCCCCACTGAGCTGGAGCGAGAACGGCTGGGAATGGGAGATGGCGCTGGAGTGGCGGAAGCAAGTATAGTAAGAACAGAACATGTAAAGTGCAAGCAAATTTACACAATGCCAATTATGCCATTATCTGTTGGTTCTAATTACATTAATTTAAGCAAAGTGCAGCCCTTTTCACACCTCTTGAGGGCACTCTGCCCAGTGACTGCTGCTCCCTCCTTGCCCAGGACATATCTTCATCTCTGGCTACCGTCTGCAGCAGGGAGCTCACTGATCCTCGCAGCTGGTCAGAAACAACATACAGAAAACAGAGCATTTTTATCTTAGTAAAGCAATAATTTCTGGCTGAGCTGTTGTATTGGATTACATCTAATATATACTGTATATCTATAGTCTATAGTAAAAGCCTTCCAATGCAGTGAGGAAATGAAAATCACTCAGTAGTTCCAGAGTTGATCAAAAAACAGGAAATGCTTCTTATTAAAATTGAATAAAAGCAGTATACTGATAAAACCAGGGCCCAAAGCAATTTTTCATTGCTGCGGCATCCCAAGCCAATACAGCTTCTTTACAGGCTGGTGCTTAGCATACTAATTAGCTGAGTATATTAACCTGCGCTTCTTGATCCAAATGAGTGGGAGTTCGAGGTCTGGAGCCTCTGGTGTCGTTCACTTTCTCCTTCCATCCATCTGTCTTTTGCTGGAGAGACGCACCAGTCTGAAAACAGTTGAGACATGTGGGCACCTCATTAAATAACGAAATGAACAGAAACGCTCCAGTGAATGTGATGATGGACACTAAGACCTGCGTTTCATCGGATAATCAAGCAATTAACATGCTATCACATTGGTAGAATAAAAATGCTGTGCAGCCTGATTACTTGGGCATATAACTGTTGCTGAGACAGTGATGTTACACAGGTCAATTTGGCATCAGTGTGTTTGTGTTTTTTCTGATTTAGGTTTTGCTCATTAGATTGTAATTTTAAATAGCTTTGTATAACTTAACCTGAGTTTAGTCTGCTACGGTGCATGCAACCTTCAGTGATTGAGCCAGATTCACAGTTTAGGGAAATGCCCCTTGACATTAGTTGAGGTGGCCAGTCCAATGACAGACCAGTTAAACTCCACCATCAGCCCGAGATGCTACTGAAACTCTGTGCTATCCAGGTAGAGATCATAGACTAAACTGGCTCACAGTTCACTCTGCAAAATAGTTTCCTTTTTAGTGAGAGAACATAAGAGACAGTAGTGGTCAAGCAACATAGACAGTGAATAGGAGTGGGGGAGCACTGCTATCAACAACACCAATCAGAGAAATCAAAAGTTATTTTCTGATTGTTTAATAGCAGTTAAGTTTATCACAAATGAACACACCCATCCCTCTACACCCAACACTCCCATACAAGCTTGTGGTGAATTGCCGCAATGCCTGATTTGGTCTGAATATGACCTTAGGCATGCAATAAGCTCATCACTTTTCAAGATGTGCCACAGTAGTAGGCAGGTTGCACTGGCTTGCTCACTTGTTGTGTGGTGCTGGCATGTGTGTGTGTGTGTGTGTGTGTACCTTGTTTATAAGAAAGAGCAGTGACTGAGTAAGGCCACAGTGTTTCTCTGCCAAGAAGCGATACCTCCTCTCCTCTTCCTTCAGAATCTCCTGCTGGCTCTGTCTCAGGTAGACCATGTACTCACTGTTCTCCTAAACACACACATTTACAAGAAACCATGCACACCTATCAGAAATTACACATATACAATGCTACAGAAGTGTTGCTGCTTGCCTATAAATTTCTTACAGTATATCTCAGTGATTATGTAAACTTCTGTAGTGTGTGTGTGTGTGTGTGTGTGTGTGTGTGTGTGTGTGTGTGTGTGTGTGTGTGTGTGTGTGTGTGTGTGTGTATGTGTGTATAACTACCAGAGAGTCTCTGAAGACTCCTCGTCTGAGCTGTTTCTCCAAAGCCTCTGCCTGGTTCCTCACCTCCAGCTCATAGACTCTTCGGCTTCCCTGCAACACAGAAAACAGATTCATTTAAGACGCTTTAATGTGAGAATAAAATGTTTTTCAAAAGTAGACATTTTTATTAAATGCCTCACTCTACATGCTCTCATGTCTTGACTGACTTAAGCTAACTGTAGAATCCAGACTCAGATTGGACCTACTCCGATGGCTTTGAAACCAGCAGATTTATTTCATTTAGATTATTCTGTAGGTGATGTTGCATCTATGCCCATGTCTCCTCTTCTGCTGTTACCTTGCCAAGATGGGGAGGCTTGTCCGCCTCCATGACTCTGAACGTTATACCAATAGAGGGTCATACCCCCATCAGGTCCAACTGAGCCAGGCAGGTTTCAGGGTAGAGACCAGACAAACATCACCTGGCCTTTCAGGTCGGGGGTTAGGTGTGGGGCTACCAACTACACCAGTCCAGAAACATGTGAGTCATTCTTGCAAAGTAATGACCAACAACAGATTAAATATTGTTTGTGACTGGCCAACCAAAAAGAAAAAGTTATTGGTCAATGATAGTGAAGTTATCCTTTTTTTTTCATAAAGTGAATTTTAGGAAAATCGCAGGAAAAATGCAACAGATATGAACTCCACAGTATACTGCACACACACCGGTAGTTTCTATATCTTGAGCCACAACGTAGAAATGAGCCATAGCAATTTAATTAGTAACTCCACTAAACATTTATTTATAAAAAAATATACTGATATGTATCTCATGTTTTTTCTCTTTCAATTCAGCCAATAAGTTGTAAAGCATTTGGGAATCAGAAAATGAAAGAATGCACAAATAATTGCAATATTATTTTCATGTAGACCTTTCACTTAGAACATGTAATGTAATAGCTGCCTAATTGTTACCATAAACCATACTTCTAAATAGCCCAGTAAGGTCCACAAAATTCTCTTTAACTCAACCCAGTGTGGATAAAACAGAAGTTTTTCCTCTTTGCGAACTCACATCGATGTACTCCTCATCCAACTTGACATTCTTCTCCATGGCTTGCAACACCTCTATCTGGAACCATCGAAACTGTAGCAGGAAGAAAAACAATGCCCTGTGGTGTAGCCAAGTCATTATGGAAACTATCCCCTTGTTCAAAACGTAATTTTTGTTATCAGGTTGTTTTGTTTGACTACATCTATATGTAAATGTGCTCTGTCCTCAGGCCAACTTTTTAATCAGAGGCCACATTTTGCTTATTCACATCACAGATTACCACTGCAATCAAGCAGAAGGGTTTGAGTGGCACTTTGAATTTTAAACAAGCAGTGAAATGCAAGCAGAAACTCGTGTCCCAAAAGCTTTCTGTAAAGTCCAACATTAGTCAATCAATAATGTATCTCACCAATGTGCTGCAGTATTCTTCTAATTTACATGTTAACAATATCTGCTACATGTCCTTGCCATATCATTATATTAATGTCTGTTGGGTTTAATAAAATCATAATTTGCTTCGCAAGATGAACCTTGGTAAATCATTTATTGTGGTTATTATTAATCGAAATATGACATTTTTTCATCTTTTCAAGATGCTTAAATTCTGAGATTTAACCAGCATTTCTGAAACTGTTGAGATTGAATACAATATACTGACCACTCCCTCCATCTCTGCAGTGAGTCTTCTTTGTGTTTCCGATATCTGGATCAGGACATCCCCTGTTTAAAAAAAAAAAAGAGACCTGACTTGACAAACACCAGATCAGATCAACATACACATCAAAAGCCTGCTGTCACATTTTAAAGTCAGTGTAAATTCATAATAAATGTGTTCTGAGTTTGTTAGACCAAAGAAAAAAGTGTTATTAACCACGCAGCCAAATTTAAACGATTGAGGCATCAAGTATATAAAATTCTGTTTGTATTCTGTTGTATTGTTGTGTATTTGTATTTTCTGTTCAGAGATGCTGAGGGCATGTCCACTGAGGGAGCTGAAATC
This sequence comes from Collichthys lucidus, assembly GCA_004119915.2. Lineage (NCBI taxonomy): Eukaryota > Metazoa > Chordata > Actinopteri > Sciaenidae > Collichthys > Collichthys lucidus. Next base: position 19,310,680 of record CM014080.1, on the reverse strand, counting down.
ACGCCTGTGCACAGGAGAGGTCCCGCTTACTGAAACCACAACAACCTCAATATGGATGCTGCCATATTTACTTGAAATGTTAAATATTGTATTGTTTTCTATATTATTTATTAAATGTTTATCGCTGTCATTCATTTTATGTGACTTTATTACAAAAGAGAGGCACAATATTTTAGCGGGAAGTCAGTAATTTGATATGTGACTTTAACACGATTCAACACCACTCATGTCATCTAGGGGTTGTTTTGATCTAACCGTCTGGACTGCTAAGATGGTGGAAAGTTAGCCAAGCCCTTTATATTATGGGTGCCTCTGGTCTTGTCTATTGTCGTGGATTGTGGTTGAGCTAATGAACTGAGTGCAGCTGAAAGACTGTCCCCATCTAAAATTTAGACGCTGTCACTCGATAGGGCCCCTCGTCACGCTGTGGCTCCCTGACCTTCTCAGTTAGCTCACCTAGCAGAACCACGTGTCATGCCGTGCTAGCACTGATGTATAAGCCCACACACTCCTAATGGGGATGTGTTAGCATAATGCTAATTACTTCTAACAATGCTATCACACGTCCCCAAGGTCTGAGTGAAAGTGAAGTTATGCACTGATGCATGCACTCAGGACCGTGCACATGCACACACAAATACACATCTGTGAGAACACACAGACACACACGAGAGGAGCAGACACTGCAGTGGAAGGATGTCATTTTAAGGTCACTGAATGTATGTGATGTTTTACAGTCTGGGATGAGTCAGTATGATTGGTTTTCACATTAACATGATAGAGCACTTGACCATCTCTAGAGGATAATTATGTTAAATGAATGCAATGAATTAAGGGTGAAACTTGTCATAGGACATCACACACACACACTCACCAAGAGAGCGGGATGAAAGTGTGTGAAGGGCCTGGTCACCCATTTTAGCCACAGCGCTGAAGTAGGCTTCACTGCAAACAGCTAAGGCTGTGGGACGTGGACACAAAAAATGCACAATAAATTAAAACCATTTAAAATATTTAACATTCTAAACCTATACACCTTCAGAGAAAAATCACAGACTACTCCTAATTAGATCAATAAATTCTCCCCTTATTCATTATAAACACAAGCTTCGCAGTGGTGACATGTGATATGTGATTTCAGTCGAGGGATAGCCCCATGCCAGCAGGTATAGTTTTACCACGCTGCCTTGTTGCCCTGTGACTGACTGCCTGTTCTTGTTTTATCAGGCAGAGAGGTGCATTAATGATACATGCTGCTCACCCAATTACCAACGTAACACACGATAAATATTGGAGAAACGCAGACAGGACGGATTAGTGAGGTCAGACAGGCAAATACAAAGGGAGGGACACAAAAGGCTGTGTTCAAACTTTGATACCTTGTGTTTTGAGAGAAACAGGTTCAAATTCTACTTAACTATGCTTCATTTTTTCAATTATACAAAAAACAGTACCGATACTAATAGTAGTACCTAAATAATTACATAATATATATTATGTTATTACTATTATTGTTATTGCTGTTAATTAAAAAACAACAATCGATGTATCAAATACAATAATAATATAAAATGAACCATGTAAATTAAATTAATTTAATCTAAATAATGTCTCATCTGTCTTTCTTGTAGACACACAGACACAGACTCATTCAATCCACGCCACATCTACTCACCCGTCACTCACAAGCTCACTCACCTTGGAAAGCTTTGACATAGCTGTTTCCTAGAGCAACAAGCTTCTGGAGGCCAGGATTGAACTGCTCCATTAGGCTCTACAGTAAATCACACACACACAGAAAAATGCATGAAAACCTACACATCTTTAGAAGCAGTTGTTACATCATCTCAACACACTGGAATTTTAAATCTCATGGATTCTCACCAAAGTCACTCAAGCCAGGCCATGTTTATATACATCATACATTATACATTATAGTTCTTCCTCCTATCTGAAAATAAGACATTACAGCCAATGTATCCACATGTGAACAGAAACCAAACACAGAGAACAAGGAGAGAAAAACTCACCAAATAGACATTTAAAGTTGATCTGTGCAGCTGGTCACTGGTGGTTCCGGACATAGTGACCGATTTCAAAGTCAATATGAACTTCAAGGAAAAAAAAGTCTCAAAAAATGAATGTCAGAGACAGAACAAACTTCTGTAAAAAGTCTGGATTCCCATTCAAATTTCTGAAGAAGTTTCCTCAGGTGTTTCTTGTCCTTTAATGTCTTAAGGCAGTGAAAGTCACCTTCACTGCAATCCCTCTGTTCCTGATGTTGTTCAAAAGAATGGTAACACCTGTCTGGCAGAATTATAGTGTTTTCCTCCCTCTCTCCCTTCTTGTGTCATTCGTTAATGACCTCTTTTACTCCCTTGGCGTCAACAGTTTTCGTGGAAAGAACGAGCAAACGAGAGAGAGGAAGAGTAAAGGGAATAGGCTGCCATATGAGCGGGCCAGGTAAATTATTGATTGAAGAGCTGAAAGGAAAGGAGAAGTAGGACAAGCAGCTGCCCAACCACCTGTGACGCAGACTCACACCTAAGAGAGTACCTCGCCTTCGATGAAACAAACTACTGCTTTAAAAAAGGTACATATTAATTACTTTGTTATATACATATACAGATCCTTTAGGAAGACTTGCTCTTTATTGCTTCAAACGTGATCGTATCTCAAAGTCAGTCATACATCTGCTTCTTGCATATCAAATATCTATGAGCTATACACTATACACCTCGCACACATCCAGTACATGAAAATGACAGAAAGATGACTTTTTCTTGTCCATCATCAGACCAACATATTAAATCAGGATGAAAGCTTCTCTTACCAAAGTCGCCAGTCACAAAGAGATGAGGCAAGCTGAAGACAGGTCTTGATATAGTTCACATTGCATTAAAGAATCATAAGGTGAAATTCAAAATTTAGAAGGTACGTGTGATGTTTGAACTTTACTGCAGTTCAACCACACTACATCCACTCAAGTTCTTTTTATTATTTGCTATGTAGTAGAAATACTAACAGATAATTAAAATTTAAAATATAGCCTTTTGCTAATGGTGCCAAAATCCCATATATATATATTAATTTAAAAAAAAAAATAATATATATATATATATATATATATATATATATATATATATATATATATATATATATATATATATATATATATACATATATATAAAGGTTTAACTGTCTTTTCTTATTTCAGTGTTAACAGGTTTTAATTTGCCTTTATCAGTCAGTTTGAGTTTATGAGTGAATGTGAATTAAACAACTTTGCACTTCATATGGTCAGTGTCAGTAGCAAGTCATTTAAATATTTAAAGAACAGTCCAAAATATATTTCAGATATAGTGGAAATGATAAATAATAAAAATACAGACTAGGGGAAAAAACATAAAAGCAAAAAAGTAAAACATATCACATGAATTATCTTTGTACTGTAGTAGTTTTTTGCATTGTAAAATAAAAAATAAAAAAGATTTACACACAAGATTTAACCTGTAACAGACCAATTTTGTTGTCATTACATTCAAATACACTATCTCTTCCAGTAAACCTTTTCTGTATTATTGTATTTTCAACACCTAATTATAATTATTAATAATTATAATACTTCTTGGGAAATAGTGTCTTAAAATTCCACTGTTGTTTCCCATCATACATATAAACCTCTTCATAACTTTCAAAACATTATGAGAATTTACAGTGGATTTGTGGGGATGCTGCCATTTTGAAAAATAAAACCATTTACAGTGACTGGAATTAATTAATCTGTTGTATATATAATCTGTTGAATATAGCTATTTAGGTTTCTTTCAGTTTGATAACACAGGGATCCACATGTTTTATCCTGTTTATATAACCTGTTCTACTAATATGTCAGGACATTAAAGTGCTTAATGTAACCTCTGACACCATTTGATTTGAATATTATAACATAAGTGATGTACAGACTGCTCTACCCAGCAGTTGTGAACGTGTCTTTCAAGTAGACAGTGTCTTCATAGATGACCTTATCACCACCACCATCTTTACTCTTCTGGCAACGACTTACGGTCTGCAGCACTGTTTTTAAGCGCCGATCAAGAGCAGCGAGGTGGGGCTCCGACAGCAGTGGAGCCACACTGTGGAGGGGATCGTGGGAGAGCGAGGCCCGCATGACGTCACTGAGACGATACTGTGGGAGGGACAGTAGTTGCAGGCGTAGCAAAGTGGAGCGACGGATTCTAGAAAAAGAGCAAAATAGGGATGTGTTGGAGATAAAGAGGGGCAGGATAGTGTGATTATAGAGATAGAAAAAAAGGAGAAGAGTATGACTTGTTTGTTATATTATAAGTTGTGTGTTTTGTTTTTTTCAGTTGAGGCAAAAAGTATTACACACAATTGGATAAATATTCAAACTAACTAAACTGAAGACAAGAAGGTAAATATCTGCCGTGTACACAAAGACAATCAGAAAAAAATGTCACATTGTTGTTTATACCTGCAGCACTGTTCTAGAGGAGCTAGGATAGAAGGCTCATCTTTGGAGTGACGCCCAAAACTACAATGAGAACAGACCCAGAGTAAGTCGAGTCACATCACTATTCAGCATTAACACACATACTGTACACACCAGCAATACTCACGCCCTCCCGTTGTCAAGGTGTAGTAGAAAAGTATTGTTGCCAAACTTCTCAAAGGTTTCATAATGGTGTCGGTCCATGTTACCTAGAGGAGAAGAATAAATTTGGTTACCATTCGAAGTATTTTTCAAACATCAAACTATTGTTATGCAAGCCTGAAACTTTTTTGTGCTAAAACTAAATACAATGTAGATGTCCTCACATAAAAAGCTTTGTCATGTTTACAGACACATCATTTCTATTATGAAGTGCTCATTTGGACAAACAGCTATTTATACAAATAATTCAAAACTATAAGATAAAAAATATGTTACTCTTAATAAACTGAACAGACCTGATGATAACTGAAAATATACTCGACGGCATTCTGTGTGTTTATGCATGTGGGACCTAAAAATGTAAAAATACATAAACATTTTAACCACTTTCAAAAGAACAACACCAGCTGAAAATCAGCTGCTGTAACAAGTGAATTTCCCCGTTGTGGGATCAATAAAGTATTATCTTATCTTATCTTAGAGGTGTACTACAAGGTGTACAATATGACATCACTGATAGGTGTGTTTTTGTGTGCACAAGACCACACCCAACAATGATACCAGGTGGATCATATAAAAACCTATACAGTAAATTGATGTTAAACATGTAAAACATTTAATCAAATTCAAAACATTAAGTATGAAAAGGAATCATACAGCAACAGCAAGTCAGATACATTTATGTAAACAGTTTATACTGTACAAATACATTTACAAGATTCTTCATATAGTCTTAATACAGACTTTTAATCAAGTAGTTAAAGCATCTAAATGTCAGCTTGGTGCATCTCAGCAGGTAAACCCAGGTTGGTTTCACTCCAACACACTCACTAGCCTCACCCTTCTCAAACTACACAACATGGGATTTAGCTGGGTGTGAAGGGGAATCGTAGTGATGATATTAACATCTGCCAGTTCCTCTTTTCCACTCTCCTGCTCTCCATCAAGATGGAGTGGACATTCATAGAGTGGTAACTGTGGGTCAGTCAGTGGAGAACTTTGTGCAACCTGGACATTGCTACTGTCTTTTAAATGTGAACCTTTATGAGGGAAGGTATCAGTATTCGTGCTCTTGACTTCAGGCATGACACAAATAAGGGGCAGTAAGCATGGCTGCAGAGAAACTGCGTCCTGTAGTGCCCCTAGATGTGTATCCCAAGATGCTCCTCTTAGCTCCAGGCCACACAAATACACAGCGTTCAGAGGAAATGAGGCTGCGTCTGTACCATCATTTAGAACCTGGAGGGAAGACAACAACAATCAACCTGCAAACTTAACTATTTTCATCCACTGGGTTTTAAAACTGAAAGGTCTTTTTAGTATAATTTCATTATTGTCATGTTTTACCTGAAAGTGCAGGGATATATCGCTGATATATTTGAGATTCACTTGAGCAGCCTGTCTCATCACTGCCACCAGAAAGCCTCTGGCATTTTTGAAAGCAGATAGTCGGTAGGCATCAGGAGGATCTGAAGTGTCGTGGTGCCAGAGATAAGCACTGAGCAACTCTGCCCTTCTCTCAAAGTGAGACAAGTCAGTGAGCTTGAGGAGGGAAGCGAAGGTCGGCGTGTTGTATTGAACGGGCTGTTGGAGTTGTGAGAGGAGCAAGGACACAGAATCAATGAGATCATCCCACTCAGCCTGAAGGAAGTCACGTAGGGGACTGTGAGAAGCAGATCCTGCATTTATATCTATGCTGTCATTCTTTTGTGCCAGGTAACTCTTCAGGGTTTGCAGTCTGTCTCTGGCATGGCTGTAAGATGGCAGTGTGGCGGGCTGCTCTAGCTGCTCAGTGCATAAACTCCTCGCTGTTCTTAAAGGAGTCTGTGAGGCCTGCAATAGTATGTTCAAATTGTGGCTATGGAATTTGATGGTCTTAGCTGCCACGTCTGAACTGAAGCCCAGTAGAAGGGGGTCATTGATGTTCACTGCATCTTGAAGATCCTGCTCCAAAATCTGCTGTAGTACTGACAAATCTAGAGACATGAAACATAGCCACAATCAATTCACTGAACTTACACAGATCAACTGACACACAGAAACACCCACTGTGGCTCTAATGCTTGTACTCCATGCTATTTCCTCCTGTAATGTTAATTAAGAAATGTAATTTTAATGCTGCAATCATGTAACTGGTTAAATTGTTGAAGTAGTTTGAAGAGTAACGATTGCTTAAATTCATTTCCTCTGGTTAGCTGTCTCATTAATTAGCTTGTAAGGTGTGCACTATGTAAAATGCAGTACTAATAGAAACAAAGGTTACCAAAGTGGCCAGGATTGCTGATAATATTTGAGAGAATGTGTGGTCCACTGCCCTGGAGAGGTGACACTTTACTGAGGCAGGTCTTGGCAACGCTCTCCACCACTTCCAAATCTGCAGCGTCTAGTACATGACCACCGTGCACTAGATTGACTAGAAATGAAAAGTATGACAAGGTCAAAGCGTTCTGTAACTGAACAAAATGGACAGTTTAATCTGTTTAGGCAGCCTCACCTGCTATATACTGCAAAGCTTTAGTCTTGTCATGGCAGAGACTAGCAAAGCAAATGTGTGCATCCATCAAAGCCAAGAGGTCTTCCTGAGTCCTGTGAAGCAGAAACAATCCACATACACAAGCATAAACTCCTAATCCAGCATGACATATCCACCGTTTAAAGAATGTACCTTGGTTTGAAAATACAGAGACATAAATTCTAAATACATTTGGTTTCACTCTAAATGGATATTATTGAATATTTTGCAATGTGACACCTCTACTGTATATTAACTGCAGTATCCAGTATGTGGCCTCATTTCCTCACCACTTGTAGATTATCCCCTGACCTAAGTATTTATAGGTCTGTCTCTGCAGTAACACAGAGTGGAAGATGGCACAGCGGAGGAGGAGCTCCATGTTTTCTGTTGTGACACCTGACAGTGATTGACACTGTATGATGGACACCACCTGTTGCAATGAGAAACTCAACTCCTCCTTCAGATCCCAGGGAGAGTCACAGACCAGAGGCAGGGCACACATTCGCACTGCAGCTGTTTAATAATAAAAATAGTTATTATCATTAAAATCATAATTATCATTAAAACCTTAGCAAAGCCACAGCTAATTAAGGTTATTTGTGTACTTGAGAGGATAAATTACATCACTTATCATAAATCACATTATTGAGAGAGAAAAGTAAACATTGTGTCTGATTCATCTCTTAGACTGCAGCTATACTGATTGCCCCTAAAAGTGATGTTATAATCAATAAATATACCTGGTATGGAGCATGATGCATGTTCTTGAGTTATAAACCACAATCGGAAGCTCGGGTGAAGCGGGCATCGTTCCTCTGTGCAATCGGTAGTTAGGCAGATACATAAAATACATAAATAGAAAAGAAAAGTCTGAGTTATAAGCATTTGCTAATGATTACGAATGATACAGATGCAATTTAAAGTGAATTCTGGTGGAGCACCTACCTCCGAAAGCGATCAACTGACTGAGGTGAGTCACTACTTTGTCATCCCATTGTTCCAACAGGTGACAGTTGTTAAATACCAACCAGTGGCCATCATGAACAGCTTTGTCCAGCATTGAGAGAATGGCCTTTGTGTTACATAGAGCCCCAAAAGAAATGACTTTCACCTGAACCTAAAACGTATTCATTAAGAAAAACATCAAGCGCTGAATTGATGTACATTAGTCACAGCTATTAACTTGAACCAAAATGAAAGCGTGTATTACCTCATTTGTTTGTGCTGCACATCCAGCTAATTTGTGTATTAAGTGAAGAGGCTGAATGCTTGTCCACTTATCTCCTTTTGGGACTGGGCAATGTAAGGATGATGGGTCCCTCATGTTTGACAAGATACCGCAAGAGGGCCTCTGGGTTTCCAGTGTGAGGGGCCTCATTCTCTGCTGTCTGTCCAGGAAGGTTGAGGTGGTAGATGGCCATGGTATCAGCTAGTCCCTCAAGGCAGTCTGGGAGCATCGTCTTCCAGAGCAGAGCCCGCTGTAGCAGTGACAGATGGGAGTGAGAGCGAAATGGAACAGCCCCTGCTACAGAGGAGGAAGGGACCTGCAGATATTCCTGCCACTGCATGGGACAAGTGGAGAGAGAAGCGATCAGCCCCCTGAAGGCTGGTATCTTCTCCAGGCGTAAGAGCTCTGAGTGGATATGAGGTGGTATCCAGCTGGGCAGAGCACTAGTGGACTGTGATACAGTGTTGTGAGGCGAACAGCATTTCACTCTACTGAGAGGATGCTCTATGTCTTGAAGGCCCCTGAGAAAAGCCAACCTCTCAGCATCAGTGCAGAGCTGGTTGTGCTGGAGCAGAGCCACAGACACCAGCAGCTTCAGAACAGCGACATGGCTCTTGATGAGACAAGGCCTGTATCGCACCAGCAGCTGGGCTACCATCCGGTTTGTGACCTCTGGTATTATTCTCCCTGGCACTTTCCCAATGTTACACGACTCTAATGGCCTGCCATTCTCAGTAAAGGCCTCTTGCATAACTGTGATGAAGCCACGTAGGGAGAAGTAGTAGGCAGGAGAAAGACGAGACACCTGCTGCAGAGCCTGGTAAAGGGCAGCAGCCAGTCTTATTAATTGTCGGGGCACAGCCAGAAGGGACTCGTGGTACTCCAGCTCCTCACTCAGCTGCTGGATCTCAGCCTGCAGTTTCTTCATAGCTTTTTGATGAACAGCCACACAAGGAAGAAAATCAGGGTCCTGTAGCAATGAGGTGTTAGACTGCAGGATGTAGTCCATCAGTGCATCCTAAAACAAGATTATACACAATAAAGATAATTGCATTACCATCTATCTAGTCAGATGCATAGAAAGCCTGTGCTTAGGTTTAGTTAAAATTGCTAAAAACTGCCACTCATTATTTGTACAGCCCACTTAAAATTATGTATGAGCAAAGCCATTTTAGGCAACAATTACAAGAAAGCAACAGTATGCCTGTTGCAGATGCACATTTTTTTGATCACACCATTTTATTCCTACTGAAAAAAGTACCCCAAATAGAGATCCCACACTGTTTTCATTGTATATCACTGAATAATGACACTAAAAGACCAACAGAAACATGATTTGCTTGTTATGATGGTAAATAGTGGTCTCTTCACCTGTTCTGAGACCAGTTTCTCTTGCAGCAACTGCTTGTCATTCTGCAACTGCAAGTGCTTAGTCAGCAGGCTTTTACATTCAGACTGCAGCAGCTGTGTCAGCATCAGCTCCTGGATCTCTTGTAAGCTCAGAGAGAGGTCAACTACGTGTACTTGAGCCAGGATGGATTGATGGATCTCTAAGGAACAAAAGCAAGAATACATAGTAAACCACTGCTTTGAGACGAGAGCTCATTTCTAAAATGTCCCAGAGTGACCATTCCGTTAGTCTTTTTAGATACCCCATGTTAGGACATAACTCTTTATGGGCAGAGAGCAGCATCCTGTTATTATGATCTGTGAAGTTATTAGTATGCCTCTGTGTCAGCTACAACCTTAGTCAATCACAAAGACAAACTCATGTACATTTATAGGACTTGCACTTCTGTTGCACGAAAAATGCCAAGTAAGCGACTTTAACGGAACAGTTATGTTGACTCTACAAATCCATCTTACCACAACTAAGCAGTCGGACAGGCAGATGTGTGCTAAGGATGAGGCAGAATTCAGGGTGGGTCAGCTGAAAATGGTGTTTTAGCCCTGGAAGGGGACATCCAGCAGGGAGTGCCAATCTGGCCAAAAACCGAGGGCTTGGACTCGCACGTTCCACATGAGTTATGAGAACTCTCAAACCTGCAAAACGAAAGGTAAGAATGAGTACAGCCTGAAAAAGGACACTGTAACTTAAATTGCACAAAATTGGGTACCACATTACATACAACATTGTATAAAACTTAGTAATATAATATTTTTCATTCACCTTTCTCTGCAGCCTGGTCCACCTTATCCAACAGCTCTGGATCATCAGCAGAAACCACCAACTGTGCTTCCTTCTCAAGGCTGGCCTTCTCTCCTGAAGAGCAGAATGTGTAAATGTGAATTAACTAAATGTGAATGAACTGACTGTCTGTCATAATAAATTCTACAGGTGGTGTATGACATATGGACATATGATGTCATTATAAAAATAACCCCAGGATTTAAGAGGGTTTAGATGACACAGATGTAACTCTAAGAACTTACCTGTGATGCTTTGAGAGCTTATATCAAGATGTTGCTGGGTGTCTGCCAGTAGAGGCCAGCACTGAACCCAGGCACTCCTGCAGCCCCACAACAGCAGTTTTTTAACCATTCTGTCAGATGGAGAGTCCTGGAGCATTCCTAATGCCTGACCCAGAGGCCGCTGTAGCCTCTCAGACATAAGGATGGGAAAACCAAGAATGGGGCAGGAAGTTGCAGTGTCAGACTGTGTAAACAGGGAGGTTCTGGGGTCTTTGGGGTTTATGTCGATGTTTCCTGTCTGACATAGCTCCCTCCACTTGCTCAGCAGTTCTGTACGTATATCAGGCCCAAAGGGGCCTAAGTAAGCAATGATTGCAGCCAATATAAGGGCATCTCCTGGTAAAGTCTGGTTATTTAACTCCTGAAGAAAAATACGAGAAAATCATAATTTAAAATTATTATTATTTGCATGTTTATGTGACATGTACAGTATATGTATGTGAAAATTTTGTTACCTGTGCAGCATCCCTCCAGTCTCTGACATGTCTCATCCAACTGCTTTACAGCTGCAGTAGCTTCTCTTTCTGCTTTCTCAGTTGTGTGCAGCGCCAGCAGTTGCTCTTCCAGTTCCTTTTGTATCAACTGCAGCTGAAGCTCGACATCCTCGAGATGACGGGATGCATCCTCCTTGTGCTGCTTGGCTAGTTGCAGTTTCCTGCGTGTCTCTTTGGCCAGCAACTCTAATTGTTGCTTGATCAACAGTTGGTGTTGCATACAGCAGCACTCATATACAGCCTGGACCCATCGACACAGGGACTCACAGGCCTTGCTCACCTCTCGCACCGACTCTGGCACAAATAGGGGACTATGAACTATCAGGCCGAGCTGCTGTAGCTGTACTTTTGACAGTGACAGAGTGTAGCGGTCAAAAAATTCCAATTCCTAGAAGAGATATTAGCAAGAAAGCAATCAAACCAAACCAACCAAAATAGCCTTTAATGCCATTGTATCCCATTCTAAACATATGGATGACACCACTGTACTACTTCTATGATTTAAAGAGGTATTTTTCTAAATAAATATTTTTGCCACACACCTGAAAAAAGTCTGATTGCCCAAGAAGCTGTTTAGCGCTCTCCCAGCCTGGTGGACGATTAAATAGCAAACAAATGGCATCCATGACTTTCACCACTCCATCAGGTGGCTCTCTGTAGTGGCGTACCTCTTCCAGGTCAGATGGATTCAGACAACTAAGAATCTTCAGGCCTGACAGAAACACAGGTCTCACCTGGAAAATAAAAGTTCTTCGTTTTGTTTAAATCAATGCTCTACATTCTTCTAAATGTTTTGACTGCCTAACATTTAAAACATCCTAAGATACTACAATGAAAAAGTTAATCACAAATGTGTTTTGCTTTACCCACAAATTTGTTTACCTGCTCCTGAGCGTGATTTATTTGCTCTTCCAGATGACACAAGTTGTTTTTCTCGACTACACATGCCTTCTGGGCTTCCTCTAACAGCCTCCTCTGGTAATCTACAGCTCTGAGGAGCTTCTCCTCATGCTTCAGGATGGAGAAGAGACATTGAAATTTGTGATTATATACAAGCTGCAAAATTAACCAAGGGCCATATGTAGAAAAAATACACACACACACACATATAATATTGAGCCCACTTTAGCTGCATATGTTGAATTGCTCTACATTACCTGCTGCGTCTCAGAAACCTTCTCTTGCAGTTTTTTTAAGTGCTGTTTGCACTGCACAGCTGTGTTGTTTATGGCATCCAGATGAGACAGAACTGTGGCCACTCTGAAAAAACAAAAAAAAAAAAAAACCATGAGTTATTGTAGGCCAACAAAGACTAGGTTGTCAAAATATAATATAATTTAGACCCGTAAAATGTACAACAATGTACCTGCATCAGTATATGCACAGCAGTACATGAAAATCCAAAACAGATTTTTAAGATCAACTACCTGTTAGCTTGGCTCTGCTGTTGCTTGTGCAGATGGTTGCAGAGGTAGTCAAAGTGGGCAATTAACTCCATATAAGTCTGAGGGCTGAACGGCTGAGCTCTCAGAAGGACAGAGGCATACTGACAAGCAGATTGATGAATTCCTGCCATAGCCACAGACAGGCTGTCCACTGATCCTTCTCGCTCCACTAAATAAAAAGAAAAGGAAAAGGGATATGTTATGCTACAACCTGTAAATAACAATGCCAGTAAAAATGAAGTGAATGTAGATATAGAATGTAGTTATAGATATCTACATTCATAATGTATTGGAGATACAGATATTTAGAGATTAAAACTTGGTGGTGTGACTCACTTTTGTGGGCAATGGATTTGAGGCACTGAGCGGCAGCCTCCACTAAAGACTGGCTGGACCAAGGCTGGTACACCTCCACACAGCAACTGAAGGTCAGGGCCTTGGTCAGCTTGTGCCTACATAACAAAGTATAAAAAGTCTACTATTTAAAATTACATGAGAAATCTAGCATATTAAATGGCGCAAGTTGCCCCTAAATATCATATCAGATTAGAGACTACATGGTCTGCATTCAAGTTAGGACTGTGTTTACTAAATGACATGGGCTACAATTGGAACGTGGACCCCAATGACTCAACAGTGATGTGACAAATGGTCTTAGGCCCTATAGGGTTATAGTGCTATAGTATCAAACCTAAAGGAACATACAGTAAGGTTAGGCTTAGGGTTACATGGTTGCACTTGGCTGGTTTCTTCACCATAGTGCTCTCAAAAGTTCAGTTTGTGTTTTGTTATGGAATACAGACACAAAGGTTCACTAACAAGTGTACAGTAGTAATTCAAAGAAAATACTTATTCACATTTAGTCCATGTGTTTCATTGCTGGTAGGTAGCTCACTGCTGTCTGACATGGTGAGGGGCAGCAACAGGAAAACATGTACATTTCTGTGAATTTGGCTCAGGTACCTTCATTTAAAAAACAGAAACAATATGGTTTCAATGTACTCACATTTTCTTTTCATAGTATCTACTGCAAGTAGTAGACAGTTGTATAAATATACAAAATGTATTTCTAGGCCTAATAATATAATTTGATACAGTGTTAAATTGTAATTATAACAGATTAATTAGGTATTGTCATCTTACTTCTCAAACATCCAACTGTCCTTAATGTATTTTCTTGAGTTCTTCACAGCAGTCACTCTGGAAACATGATTTCTCAACTCCTCTTCCGTGTGGAGTCCTGGGTAGATTCTGTGGGCCATCGCCACCAATAGTTCTTCTCTGACAGACAGGCTAATTCCTTCATGGACTAGTATGACGACATTAACTCCATCCACTCTGGTTTGATTCCCAGCCTCTTTTAGGATTTCATGCAACCTTATTCTCATTACCAGGATGTACCTCCATCAACTGATAGCCTGTTAAATATGCAGCTAAACGCACAGTGGTTTTACGACCTGTGCTTCTGTCTGAACCAATCAGAACTCCGTGACCTCCAGGTATAAGCAATGCCCTGAGGATATGTAACAACTGACTCACCCTCTGTCCTGTGTACAATGTATCTGGTTGTAATGTTGTAGTCATTATCAACCTTGTCTTCCTCTTTTCTGTCAATGAGTGCACAGAGCTCCTGCAGGAGTGCATCAAGGTCTAGATCGTGATATGAAAACCTGCATCTAAAATTATGTTGGTGATTGACTGACTTTAGGGCCTCAGAGACCTCAGGGCCATAAACAAGCTTAGTCATTATTCCCTCCATATGCTGAAGGTCCTGGGGTTGCAGAGGGTGAGTTTTTTGGCTTGCCATCGTCCAAGTGAAAGTTTTCTGACAGAAGGGAAGGCTCAGTCAATGTACATCCTTTCTTTAGGTCTGACTGGTCCACTGCTTTTGGTTCTTTAGGCAGATCTAGTGTATCTAGACCCTGACGTATTGGCTTAAGGGTGCCTGCTGTGCCCACAGGCATGTTGTGAATAGGCAAGGCTTGTGACAGGGGGTGGGTCATTGAAACCAACAGTGCTGGGTTTCATGAAGCAATCTAAATCCATAATGCGTTCTTGCTGTCTTGGCTATGAGTGATACAAGAGTATTGCTTTCATCCTCAGAACATAGCCTATCACTAAACGTACGCATGCACTCATGCATCCAAAGATGCACTATGTTAAGAATGGATGCTGCAGGTCCTGGCAGGACTGGAGGAAAGCCAGGCAGTAAATCTTCCCTTTTCAGCATTTTCCCTGTGTTTAGAATGCTAGGCTGCCACAGGCACATCCCTGAAAACACCTTCTGAAGGTCATGCTGGGAAAATATGAAATGGGGCCTCTGTGCATTAGGCTGGAATTGATTACATACTGCATGATACAGATTGTAGTTGCCGTGATGATACAACATGCCATGTCCTCACTACTATGCTCAAATGGCATATCTTTAAGCCAGATCTTTAGCCGGGGAGAATGCATAGACAATATAACATCCATAGATAAGCTAGGGAGCACAAAGATTGTGAACAGGCGTGAAAGCCTGGAGGATATCACATTTCTGTGCTGATTGTCAAATCCAAAAAGACAACAGGTAGCCATGTAGCTGATGGACGCAGAACTCAGTAACTTGAGGTGGTAGGTATCAAATGTTACAATCTCTCCCTTTGATATACTTTGGCGTAGCGTCTCAAGAGCTGCTGAGGTTTTCCCAAAGACATCTATCAACAGGAACAAATAGGAATGAACTATGAAGCTTAACACAGTGCAAAATCAGATATTAGAAATAGATAGCTAGAAATGTAATATATTAGCTCTCCTGAAGTACATGTTTTTACTCACCACAGGAGGCTTCATGCAAATCATCCACAAAAAGAAGCAGTCGTGGCTGTTTTTTCATGAAACCCATAGTGTCTTTGGAATTCTTCTGGCAGGTGATGTTATTCAGTATAGTGCGTAGGTCTCTTGAGCTCAGAAGTGGACTGGCTGGTAGGCTAATATGTGGCTTATCAAAACTCAGCAAAGTTTTGCACAGAGTAGTTTTTCCGGAGCAGGGCTCTCCTGCGAGCAGCACCGGTTGGTTTGCCTCCAGCATGAGGTTCAGGAGATAGGTGTGTTTCCGATACTATATGAATAGATTTAAGACACTTGTTTAAAATGTTTGATTCCAGTGATCACTACTTACAACACTACAGTACTTTCGCTACGCTAGAATGCTCAGGACAAACCTTGGGAAAGATGGAATTTATCAACATTGTGTTCTTGGGGCAAAACTTGCAGTCAGTGGTAAAAAAGTGTTCAAACACACTCTCTTCATCAGGAATCTCAATTTTGTATCGGCAAGTATACAGCACTTCACGCACCTAGTAAGTCGAATTGTCCCCAGTGTCTGAAGTAAAAACAAAATATAGGAAGAAAATTAGTGATTGATATTAATATTATGGTTTTTTTTTGTACAAAAGTGATTGAATACATTTATAGCGACAACATATACACTAACTTATCTGTGTACACTTCATTAACATTGTCCTACCGAGGATGCAGATGTCCTGTAAATCCCCAAATATAAGCCACCAGAAAAAGGTTCCTGGGCAGCAGCTCTTGTTTGGTTTTGGGATCTGTGCCAGCTGTATATGAATCTGGTGCAAGAATAAGTGATACAGTATTTATAAAAGTAAAGTCATTAATTAGTCTGTATGTTTATAAGGTTATATGTAACGTGTAATGGTCATACCTCTTTTATCAAATGGTATTGCCTCAGCTTCTTCCACTTCCTTCCGAAAATGATGTAGAAGGGCACGCAGGATCTGAACGAATGACATGATTTCTTGCAGTCCATACATAAGCGTTTCTCCTTTTCTATGGATTGCAGAGACGATTGCATGTTGCTTGAGCAAATTAAGAGTGCTGGAAAAAAGATCTTCAGCCAGACGAGTCCACACTTTCAGGGTTTCTTGATCCAGTTTTTGTTCAGAAGAGAGAGCTTCCAATTCACTTTTCCATACAGCTTTCCACAGATCAGTACCTGTGAAATAAACAGTGGCTGCAACAGTTCACTGCAGAGGGACTTGCGTCACGTAGGTCAGTAGTTTCCATAAGTAGCTTAAAGTGTGATTGAGATGACAGTGTTTCACCTGATGACAGGCAGAGAAATGGCTCCTCGGGACTGCAAAGGGTGGTTAAGGTAGTCTAACCAACTGGGGTGCCCCACAGGCTCCCCATCCATTACCAGCCATTTCACTATGGACATCTGATTACTCTTCTTGTTGCAGATTGGAGAACTTATTGGTCCATGTCGCTCTGAATCTCTTAGCACCTTTGCAACAGCTCCATCTTGCCATCCTCTCTTTTCACATACATAGCCAAATACCTCTTCGTAGGACATGGCATTCGGAAATAAGACCACTGTGTTAACAGAGTTCCAGGTTGAGACAGAGATCTGTGGCTTGGCCTGGGTGGTATCTCTTTCAATCATATTGTCATTTTCAAACACATCTACATTCACTGCCTTGGAAGCCAGATGATTCAGTGCTCCAGCTAGAGCACAGTAACAGGTTGTCTTTCCACTACCTGAGGGCCCTATAAGCATAACTGCCTGAGAGACTTTCATGGTCTGGTAGAGTGTAAGAGCATTGCAAATTGTTTCAGCATCATGAGTGAAACCATTTTCTTTGTAATTCTTCTGTAATTGCATCTTGAAGTTGGTTCTTTTCTTCTTCCTCTATGTATTGCTGGGAAAGGGGAAACTGGCAGGCTAAAGGGAATTCTTCCTTGAAAATGATATAGAACTGTGAGGCTTTCTTGTGCTCAGTAAAGAACTGGTAATAAGACAGAAAGAATCGCTTTGACAATGGCTGTCTCCTCCATTAATGCCCGTATAATTGCCAAACGAGAACTGTGCAGCCTAGAAGGCTTTTCGGTTTCTTTTCTATCCTTCTCAACACCGGCAGTCACATTATGTGAAGACTGTAAGATCAGTCAGTTCAGCTGATCCTTTAGCCCCATCTGACATTTCTCGTTGCTTTATACTTTGTTGTAAGTGTATTTCAGAGGTGGAGATGATCTTTTGCAAGACAGTAAAATAGCAGCCCTAGGTCATCACTGATGAAATCAGGCAGGCAGCGGGAATCCTTGGCCAGGTTGATGAGGGACACTAGACGTCTACTTAAAGACATTGCCTCTGAGAAACCTATGGAAGTCAACATTACTTCTGCAATGATTCTATAATCTGGATGGGTTAATGCAACTGGTCTGGTTGCATATCTCAGATCCTCTGGAACCTCGGATGTATATCCTTTTGATGAGATGACAACACATCCATAGCTTAGACTGGCATGAATGCTTTTCCCTGCAAACACCATATGGCCTTCGGAATCAACAAAGTTTTTGCACCTTGTGACCCCATCAGCAGTCCTGTCCTTTGGGCCCTCATTCACTCTTTGATTCTCACTTCTTGTTAAGTCAGAGAAGAATTGGTAAATGTCCTACTAGATGCTGTCCCAGTGACGACAGGACCCGTTGAGTAAGTAAGTCCACAGAGTCCAGCAGAAGCCATGCTCCAGTCTGGAGGGCACCCAACAGCATCCGCTGAACAACACTGGGTCTCGTGCTTGGACAACACAGTACACTGACAACCTGTCGCCCCAGAGCTTTTCCTAACTGGATCACTGTCTTTTTTTTTCCAGATATGCAAGGTCCACTCACAAATCCACATCTGTAACTTGTCAGAGCAAGGAGAATCCCCAGTATTGCCCGATCTGTGGACGGAGTATGCACCATCACCCAATCTTCTGGACCAAAATACTCATATTCATATTGAAGTTGATGGCCCAGAACATCTACATAACATGTTGGATCATTGTTGCCCTTCAAACTCCAATCTTCTGAGTTTATATGATACTTCATCAAGCTTATCCACTCAAAAGATGACTCCAGGGGTACATTTTGTACCTCCGTGAGTCGAGATAGGTGCTGTGCATGATTCATTGTAAGTTGCACCTAAAGCACGCAGACACATCATCTTATACTTAGAAACCAGAGATTCACTTTTAACACCTGTGACTCCATTCCTTATTGAATAGCCAAGACTTTGCAGTTTTGCGGAATTGTATGCTTTTATGTTGCTCAACTTCACTGGGCTCGATTCTTGGAAAGCTTGTAGAACAACCTTGCACCAAACTGCCTCCTCAGTCACCAGCAGACACTGAAGAGGATATTCAGACAACAAGTCCAGCAGAGGTAGTGCGGTTTTCCTTCTGTCAGCAATGTGCAGCAGCGTGTCTCCAACTTTCTCATTACATGTCAAATCTTGACTGGATGGTGCAAGCTGGTTTTGCACAACAGAACATTGTTTCATGAGGTGTACCATGGTCAACTTTAATTGTTTCTCAAAGAAACAAAGCCAAACCAAGGCATTGAGATTTGGTTCCAAAGGATACAGAAAGCTAATGTGCTCGTGGAAGCTGCCAAAAAAACCCATCACATTCTCTCTGGGGCTTTGAGATGTAGCCCCACAGCTCTTTACATCTCTTGTTTGTGATCGTATTTTACAATCCACTACAAGCCAGTGTACCTCTTTAAAGCATTTGCGTACAAAGGATTGCAGTGTGAAAGGCGTTGGGCAAAAGGAGAGTAGTTGTATCACTTCCCTTTCACTCATGAAACAGAGCCTTGGAAACTGTTCACAGAGGCCATCCAGGAGGTCCACCATCTGATTGGAAATACCTTCCATTATAGACAGACCATCAATGAGAATCTGGCAAAGGCTATTGCCATAAAATCTGTCATTTGTCTTCTTGGAAAAAACAAAGTTCAATACACGCGCATTATTCAATACAGAGTGTATCATTTCCTTAAATGTCTCATCAACTGGTTGGAATCGTTCCAGCTGAGAAAAAAATAGAAAGAAATCAACATTTATATGACATGTCAACTGACATGAGCAAAGCTTGATTAGCAATGCAAATGAGATATGTTTGACTTGTTATGATATAGGGACATACCAAATCCACTCTCTGAATACTGAGGTTTTCATGGAACATCTTGGTCAGAAAGGCCCACATTTTCTGGTACTTTTCAAATAAGTCAAGCAGCTTCCCTATTAACAATGAAAGGGAAAGCAAAATACAATACAATGTTCAGAATGTTTATGCACTTGGCTGCAAATTTTCAAAATTGTTAAAAACCTTACCAAGATCTTGTAGTGACTGCATCCAATCTTCCATCTCCAGCCTCAAGTCCACACTGTATGGGGACTTCAATATGTTGGACAGAGTCATCAAGTCATTCTCTGTCTCAGCTAAATGTATTTCCAGACCTAATTGTAAAAACACATGGCAGATCCCAGAAACTTGTAAGCAAAATATTGCTATTACACATTTTCCCCAAGTAAAGCATGTTTAAAATGACAACAACAGTGACTGTATTAATTATCAATGCTAGCTTGTTATTTAGTCTCACCAATAATCGTGAATCTTGCATCATTACAGCCGGGTTGACTGGTAGTTTGTAGATTTGAAACAGTGTCCTCTGGGGGCTTCTCTGGCTCTGTCAATCCATTTTGTGGCTCACAAAGGTGCCAAACAGGGAGAGTGAATTTGTCCAACTGGAAGAGTCTAGCTTCCCATCCCTGTCGAAGCTTTTGGAAGGTGTTTCCCATGTTATACTCTGCTTGTGCATCCCAGCATATCTGACAGTAAAAGGTATCATAAGCAAAATTGTCAATTGTCATTTGTTAATGACAAACAAAAATTAATTCCTTGTGTACTCTATTTTAGCATTGCCATAACTTGCTCAATTATGTGACATTTCTCCTGGTCTCACCTTGGTAATTAGTTTCTGGTCAACTTCAAGTTGTTGAGACAACAGTTCAGCAACAGTCACCTTCTTCTCTGGGATATACAGTAGGCCCATGCCTGCCAGATGCAATGTATTTTTTTTTATCATTTTACAAATACTGTGGTTAGATATGTGATACAATGTGGGCACAGTGTCTGACCTTCAAAAATAGCTTTCCAGTGTTTATGTTTGAGTGTGGGGCTTTGCAGCATAGCCATGACTGCAAGCTGATGGTTTAAAGTTTCCACGATTCCTAAAGTCTTCTCCAGCACAGCATCATGGGTAGGTATGATACTTGTTAGAGATAGAGCTTCCTCCTTCCACTTGGCAATTTTTCCTTGAGCTTGTAACACTGAGACCTGGTAAAAAATATGTGCTGATTTTTTTTATGTGCTTATCAATACTCCAGTTCTTTACATCAGACTTTTTTCATCAAACAAAGCACGTAATGCAATCAATTAAGGAGAGAGCTAGATCAAGTTTAAGTAAATTAAAAAATGTGATCACTAATAATGCAAACAAATAAGTATCTCCTTGCCAAACATATTTTATCATCTTGTTAAAAAGTAAAGAGAGGTTTATTTGACATTACCTCACTGAAAAACTGCTGTTTCCATTCTTCCATCCATGTTGTGTATACAGCTATCAGCTCCCACAGGTCTTTACGGGCTTTAGCCTTCTTAACATCTGATGTCAAAGTGGTCATATCCATTGGATGTTCTGATGGGAAACATAACAGTGTGACAAAATCAGGATTTCTGTAACTACATAAAATCACCAGTTTTCCATGAGCATCTCGTCATCTCACCTTGTAGGTTTTGACTGTTTGTACTAAGCTGTTCCAGTTTTGCAATGAGACTCTGCACATGTGCATACATGTGGTTCAGTGTGGAGACCATCTCTTTTGCATTCTGGGTTGGGTCAAGGAATGGTCCAGATGTAATTTTAGAGACAACATTTTTAAGGTCATACCCCAAAAATGAGAACATTGTGTTCAGTGCATTAGCCATTGAAGGGAGACGGTGGCACACAATGCTATCTGCTTGATTCAAGAGGGGAATAAAGCAGTCCCACATGTCCAGCATCTAAAGATAGAGTACAAACAGAAGTGCACACACCGCAGTGTAAAAAAAAGTTAAGAGTTGTACAATTATTATGTGGCTATCAATAGCATCATTTGACTTTTATGCTTGCAGACCTTTTTTTCCAAAGTCATCTCCTGTTCAGTCATCTTCCTAAAGTTCATGCAAATAGTGCCCTGGAGGGAGTGTATGTACTCCAGACGTTTCTGTGCATCGGCCAACATTTTCACAGACCCTCTCACCTAAAGAGAGACAGATTTAGCATTTAGTAATTTTACAAGTTTCTTATTGCTAACAAATTGTTTGTATACTGATCTAAAATGTATCACCCAGTGTTTGGGCCCCGAGCCCAAAGACTATGCAAGAAAATGAATCAGTATATATATACACACACACATTAGGATAGGATAAGCAAACTGGGTGACAATAAGCTAGATAACTCTTACTCTGACTTGAAACTGCATTTTGAAAGTGTAACAGACATTTACCAACTTTATGCCACAAGTAATGCACAAGTTTTCTTCAATAGTGTTCCTTAAAATAACAGCACTGAATACCCTAGTGCACTATGCATCACCTGATCATTCTTGGATAATGGAATCTAAATTCAGAACACATTTGTTCTGACAAGGCAGAGCTCTTGGGATGAATAATTAAATTAAAGGGAATGTGTGAGTCTCAGAGGACTGAATCTTCCATCTATGAACCATGTAAAGGTAAAACATGGAAT
Organism: Collichthys lucidus; assembly: GCA_004119915.2. Lineage (NCBI taxonomy): Eukaryota > Metazoa > Chordata > Actinopteri > Sciaenidae > Collichthys > Collichthys lucidus. The sequence goes on along the minus strand of CM014080.1, from coordinate 19,288,227 downwards.
ATTAGAGTGCTCATTTCTTTTTTATCATTATATTATATATTCATCTTTTTTAACATTTTCATTATCATACAAGTATGTAAAGTCTAAAGAGTTGCTATACCATAAGAGCGTATTTTGAGAGGTCACGTAAGTCTTCGGGTTCTGTCTTGAGTTTAGCAGTAGCCTGCTCCAAATCCAAAATGAGGCTTTCTGAGTGTAGCTTTATCTGCTCAACAAGCTGCTGTAGAACTTCCTCCTCAATGAACTTCAGCTTTTGCCCTTAAAAAAAAGGTTGAGAGTATTATGAGAGTATCTGGATACAATCTGCATATACAAAAACATGGATTTGGGTTGTCCATCTGAACAAGGCCTGACAGTCTTCAAGTAATACTGGAGAAGAGATTTAATTAATGTTATTAATTAATTAGACCAGACATACATAGATGTTCCTTTATACTGGTACACTGGATGATGAATAGTTGGTTGGAGGTAGAGATTGATGAGGGGACTGTGTAGATTTTTTCGGTCCATTGGCGTATCTTCTGTATGTGTTCCTCATACACTAAAGCAGGCTGACCCATCATGGTTTCCAAGGAGGCTCGACCCCATTGGCCAATGAACAAATGGATGTCTATCAACCATGAGTACCTCTCACACAGCTGCTCGATTTCTAGTTCAGCTTCCTGAAAACAGTGAAAATTACAAGAATGACCAGGTGTGCAAATTCTTTAATGTGACTTCTGATGATGCAGAAACAGTGGTTAGAGTTTAATTTCAAAGTGAGAGTCTTACCTGCATGATTTTGGCCTGCTCTTTCTCAGCTTGTGTTGTCACATCATTAATGCTGATCTGCCACTCAAGCTGGGCCTTGGGAAAGGAATAGTAGTGGCCATGCACCCTATTTCCTTGCACCATTAGCAAATGCTTCTTAGGCACCACCAGCCAGTGAGATGACCAATCTCTAATCAATCTCCAACAGCAAGACATTCTGGTATCTGGGGCCATTTCATCTTTGTTCTTTTTCTTCTCTAGGAATTAAAATACACGGACACTCAAAGTAATTAGTCTTCCACCTGTTAAAAATAAATAGATGCTGTTCCATAAATATGTCTGTTCCATATAGCAACAGAAATGACAGCTTTGGGACTGTGTCAAGTACATTTTTATATGAATATTGTATGTATGGATCAACAGACACTCAACTTAAAATACAATACTGAAGTTTGAAGGCTGTACCTGTAATAGTAGGATGTTCAAGACAGCCGAATTGAGAGTTTAAATCCTGAGCAAAAGCAGAGGTGAAGACACTGTTGCTGTCCTCTAGGAAGAATCCACAAGTATCACACATCTACCAGAGAAGAAAGGCTTTATGAGACTGGTGATAAATTCATCACACAGCTTGAAGGAACAGATGTAATAAACATAATATATTAATAATATAATACAAGTATTAACCCTACACAATTTCTTTTCTCAATGGAAATTATGTTCTTGTTAATACTGTAGAGAATATTTTAATATAATATATCACAAGGCGTTGGAGTTTAGTATCTTGCTCAGGGACACTTTGACTGGACTACGGAAGCTGCGAATCGAATCAGCATTCCAATTCGATTACTAGACAACTTGCTGGCTCAGGTGGTACATTTGTCACAAATATGAGGCACATATCCAATAACCAATACCCACAACTGAAAATATACTGTAATGTGGGTGTAGCTGTCTTGTAAATTACCTGAATTACAGAGTCACCAACAGTCAGGAGTGCTTCACTCACTGCTTCTTGGAACAGATGTACTGGTGGGTCCACAGTCAGCTGACTACTAGCACTGAAACACAGCTCAGTGTGGAAGAGACAGCACTGCTGATATTTCTCCCTCTAACAAACGGAAATACATCAAAATCATTACTTTATAGTAATTCTACTAGTAATAGTAAAGTTTTTTATCCATATCTCTTCTGTTATTAGCTCGAGAGCAGTTTGCAAAGGTGAATCTGAAAATAATTCATATTAAAGACAAGGGTGACCTTCAAAACATTGCTGAGGAAAGAAGTGACATCTTGTTGGATGATCGTGACGAGACTCTGTGTAATTATTTGATTGATGAGAGCGGCAAAGTTGCCCAATTTCTGGAGGGTGCTTTCAGATGAGGCCAACTGTCTCTTTAGCTCCTTCTGGTGAGCCAGGTGGAGGTGAATGGATTCACGAGTTTCGTTTGGCTTTTTAGCATATTCCATGTGCAGCTGCAGCTCCTGGTGTGCCTTGTAACTGTTCTCTTTCACCTGAGGATAAAAAAATATTACAGTAATAACAAAATACATAAAGATCTACAGTGATAACATTTTAACAAATTATGCTTCCTGGAAAACTGACCACATGGCAATTTATTTTGAAAAAATTATTTTAGATTAATGAACCAATGGAAAACTGCCTAATGCTCTAGGTTAGTATTTGCCAAACTTGGGTCAGGACCCGAATAGATCACAAACGAATTTGCCTAAATAAATTGCATAAAAATGCTATGATATCTGAATTTATTTTCCTAATTAAAACAAAGGAAGAAAGACGGTTCCTTTATTTTAATTAGGACAAATGAAATTAAGGGGCTAATTCATCCATTAAACACTATAATTTTCTTCGCTGGTCTGCTCAGCTCAGATGCTGTGTGTGGGTCCCCTGTTTCTCTCTCTCTCTCATGCATGGTGTTGAAACAAAAATACAGTAATGACAACTTAAAAATAAACATATTGGACAGGAATCTTCAAATTAAGCATTCTCAGAATATAGTCAAGTCAAAATCATTTTTGCTGTGCAAAGAAGAGACTTTAAGGAGACAGTGTGTTTTGACAGTGGGACAGTAAATTGCATGTGTGAAAATGTTTGTTGGTGTCTGTGGTTGACTAGTGTGTCGTGAGTTTCTTTATCAGTAATTAATGTAGATGTTGGCAATGTGATGTGCTTTAGTATGTTTAAGTTCCTGGATACATCAAATTTCTCTTGTCTTGAGCTGAAAAAGTTTGGGAACCCCTGCTATAGATTACTCTATCAATAAAACTATTAATCATACCTCACAGGTTTGAGTTTGTTATTGTTTTGTTTTACATTTGAAAAAACAAAATGTCGCACCACATTTAGGATGACAGCACGATACTGTGATAACTTCTTCAACATCTGCAGACACTCTTGATTCATGGTGATCAGTATGTTCTTGAATTCCAGCAATGTGTATGTTCTAGACTCTTCCTGGGGTAGACGGTGTGTCCTTTTTAGTTCTTCAACAATTCTGTAAGAGATACAGTATCATTACTAGCTAATCTGAACTAATGTTAAAGCATAGCAACTGTTCTCTCTAACAGTAAAAGTTTAGATCCAAAACTGGCTATATGTCTAATAGCTCATTCAGTATTACACATCACTGTGACTCACCCGGTGAACACAAAAAGAGCATTTCTGAATTGAGGTACAGCTATAATCAGCATACCCTGCAGATCCTCACACTTGCGTTGAAAAATTACTTTGTGCACATTTCTATGCAACCTATGAAAAAAAAAAGAAACACCAAACAGACAAGGCATGGAGATAAACAACACAAAAGTAGAGACCGAAAGCACCGCTTATGTGGACTTACCTGGTGAAAGCTTTCTTTAGTCTGAAGTCCCTGAAAAACGGGATCTCCTGCAAAGCTGTCCACAATGTAAACTCTCTTTGCCACTCTTCCAGACTGACAACTCCACCGTAACCCCTTTCTGTGACATGCAGTACAGAATTAGCGGAGAAGATGTAGTGCTCAGATCCAGCTTCACTGGAATGGACCACTCGGAGGTCATATGGTCTGAAAAAAGAGGATAAATCACTGTATACTTGTGGTTTAATTGTGTGATCCTAAAAGAATGAAATTACAACATAAGAATATCTATAAGAGTCTAAAAATAAAGTGTGGTACATAACATTGTTTCAGTCTACCTGTAAGAGTCCCCATCCACTTCTTTCAGGTAATAAAACTCAAATTCTCCCAGCTCTCTTTTCTTGGCAAAGATATGAACTAACTCTGTGGCAGTGAGTGGGACTTTATTGGGTTTGGTCACGTTCCCAGTTTTCACAGTGGTTATCTTTTTATCCATACATGTTGTGACTTTTATGGATTCATCTTCCCCTGTAAGACTGAAACAATAAAAACAACTGTGTAAACAACAGAGCAATTCATTCAGGAATCAAACAGCACATGTTGTCAGCTCTTTGTGGCACTTTGGTAAGTGAAAGAAAATGCTGTGTGGGAGAGAGAACATTGTGTCAAAGGCCATAAAGGCACACCTAGTCAAAATTACATATCATAATATCATCAGAACAATCAGGCACAATAAAAACAAGTCTCTGTAATTATTTCATGTACCTCTGTGCTGTTGATTCATCCGCAGTTCTGATGGGGATGTGGGTCCCTAATGCTGAGGCCATTAGTCGAGGCCCTCCTGTCCATTTTGTGTCATCTGCAGCTTTTCCAGCTCCTACATGGGCTATAAGATGAGGGAGCTCCACAACAGATAAAGGTCTATCAAAGGGGACATTTCTGAGGACAGGGGTGCAATTATACAAAGGCCTGGCCACAAAGGCTGCTGAGAGAGAAGGTGGCTCCCGACACAGAGGTGGTAAAGTTACTTTGGGGGAGGTGGTCTTTTTCTTAACCTTGGATCTTGGCTTAGTAATGTTTTCACCACAGGTATGAGAAGCTCCATCATGGGATCTTTCCTCTGAAGGGGCAGCGAACATGCTGCTGATCTCTCTGTGAATACCATCAGCAGGTTTGGGTAGTGCTAACTTTGTTTCGCCAGGCTACATTAGGACTTTCCTGGAATTTCTGGAAGAAAACAAACAACAACGTATAACTTAATCAGTATAATTGGTAACACCTGTGTTCAGCCTGCTATTTCATGTCAACATTGCTGCTGTGAAGAAAGCCTACTGAAACAAATGTTGAACAAAAGAGTTGTTTTCAACATTATTTGTCGTCTCCAGAAGTATTATCCTTCACCTCTGCCATATTTCCTACTACAAATCCTGAAAGATGTTGTCACCTTGGTGTATAACGCTGAATATCTTTGTTCCTATCAAATGCTGTGTCGATAAACGTTAGCTCACATTAAATCCGACCTACGACCACAAAGCAACGATAAAATTACATTAGTATTTTATGAGTTTCTCAGTTACATTAATACATAAAGTTTACAAGGAAGGCCGTACGCAAGCAAACACCTTTTAGTAGTTAACGTTAGTTACTCTAACTAGTTGTAACAGCTAAATTAACTCCGTGGATTTACGTTAAAACCAAAGACGTTACACTTGCCTGAAGTTTAACGTCTTTTCCTTATCCGGCTTAAACTCAGACACTAAGAGTATGAAAAATATATATAGTATTACTGAAGTTAAACAAGTACTTTAAAACTACGAACTAGCTAACAACACAAGGAGCAAAACTTACTTGTGTGACTTTCTTACCTGACTGTGAACAAGTTGTCAGAGCAACCAAGGCGCGTTGCCACGGTGACGGCTCGTTGCCACGGTACGGCACAGTAACTTCATTTGGACTGTGGAGCTGGTCGGTTTACTGGTGAAGGTCAAGTGCGCCAGCTTTTACTGTTAATAACCCTTAACATTACAGCTGTTTTATACACGGGATAGCTTGTCAACACTATATGAAACAACAGAAGGCAATTGCTCACAAGAAATCACAGCAATCACCATTTTTACCATATGCCTGCATAGGCCTATACAGAGTTCCCACACCTTTTTCATGAACAAATTCAAGCACTTTTCAAGCACCTTCAAGCACCAGTTTTTCCATTTTTCCAGCACCTTTAAATAGGTAGCCTACTAGTTGTGTTTGCCATGATGGTCATGGGAAGCGCAGCGGTGCCACTGTATGGCATAATAATATGGGTCTAATTAGCATTATTTCATATGGTGGTAGATTGATAGATTTTTAACTAATTGTGAAATTTCAAGCATTTTTAAGCACTTCACAAAAAATTCAAGCATTTTACAACCTCGAAAACAATGAATTGAAATTCAAGCATTTTCAAGGAATTCAAGCACCAGTGGGAACCCTGCCTATAGTGTTCTGTGTTACTGTAATCTATCTATCTATCTATCTATCTATCTATCTATCTATCTATCTATCTATCTATCTATCTATCTATCTATTAAATCATTCCATTAATTCCTATACTAAATTGCTCAAAAATATGCAAATCCTTATAAGAATGAAAGTGATGAAAGTGTAACCTTAGAATATGAGGTGCCTCAGAAACAGTTTGTGGTTTGTGTTTGTTTGTTTGTTTTTTAAATTCCATAATAATAACATTTGAACCGTTCAGCTTTAGACCTTTTTCTAGAGAACACATTTTGATTCCATATATATACAAAAAACACAAAGCTATATACCCTAGGGTTGGTAAATATAAATTGAATGTAGCTATAATTCATGTTTTGACATGCTATGACATGTGGAATCTTAATGTCAGTGTCAAGTCCATTACCACTAAAACAACCGCTGTGTGTGCCCAGCAACAACAACTCCATTATCCCTTGGATAGTTTGAAATTTGATTCTTATATCTTAAAATACATAGTACACAGTACATACTCATCAAGAAGTCCAGTATGACCAGATCTATAAAGTCCACCAGTCTTGTGCCTTTGTTGTATGGCGCTGTCTTTTTCACTGTTGAGCAGTACTCTGGATCTGACTCCCACCTTAAAACACATAACATTCCAAAAAATAAAGGTGCAATACAAGCTGTGAATACAACAATATCAGTTTATCTTTTAATATAGATATAATGGAACAATATGGAACATTCTTCTTTTTAGAAGCTGTCGATTTGTAGGGCTTTGTTTCCGTACAACAATTCTGCTGCCATCTCAGAATTAATGTTATGATAATGATAATGTAAATTGTTGAATTATTTGTTATCATCCTGCACATTGGCTCCTCTATTCTAAATGATAACCTATAACCCTAACACTGTATCTACTAACTTTGCCAGCTTGCTGCGGCTGTAGGAGCGTCTCCAGGGGGATCTCCATGTCCTACGGGCCGCCAGGGAGAGATCAGGCAGCATGACAGCAATAGAGGCCTCCAGGCGTCTGGGGCGGCCACACACAGCATGCTCTGTTGAACAGTAATAGGAGCACTGGCCGTAGAAACACACGTTACCCACTAGGGGGAGCCAGATGAAAACAGAGGAGAGGAGAGGAGAGGAGAGGAGAGGAGAGGAGAGGAGAGGAGAGGAGAGGAGAGGAGAGGAGAGGAGAGGAGAGGAGAGAAAAAATTACAAAAGAAAAGTTTGCATAAAAGAGTAAGTGGGTGGTTTTGACCAGAGAGAATAATAAGAAAGGAAGACCGTTCAAAGAGATTCATAATCAGTTGACACGCAAGGGCATTTTAAGCAGGCCAAATGAATAATGGAATATTGTGTGAGCGGTACCAGGGGAGGTGAAAAAGGTTCTGGCCAGCTTGTGGTCGGTAGTGACGTCTTTGATCTCCTTGACCACATCCACCAGCCTCCCCACCACTGGAGGGATTCTTCTGTAACCCAGAATCCTGCAGAGAGAAGGAAAGTGTGAGATGAGGACAAAGACAAGTGGGACGGACAGAGAGAGAGAGAGAGAGACAAAAAGAGAAACCCCCGAGAGGGAAAGAAGAAAATAGATTTCAGTGTTGCATAACATGTAGTCATTTTGTGGCCATTTCATGTACCAGTTTCACTCTATTCAGATTTGGTAGTGTTGTGCTGTGGCGTCTTGCAAAAGAAATACACTTGGTACCTGTCCAGGTGAAAAGCTGCGATTTCTGCATTGTGTCTCTCAAAGTCAGAAAAGTAGTAGAGGTTATAATTGGTTTCCTCATCCCTCTCCTGCCTGATAGGGAGATAGACAAAGTCACACTACGGCACATCATGCATTAATTAACTTAATATTTACTTCAGGCAAAGCCTCTTTTACTTGTTTACTTGCTTTGAACAAGCACACACAGGCTGTGGAAGTTCATGTCCACCATAGCATCCAACAAACACGAGACTATGAAATATCTGACACCGTCTTTCCAAATATTTACTCAGTTGATACATTTATCAGTTTCTCAGATTGAGTAAGACACCTCAGTGGATTGAATCTTTTCTACATCCTCTGTAATATAAGCACTGTGATGGATTTGCCACGTGACTCACTTCATGGGTTTGAACATTGCTTGTCCGTAGTTCGGAAATGACATCACCAGCTTCAGTTGCGTCCCCCCGGATTTCTGCACTGAAAAACAACAGAGAATGTTTCCATAGCGACAGAGCACAGATAACACACTCGCTGCACACACACACACACACACGCTGCAACCCAACATATTGACCATTAATGGGACACACACACACACAAATCTGTGCCTCATCACCGAGATATAATAGTTTGTGGAGACACAATCGTGTCATCTCTCCTACACACATACACATATGGCTTTTTCTAGATTTGTGTTACCGGACCTTTACTATATAACATTAGCAACAGGTACAATAAGTAAGGATTTAATATTTCTATATATAGCATAAATATTCATTATATCTTCATCATTCATTTTTATTTTTCTCCTTTTTTGGAATTCTCTGTACATTTGCATATATACCTTTATCATTATTTTTTACATACAGTTAATCTGGAGATTATTAGAGTTAATCGTTAATTATCCAAGTGATAGCGAACTAAATTTACAAAGGTACAGGGTAAAAATTTTACTGTTAAGGATTAAAATGGTGATTTACAGATAAGATAAAATACAGTTTCACCTGAAGAAGTCCATTTACCAATGTTTTAACCAACATTTTCTAACCATGAATCTTCATCGTTTCACTCTATGAAATCCTGGCAGAATGATATGATGTCCTCCCAAAACAAAATGTCCTCACAACAACAGCAGACTGTTTGAAGACTTCACAAGTTAAACTTAACAAGACCACATACACTAAAGGACTGAGAGGCACCACACTCCACCAGTGAAAAAGTTAGTGTGGAGAAATACGAATGATTAAGATGTTGGCCTCATGGCCAGTGGCTCAAATATTCCCATCCACCCTCTGTTGAACCCCAAGGCCCCTTCAAAGCTTCAGAGCAGCTTTCATTTCAGGACAACTTCAAAGTGAATCTACATTTGAAAGTCTGACCCTAAACCTCAGGTGTCACACAGTCACAGCAACCCTCCGCTTCAACTGCTCTCTCCCTCCCTGAAGCCCACCCACCTTTTCCACGACAAGTTTGGATTTTATTTGAGACAATCGCTACCAAAATCTTTCATACACTTATTTATTCAAGAGGCTCATTGAGTCATCTCAGATCCTTCTGTCCACCACTTGAAAAACACATTGCCTTTGCTTGTCTGACAGATACAGTAATCTATGATGCATGATCAGTGTGCTGTTGGTAACAGTGACAGGCTGTCTCTGCTCTGACCAAACTGCGGTGGAGGAAAACTGCTGAACAAATTTAAAAAAGAAACACTCGGCGGGTACATGTCATCCAACTGAAAATGCCTCAGATGTTTTGTGTCATACCTGCACTCACGATGCTGTGTGTGGCAAGCTGCTGGATCAGTGACTCCATGTTTGGGTCAAGATGGGGGTACAGCTGCCAACAGGAGATGCCCAGGTGGAAACGCAGCCAAGGAGGATGACTGTCACTGTTGCTGTTCCAATTAACTTCCTTGTAGCCTTCCTGGCTAGCACTCACCCTGGAAAAGAATGGAAAAAAGAAGTTAAGGAAGGAAAAGGGACAGAGGAAAGTCATTTTTATAATGATTAAGTCATGTTCCTAAAGATCCTACACGTACAAATTTGCGTCATTTTTATATGACTGAAAACTGTAGCTCTTTTCTTTTTGGACTCTTCGTCAGTTGAAGATACCGTCTTAGGTCCTTGATCATTCTTGATGATAAGTTTTCACTATGTTCTGACATTTTCTAGATAAAACAATAATCAATTAATTGTTATAACGACTATGGATCGTGTTCAGGAAGGGAATGTCACTGAAAAGACGTCACAAAAAAAATACAGCATAAAGCATTCCAAGGAGGCACATTTTTTGTGTGTTTGTTTTGTTCAGACTTTTGACAATATTCATTCACTAATAACATACAGTAGCTCTATATATATATATATATCTGTGGAGACACCACAGAAATCTATAACAGCAGCAGCAGCATTATGACAAATATAAACAAGTCTTGATAACAGGAGATCACGTCTGCTCCCTGACTCATCTTGACTCAATCGTGCCTCTGCTGTACATATATTTGTATTGGGATAAAGTTGTATTCAATTGATTAAGACAACTGAAAGATCCTGAAAGAAGTTAAATAAAGCTAATGTAAGAATGTTTGGGTGAGAAAAGTGGTTTGAAAAGTATTTCTACACACAGTCTCTCTCTCTCTCTCTCTCTCTCTCTGAGACACACACACACCCACACACACACACACACACACACACACACTAACTATTACTGACCACATCTGGGAGCTCTTCTCGCTAGCCTTGACCTTTGATTTCACTTTCAACAGCCAGTCCTCGTCAGGGATAGGAGGACTGGGCATATTGTAAAGAGGATGGTCAAACAGCGCCTTCAGCTTTGACAGCCCAGGCTCCACAGATTCAGCTCGGTTGGTGCCATGGCGACCTGCATTAACTGGCATATTTATTGAGGCATTTTTACCCTCTTTCACTGATAACACGTCAGAAAGAATCCGCACATAGCCTTTGGCATCCTTATTGGCATCTTTATTGGAAGAATCTCTATGTGTGGTCTCGGCTGGTGGCTCAGCTAGCCCGTTCATTCCCACAGAGGTGTAGTCGGTGTGTGCCAGGTCTCGCAGGATGTGTGTCCCAGGTGCCTTGGGGGTGTCACAGGGCTGGTGGTAAATGGGAAGAGAAACAAGCGCCAGGAGGAGGTAGAGGAAAACAGTAATGAAGGCCAAGGACAGACAGATTGTCCTGGAGCGACTGCGTATACGCCACATCATCCCACTGAGAGGAGGGTGAAAGAGGGTCAGGAGAGGTGAACACATGATGGGACGGAGAGAGGAAGAAAAATGTGCCGTAAAAAAACACCAAAAAAGAGACAAACATGTTATATAAATATGAGAAAAGCAATGTGGTATAGAGCATTAAAAACAAAATAACAAGCATCAAGCAAACCATACATGACATTTGAGCGTTACGATATACTGGTATTGACGATAACCATGATTTTTAAAAGAAATGAAATCATATTAATAACACGCTTATAACAATATCATGTAAATAATGCATCCATCTATTAACTATATTATCCTTTGCATTGTCGTGGGATCCTGTGCCAATCACAGCTGACATTGGAGCACAGCCTGGATAGATCGCCAGTTCATCACAGGGATGATACCTAGAGACACCTAGAGGCAATTTAGAGATACCAATTAACCTGCATGTCTTTGGACTGTGACTTAGAACCTGTAGTGGTAGCTGCAGCGATTAGTCTGGAGACAGGTACTCTTTTATATAATGTTTTATATTTTATTTTATGACAATCTCGGAACAATACAATTACAGGATACAAATGACGTGTCTTCTTAGACCTGCAGGTGCAAGAAACTCTGATAACTATCCTCAGCCTCCTTTCATTCCTCTCTCTCTCCTCAATATGTGACTTGGCGCTCTGTGGACACACTCTGGTCCTTCCTTCTTACAAGCAAAACATTAATATGTCAGTTACATAACATCCTTTCACAATCTCTTCACATCATTTAACTGGAAGATTATTAGATATGGTCAAGAGGCAAAGTTCTGCAGAGTTCTTATTGCTTGCTGGGAACAGATCTATTTCAAGCCAGGACAAAAACAGGACGAGATGTTAACCATAAAATAACCTTATTTAATCCTTGGACTCTTTTTGCCGCTACAAACCAACATGCACGAAGAGAATATAAAAACTCCACACAGAAAGGCCCCACAGACTCACAAAGTCACAAAGAAACTTCTTGCTGTGAGGAAACAGTGCTAACCACAGCACCGCTATGCCACCATAAATAATCCAGCTAATCCTTCAAAAATGTACATTTCTTTTCATTCTTGCTTTGTGACTTACACTAATTGTTTTTGTACATTTTCTATAGAGTTTGTGATAAGATCATTATTGTGAATTCTTTAGGCCGGGATAATTTCTAGCTGACATCATAAAGAACATGGCCCTGATAAAGGTATTAAAGCGTGTAGGATTTAGGGGGCTATTTACAAAATATGGCAGAAATTACATGTAATGTGCTTTTATTAGTGCAGAATCACCTGATAATGAGAATGGTCATGTTTCTGTTCCCTCAAATATCAACAGATGCTGTGATTCCTCTTCTACAGTCAATCATATTTTCTAGAGTAGCCCACATGAACATGCTCCCATCCTCACATGACCTTTTTTAAAGGTCCAGTGTGTATGATTTAGTGGCATCACTTTCTCCTTCCTAGAATGAAGGAGGCTGCAAAATGCAAAAAGTAAAGGTCTGATCGTGCATTGATTCCTAACATAGTTTAATCAGTAAATATAAAAGGCTCATATTATTATCGTCATACTCTTCTTATTTTCTGGTGATTCCACACTAATTAACATATAGTTATGAATATTATATTCCATTCCTGCCATAGTCTTTAAATTGAGCCCACTAAATCTGACACACCGGACCTTTAAGTCACAAACCATCTCACATATCGACAGAAGCAAAAAGCAACTTACACACAGTTTGTTTCCCTGCTTTCTGTCACCCAGCTGCTTTTGTTGTTTCCAAGTGGAATAAGACTCTATCCAGTATCCAGGCGAAGCTGGCAAAGCTGGAGGTCTTTCACCAGTTGTTTGTACTTCACTTCTGCTACCAGACTCAGTAGTGAGTGCCAGGTCAAAGTAAACTGGATCAATGTGTTTACTCTCTCTCTGACTGTCCTGTTGTCCGTGCATTCATCAGTTAGGCTTTTCAAAATTCTAGCATGCCACTTTAAACTTCGTTGGCACATGATGATCAGATTGAACCTTAGTCTACAGAGTCCCTGAAAGTCACTTTAGAAGAGTAATTTTTTAAAGGTGTATTTAAAAATGACAAATCCGATCATTTATGACAGCTAGGACTCTGTTAAACCAGCAGTCAAGTAATATTTTAGGCACACACAGAGCTTGAAGAAGAAATATTCTATTATTCATATTATGAAAAAAATTGTTCCTCCTGTCCTTAAATTCAACAATTGAATGAGGTTCTACATCACTTTTGCATACTGCCCTTGAGCTGAAGCCTTCACTTTCTGTCGCACTTCTGGTGTTATTGTATAAATGGCTCAACCTGTTACATTTATCAAAACCGACTTAGCACCAAAAGTTATGACAAAAAGATGGTTTATGTTCAATTGAACTATTATAGATAATAAAAAAAATGCACAAACCAACAGACTGAAACAATTTAAGACAGTTTGTTGTGAACACCAGGGAGAATGCACAGGTGGGGAGTGATCCAGTGATTGGGGTGTCCGCTGCGGCACAGGGCTGGTGGTGGCAAGCGTCCACGAGAGCAGCAGTGAATCAAACTGAGCTGACGAGATGGGAGGATGTCTGACAGGGCTTTCCTGAGGCACAGGGGAAACCAGAGTTAGCCCAGAGGTAAATAATTACAGCACAGCAAAGACTCAAAGGAACAGAGTTGGCTGTAACACTTGTTACCATTATGGAGGCTGAACGACCCAGCAGACTCTGAGATGAAGAGCTGGTCTTTTATACTGCAGTGGTTGATTTGTGAATTAGGGACAGGTCGTAAGGTGATCAGACAGGTGAGAGGAAAACTGGAGGAGACGAGGAGACAGACAGACAGACAGACAGACAGACAGACAGACAGACAGACAGACAGACAGACAGACAGACAGACAGACAGACAGACAGACAGACAGACAGACAGACAGACAGACAGACAGGCTAATGACTTCAAATAGGCTGATTAAATAAATTAGTTTGATAAGGTAAACACTCTCCACATTTTGGCTTTGACACCACTGCAAGACAGCAAGAGAAGTATTGGTCAGTGTGTTATAATAAAATATATAGAGTATGTACATAAAGAGTGAATTGTCTGCAGTCTGTTCTGAGGCTTCAGCAAAGAAGACTTCATAACCAGGCAGTATTGAGACAGATGTTTCATATTCTGCGAGAGTGTTTGCACTGAGACTTTGATTCATGCACCTCAGACCTCATGGAGAGTCCCCGCAGGATTTACTGTTTCTGTGAAGTATGGCTCTTTAAAGTCTGTGTGTGCGTGCGTGTATCCATGTTGTATATGGTGTGTGTGTGTGTGTGTGTGTGTGTGTGTGTGTGTGTGTGTGTGTGTGTGTGTGTGTGTTCACACAGAGCAATTCACGTAAAAAAGTCTAACAAAATCTACGTCATACCCCTGTGTCCATCTGCATGGTGTACACTTGAGAATACAACAAAGGGTCACTTACCTTAATAAACATGACTCATCCCTATCAGCTTAACAGAGTGCACTGAACAGATTTATTGCGAGCTTTTTCTCCTCCCCATGTTGTATCCCTTTTTTCTTTTCCTTTTCCTTTTTGGCTACCATACACTGTCCTGTCCTCCCCCATTGTCATATTACATGTATTGTTTGTATGGACAGACTGGTCTGCAATTTCATTGTACTCTACTTGTACTGTTACAATGACAAATAAAGCCCCTATCATCATCATCATCTGTATTCATGCAGGTGCTCGTATTAATTTATTTATCAGCACTCATAAAACATGAAAGTTCTGGAGTGCGACATCAGCTACATGCAAATAAAGCAAATGAAATTAACATTATGAAAACTACATTAGATTAAAAAGTTGTCAGAAAGATGAAGATTATATTTCTATACGGTTTTAGGTGTCAGGATGGATATATAATATGGTGGAAGTTGAAAGTTTAGAATTGTTTTTAAATGAACACGCTTATATGGCGCGTATGTTGGTAGGTATGGGGGGAAAAAGATTAACAGTGTGCTTCAGATGAGTGAAATAAACAAGACAGTGTCTTAAACTATGCTAATCCTCTGTAAGGCTGAACTCTGATTTAACGGCAGTGGTTAGCATGGTCATAAAATATAATAGTGGATCAATTAATATTTTGACCTGATGATGAGGCTAGATGAAAAGTCAGATGATCAAAATCGTGACGTGAATTCGCCAGCTAGGCTGTATGAATCTGTTTATTCTTCTGAAACAGCTAACATACCAACTATACAGATGTTATCCAGCTCATGTTCGTTGTGTAAGACTTCAGCCTCCGACTGTCTGGATCCATTATGTTTCTCCACTTATTTATTCATGTTGTTTCTTTAAATATGTTTGCCCTCAGGTTTACAGCTACCGCTGACCATGAACCAGCAATCTGTATTAATAATGAAACCCAAGGATGCTTTAAAGTAAGAAACATCTACCCAGTTATCTTTTCCTTGGCGCACTTAATTTAGCTATATCCGCATTATGCTGATCATTCAACTGTGACTCGTTTTGATCAGTGTGTTCCTGAACTCTTTGGCCTCACTGCTTAATTTATTTTTTATCTTGAACTGGTGCAGAGCACATTTTGTGACTCTCAAGATGATCATTTCATACCTTTTCTTTTACCTTTTCAGTTTAGTCTTTACAGTTGAAGCTAAAAGTTTGGAAAGGTGATGAAAGATATCAACAGCATCAGAACTGTCATCTCTCAGTCTCTCCCTCAAATCTTTCGATTTGTTTCTCCTACTTTAGATCACATACCGGTGCTCTGGGCATTTGTATTTTTTGCTAAGTGTCTCTGTTTTTTCGTCTAATGCACTCTCCCTGTCTCCTTCCTGCATTGATGTATTATAAACAAGCTGGTTCAAACCTGATCTACACAAACCACTTGTCTTTTATCCCCCTCTGCTTCTTTGCTCTCCCTCTCCATCCTCCTCCATATTCCCAAAACGTATGGTCCCCTTTTATTTCAGTCTGGAGACGAGCTAAT
Organism: Collichthys lucidus; assembly: GCA_004119915.2. Taxonomy (NCBI): domain Eukaryota; kingdom Metazoa; phylum Chordata; class Actinopteri; family Sciaenidae; genus Collichthys; species Collichthys lucidus. The sequence goes on along the minus strand of CM014080.1, from coordinate 19,272,186 downwards.
GAAACACCCAGCCACAGCTGCTGATGGTCAAAATGGGAACTGCATCACGAACACACTTGCACACACACACACACACACACACACACACACACACACACACACACACACACACACACACACACACACACACACACACACACACACACACACACACACACACTTATTAATATTGGATTGTTTTTCTCATTTCTCAATAAAAAAAGGCCACTAGCAATGTTCAGATGAAAAATGTATCCCTCCTCTCTTTTACTGTCCTCTATCGCCCTCCAATCTCCAACTAGTGGCTTCCCAACACTCTTCTCTTTCTCTGATGCCCTCTAACTCTCTCTATCCTTGAGCGACTAACGAGTTTTTCGCCACTGTCCCTCGACAACAAAGCCTCTTTTTTTGTTAGCAGCTGCCGAATTGCGTGCCTTGTCAGTCATTACATCTTCAGCCCCTTTACAGACAGTCTTCTCTCTTTTACTACCTGTATCTTTTGTAGACACACATACTCACTTCGGGGAGGCTCCAACCTTCCTTCCGCCCTTCACAGCGGGTGGTGAGAGGTTGCTAAGATACAGCGCTGAGTGTTTTCCATGACAGAGATGCTTCAAATGAGGACACAGTGTGATGGCTGTTTGAAGTTCAACATCGACAGTTGAAGTACTAATCAATGATATTTCCACATGAATTAAAGTCAGTTTCTCGGGAAAGAGGCCACCACCCAGCTAAAAAAAATAATCTAAAAATAGTGCAGTTTAATGGCACTGGGTCTAAATAAATCTTGTTTCCCCTTTTTTAAGATTTATTGTGTACCAACTTCAAGCCAACTTTAAATTCTAAAAGGTCCAAAGATAAAAAAAAGAAACCATATATACCTGCAGCCTTGGCAGCAGAAGAAATTCTGGTTTATTTTGAAAACAAAACCTAAAGAAGAAAAATAAACTGAAGCAGTATCAATATTTCAATAACCACATTGCACCAAATGACTATGTGCAATAGTTGCTGCTCAGAGTGAGAAACCCACAGAGGATCATCACTCATCTATACATTTCCTCTCAGTTCCATGTTTAGCACCTTTCAGCTCATTGTTTTGGTTTTGTGGCTGTCACCACTCTCAACACTTATTTGCAGCCGGCAGCTATTTTCAGCCGAGCATTGCTCAGTCGCGATAAGTGCCTTTATCGCATGACAGTTTTCAAGTTTTATGAGTTGCCAGGGGTTGGGCAAATGCAGCACGATTCAATAGAGTGGCAATGAGGATGTGTCTTGGTGTTTGATTGATAGGATTCCAGCCTCCTAACACAGGCGGTAAAAACCAGCAGATTGCCCATGTGGTATTATGTGTGCATGACTTAATATTTTCCCCCTGTAGTAATGTGTCTGCGAATTCAGTGAAAGTCCACGTGAGCCTCTTGCGGGATGATGAGTTTTCTTTCCGTGCAATGGGGAGAACATTTCAGTGCTGAGACTGAGCAAGCTAACCGAGCCTTTAGTGTGACTCTGTGGCTCTTTGTATGAATTTTTAACAACGTCACGGAGACACAGGAGAGTGGGAGGAGATATATAAAGAGTGTCTGAGGTGAATAATGAATGAGATGCGTCGCAGGGTGGAACCATGTTTACTGGCGCAAGACCCACTGGATTAATTGGAGGGCTGTAAAAATAACTGTCAAAACTCGACTTTTAAAAAACAAACAAGATAAGCTACTTTAATCTACAAACAAGAAATACGTTTACCCTTTAGTGGTCCAACATTTTTATGTAACTCTGCAGAGGTTATGCACCTATTCGCTGTATCTATGGACAGAGACAACCCTATCCTCTGACCTTGGTTACCATAGTAATGATCAGTAACCATGCCTGCTTTCCCAAACACAACCATACAGTCGCTCTGTATCTCGAGGAGAGAAGTCAGTGTCCCTATAACACAATACCTACAGCGACCTCGAGGCAAATGCTTGACTCTATGTAGCATGTTAGAATAGAAAATCTCCCCACAACAAGCAAACACGCAATAATTATTCAAACTAAGCCGTAACAGTGGTGATTACTACTTAATGTAAAAACTACCATCAAGAGTCCAGTCAAGAAAAAGTCTTTCAAAGTCACTTTTGTCTTGTTTTCTTCTACTTTTGATTTAGCTCGTCTACTGCAACGAGAGATTATAACTTGACGATTTCTGTTCGGTTCCATACATATTACTGCAAATCTTGTCAAAAAATATTTTTCATCAGCTCTGCATGCATGCACCAAAACAAAAACACTAAAATAACTGTAACCATTCTCTAAAGGACTTCTGGAGTCTCACTGCGAAAGTCAACGAAACAAACTTTTCTAGGCCACATCAGGAAATTAAAACTATTGTGGTTGTTTGCATTCAGCAGATTTCAGAATAACAACTTTGGACTAAAAATTATATGTTGAGCAACTTCATACTAATACATAAATAATAGAAAACATAACAGCTCCTTTATTTATTTATTACATTGGTCAGTTCTGAACACATGATATCTATTGCATGTCTGTTTGTTCTGGGAGAGGAATCTGTCCTTGTTTGCTCTTTCTGAGGTTTCTTCAGTTTTTCCCAGTTGACGTTTGTGTGTGTGTGTGTGTGTGTGTGTGTGTGTGTGTGTGTGTGTGTGTGTGTGTGTGTGTGTGTGTGTGTGTGTGTGTGTGTGTGTGTGTATCTGAATCAAGAGTTTAAGGATAGAGGGTCATTGTGCCCTGTACAGATTATGAAGTCCGCTGAGGTAAATTTGTGATATTGTGCTCTATAAATACAACTGACTTGACTTAAGACTCAAGACAAAAGAGCGGTCCACCAATGATGGTTACCTATCCGGGTGTTGGTGTCACAAGGATTGCATTTCTCAAACATCAACAAGGCTTAAACATGTTCTGTTTCTGGCTGAGGCCGTGATAACTCACTTAAATTACACTATATCTGGTCATTTGTAAATGTGCATTTGAATTCGACTAAACTGAAAAGATATTAACTAAAACTAGAGGTTTCAGACGGTGTGGTGACATGAACACATTCAAACAAAGCCTCCCTGAACTTCTGAGAATTTTGTCAGCCATTTGCACCCAAATTCTCTAAATGCAAGTTAATGGTTTATATTATATTATATTTTCCATGCAAAGAAACCAACATCTTAAAAGAGCAGACACACTTTTTAGGCACTTGCAGGACTCTAAACCATACAAACACTCGACAGAGATGTTAAAGGGAGTGAAAGTTACTTATGCCAAACATCTACAGGTGCATGTAAGACCCACAAACAGTATAACTGATACGTAGATTACATGCAGATAAAAATGACTGTGGATGGCTCAATCTGTGGCGTATCCATTAGGTCAGAAACAGAGAATTTCTGTGACACATTGGAGGTGTTTGCAACAAGAGGGGAACGGTGACAAAGAGGGTTGACATTTGTTAGGCCGGAGTGCAGGTTGACCTGAATCGGGGTCGTGGTGATTAGGTACACAAATGCTAAGGTGGAAGTTGCCAATTTCTGCTAATGGTGTTGTTCCTCCGGCTAGTGCTGGGTCAAAATGCCCTCTACGCTGTCATGGTGCAAAGGGACACTTGATTGCGTCACATATTAGTTTTTTCTCACGTCTCTTTCTTTCAGTACCAAAATTAAAAACTGTGCTGTTCTCATCTGCTGGACTACTGTATGTTACTTTATGCTACTATATTCCTGACTGTGGTTTACTTTAGGTCTGAGTTTATAATCAAAATGGTTAGATGATGATGATGGTGATTAGAATTGGGTTTAATCTGAGGTCAGGGACACAGTATATAAATGCTGCAAATAGTCGGGTTTGAAGTTGATTGAGTGTGCCAGGGGTTTGTTGTGTTTAGCTGCGTTGATGCATTTAAAATGGATTGTATGACCTGGAGTATGCCTCACCGCAACCACAAACAGAGCAGGCTTAGTGTTGTTTTTACTTTATAAATGCATATGAGCAGACTTAAAAAAACTGACTGAGAAACATTTTTTTTTCAATGTCAATTTCCTTTAAAGGGAAACATTTAAATTTCAAAGTGGCATCTTTTCAACACAACTTTCTCCAGGTTTCTGAGGGAAAACCTGCCTCACGCAATCATCATCCATCCTGACAGGTCCCAAACACTCCATCATTCACCTTTTCTTCCTTATGAACATAAAACATTTGGAAGCATCTTTGTTAGCCTGCTCCTCTGTGCATTTCTTATTTATTAAAGGCAGCTGCTGGCATGTTATCCAATTGCATGAAACTCTTTTCTAAACTTTAAAAAGAAAAAAATAAAGCAAAATATTCTAAATTCAAAACAGATAGTCATTTGCGCAGTCACTGACTCTTTAACTGCACGACTGACTCGACTTACCAGAAATTCTGCTTTTCTCAGCAGCAATTCATTTTCCCTACTGGCGTAACAAAAACTGCATTAAGATAAATTGGACCTTTCAACCAAAACTGTCGTGTCTCGAATGTAATGAAAGTAATGGAACCCCTTGAACGCCTAGCAAATGTTATAGCGAACACAGACTGCAATTCCTATTTCACCACATTTCAGAGTTTATTGTACAATCAGGTCAATTCACACAAAATGATCCATTGCACTGGATCATTAAAACTGGCATCAACATGACAATCACATTGCTAACATCACCCAGCGGGGAGATATTATTAGGGATTATTACAAACACCTTTACAGGGAGAAAAGGTGGATCGGGTTTAGTGTTGTTTGGCTCAGGAGATACTGAGCCTTTGGTTGTAAGAAGATGACACAGGTCTTTAAAAAGAAGTTTTTCAAGTCGCATCAAAATATGTACACATAAAAAATATTAAAAATTTTATTGAAAGACTAGTGCGGTTGGAGAGAAAGAGAGAAAGACACGTGTGAAAAGTTTCGGATGGCGTGGACAGTGTGCTGTTGCACAAACGGCTGATGGAAAGTGACGATGAAATGTGACTTCAAAAAACAGTGTGTGTCCAGCACACACAAAACGTATAAACTCACTCGCACATACACACGCTCCCTGAAGAGGAATGAGGATAAAGGACTTTGGAGACCCTGGCAGGCTGTATTGTTTGTAAAAGTTAAGCTCACATACTTGCACATGCACACTCACAAATGTTTAGGACCATGGATACAGCTTCAGAGATGGACGGAGAGTAGAAAACAAAGAGAAAAAGTAAAGTGACAGACGAGGCAGAAAGCTATTTTTATGCCTACCAGCCAAAGTTAGTGCCGCACTCAAACTTCCCTTTCGAACATATTTTTCCTGCCAACTACATCTTTAAACTGGACCAGATCTCCAAAATGACGGTTCATTTATTTGCCACAGTGGCTGGTGGTGTGGACAAACTAACCTGCTGTAACAAAAGTGTAACCAGCGTCTGGCTGGTAGCTGGTGTTTATTCCCAGCCCCGTGACCACATCAGAGGGGAGGAGGCACAGCGAGGAGGTGCTATGAACACTTCCACACACACACTGCCAGACTCCCTCCGAAGAACATGTAGAGCAAGTTCTTCACTTCATGTGTGACCTCGAAGCCGAAGCCTTCGCCGATCACCACGTGCCACGAGCTGCCGAATTTCTTGTCCATGGATTCTTTGATCATCTTCGCTGCACTCTGGGAAAGACAATTATGACAAAGAAGATCAATCAACAAAGAACATAATCTTGTTATATAGAGAATGAGGCTTCATCGTGCTAATAAAAGTCCTGACAAATTACCACTGTCAAGCATGCGATTCAAATCTGTTACAAAAGCCATTAACTACGGACAGCATGGCAGGAAAACATTCTTTTCCGACCAAGCACAATGCACACGAACCTCATTGTTGGTGGCAAACTTTTCGCAGGCTGTAACACAAAGCTCCATGGTTTCCACCCTCATTTCCTCTGGCATGTCTGTGTGCTGGAGACAAACACGAACGTTAAGATTCTACATTTTCTGTTTGATTACATTCAATTATAGTCAGCTACGATATTTAAAAAACATTTCACAACGCCAGGCAAAATTCAAAAACAGAGTAAATGCAAAAGGGTTTTCGGCATGCTGCAAACCACAAGTGTAAAGTGTAACACCCAGAAGCCGCGTTGCATCACTCGATGCCTGTAGCTCACACCGAACACATCATATGGACACAGCACAGTATGAGTATTTACTCATTGAGGAAGAAAATGTGATAAAATTATGGCATTTCTGACTCATGCTGTAGCTGGAAAATGGGGCACTGGTGTGTCCTGACAGGAGTGTGAGTGTGTCACGTAAAGACGGTGTAGATGCACGTCTCTCTTGAGACTAAATCAGAGCAGTCTTCTACGGGACTGAACTCGGGAACTCAGCTCAGCCATTTCTGTCCATGAACATGAAAATGTCTTCCCAAAATCTGGATTACTAAATTATCCCCATGTTTAAACCACTGCACCTTTCGATGAGGTCGTAGAAACGCTTTTGATTCTCAGAGTGTCCTACTCTGTTGCATAATGCAACCCTAACTACAGCGTTGTGCGATGGCAACGCCGGTGTTTAGTCACTATCCTGTGACTGACTAAATGTGTGACAGCAGACACAACAGGAGAAAAGAGTTCGCCACGTAAGTGCAGTAATATTCATACAGCAGAGAAGACACTGCTGCGCATGGTACCTTGATGTTATCTCCATTCGAGCGAGTGATTTCCTTTACTCTCTGTTTGCATGTTATTAATGTGAAACGAATTCTCGTGAAGCCGTCTTGTTAGGGAGGAGAAGACTTCTGGAAGAATAAATTACTGATGATCTTGAAATCATACAATGTGCGAGGACGTCTTCATCGATCTCGGGTGTGCCCATCTATAATCAGAACTTGTGGCTTATAGTAGATAGCTGGTAATTACGGGAGTCCGTTACACATAATCTCATGGATTATAAAAGCATCAGATCAGTCACGACTGCATTTGCTCGTGAACTTGTATGTTTTTTTTTTGCACTTTGTGACTTTGGGCTACACAAATAAAACCTGATTTGATTTGATTTGATCATAGCTGAGTGCAGCTGCCTAAAATTTAAAGCAATCAAAACGTCATTTAGATGTTGTCAGTGCAGAACGGGCTGCTCCCAGCCACTGTCAGGATGTTTTCTCGTCCTGTATCCGGAGGCACTGTCCCGCTTCTCTCCTACCCTGATGAGAGGGAAGCTGTTCAGTCTCTTGTAGTCGGCCTCCTCTTTCTTTCCCTCGCCAGTCCCAGCCATTCCGACTCCTGCTGCACAATAAAAAGACATTTCCCACATGTTAGAAATAAACCAACACACCTCAATAAAAAAAAAGTCTACCTGATGTGTGATTAAAAAGCTTTTCAGTGAGGAGCACAGGCAGCCCAGCTGTAAGCTCACATCTGTAGCTAACAACACTGTGTAACATGAGCTGACTTCACTAGCTTAGAAAGAAATAAATCACTTAGCCAAAGCTAGCTAGCAACAACAAGTATCTCCGCGTAGTTTACAGCAGGAGAGGCCTTTAATCCGGCCCACAGCATCGGCACATCTCGCACATTACGGCCAGGTTTGTAAACGCCGCCGGGCTTCATCACGTTAGCAACCGTTACTAGCGAACCGGGTTTTCCCCCGGCTAGCTAATTAGCTTAGCCTGTTCGGTATCAAACAGCTGATGTTACCGGTGGATGTTTCCTGCCCTCAAATACACCGTCCGTGCATCGAGACTCGCAGCACGCCGTCGTTAGTTGACAAACGCAGAGTGACAGGGCTGAACGCAGAGATGAGAGTTACTTACGAGGCCTTTGTCCAGCGAAAACTTCTGTTGTTTGACTCCCAGTCCGGTTGTTAGGGAGACATTTTAAACAACTGATGGTCCGTGCAGAGGGGAAGCCCCGCCCACTTACAGCTCAGCTTCGTTCCTATTGGTTCAGAGTCTGTCAATCATCGGACCTACCCATCTCGCTGTCTATACTTAATAATAGTGTGAAGCTCTTTTCTTTTTAAAAACAGACATGTTTAACGTATTTTTTATTTTAAATATATTTACATCTGTTTTTCTTTTTATTTAGTTTTAATTATTTTGCACAATTAAAATTGTAAATAATAAATATGTATTACTTAGAATGACTTAGAATGTATGTTTGGGGAGCAAGATTATTAATTGAATAGTGGAGAAGAGGTAAGTTTAAATAAGCATGTGCTTCATCTTACTCCTTTTCGGATATGTTGGGTTTACATTATTACTTTTTGTTTTGACTATTGTTATTGCTGTTTTGACTATTTTCATTGGATTTGTTTGTTTTTCAGTTCACTTTGTTGTGTTACCTGCACATGTTCAAAATAAACTCTAAACTAAACTAAACTAAACTAAGCTAAACTAAACTAAACTAAACTAAGCTAAACTAAACTAAACTAAACTAAACTAAACTAAACTAAACTAAACTAAACTAAACTAAACTAAACTAAACAGGGAGAGACAGAAAACCCAGATAGTTGAAATTTCACAGTTATAAAGAACAGAAAATTTACATTACAGAGAATACTACTAATAATAATAAAACTACATAAAGTAATGAGAAACTGATAATATAAAAAACATGTATAAAACATCAACAACCAGTTATAACAATAATAACACTATAAAAACAAAAATATGCACTCCTTTCTCTCGTTTATTGTCACAAATACCAAGACTAAATTCTGAAAACCAATTCAGAAATAAATCTGACTCTGATATTGAAGTTTTGAGAACAAAAGTATTCTTACTCATTGCGCAGAATATACATAACGTGATCATTATATTTGACAGATGTCGACTGAAGTGGGCTAGTTAATAGACTATTTTATTTTATTATCTAACAGTGATGCAACAATGTATTTTATAGATAATGATTTATGTTTATATTTGAATATTATATCCATATTATATAAAATTGAGTGCAGGTTCCTCATAATTGGATATAGGTAGATATGGTAGATGTCTGTCTGTTTAATCCGCTGTCTATCAGGCTGCGTGTGAGTAAAACCTTTGTATCCTTCCCTAACCAGCCTTCTTACCAAATCTGTCCCACATTTGGAAACATCTGGGTGGAATCCCCAGTAGAGTTTTGACCTAGTAGTCTGCTCCGCACACACAAAGTAAATAAATAAATAAATCACACAGAGAGTTGTGTCTGTCAATCTAGGTTGCCCATTTAGTCTCACTAGCCTGTTGGAATAACACACCATCACCACGAGCGTTTGGATTAATTTGAAACAATGCCTCTCACCTGGATTACAGTGGATTATCTAAACCTAGAAAGGCAGACAGATCACATAATAATCTTTCTCTCTCTCTCTCTTCTACTGCCTCCTCTTTTTAGGAGTGCGTTGAGCCCAGTGATTCAGCCATTAACTGATTGCACAGCAACAGATTACATCATAAACTATTTTGGCCTAGTTTGGTAACATTGGTTTAACAGCCAAATAGATGTTTGACACAACAACCCTGACTCAAGGTTCACTTTTCAGTTTTCAGTCAGTCACAGCATCTCTATGAGCAGAATAAGTTTGCTCAGTTGTCATAGCGACACATCAGTAGCTGTTATGATTTACTCCATTGCACTTTTAAGATGTCTTATCTGTGTTGGCTTAAAATAAAGCACTGAAGCTTTTTTGTATTCAGATCATTTCTTAAACTTTTGTGCCTTCCATTGACAGTCAACAGTGTAGAGACAGACAGGAAATATAGGAAGACAGAGTGGTCTCCAGTCAGATTTGAACCATAGATGTTGCAGTTACATACGTAACCATTTACCGTACCCATAAAGTTTCCTACCATCTTTTTCCAAAGTTTTAATTTTGATCACACATCCACTTCATCCTCATCATGGACCTTGTAAAAGTATTTTCAATTTTATCTTACTTATCAGATAAATACATTTGTATGCATATAGGCCACATATGTTCCATATTCTTAGTAGCTTATTAATTAATTAAAGATTTTAAAAAGTACATAGTGGTGATCACTTTAAGGTCTATGAAGTAATCAGACTGCATTATACCAAAAACAAATTAGGTTTTGTAATGGTATGCAGTATGTACATGTGTAGTTTGAATAATGCATTCATTTAAGAGAGAAAGAAAAGAAAGAAGAAAGAAAAATTCTCTACTGTCAACAAAATGATATTATTTGTTTATTGCTTCATTTTATTTAATATTTAGCTTCCTGCTTTATACACATAATAGACCTATATATCCATATGTAGCATACGCACATACACCTGCATGTCTGTTGTTTCTTGTCAAATCATTTCATCTACTGCACTTCATGTAGTCCTTTTGTATTTTGTGTGCACTTTAATGTAGTGCTGTCTGCACTATATTTATGTGTCGTGTAGCACCATGGTCCTTGGCGAAACACTGTCTCGTTGAAATGACAATAAAACCCACTTGACTTTTACTAGATTTTCATATTTTACTGTCTTAATATATACAGTATATGAGTTTATGTTAAGATAAATGTCAGTGATTATAGTAAGTTTGTGTATGTCGGTGTCTGCACTTATCTTAGATCAAGTGTGTAACATCTTAAAATACACTGAGAGAGAGCGAGAGAGGGAGCATTGAATACCCAGAAGAGAGACTCACAAAAAGAAGTGCCGGAGGGCTGGAGGGTAAACTGAAATAAGAATGGAAAAAGGAGATGGAAGTGTTTTTGACAGAAGGTGCTGCTGCACATGGGGAAGAAAATCAGGGGATACAGTTTGGATAATGGAAGTGTTGAGGGTGAAGCAGTTTGAAGAGAAGGGCTGATCAACAGTGAAATTACAGATTAGATATGGAGGCTGTGAACTGTTTGACTGCAGAGCTCACAGCAAATAAGCCATGCCTCGCAGAGGGAACAAAAACCATTTATCTGGTTCCGCAGTCAAGGAGAAGGCTGACAGTGCGAGCATCACGCTGTGCTGCGGGGAATGAGGAAAAGTTGAATAAGATTATATAAGGGATGAAGATTTGCTGTAAAAATTAATATTTGAGTTGATGTATTTGTGTCTGTGGTGAACAAGAGTGATGGTGGGTCACAAAAGGATTTTCATGATCTCTGCCTGACTCACAGAGAAGTAATTAATGTGTATCTATAATTCAACAGCAGAGGAAGCAGATTGTTGGGAGGGGAGTGGAAGACCCCATGTGACTGTGCTAACAAGCTGTGACAAAAATCAGCAAAGAAAGACATTCATCGACTGGATGACTCGTTGACTGACTTACTGTAAGCATGACTGTCTGGCTGATTACTTCAATGAGTGTTTGATGACTCACTAACTCGCTCACTCATCGACTGATCAGGTTTGTATTTGATCAGTGGCTAGGTTAGAATTGTGCAGGGTGAATTTGTCATCTTCAAGATGTTTCCGTTTATGCGTTTGCCAATTTTATTCATCGGATAATGATTAAAATGTTGCTGATTGGTGCACAAAAGTATATGACATCACCTTTTTCCAACACAGCCCGCCCACTTCAAATCAGCGACAGGAGGACAGTGAAAAACAGAAATCTGTCTAAAGAATGGACGCTGTATTTAAGATGTCACCCATAGGTTTCTGCAGAGTCATGTTGGCTATACTGTCTCTTCCGCCTCCCAACAAACCAAAACATGGGCGAAGAAGTGTCTCATTTGCAGATCTGAGGCAGACTGAATGAAGCCTCAAACAAGCCACCTGTAACGGGTACCCACTGTCAATCAAGTGCCCACATTTTTATTATGCCTAACTTTAAGCATTAATATAATTTGAACGGGTGAGTTATGTGGAAATTCTCACACACAGCTCTCACAAATGGAGAAAACTGTTTTTTGTACCATTCTGTAAACATGTTTATTTCTGCTGTTGGACATTTTAATATGGGGGCTTATGAAATAAGACAGACTTTAATGAGTCCCCACACTGGGGAAATTATGGCAGCTGACTTGTTCTGTAGCCAATCTCGTGGTTCTGCACTTTGTTGGCTTCACTTCACAGCCACAGATATTACCACTTGGAAATAACCCAAACTATTGTAACTAAAATGTGATTAAGACTCCGGCAAAAATAATTAGGCTAACTGAAAAAAATCTGTTTGTATTATACAAGTTTATATCTTGCTGAAATTGTGCATGATTTTAAATTAAATTGTTAACTTGAAGACGATACAAGGGTAAGAAAAAGATACATCCACGAGGGAGAGGTGGTGGTGGTGCTGGTGGTGGTGGTGGTGGTGGTAATAGTTGGGTGTCAATGTAAAGACCTTTTATTGCCACAGGGAGATGATCCAACTAAATCAGCCCTGATGCAGGAGAGAAAAAAGTTCCTTAATACTGAAAGCAGGGCTGGAGCAAACGTCTATCCATATATTTTATAATATATCTTAAAGTTATCTCAAGGTCAGAATCATCTGACCATGGTTTTATATTCCAAAAGCAATCTGTTAAAGCACCTGATCAGAAAATATGCCCACACTGAACAGATGGGCACACTGTCCTTCGAATGACGAAGGACAAAGTGACACAAGGGGTAATTACTTTTTATGAATCTTATAAAATGAAAAATAAAATTTTCTTGTGCAGAGATCAAATTAGATTTAAATAGAAATGGAGCTACTGCCACAGCACTGTTATGCCAGTGTTAGTGCTTATTATCAACAGCAGAGGCCATGCTGGTGTCACTTCTTCAAGTAGCTTTAAGGATAAAAATACTGACTTGCATCATATTTCCTTGGTCATAAGACAGACATTATGGCCCCAAAAGACAGGAAATCGAGCTCAAGTGAGACAAATAATCTCATGAAATGTTAGCAGTGGCATGCTCACATCTCAACTGCAAATTCATCTGACATGCAGCTAATGTAATCTGACTACAACTCCGATGCGATTAGACTACATGCAGTACCTGTGTGTGTGTGTGTGTGTGTGTGTGTGTGTGTGTGTGTGTGTGTGTGTGTGTGTGTGTGTGTGTGTGTGTGTGTGTGTGTGTATGTGTGTGTGAAGGCTTACAGTATCACTGCAGTTGCTTAACTGAAGTGTAATCCAGATAATCTAACAGGTGTAAAGACATCTGTCACAATAAACTGAGCTCATACCCAATACACACTCATTGAGCTATGAGTCCAGGAATGTTGTCATAACTATTTTATTTCATTTTTTTTATATATCCACATATTTCACAATATCATTAAAGATCCATGAAGATGCAAATAAGGACAAGCGCAACACTGTCACACCCTTCACCAACCAAAAGCAAGAGAAAAAGAGAAGAGAGAGACAGACAGTGACAGAGAGAAGGAGAAGAAAGAGACAAAGAAGAAGAAGAAAACATAAAAACATTTGATTATTTTTTTTGGGCTTGAGAGCCCAGGCAGGCACTTTACAACGGGTTGTCAAATTGTACATGGGGCTGAGGTCTTGAGGTAACAAGTGAACAGAAGCACTGTGTTTTAACTACAGTTCACTTTACTGCACAGTGTTGACTGGTTAACATGTTGAGTGGGAATCAAACTCTTAGCCCTGTCTATGGCTTCCTTTTTCTAAATGAATCAAGAGATATACACGTCAACAAACTTTGTTCTTATGTAAAAATACATAGCATTATCAGAAACATTAATTTGGCGGTCATAGCATCACGATTTATGAGAATATATTTTGTATATACTACTATAAGAGGTAACCAATAAAGGCTTTCGCTTCCTTCAATTTTTAGTTTGACCTTTATCTGCCAGCTTTTGAAATGATTTTCACTTTAGTTTAAAACATTTCGTGCCTTACCTTGATGCTCTAAGTGCCTTAAATGTATGAGATGCCTCCCTTTGTAAAGTCGTTTGAAATTGTACCTCATTTTTCTCTCAAGGTAAATGTAGCGTTGGATTTTTCTACCTTTATGTGCCAATCATGTTATACTGAAGTTACTTCAATATCTGTTAAATACAATTAACATTAAGAGACGATTATTAAATGACTAAAGATTATGGATGTCAGTCGGATGATTTAAGAGGTCTAGTATACCCAACTGCAAATAATATGTCCCTGGAAATCATGGTAACATGGATCATTCAAAGTAACTGTCAATCCTAAGTCACTGCTATTTCATCATGCTCACTATTTTTTTTACCACCTCACAACCAATACTTTATTCAGTGCAAAATTACACGCTTGTTGATAAGAAAAAGTACTAATACTTGCAAGTACTAATTGAGAAAATCTTTCCTTTTACTAACTTCAGTTCCAAATGATGTAAACATAGTGTTAGGTATTTTGCAGTGTATGGTGGTGGCAGTTTGGGCCACATACATTTTCATAACAGGGAGTATCATGATAGCAAAAAGGGCTTATGTATTTATTTTCATATTGATATTGATGTTAAGTACAAAATGACCACCAGAGAATTAGTAACACTACACCTCCCTCCTTGTAAATTATTCTGTGAGGATCTGATTCACCAAAGAGACATCTGTGTGCTTCAGAGTGTGGGGCAGTTCGAGGACACCAACACTGTAGTTTACACATATTGACTTTGCTTATTTAGTAAATGGAAATGTGACTTTGCTCATGCACATACATTACATTCCATCTGGTTTACATTCAAGGATACAACACAAGTTAACCAAACTCAGGGTTGTCACAGTTTCAGTGTCTGGATGGTGCTTAGATAGACATCGAAGTGTTTTTATTTCAGAGGTCAATTGGATAAGTTGCAAACAAAAAATGCGGCAACTTAACTTTGCGGGATTGTGAGTGGATATAGCAGGAGGGAGCAGACTGGCACAGAGCAACATTAGAAGAGATACATTACACAATATACATTTATAAGACCACTGTTTTACCAAACCATGGTATGCAATGTAGAAAACTTAAAAGTACACAGATATTACTCAACAGGATCATATACAGCTAAAACTGAACCAAACTCATTCTGTTTCCATTGAGAGCTGAAATCAATTAAACCATCTCAGAATTCATTTAGCGTTAAACACAACCACCTGGACACAAGATGAGGAACGACAGAACTTTGTGTCACTAATGAACCCTTAGATATGGCATCATTAAAGGTTCATTTCATAGCTGCATGGAATCCCTCTGCCTGTATAACCATGTGTGGTTAACTAGCCCAACAGATTCAAACCTAAAGCAGTGGGTGGTTCATTAAACCAGTGCCAATGATACATCTATTATGGAATACGTCCATAAGAGTCCTGTTTATGCCAGGAGGTGATCCACCCATGCAGGACTTCTGTGACTAAACTCACTGTATCTCATGAGCGTGGAAACCAACAATAAAAACAAAACAGATACACCGCTCTTAATGGCTTAAAAGCTCCATTAATCATTTCAGTCCACCAGCAAGCTTCCCATCCCCAACAAATATACTGTAAACCCCAATGTGATACATCGTTATACATCTGTTAAATCAAACACAACCTGACCTCTCCCAGTCACCCTTCATTGTTTGGGGCTGGAGGGGTTGGATCGCTGTGCAGCGTGACACGGGTCCAGTGACTCCTTGGTGGCACCGCCGTAGACATCTACATCATGGTCGGTCCAGGGGGCAATGTTACCCAGTGCTGAGGAGCTGCAGTCGGCTAGGGCGGCCACTTCTGCTGGTTTTAACACCCGATCCCACAGGTTGAACTGGGAAAGCTCCCCAACCAGGGCTTGGGAGGCATCAAAATGCCCACCAAGGGTATCCTTTGGAGTTGGAAAAAACAAAGGGGTGAATATCAGAATGATGAATACCAAAGAGATCAAGCTTTACTGGAATAATTTTATCTTATTATGACCATTTAAAGGAACATTTTCAGGACCCTGGGAACTCTTTTAGGAACTTGGGAACAACCATTTTTCAAACTGGAGACACTAGTAGCCCTTTTCCATACACATGTGGTAATTTGGCGTGATTTGGGTGCTCTTTGACCCGACTCCATTGATGATCAATCTCAGGGACAAGCTTTTAAACTGAAGCTTTTAAAGTAAAGTCTCTGCTCCAGAAGCATTACTTTTTAATGGCCCAGGAAATACTGAGGCAAATCTTTCAGCACTAAACATTACTGGCTGTCTAAGAGGCTAGAGGCAGCAACGGCTTATACGAGACTCATTTACAAAGTAAGCATGCACTGTTAGTATTAAATATGAGGATGTGGGAATAGAAATTTCTTTAAATGTTTAGGAACAAATTTATGTTAATTATTTTCCAGCTTCTCACAAAATAGTGAGATAAAGCTTAAAGGTGACTAAACTTACAAAACTCACTGTTTTTGTCAAACACATCTCAAAAAAGTTGTTATCATGTCTATTGGACTAATTATCACAGATCTTCAGATGCAAAGGAAATGTGCCGAAATATCTTTTATTTTTGTTTTCGGTTGAAGTTGGGCTATAATGGGTACAGTGAGCAGGACAGAAGTCTCAACAAACATTATTGCAATGCTAGACATTTAGGATTTACCATACTTGCAGTGGAAAACTCCCACATTCTCACAATAAATGTAACAGGAACAAAAAATTATCAAAAGAATTTGGGCCAGCTTTGTTTCCGCCTGTTGCATGTCAGCCTCATGGGTTTTTCACTATCATTGTGACAATACACCATCTCCTGAACACTACAACCCTCCACAGGCTATTGGTGTACACTAAATACTACTGTGGTCATCTTCCCTGCTTAAATGAGAATGACAATGACAACGACCTCCCCTAGAAAAGATTAAAAATGTTTATCCTGCTTCAGAGCTCCCTTGCGATGGGGACGTCCTGGGATTTTCCCTATCAAATCTGGTCACTACATCCACACAACAGCAATTCATCATTCTTCAGTATGAAAAAGAACATCCATTAAATCAAGTCTTGTAGCACTGTTGCAGCATCTTGCAGAAGCGAACTCCCATCTCTCTGCTTTTAATCCTTTATGCAAGGACGATGGACTGCAGAATGAGCCTAGGGTTGTTCTTTTGATCACGGGATAATGTCAGATTTTATAATGTCTATGTAATGTGGGTGTCTCACTAATGAAGGGGAGAGGCAGCTCAATGTGAGGCACAAGATTCGGTTTATGTCTGTTCATGTGTGAAATAGGAAATGGCGCTCCCTTCAAATAGTGCTCCCTATCTCACTGTCCACTTACCATACATCTGTCAATATATTCAGTGATGCTGACATTTGTCTATCCATCCATCCATCCATTAGTTTATTTATCCATCCATCTCACCTGTTCCTGTCCCAGTATGAGTACTCCTCCTGGCTTGATGGGATGCCAGGCAGCCAGTCCCTCTCCCCTCCCCTTCATCTTTCCCCCCTGGTAGGCCTTCCATACCCCGTCCCTCAGAGTCCAGCTGACACAGATGTGTTGCCACTCGTCCTGTGGTAGGGACAGAGGCAGCTGCGCCACCTACAAGTCAGAAAATATAGTGGCTGTAGTTAGACAAAGTGAATGATTTCAATCAGGCTTGGATTCTGCTTGGATATGGGACAAGTGTGGGCAGTAATCGTGGCATGAATGTGGACGCACCAGTGGTTTATGTCAGCAAAACTACACTCTGTGGACAGTCCTATCCTTCTTTCCAGCACAGTTACAACCCCCCACTCCTCTCTGTCATGGGAACTATAAGCGTAAGCACTAAAAAAGGTAAGCATTAATGGACTATATAAAACAACAGCTGCAAAAAGGTTGCTTGTCTGCTGTGAGGCCACGGGACGACAGACATGGGCTTCTCTTGCACTCAGCGCTATTAGGTTTTTTATTTTGGATAAGAACATTTTTTATCATACATCCAAAGTAATATTGTCGTCTGCTGTTGGTTTTATGCTGCGGTCAATCACTGACTTTAATATTTATGTTCTTTGTGATTTTAAATATTTAATGTTCAAGGGCTCCATCTGTTTTAGTGATTTTCTGTGGCAAGGGGAATAAATGTTTTTTGCCAATGATTTAATGGAAAGTATAATAGCTGAGAGCCAAAACAACACACATGGACGCCTTGGGCTATAGTGCATCCAGAGTACCAACACCAAACTGAATAAAAAACTCTAATACACATCAATTGGATGCTGTGATATTTTCAGTTTTACCATTTGTTCTCATCGCCACTCGTGTAACATGGAATGAAAAACATATCTTCATCACTCATTTTAATCAATAAAGTCATCAACAACTAGCTTGCACTATTCTGTGGAACAGCCTTCAAGCTAATGGTTTCTTAGACTATTTTTCTTTATTAATTATAAAGAAAGCTGGAGGGTACAAAACACTAATTCCTTTTTACCAGAAGAAGCAATCGATTTCTAAACTCAAAAGTATGATTTCCTAAATCTACACTGAATTTATCTTTTAAACCCACAGGTATGAAATTGTATAAAAAAAAATCATCCCCATCTACCTTGTCATTGATGAGCAGCTCCACAGGGTTGTGGACTCCCTGTAGCAGCACCAGCTCGTTTGGCTGCCCCGGGACTGAGTAGGAGAAGGGGGTCCCAATACCCCCTTCTTTGGCCTTCAGCCATACACAGGCGGTGAAGGCATACATCTCTGTTATCTCTTTTCTCACCAGACCGTACATGTAGTTGGTTCGCATGGGGAAGGAGAGGACAAAGCCATCTGGGAACGACGGCTCTGTCAGCGCTTTGAAAAAAAAGATAAAGAGAGCCAGTCAGACACGGAGACACGAGGCAGACGGAGAGAGAAAATGGTGAAGGACAACGCATTAATGGACAGTTTATACAAGACACTGTTACTTCTCTTCTCACTTGTCCCTGTCAGTTTCTGCGCACACAGTCAGTCAGTGTCTGGGAAGAGCTAAAGCATTACAGCTAATGATCAGCCTCTCTAACTCGAGGCCACATTGCAGCATTTAAGTGAGAGGAGATGTGGAGGCAGTCGGAGATGTTGGAAAGAATGACAGAGCTAAAGAATAAAGTAGAGGAGTGCTTTTTTGTTTCCTTTGTAACCTTCCTCTTTGAACCTCATGAACTCTCAATCTCTTATAGGCTTCTCCATCTCCTGTCGTCAAGCATCTCTTTCCACCCTTTGTCTCGCTGCAAGACGAAAACCAAGCTCCCGGTTACCATGATTATTTGTAGTAGACAAGCTTTCACCAACATACAGCCAATAAAACTCTTCGAAACCAACATGCTGTTCCAAAACTACAAAAATGCCAACCACCAAATAAGGATCGTAGCCCTGTTTGACATTTCACCACCTTCAACGCTCATTAATCATCTTATTTTACAGCTTTTTCTCTGCTGCTGTGATGACCCAGTTCACCCATAGTGCTCATTAAAAATTCATTTTAGCCATCTCTTGTGATGTACGTCAGCTTGGTACTGCCACTGTATACCCTCAAGTGTGCATCAGTTAATCAATAGATCCTTTCTTTTATTTATTTATCCACTATTTATTCTCTCCTCTTCCTCCTCCACACTCACTGTGTTCCAGCTCAGTCACGCGGTGGTTGACGGTATCAATGCCCTGATTGATCTTCTCATGTTGGCCCTGGGTCTCTTTTCTCATGGCCTGACGCTCCTTCTCCAACATCTTTATCTTCCTCTCCAGCTCCCCCTCCAGGTCCTCCACCCTCCAGGTGCCCTTTCCGCGCCCAGGGGAGGCCTTAGATGGGTGCCTGGGGGCAGGGGAAGCGGGGGAGGCAGGACGGCGACCCCCTGAGGGAGGCGCTGCAGGTGGGGAGGAAGCACTGCCAGTGGGCGGAGCTGGAGCCTTGCCGGTATTTCCAGCCGGGCTGCTGCTGCTGCTGCTGCCACTGTTGCTGCTACTGCTGGTGCTTGTTCCCACAGGTGTGTCGGTGAGGTTCAAGGCAGCAGGGCCTATCTCTGCCTGCAGCAGATGGAGAGAGAGAGAAAAATGAAGTAGGTGTTTGAAACTAAAAGATTTACAGGAATGCTATGAGAGAGGAAAACAACTAATATGTTCACAGTTGATGGTGGAGAGCAGTTTATTTATTGCTAGTGGCATCACCCAAGGCTTAGGTTGAAACATCTCAATAACTACTAAATGATTTCCCATTCGCTTTGTGTATGTTCTATCCATAGAGCTTCCTCTGTATTTAAATCTCAGGAAATACTATTGAGAACTGCATTCTCTGTGTGTACTTACTGTATATAAAAGCATTACAAGCTCCGAGATTCTCTCTCATCATTTTTCTCTAATGATGCTCTGAAGATCGAACGCTCTGCTTTTTAATTAAACGCTTGCATTGGACTGAAGCATTCAGATCGTTTCTCAAGATCAAATGAAGAACAACGGTCCACTTCAACACACGGACAACTTGGGCTCTGATTTGCTACGTATGTGTTGACCAGTTGTGATTGTCCTGATTGACTATTGATGGGCAGGGCAGCGATCAATATTATCTTTGAAAATGGACATCCGGTCCACATAATGGCAGAGCATGATAGTTTGTGTTTAATTATTTGTTTAAGAAGAAAAACATTGTCAGTACTCCTCCTACTTTTTTTTGTGAATTGTGTGAATTTGTTCCTGGCTGGAGGACTTTAGCATAAAGGCAATGAGTCTGTCTTTTTTGTAGTAGAATAAATAGAAGCATTTTAGTATTCGTGTTAGACATAGGGATTGAAGCTGAAATGAAAAATCTGATAAAGCAGCAACACAGCAAGAGGTGTTGTTTTGATGATAGTAGCAGGCTACCCGTGGCAGTATTAGTATTCATAGCAGATGTCGGGAAAAAAAAGGTGTTGGTGAAGCAGCAGTAAAAAGAGAGATGCTGCTGTTAGTGTGGATGAGACGGCTGTGAGGGCGATATATAATATCAAGAGAGTTGCTGAGGCAGGACTGGATCCGGACGCCCAGGATGTATTTTCACTCTGAGACAACCTTGTAACTGACTGTGCTTAGAGAGGGCTGGCGGTGATGCAGCATTGTGTGTGCGTGCGGTCATAAGCCTGCCCATGTCTCAATCTCAGCACATACACAAACTGCGAACCTGACTCCCCCCCTACAACCACCACCACCACCTTCTTTCCTGTCCAGCCAGCTTCATCTTTTATTTATGTCTCTATCCTGCTCTCAGATGCGGAGATAAAGGGTAGAGGCGGCTGACACGATGTGTGTGTATGTGTAGGGGGGTGCAGAGGGGTATGAGGGCTGCAGGTGGGAAGATTTCCCAGGGGTCCGTGGGGAGCGTGTGCAAGACATGAGCGCATTGGTCACGAGTTGCTCTTGTCAGAGGAAAGATGAGGTGAAGATAAAAGACGAAGGATGAAAAGGGTTAGGGAGGGGGTTGAGAGAAAGATCAGGGCATCTGATGATGAGCATAGATGCAACTGCACAGGTCTTAAACCATCTCACTGGCATTATTGCTGTAGGCAGCCACTATGGCAATCATATTTCTAATTTTTATCTTTTCATGGTGGTAGAAGGTGGTAAGACTTTCTGAGTTGATTGTTTCTCTATGCCACTTCTACCATAAAAAACTGCACTTCACAGGGAACCTTTAACCATGTAATGGAGCAGACACAGAACAGATTTAGTCACTGGAGAATCTCTCTAATTCATTATTCTGGCATCAGCCCAAATATCCCACTGTCAAACAAAACTCAAACAGGAGGGAAAACAGCAAGAACAACAGGTTTTTTGCCAAAGTTTGTCTGGTTAGATTCTTTCCAGTTACCTCGAGTTTCTCAATGCGGTCCTTCAGGTCCATGATGGCCCTCGCCAGCTCCTCCACAGCCCGCGCTGTCTGCAGCTGCGCCGCGGAAGAGCTCACATCATCCCCGGCCATGACGCGGCGGTTGCCGCTCCATACGCCGATGCTCCGCTCCGGGACGTTCCTCTCGTCTTCCAAGCCGCTCTCACACTCACTCAGCTTGCCTGTCAGCTCCCGGATGGTCCTGTGGTCCATCAGGATCTGGTCGTTCTGTTGCAGGACCGTCTGCCGGAGTTCCTCCGCGGTGGTCCGGAGGTAAGTCCAGTCTTCATCCCCGTTTCCGTAAAGTGGATCGTCCGCTTGCTGCTGCTGCTGCTCCCGCCGCTGCCTCAGGTCTTTGGTCTTGCATTCTCCGACCGGTACAGGTGTGCAGATCAACCGGCTGAAGCTGAACTGTTTCGCGGACCCTCCTCCTGTCTCCTCCCCGAGGTTGAACTCGTTCAGAGTGGGAACCTCCAGGCCGATACCACCAAGCCCGTTCCCTCCACCGTACGACTCGGCGCCGTGCAGAGCGCCAAGCGGCCCAGCATGAGCCACCGACCCGCGCTCCAAGGGCTGGAGCAGCGCCTCCGATGTCAGGGTGCCGTTGTCGCCGAGAGGCGCGGCGCGTTTCCGGGGATATACACTGGCGATGATGCAGATGACCGCGCCAAGAAAGGCCAAGGTGCCCGCTCCCACAAGCACCACCACGAACTTCATTATGACTGTAAAGACCGAAGACAAACAATGACAAGCACACACCTGGAAACAGAAAAAAATGTCTTCTTATCGGAGGCTGTAACAGACAGAGAGGCGCATCACTCCGTACAGCAGCGTGCAGAGAGACCACATCACCCGAACACAATCACGACCTATTTAATCGATTAACTAAACTCAGTCTGACACCTCAGATTAACTACCAGGACTGTTTGCTGTAAAAAAAAAAAAAAAAAAGTGGCACTCACCGACAGAAGATATGTTCCAGAGGCGCTGCTGTTTTCCTCTTGCCGCCCTCTGTGTGTAATATCGATGGCACCGCGCTGTCTGGACCAGAGATGCTCGCTCTCTGTGTTGCTAAGCTGCTCTCTCCTCCGCGCGTTACCATGGGTACCGTGGGGAGAGGAGGAGCGAGGCTGTGAGCATGCGTCAGTCAGAGCAGAGGTGAACCCTCTAGCAGCAGCGTGAACAAACAAGGCGGTGATGGATCGATGTGTGTGTGTGTGTGTGTGTGTGTGTGTGTGTGTGTGTGTGTGTGTGTGTGTGTGTGTGTGTGTGTGTGTGTGTGTGTGTGTGTGTGTGTGTTAGGGAGGAAACAAAGAGAAACACGGGAAGATGAGGAGAGAGCAGAGAAGTGATACACACAGTTTAGGGGCACATGGACAGTCTATGTGTGAGTGGTTTAACATGATTTTGACATGACTACAGTATAAAGGCACGATGACACAAATTTTGGTTTGGAGACACTTTGAATTTTGTGATTTTTAATAAAATCTATCACCGAAACATTCCTCCAAACATGTGAAAATAACAAAATAACATGCAAAATAAAAAGCCTCAAACGATCTAGCCAACCAACTACATGCACAGTCTACACACACACACACACACACACACATCTGCAGTCATACGATTCAACATGGCGTTGAAATCATACCTTACATAAAACATGTGCAGCCTGCGTGTATTCGGTGACAATGGAGAGGTAGAGGATGGAGGGTACTGACGAACAGGTGAAGGAAAAACAATGAAAGCTGAGACCTTGCAGTTTTTTGACTGAGTAGGAGGAAGAACACATTTTTCCCTCAAGAGACAATGCTGACTAAAAATTATGATGGAAACAGAAACGATCCGACCCTGACATACTTCGGCCTCTGTGGACGTATTCAACAAACAATCATCCCTACTGAAAAAACTTCTTTTTATCAGGATAAAGCATTTTCATAGCACTCCAAATTGAATATTCTATCTTCTTATAAGCTGGGTGCACCATGCCTGGGGAAAAGCGCATTGTAGGCGTACTGCCAATCGGGGAGGTTATAATTAAAGAAAACTCCATCGATGCACAGCGTTAGATATGAATTTGTGATTAATCCAAGGAGTCGCTTTTGGGATGACATGCCAAAATACACTTTATTAATGAGGAGACTTTCCACCAACTCACCTTTGGTTCACTTCCAAAAATACACTTCAACAACTTTAAAGGACAATAACAGAACATATTTTCCTGATTAAATAAATGTCCAGCCATGCTAAGGCTGCACTTTGAGCTATTATGCAATGCTAATGTGCTAATGTTAAGATAAGACTTTAACTGATCCCACACTGAGGACACTTCACTCATCACAGCAGCTTTTATAAGAAATTGCTCATAAATAAGAAATATATATTAAAGAAAAGTCACGCTGGTGTTAAAGAATCTGACAGCTGCTGGAATGAAGGACCTCCGATAACGTTCCTTCTTACATGGTGGGAGTAGCAGTCTGTTGCTGAAGGTTCTGCCCCCACAGCCTCACGCAGTCTAAGGGATACATTTCATGGCGATAGCTGTCCAGTAGTTGTTTAGGTATTTTAGTCTGAAGCAAGGTCCAAGAACCAAGGTCATGGACTAACCGGCTGACAAGGTCACCCTTAGAGTTACACCGCCGCCGTACACCGGCAACATGACTGCACTGCTTTTTAGTCTATTGAAGCAACTACACGGCGCAGAAATTGGTGTTCTTTCATCTTCTCTGATTATTTCATTTCGTGCGACTGCTGTATTTCACTGCAAGTCTAGAGGAAAGCTTGTCGCTCTTTGATTCTGAAGGACTGAAGGACTTTCTTTCCCCAAAGCTAACGTCATGAAACAAGATTTGGCATTTCAAGTACAACACAAACTTCAAATTGGAGTGAAAAGGCTAAAATAGTTGGAAAACTGGAGAGTCCAGTCATCATGCAGTGTTAATCCAACCAATGGCAGCATCATATTTAACAAGCTGGGTGAGAGTGGTATCAATCTTCTCATTTTACTCATGGCAAAAAAGATGTCAATCTCAAGTCATAAGGAGTGAATAGCACATGAAAATATTCAGATCGCCTGGCTCGAAACGAAGCTTAAGTATCCACCACAGCCAGAAGCTCAAACACCAGTCTAGTCAGGCTTCCCCTGCAGAGACCAGTAGCCTAGATTGTGGACTAATCTCCAGAGGTGCCTTATGCTGCACACACACACACACACACACACACACACAGATGTGGGCCACTCGCATCAAACCACGATGACTATTTTAGTTCCATCTGCTTCTTAAGCTCAGCGGTATCCTAGCAGGGAGGGAGTAAACAAGAGGAAGAAGCACAGAAAACAGAGATAAGGATATGTGGAACCTCTCTGTGTCAGTCTCTAACCATTTTACATCCATTACAGCAGTCTGAGTGGAAGAAAGATAAAATAAAACAGTGCCTGTGGGAAAGAAGTAAGCTGTTTGAACTAAATGTATGTATTCATCACAGCATCAAAACACTCAGAGATGAATACCCAGGCGTGATGACCTCAATATCACCCCCAGCCTGCACAAATCCTCAGACAAACACAGTGGCTGCACTGCTCTGTGACCATGAAAGCACCAGAGCAGCTCAACAGTGCCTCTCTGTGGGATATTTGGGAGCTAAAGCAGGAATATTACTGTCCGTAGCAGGATAAATAGGAGTAGGCATGTAGCTGATCTTTTTTTTAAGTTTTTCCTCACCGCTAAATGCTTTATTCCATGTATTTATGCACACACACACACACACACACATATATCCACAATGGATTTAAATTACCTGAAACTGTGCCTGCTCGACTCATTTATATCTCCAAGGTGGATTGAAGTTTTTCAACTCTTTAGCTATTTCAGATGAAAAACAGCCCAGGAACCAAAAATGTCCTCTTTTAATCTTTTATTTCTCTGCCCGTTAATGGTCATCACTGGACACAGTAATGTGCGGTCATACTAAACCAGGATCATCCTTTCTTCTCACTGCAGTACTGATGAAAGCCTGTAAGCTCTTCTCTGTGTGAACTTATTTCAGTTTAATTCTAAACTACAAGATAAAGTTGTAAAACAGTCACTTTATTTTTGTTTCAGTTCAAAAACTAAAAACTGTCCTCCCTCTCTCTGACTTTCTTCAGTATGACTTGTTTATATATATTTATTATTGAGGAGCATTTTCTTATCCACCTTGTGTTATGCGAGCTGTTGTGACAAGAGACCAGTGTGGTATCATGAAAGTTCATCTTCTCTTAAATCCTGCAGCTGCAGCAGGGCATTTTGTAGGCAGCCCGACACCTAGACAATGTCTACACAGAAGCACCAGTTACTGAGACGACTGAAAAATAAAGCAAAGTGCTTTTTAAAGAGCTTTTAATCAAAAGCCTTGTACAAGAAACATACACAGAAAGCAACAACAGTAACCGGTAACATGACACTGAATACATAATTTGTACAATAAAGGTTTGCAAAGTTTGCAAAACATGCTTCATAAGTTCAGATACATTACAATGTCATCATTATCCTCCACCTCCTCCTCATTACCATCGATACAATGTTCAGAATTCATATTAGCATTAAACCAGACAAAACTGCAGTCTTGACACATTAAAATCAGTCGGAGTTTGCCTTCTGATCAAACCCATATTGGACTATTAAAAAAAATGGCATTCAAATAATCAGCATCACATTAACATTATTATGCATATTTTTTTAAAGTATTAAAGTACAGTACAAAGGGAAAAAAAGGCTTAAAAAGCACAAATTCATTGAGCGTCGTTATCCACACATTTAAACAAGGATCCTTCCTTTATTTTCCAATTAGTGACACAGAAATCTAGCACTTAAAATTACATCACGTATAAATGTAAAACAATTACAAAAAAAGGAGGGGGAAAGGCTTAAAAAAGTCAAATGATTAAAATCAAGAGCCCTATTTGGTTGAAAGATAGGCCACTAAGTTGAGTTGTGCTACCCCGGATGAGAAAAGAAACACAATGAAAGAAACGTTGCTATCAACTGTTGGAAACGTCGCCTATCAGCCTAATACCTTACACATCTACCAACTGCAAGAGTCACTTCTATCCACCACTTAAAGATATTAAAGATATAGTAGATGAAAAAATCTATTCCAAATCCCGATATATCCATGTGAAGAAGAAAGTAATCCTTCATCCGTTTCTGAAAAATATACAGGACTCAGTCTGTGGTTTCACTTTGTCAATAAAGGATTTAAGTTAAATACTGTCCTCAGATCACCTAAAGTACCTCGATTTGAATTTTGAGCTTGAGACCGTTTCATTTCTTCATATAATGGATGTGTCATTTTGGAATAAATCCTTCCATGTGTAACCTATGAGAGTATTGAAACAGTATTGACAACAACTAGAACCATCCAGTACATGACAGGAGAAGAGGCGACATCTTCCTCGTCTGTGTTGACGAAGACATGGAGACCTCTACGTTTGCAACTTTGGAAAACGAGACATCTGAAGCCAATAAAAGGCTTATTACCGTTTGCAACAGTGTAATCTTTACCTTTACCACCTAAAGCGATGGCAGGTAAGGAAGTATCCTTTTTTTTTGTTGTCGTTTGTTTTGTTTAAGTATGAAAGAGGCTGAGTAAGACGAGGTAAACATCGCCTGGACCGCAGCTGGGGTTGAACAGAGCAGCTATAAGGCAACACATGCGGAAGATACTGTAACACACAGGTAAACCAGAGTAAGAGCCAAGGTGTGGGAAGGACTAGAAAGAGCAGGTAGTACCAGAAAAGGAGTCTGTGTATAAAGGGGCAGTTTTTTTTCTTTTTCTGAAGTACTTCAGGTACACATGAAGTTCAAACCATTGAAGACTGTAAAGCTTTCAGTATAGTTGGAAACAATTTGCAGTGAATGAACCTAAAACAGAAACACGCACTTGTGAGATCAAGCTTTTTTCTGTCTAACCACCACACCACCTGACAGGCTTTCTGACTGTAACATAATGCCAATGAAGAAAAACATAAAAAAAAACAGCTTACACGATGTGTTTGGAGAAAAACAACTGTGCTAACTTCCTTTGCTCTCTGGTCGCAGTGACAAATCCTAAGTCGTATAATTTTGTCTTGGTAAAAGCAGCAACTGGGAAGAGTCAAAACGTAGCAATCGATCGATTGTAACCTGGTAAAGTGGCTGGAGACGTACACAGCCAAAAACAAAAAAGATCATTTGTCTCGAGGCAATTTACCTCTAGAGCAACCAGCAGCATGAGAGGATGTTTTTCATGCTGGAGCCTCGTACGTCGATGCACCCTATGGTCTAATTCCCCATTGTTTCTCAAGAGAACTGCGTAACCACAAGTAAGAACATTACCAGGTCAAAGGTCGGAGTCTGAAGCCAATAGCCAGGGTTGGCTACTTTTAACTCTTCACACGGACATTTGTGGCGGAAACACAACACAGAGTGCCAGTTCAACTGTAATCATTTTACAAGTGAATTCCAAAAACGCCACCCTGTTGTGTTTCATGGTTGGCCACCATTGGCTAGTGGCAAACCCGCAACACAACAAAGAACAAAGAAATAGGACACGGTTTTCTCTCTGCAAGCGGCTACATGCCACACACCTTTGAAAGGCAAACCTGCATGTTATGTCAAATGGGGAGGCTATGAAAATGGATTTGGACTTGTGGTCTGTGACGCTTTTCTAGCCAGTTTTAGATAGATTAACATGCTCATCCACTACAGAAACACCAGCAGAGATACTGAAAATACTTGAACTAACTAGAGAAAATACTTTTCACTACACGTGATCGTGATGGGTACAGAGAAATGCTGGAGTTGTGATCACATAGTTGAGAAAATAACTCCTTTAAATGGAAAGTTCTAGATTCCATAGATCTCAGCTGCAATTTCTATCCATGTATCCAAAAAAAACCCCAAAAAAACAACTGGCACAGTAACCTGTTACCATGCCTATCAAACAGGTGAAGCAGAACAACTTTTGTCCTCGAATGGATCAGTTTCTCTAGCAGGAAATGCTACATGAACCACTTCTATTGAAACCACTCTAACACTTCTTTTTACTGTTAGCTGAAAGACTGGACCAGCAATAACCAAAGTAACAAAGCAAGCTGTAAAGCCATTTTCTCTACCTGCCAAAGTGGAAGGTAAACTAGCTCAAAGGGTTCAACAAACTGCCTATTTTTTTTTTTTTTATAGCTGCATTTGGTTGGTGGCTTCAGCCTATGTTCAACTCATGGACCTTCTAAACCTTGAGAAGTTGATAAGTTATATGGCACAAATCTAGCTTAATGGAAAAAAAATAAATCACAACTAACTTCAGGTCAGTTTAGAGTCTTGGTGGACGTTTCAGAGTTTTAGAGGGTGGTGGGTTTGTGAGGAAATAAGGCAAGCGGGGACAGACGGCACGGACAGCAATAACTTAAAAACTATCGTTTTAGTATATTATTTTGCAGCTTTTAAGGTTGTGCGTGCATATAAATACTTCCTCATACTGTATGTATATGCATGTGCGTTCAAGAGCGCAAGAGGAGAAGGCTTTGAAAAATTGATGAACTACATAAAATAGGTCATTTTTTTTCGATGCAGTCAAGTGCATTGCATTTACCTCGCTGTATTGATGCAATATATGAGAGTCCAACTGTTAAGTGCAAAAATCACGTCGCCTCATTTCTCATTAACAAGCTGGACTCCCAATGAGACAAGGGGGCAGGACATAGGCAGAACACCTGAAGGCTGTCGATAACAGGCTTCCAGCGGGCTTGAATCTAAATAGTATTTGTTTCTTTCACGTACACCAAGTGTGCTTGATAAACGTTGACCCCACACACGAGACGGGGCGAGTGTGTCGATTTTGGAACAAACAAGCTGAACTCAGCATGTCTGAACGCGAAAGTGAAAGAAAACAAAATACCATTTCCATCCAAGTCCACGTCAAAAGAGTCAGTGCTGTGCAAGTGGACAAAATATGGCAATTTAAGTGACAAGATGGGCGTATTAGCTGCCCATTTTTTCAAATGTATACACTTCTTTTTAAAAAAAATATGCTCTTTCTTTCTTACTATTCAATGGCTGGGCGGTAAGTTACATTTCAGTAATTGTTACACAAATATGGACACACCTTTAGGGATAAGGTAGAAGGGGGCTGACGTGGCAACACTGGCATGATTTTTTCTATCATCAATGGCATTTGACTTCATAACATCTGAACTCCTATGGCTTCGGTACAGAGGGGTCATCGGGGGTGGTGCTGGGAGGGGGGGAGGAGGCGTCCTCGGGGCTAGCGGTGGGTGAAGAAGGGCAGGAGGCAGGGGAGGGGAACTCCTTTATGGTGACGGTGACAAGGTTGGTAGTCACGTCGGTGACCACCACATCCTTGCAGCTCGGTGCCATTTCGGGGTACCAGTCGGGGTCTCCCTCGGCGGGCACCCTTTTGGGTTCGGCGGGGGCAGTGCTCTGGTCCCCAGGGGTGACAGAGGAAGGGGCGGCGTGCAGCTGGTGTTTAGCCCTGCGCTGACGAGGATTTCTCCTGCCCCCCTCTGGGGGCACAGAACGGTCCGGGGCACCTTCCTCCCCCTCGTCTTCCAAGGAAGAAGAGGGTGAGGAGGGCAGGAAGGGAGATGCTGATGCCATGGAGTCTGGATCTGAGGATGGGGCAGGAGCAGCCTTGGTGCTCTGGTCCTTCTGGGTCTCTGTGTGAGGTTTACTGGACTTCGAAGCCTCACTGGAAGGTGAGGCCCCTGTGGAGGGCTGGGACTGAGCAGCTGAGGCATTGGTGGGAGATTTTCCTTCAGAGCCGCTGGAGCTGGAAGGAGAAGGAGGTGACCGGTACTGGGAGGAAGTTGAGTGGGTGTTCCTGGCCCCGGTGCTGGAACATGACCCTGGGTGGGAGTGAAAGGCCACAGGGCCTCCACATTGTAGCCCAAATGGCTTCCCATACATTGGAAAGCCTAGCATCTTCAGAGGGGGCTGGAAAGGTCTGTAAGGTGCCTCTCCCTTCTTCCCAATGATGCGATTGCGGGAAGGGATGTTTTGGCGTCCTGCTGTAACATTCCTGCTGCCCGCAGCTGCGCCACCCCGGCCTGGCTTATCAATGACTTTCAGGTTGAGGATGATCCGACCTCTCTTGACCTCCCGTGGTTTGACTCTACGGTTGAGGATGCGGACGGTCTCGGAGAAGGGGGAGACGTGCACACGGGAGGGGAAGCCACCTGGGTTAGAGAAGGCGGCCGCCATGGGGTCTGTGCGGGGTAAAGGGCGCCTTGACATTCGGTGGCAGCGGTGAATGTCTTTCTTCAGCTTGTGTGTGGCTGCAAGGGAATTGAGCTTAGGAGAGGGTGCTGCAGTTGAAGAAGAAGAGGACGACGAAGACGCTAAAGGATGAGGTGACGCAGAGGAGGAAGGAGTTGCTCGGCTGGAAGTGGACGAGGAGGAGCGTGATGTAGCATGGCGGGCATTTGTAGCTCGGCTGCTGGTCCCTCCTTTCTGAGCACGAGCCTAAGGGAGATGATAAAGAATTGAGCAATGTCTTCTTTACCACAAAAAAAACAACTACTTTGTTTCTCATATGAGCCTGAACGCATGAATCGAATGTTTGGTTAGAAGGGGTTACATTTGGTTAAAAGCACTGTAATAACTACATTATGTCACCTAGTTAGGGCCTGCTTCGAGGTGATATACAATAATTTAAATGCTGTAGGGGAAGTTGTACTAAATCAGCACTTTGCTTTTGTTGCATAAAATAACAGATTTTAAATAATTTTGATGATACACTGACTTATAATCAGGTGAAATGGCGCCTCCCACTCTGCAGCCCATACGCCTGTAAGTGTGTAATGCTTTACAGCACAAAGTCATACACCGACAACTATTTCACCGACTTTGGTGAAACTGGATCATATTTTTTGAAGAAAATGTTCTGTTTTCACCTCTGATGTCCTCTGGCTACCCTGAATCAACTCTCTGTGATTCACACAATTTCCTGATAGACAGTAAAGTAAACTGCTGTCAGCTAATGTTGGCTCAGTTTGTTAATTGGGCGGAGTGGTTTTTTTTTGTTTTTACAGCAACTGATTGAAATTTCCACTAGCTGTCTCAACGACAGCATGAGTAATAAAGAGATCTCTTGTTGCTGCCTACAGTTCTTATTGAGATTGGAAAGATGAAGTCACATGTCACGATAGACAACTTTTAAACTTCAAAAAAGCACTTTTATAATCTCAACAATTGTCAGCTAGAACATCTGTCTGCCTGTACTGTGCATGCTCCGAGCGGTAAAGATTAAAGTGGCAGTGCGGAAAAGAAAGTAGCACAGCATTGATGTTATACACCATTGTGTGTACCTAACAGTGTTGACAGTGATGCATGTTTTGGGTACAATAATTAAGATAAACTTCAAACAAGCTAGAAAACCCCACTTCAAGCGGGTTGACCTGATTCTTACTTTAAAAGTAGGTATCACAAACACAATTTTCTGCTTTCTTGTAATGTGCAGCTACCTGAACGGTAGGTATTTGTTTAACAAAGCATAGCTACGAATACTGGTACACTACAATTTCCTTTGATTATTGTTAGAAATCATTATAAAATATATGCCAACAAGGAGTCTGCAAGGCTGCAGTGTCCACACGGCTTCATTTGAGAGAAACAGGCTCATTGCAAGCATCAAAAACTGTACCTTCATAACAAAGTTTTTGGGTTTTGGACCCCGTTTCTTCGGCCCGTGCAATTCCCTTTCACGTTCCCTGTAAAAAAGCAAAAAGCAAAGTTATGATACCAGAGATCACAAAAATAAAGACTAGTCTGAAAAGAGCACACCGGAGAGCGAATGTAACAAATCAAAAGAGACGATGGTGATGAAAGCTGTGGGTGTTTGAAAGTAGAGCAGTCAGGCTATGTTTGAGCACAGCCAGATTCTTTGTCTTCACGTGTCCATTTTAGTTTCCATTTGATGTGTCTCTTTCTCTCTTTTATGGCATCCATTTTAGCTAACTGTAAACATGGACTTGCAGCAGAAGGCTTTCAAGTGGCTTGGTTGCAGGACTTTTATCAGGAAGAGAAGGAAGAATACAAAAGACACTAACATGAGGTAAAAGCTAAAGCACTTACCAGTAAGATGGGAGTTGAGAGAAAGTAAGGGGAAATAAAAAATGTGTAAAATTAAGACTAAGAACTGAAATGAACAAAGAGAAGCTTTAAAAGTCAGGAGCTTAAATCCTAAACATAGCCAGACATGACTCATCATTTTAAGCACACTAGACTTTATAAGACTAAGACTTTATATTTTGCACATGGGGTATGTACTCTAATTACGTATTGGCTTTACTCACTTTTGCTCAAAGCCCAGTATCAGCCTGTCATCCAGAATATTTTCCTCTGGCTCCCAAGTGCTGTGCCTGAACAAGGACGCAGCAACATGGAGAAATTACGCAATAAAAGGAAACATTTTAGCACAAGAAGTGGAATTAATCTACATTTTTGTGAAGACAACAACAATGCAGACATGTGTCTCTCTTTAACAACGGTTGTCAATTTCTATTTAAGAGAAGGACTTACTTCATCGCCCATCCTTTCCATTTCACCAGGTATTCAAGTTGTCCCTGCATGAAAAACACAGATGGTGGATTAAGAAAAACAGCTTGCACACGACCCAAAAAAAAAAAAAAAGAAGCCACTAAAATCTGTAACTCATTTGCAGCCTGAGTCCTGTTTTGCTGTTCAAGTCTTTATTTTTATGTCAATTTACATTTGGAACATTTACACGAAACACAGAAGAAGAAAAAAAAAAACGGTGAATGCTTTTCATACAACACAACAACAACATTTTATTCAGGTTATATTTCAGTCTGGAAGATGTCACGTTTGAACCTGTACTTCTCATTTGATCATCTTGATGTGAACTCATCCTGGCTTTTTAGGTTATAACCACAACATTCTCATGATTATCAAATATGTTTAACACAGGGTTCCCACACCTTTTTCATGAACAAATTCAAGCACTTTTCAAGCACCTTCAAGCACCAGTTTTTCCATTTTTCCAGCACCTTTAAATAGGTAGCCTACTAGTTGTGTTTGCCATGATGGTCATGGGAAGCGCAGCGGTGCCACTGTATGGCATAATAATATGGGTCTAATTAGCATTATTTCATATGGTGGTAGATTGACTGTTTTGATTTTTAACTAATTGTGAAATTCCAAGCATTTTCAAGCACTTCACAAAAAATTCAAGCATTTTTACAACCTTGAAAACACTGAATTGAAATTCAAGCATTTTCAAAGAATTCAACCACCCGTGGGAACCCTGTTAACATCATCCCATTACATAATAATATAAACATGATTTAGCATCATTTTCAAAATGGATGAGTCATTTCACATCTTGGTGATGAACTAGTCTTCAGTCTAAAACGTGCTTTGATGACCTCTGGCAAGAAGGAAGGGGGGTGCAACTATAAAGTTCCTCGCAGAAGAAGCTGTGGAGGCCTGGTGGGCCTGCTGGTTTAAATGTGTATATACGGCCAACTTAAGATTGTACCCCCACCATGATTTATGGGGTCTTTTTTTTTTCGTAAGTACACAAGCTTGCAGGACTGATAAAAACACTGAGGAAAAGTCCTCCAGCTGTGTCCTTTCTACCAACAGTGGATGAGTGCATGAAGTAATGTTTTGGTGAACCATCCTGCACAAGCTGTAGAGGACAGTCTGTAATGTGGGTGCTTCATTTCACGCACCTCTTTCCACACACACACACACACACACACACACTGTGGCCGTGTAGCTTTAGCTACCCTTAGCTCGCCCCCCTCCTCCTCCTCCTTTTCATAGCACAGCCTTCATCCCTTTCTTTGTGTCGCTGTTTTTTTTTTATTACCCTGCTAAAGCCTTGAATATACATGACTGATAGCCTCGCTGGTTAGCTTCGAGCTAGCTCTGAGTAGCAAAGTAAAGGCATCCGCCAAGCCACAAGGCCTCCATAGCATTGCATAGGCGCAAAGAACAGACAGCCAGCCCCCTCGGAGAGCCTATGGACCGGAGCCGTGCCGTGACGTGCTGACTGCGGCCAACATCTGCGGGAAGTCAAAACACGCGGGACGGCGGCTGGCGGCTGAGACTCACCTTACGGACGCGGCGTTTCAGTATGGCTTCCGCGGCGAAAACGCGATCTCCCACCGCAGAGAGCTCCATCTTTCATGCCCGAACTAAGCTACCTGACTCCGTTTTTTGACTCTCTCCAGACGTCAAGCGCTGATGTCTGCTCGGGGCCAAGCACAGCCAAACTGTGTGAGGAGCAGAGACACACATGCAAATCTCTCTCACACACACTCACTCACTCACTCACAGTCAAACACACACACACCACTACAGCAGCAGCAGCAGCAGCAGTGCTCTGTCACTTGTCCGGGTCTCAGTGATCGTCCTGGCAACGATGAAGACTCTCAGGAGGAGGCGGAGAAGCGCGCGCAATTCGAGCTTATCATCTCAGTTTGATGACAGGCGGCTCCACGGTGACTCCTCCCTGAGACACATGGAAACTTACCGCGTCTGCAGGGCTGTTTCCTTTGCATGGGTCCCATTTAAATAAAAATCTATCTATCTATCTATCTATCTATCTATCTATCTATCTATCTATCTATCTATCTAGTTAGATGAACTGAAGTTACATTGTATCAGCTATGCAACTTGTGCTATGTACTTTTATGTTTTTCATTTTAAAAAGTCGTATTGGCCCCCACATCTTATCGAAGATACACTGCTAGCTATACTATTTAGAATAAAAGAGATTGGATCCTTTTATTAGTAGGCGTTTAGTTTTAAAGTAAAAATTTTTTTATCATCTTATTTGTGTTTCTACAATATCTAATCTATAGATCTATCTATCTATCTATCTATCTGATACTATTTACCAGTCTGTGGGAAGCAGCAGCAGCAAACAGAAACAAGTCTTTTATTCCCAAACTTTTAAAATCAAGCGATAATTTAACATCAGCTTCAACTTTATTTATTTATATAGCACCTTTCATAATGAACTGTAGCCCAAAGTGCTTCACAGAGCAGAGTAAATCAGAAATAGACAACAACAGAGCAGTTTCATGAAAAAATAGAAATTAAAAGAAAAGTAAAAAACATAAAACTACAACAATGAAACAAATAAGAAAAGAACCTATAGGATAAAAAAGCTGAATTTAAGAACAGTTGCAGTAAAAGTAGATATGACCTGTACAGTAAATAAGAACCAGAGATAAAAGTAACAGGGAGTGATCAGGACGTAAAAATTCAGCAGTGAATGGCCAGGCACCTTAGGTAAAAGCCAAAGAGGTGTGTCTTAAGTTGTTTTTTCAGGGTTTTTTTTCACTCAGTTTATTTTACATGCATTTTAACCCCAAACACACATACAAAGGCTCGTAGACATGCACTGTGGGGAGGGATGGTGGGGTGATGGGCAGCCCCCCCCTGAGGACCGCCTTCGGTGCCTTGCTCAAGGACCCAGGAGGTGAACTGGCACCTCCTCAGCTAGCAGTCCACCTTCCATATTTTGTCATGCTAAATTACTGCATGTCTGTGTTCATTAGGAATAACATACCATACTATAATAATAGGATATAATATATATGGAAGCCC
This sequence comes from Collichthys lucidus, assembly GCA_004119915.2. Classification (NCBI taxonomy): domain Eukaryota; kingdom Metazoa; phylum Chordata; class Actinopteri; family Sciaenidae; genus Collichthys; species Collichthys lucidus. The sequence continues at coordinate 19,235,948 of CM014080.1, read as the reverse complement.
CAAGTGGTCATCGTTTCATACATTTTATTTCCTCTGTTTTCTTGTGATAGAATTAAAAAAATATATGCATTGGTGTACTGACTATGTGTAAGTGTATTTTACAATGTATAAATGTGAAAAAGTCGAGCTATGTAAGTATGAGCGAGGTATCATAGACATGAATGTGCTATATAATTACAGATGCCTTAAGCAGTCATTCATTGATTTTGTTTCCTCTGTTTTCTTGAGATCTCGAGCTGTTCTATGTCACTATGTGCAAATAGCAAATGTTGTTATCCTGAGAAAACTGGATCATTAATTCGAGCTCTCGAGAACAAAAAGATAGTCTGGTATGTTAAATCATTGCAGGAAACATCACTAAGTGTGTACACAATGTCAGAGGAGCAGGAGAATGTTGCAGTTACAATGATTTAACATACTAGACTAGCCTTTTCTTGTTTCTCAAATTAATGATGTTCTTCTTGATCTTGAGAAAATGATCTTGTTATCTCGGGATGATAACATTTGTTATTTCAAGATAACAACATAAATAACTTACAGCAACTAATGCTCTTATGCCGAGCCGACCTGTTTCTCTCATCCAACACGTCTTATTGTAACGTTGACCCTGTGTTAACCCACATATTACGAATAAACCTAGAACTAGAAACTTAAAACTTGATTTACTTTATTGACTTGTCTGCGGTTTTGCCCTGTAGACTTTTTTTTTCACAGCACACATTTTGACTTGTTATCATAGATAACACAGATGTTACTGTTCAATTCTATTCAAGTGTGCCAGTAAGCCAGCATGTGCCATACCAGGACCATGAAACTGAAGCTGCTAAATTAAATTTAGCCATCATGAATTCTGCTATTTATACATGTACTGTGTCATGTGAGATATGTTTTCTGTGGGGGAAAAAAAAGACCTGTGGCAGCTGCTGCAGCCCCCTGATAGTGGGTGGATATTTATTTTATTTGCATTGTTTTTAATTTAATTTAATTATTTAAATTTGATGATGTCAAATTTGAATTTGAAAAAGTAATGCAATGTCCATAATGTAGAATAACGGCCTCTTCTGGTTGATAAACCTCTCCACATAAAACTTTGTTGTTGTTTTTTAAAACAAATTGAATTGGTTACTGAAAGTTTGGTTAGTCTATTTCTAATCTTTGAGTATAATGAAAGAAAGGAAAAGATAAGGCATGGTCCAACGGTGTTTAGATTAATGAATAACGGTACTAAGTCAAAACAGTTTTGATTCTTGACATAAAAATAGCACACAGACAATATGTGACCACTTCCTGTTCTTGTTCTGTTGAAAGCATTTCCTTATATAAATCTGTGTTTATCAGATAACACACATTGTGAGTAACAACAGCTTCAAAATCTCCCAGATTGACTATTTCCTGCAAACCATGACAAAAGCGAGTAATGGTGCCTGCCCTTTCTGTTGCTGGCTCATGTGCATGAATAATACATGTTTCAATAATCATTAAAAAAAGCATACATGTAGATAGCAGCTAAATGTGAGACAAAGCTGCAGGGACTGGTTGTACAGCAGACATTTTGACTTCCCACAACAGAAAAAATAAACACAGGTAATGAAGGCTCAGTTCCTTGAAGTGTCCCGGTAACAGTGACAGTAAACCAGCTGCACAAAAACAGGAACTGGAAAACAGCTTTGATTAATACAGTTGTGACTTCCCTGCTATGACATGTCAAAATGTCTGCTGTGGTAAAAAGTTAAAAAAAGAGAGTGACATTAACAGACAGCTTAACGTTGGAGCATGACGTAAAACGTTCCTCTGTGGGGAAGTTCAGGCTTGTTTTACTGAAAATTTGATTTTTTAACATAATGGTAGTCTGGAGGGTAAAATACTTTTTTGCATGTTCATATGGATTTTGAACTTGATGTGGGCCTTTAGGCATACAGGTATAGTGTTAGTGGTGGAAAGTATTATACTTAAATGCAAATTGCCATGTACTTGTACTTTTCAGCAAGACATTTATACTACTTTCATACTATACTACATTTCAGATGGATATATTGTATCTTTTGATCCACTATATTGATTTGATAACCATAGTTACTATACTTAGTACTATACTTTTTACACAAAAAGCACCAGTGATAAAAATGCAAGAATATTAATATCTCATTCAGTGATACTGCATCATGAATGAATATTTCATATTTGCAGAAAACATATGCATTAAAGGTCTAGTGCTTTAAGCAGGAACTGCATATAATTAATCATTAGTTTTGTTTTCATTAGTGTACAATCACCTGAAAATAAGAATCATTGTGTCTCTGTTGCCCCAAAATGAGCCCTATATATCCACAGAGAATGTGGGTCCTCTTCCTTGGAGTCCGTTGTTGAACTGCCATTTTTCTACAGTAGCCCAGAGCAGACAAACCAGTTTTTCCCGACACGCTTGGAAGAAAAGGGTGAGGTGTGAGAAGGTATTCATTTGATTGCTATCTGCAACTTCTTTGCTAGATGAGATGCCCGCGGTCACATTTCATGCAGCCCGCAGCTTTGTTTTAATAATATATTATTTATGGCCCGTTAGGATTGTCAGATACTGTATGACATAACGAAGCATTTTAATTTACGAAACATTAACCTCTAAGGACATAACTGCTGGCGTTATGTACCTGTAGATGTGACACAAAACACTACTTGAACTCTGAATGACCTTGTGAAAGAGAAGAGCAATGTTTGAAACTTAAATGTTAACAGACTCTGCATTACTCATAATAAGTCATGTTTGAATGAACATGACGTTAAGATTTGTATCAGCTTCATGCAAACTTTGACTTGGCTTGGGAACCGGAGGGTGGATGGTTCAAGTCCCACATGGACCAAAAATATGGATGACTGGTAGCTGGAGAGGTGCCAGTGAGCAAGGCACCGACCCTGCTCACTAGGCATCTTAACGTGGCTGGCTGCCCATCACTCCACCATCTCTCTCCACATTTGCCTGTCTATGCCATTGTACTGGGTAAAAATGCATGCAAATAAAAGTGAAAAAAGAATTTCCCCATTGAGGGATTAATAAATTATTTCTTCTTCAAATCTGGCCCTTTTGAGGATAAGTTTGGACACCCCTGGCTTAGGCCTATATAGTATTTAGAATGATACTATATAGGATCCTTTTAACATAGTAGGGCTGTTTAGTTTTAAAGTCACATTTTTCATTAGGCAGCTTATTTGTGTTTCTTCATATTCATTCATTTTTTAATTGCCACTTATTAGGGATTTTATAGAGTTTTCTGTTTGTATAGATGTTAACACGGGTTAACTTCGTAACACACACACACACACACACACACACACACACACACACACACACACACACACATATATATATATATATATATATATATATATATATATACACACACAGTAATTTAGAATATATATATATATATATTTATTTTCTATACAAATGTTAAAATTTCTCTGCACATTTGTAATTCCTCTGAACATATTTAAATGTAGCTATCTCAGGTCAATTGGCTCCTGTGTTATAGGTCTAATGTATGTTTAATCTATCTATCTATCTATCTATCTATCTATCTATCTATCTATCTATCTATCTATCTATCTATCTATCTATCTATCTATCTATCTATCTATCTATCTATCTATCTATCTATCTATCTATCTATCTATCTATCTATCTATCTATCTATCTATCTATCTATCTCTTCTCAAGTTGCACAATTAACTGATGTTTGCAGTTTTACTAATGCTCCATTATAATCAAATGTACAGAGCAGTCACAGGACTGGTGGGACTTTCCTGTGAGGAGACAACCGAAGCTTCTCTGGAGGTATTTTTGCCCCCACCCCTGTTTCTACCCTTCCCTTGAGCTCTGATTGGAGCAGCCCGCGTCAGTCAAGCCCGTGTAAGCAAGTGTGGCTGCAGTGCGTCGGTTGTTGACGTCGCTATCAGAAGTCAACCAACACAGAGGAGGAGAGCTAGCAGGTAAGACCCAGGCTGCTTTTGTACGACTTAATGCGATTACACACACATGGCGGTTACATTGCTGCAGCACATGCGCGCTTAGACATGTTTATATATGTTTAAATCGAAAGCATGAACTATAAGGAGCTGTCACAGCCGCAGCTCTGGCTTTTAGCGTTTGCTGTCAGGTCAAATACATCCAGTTTAAAGAGAGACTCGTGAATGAAGCCACTTGTTTCACCATTAAACTGGAGGAGCAGCCTCTTATTATTTATTTATTTATTATTCAGAGTCACTATGCGTGCAATAGGAAGTGCAGAGTAGACCCGAGTTATCAACTAGTGTGTCAGCCCTGCTTGTAATTGCATGGTGTCATATAGCTGTAGTATCAGCTGTGCCTCACACATAGTTGATTTGGACAAGTACATTTCCTGACAACCGCACATTAGTAACAATGTGTAATATCTGGGATGTTACACCTGTTGCTAGCCTTGAGTCCTCTCCCCGGGATAATAATATAAATCATTCATTAATGTTGAAAACAAATCCTACAGGCTGCCAAACAGGCCGTGCTAAACATTTCATCCTCTTGGCTTATAGAGATCATAGAGACTGTGCTGCTGCTGCCGCAGATTGTCTGAGTCTTTTTTCCTTCGCCCTCTGTTCTGTTCTTTGTCTCAAGTAACAATGCAGTTTCTGGGCCGGCTGTTGGACACAGTGTCCTCTGTGTCAACCCTCTTCACCAGCCCCTACCGCGTCAAAGACGTGCCGCTGTCTGACTATGGTGGAGGAGGCAAGGTCATGCTGAAAGAGGAGGGACGCATGGTCCTGTACAAAAACACCCAGTGCCAGTCATGGGACTGTCTGCTCATGTGCCCCGAGATGCCGACTATGACTCTGAGGTCAGTATTGATCATTGCAAGGACACAGAGAGTGGCTGAAATGACCCTCTGCAGACTTATTGAGTTAGTTATAAACACTATTGACCTACATCATTACCAAACAAAGCAGCGTACCTAAATCAAGCCCTTTATCTTGAATGAATGAGTGCTGGGGTATTCAGCCATAGATCTGAAAAGCAGGGTTAAGCAATGACAATAAGAAGGATTGGAGTGTACCTCTAGTGCATCTTTTTTTTTAGCAGTAATTTATATTAATATTACCACATTCTGCTCATATTCCCTTTTATATTTCCCTTTGTGAACTAGGCTGTTTCAGGTGGCTTCAGAGGCGGACGCCATGAACTGGTTCGCCCAATATGCCCTCAAGCTTCGCCCCTTCTACGAGACACTTCCTCTGAAGGCTGACACCACCCAGCCAATTGTGGACTGCATCCGCAACCACCCAGACTGGAGTTCTGCCCACATTGCCGTGGAGACAGGCCTGAGAGAGTGCCTGAAACATAACTACGTCCAGAGGTAAGACGGGAAATGATGGGATGGGAACATTTCTATGTTTGTGACAGTCAATGATAAAAAGCGTGACCAGCAAAGCGAGCCACCAGTAACTGGAGGTTAAATTTACTAATAATTTTAGCACTATTTTTTTCAGGGTAGTTTGCCTAGAGATACATGCTTCAAGGATAAAAATGAATGAACAGAGGGTTGTAATATGTAAATCTGTTCTACAGAGGCAGTAAATTGTAAGACTGCCAGCTGAATGCGCACAGTGCAACAAACACCATCAACTCTTTTCAACTAAGTACAGCTGGTTTTCATTTATTTCAGTACAGTGTGGTAATCAATTTGTGTTTACTTGAGAATGTCAATATTTCACAATGGAAACTACAGTTTCTACATTTCTTGTTCACAGTTTTGCCTCTGATGGACAAAACATGAAAAATGTGGAGTCGTTGGAGTCTTCCAAGAAGCATTCACAAATATTCTTGTAGCAAAACATTAATCTCAAAATCACAATGAGGAAACACGATACAACAGAAGTGAAAGTTTGATCTTATCTTGCATTAAAATGTTCGTGGGTTATAGCCAACTGTCAGATCTAGGATGTTGGAGTTACTTTAATGTGTAAACAGATACTGTCCCAGCTTGAACCGCATTACCGCGCAATGGCGTACATACATAACTTTGGTAATAAAATAGACTAAATGTAGTGGTTAACCTCTGAATCTCAAGCAAATCTGAAGTCTCCATACTGTACGATCGCAAAACAATGGCCTGGAAGGAAGAAATCAATCAAAACCAGCTGTGTACAAAATATCAATGAAAGTGGCAAAGCAAAATGATCCGTGCGGTCGCGTCATCTTTCTGCCTCTAGTCAGATCAATGCTCGGGATGCATCAGGTCAGACGCCTCTGCACCTGGCATGTGAGCGGGGCAACTCGGCGTGCGTGAAGGAGCTGCTGGAGGAAAGCCAAGCTCGCACCGACATCAAAGACCACAATGGAGAGACGCCAATGCACTGTGCCGCTAAGCAGGATTCTCCTGCCATCATCCAGGTGAGACTCAGCAGGAGTGAAGTCACAGTAACATTTCCATCTGGTCCAAATATTGGCCATCAATCTTTTGACCAGTCATGTCCTTTAAACTGCATTCAGGTCCTGTGCTCACGGTTGTGCTCAGGGGTGAATGAGCTCAACGGCAATGGGGAGACGCCGCTGCACGTGGCCTGCCGTCTGGGACGCGTGGACTCCGTCAAAGCTCTGTTGGGGGGCGGGGCAAAGTGTGATGTCATTGGTGGCGTTGGCTACCCCATCCACAGTGCCATGAAGTACAGTGAGAAGGGGTTAGTATGTGATGGTGATGATTTGCAGCAAGGAGTAGTTTTCTGTTTTAATGTGGTTGTAACTGCCAGGGCAGTCTTGGTGTAGGGCTGTTCAAATGTTTCTTCACCCTTATGCACTGTCCTAAGTAACTGTAACATGTCAGCACTCCTGGTACTGGAAGCTTGTCTGTGGATTCCTCCATGACAGTAAAGAGCATACCGTTAAAGTAACAGTTTCCGTGGTTATCCTGCCACCCAGCCTTCATTTCAAATAGACCTCTAGCTGTAGATAAATGCAAGTTTTTGCATTGCCTCCAGGACCTGGGTTCATTGACTTGGGATAGACAGTAACTAAAATAATTGATCATTCTGGTGAATGCTTCTCTAAAGTAAGTAAGCTCATGTGGGTAAAACTGTGCCTCTGAATTGTCATCATCTGTGCTGGATAAGGAACCATTGACGTTATAAAGACGAATTGTAGAACGTCTTTGATCGGTTACTACAAATGTTGGCATACAAAAAATAGTCCTGTTTTATTTTATATTTGTCTGACAGTTGTGTGGAGGAGATCCTCAAAGCAGACCCAGGCCAGCTCCAGGCTGAGGACTCTTTGTATGGAGGGACGCCTCTGCACTGGGCCAGAACTGCAGAGGTGAGTGTGTTTTGTGCTCTTTGAATTACAGTACATGTTTGCATCCTAGTTCTAAACATCCAGAGAAAACTTTAATGTTACAACAATGAATTTATGACATAGGAGTCTACCTGTTGGAGTCAAACAGCTACGACAAAACTTAAATCCAGCATAAATATATGTACCAACACGCAGCTAGTGATAGTGGCCTGTGATTTGGTAGCTGTGGATGCTCTGGGTTTGCTATAGTTAGGGATTAGAAATGTTGTCAAGAGGATTTTAAGAGGACTAGCTTAAGATATGAGGGGAAATATCAAGCGGATGTTTAAATAAATCTTCCTCTCCTTTTGCCAGTTGTGTCGTATGATGCTGGAGCGTGGCTGTGCAGTCAACTACCTCAGTAAGACCGGAGAGAGCGCGCTCCATATTCTGACCAAGAAGGGCCGCTTTGAGGCAGCCATGGTGCTGCTCACCCATGGAGCGAATGCCAACCTGAAGGGCCAGGATGGAAACACAGCACTGCACCTAGCTATGAAGGTGTGTGTGTGTTGCTCTGTTGCGACTATGCCTTTTATGTAGCTATATTAAAATTTAAATGGATATGTCAACGCGTATATGGATGTTTCAACACTTTTTGAATGTCACAGATCGATGACATTTTCCTTTACCTTACTTTTACATGTTTAAAATGTGTATATATCGTCCATACAAATCATGTGACTCTGCTCATTAGATGGACCACATGGAGCTGATCAAAGCTCTCATTGTGTTTGGGGCTGATGTGGAGATCCACAACGACGTGGGAGAAACACCCGGTCTCATCGCTGCTCGCACCAGCAAAGGTAAGAGAGACAGAGAAAAGGATGGGAAAAAAGATTTAAACTCTGAAGAGATGAGATGACAGGAAAGGCGGCAAGGAGGTGTACAATAGACGATGAATTAAAAAGGGAGTGGGGGCAATTATGGAATGGTGATAAGTTTATGGAACTTACAGGCCAGGTTGAACTTTATTTTAACATGATAACATGTAATCTCATTTAAATGCATGCGTTCCACTGTAGATGATAGAGCTACTGCATGAAAATGGTTGTCTACGTAACAAGCAACTCACAAAATTACAAACTTCAAGCAATCCTTAGTGCCTGGTGTTAGTATATTGAGTCCTGTTTGACAGCTCCTGCACTAATACATTGTTTTAGAAGTAACATGGTCAGAGAGCGTTCACATAACTGGTGTGAAAAGCGGGGTTTTACTGCTGTATAGAGTAAGATAATATAAGAAGAGTTTAAAGTGCAAGAATGATTCCAAATAAGATAAAATGGATTATCTCGTGAATTGTCTTTCACCCTCTTCTTCCATGTTCACCTCCTCGACAGCAGAGGGCAGTCAAAGCTCAATTTTTTTCTCTTATAATTCTCGTACACAGTGTCCATGATTTGAAAAAAGCATATACTCAGAAGTTAGTATTTCATTTGTGTCGTATCGGATTGCATTAAGATGTTTTTGCTGTTTTTTTCTGGCCACTGTATAATATAGGTCGACCCATAGGAAGTGAAATTCACAAATGGTTGAGTTGCTTCCGTGACACATCAAAAGTAGCATGTGGTCTGTTTGTAGTGCAGTAAAAAGTAGCATGATATATGTGTGTCCGATTTACTGTGTCAGAGATAATCGATATCCAGTTGATAGAAATAACTGACTATGCAATGCACGTTTTAAAAGAATTGTATTTTTAAACTTTGATTTCGGCTAAAAGATCAGAATGTTACTCCAGAATTTGTGTTTCTATCAAAGAGCGAGATTGTCTCATAGATGCACATAGAAATGATCATGTGCCGTGACATTGCTCTGAAGCAGAAGTGCTGATAAAAAGGGTTTGCTATCTGTTATTGGTTTTGAAAATGCACGATTATTGCTAACCACTCGCTCGTGTTCTGGCTTTCTCTCTCTTCCTTTCTCTCTCATCTACTTCTCTATCTTTACCTCTGCTTGTTGTGGTGTGTGTGTGTGTGTGCATGTCTAACATGCAACGTTGGCTTGCTTGTATGTGTGTGTTTGTGTTAACATGAAAGGTCCGAATAGAAAGATACTGCTGGACATGCTGTGTAGTGTAGGGGTCCAGCGGTGCCTCCCACCCTCCCCCGGCAGTCCTCCCCCCATCACCAACAGGGCCAGGCCAGGCATAGGTAACACCACCACCCCTCCTTCTGCCGTCCTGTTTCAGCCTTCATTCACATGTCTCCCTTTGGGATCATGTACACTGGAAAGCTTTTTTTTCTTTATTTTCATAACTCTTACATCACTTTTATTTTTACTGAACATTTTACAGTCTGGACAGTTGATTGTCTCATTCAATGCAACTTGTATTTTCAGCTCGTTTAGGGTAGTCAAGCAATCCTTAAAATACCAAAAGCTAAGCATAAAAGATGGATTTTAGTTTTCATTTATATCCCAGTGAGTACAGATTGATAGTGCATGGTCATATTTAAGTACTGTACAATTTAAAGTATGCCTCGAGCTATTTTAGTGGCTCAACAAGATTGTGTTTTTTTTTAACACCTCAGCTTCAAGAGGCTGCATTGCTTTGGTGCCGCACACCCTTTTTAAGCAACATACCGAGAATGGTTACGCTAATAATAGTAATCATAGTTATAGAGGTAGAAGTTCTTGTAGAAAACCCAGTGACCCCTTTACTTTTCATCCTTTGCTCTGCCTGAATTTGATGCCACGTGTCAGTCCCCACATCAATAGCTGTTGTAATTGGCTGACAGGGTTTGAGGACATCATGTTTGTGGGGGCTGCAGTCAGTGCAATGAACAGAGGCATGTCTGAAGCGGATGGCATCAAAATGGATACAAACAAGTGAGTAAGAAACTTCAACCTGTGTTTGTGTTTTGAGACGACCAAACAGTCATTGTGATTATGTGATCTTAACCTAATTTTAACCTCTTGCCTGAAGGATGGACCGGCTTCTGTGTCTGGATGGTGGAGGTATTAAAGGCCTGGTGTTGATCCAGATGTTGATCGCTCTGGAGAGAGAGGCCGGTCGGCCCACCAGAGAGCTCTTCGACTGGGTGGCTGGCACCAGCACTGGGGGCATCCTGGCCCTTGCTATAATCCATGGTGCGTGTGTATGTGTGTTTCCACTTATATTTAATTATTTATTTCTTCACACAGATGTACCATTAAAACAACAATAATCTTCGTAGGTAAGTCCATGGAGTACCTGCGCTGCTTGTACTTTAGGATGAAGGAGCAAGTGTTCAAGGGGTCTCGGCCTTATGAATCAGCACCACTGGAGGACTTCTTGAAGAAAGAGTTTGGAGAGAACACCAAGATGACAGATGTCCGATACCCCAGGTAACTGTTCATGCTGAATGTGTCCACTAGGCAACAGGCAGAAAAGCATACAGAGGTGTTCAGCTTCTCCTCAGACATACTCAACAAATGCGAAAATGCTCTAATGTTAGGTAGGTGATTGTGTAAGTCAGCAATTTGGTACCACAAGACAATATGCAAATATAAAATCCATATTCATAAAAAACTTTCCCAGAATTTACCAAGAAGTGTTCAGCATAGTTGTGACATCAGCCTACTCTAAATATCCGATTCCTCTGCATGTGATAGGTCAGTTTGAGAGAAATTACTTCAATTCAAGCTGACATTACCCTAGGGTGCTACAAAAGTTCTTCATGTTCTGGAAAAAAATGACTTTGCAGCTTAGAAATGTGTGCAAGATCCCTGAAACAAAGTTTTGAGTCATTTCCAGAAAATTAACAAAATATTGGTCTGTTGGTTTTCAAAGGGAAGTGAAACCTCTTTTATGAGCAGAAATGCAGCCTACGGTACATTTCACATTTCCAAAATGACCCTTTTCTTCCATTCGTTTATTTCTGTACAGGGTGATGGTGACCAGTGTTCTAGCAGACAGACATCCAGGCGAGCTGCACATCTTCAGGAACTATAACCCTCCCTCCATTCACAAGGAGCCCCCATATGCCACCACTGCCACATTCAAGCCACTCACCATCCCACAAGGTACCGATTATATTAGTTGACCCACTGCACCAGTGCTCTGATGTTGTGTTGGTGGGGTAATCAGTCAATTAATCCTACTAGATAAGGCCAGAATATGTTTTCAGACCCTGTTCTTGGTGGCTTTACATTTTGGTATTGGATAATCTCAACAGTCAAAGAATACTTAGTTCTCTCTTCATTCAGGAAATGAAACCTAAAAAGAAACTTAAATATAAACACAACCTACTTCTGAATTTGTGTGTCATTATATCCCTGAACAAGCCCAATTTTGCTGTGTTGTCTGAGTGCCAGCCATGCTGTTGTTCCAGGGTGGGAGGATGAGGATGTGTTGATAGTAGGATACACAGAGGAACCAACCAGAAAGCGTAGGAAGGTGACAGATGAAGGTGTGTCTGTGTGAATGAGAGACTCTTGAAAGAAACGGGTTCACAAAGAATTTCATTTTGTCTGTCACAGTTTTTTTGGACTAACTTTCCTCATACAAAATGCATGCTTACTTTTAATAGCACATTTTTCAGCACAGGTGTCAGTGTGAGTGTTTAAAAAATCCAGAATCAAACTTATTTGTTTTATGGCTTTTTAGAATCATTATTTCCTTGTCTATTATCAGAACAACTTGTGTGGCGAGCTGCCCGCTCCAGCGGCGCTGCCCCCACCTACTTCCGACCAATGGGGCGCTTTCTGGATGGAGGGCTGCTGGCCAATAACCCAACACTAGACGCCATGTCAGAAATCCATCAGTACAATAAAGCCTTAAAAGCGGAGGTAGGCAACCTGACTGCTGCATTCTGTTTTTACTTCTCCCTCGTTGTTTTCTCCTTTTTTAACTTAACCCTCATCTCTCTTTCAGAGTCATGGAAAGGAAACCAAGAAGTTGGGTATAGTGGTTTCCCTTGGTACAGGTAAGCCACTCCATTTTGACAAATAATACATTTTATGCTTCTTGTGAACGCAACTCAATTTAAAACTCAGGGTAACTTTTCTGGTGTGTTACTCTCATTTTTTTCTCTACACATGATGTAGGTGTATATGTTGGTATCTTTACTTTTCAGTTTTCTAAACAAATACAGGTGCTGTGAGGGGAATAATGTCCAAACAAAGAGTTTGTAGACATAAACAATGTATTTTATGGCTGTGTGCCATGCAGCATTCGTCATATGTAACGTGTTGAATGCTCTTTATCCAAGGTGCCTCATACAGCCGTGAATTCACACACCATGCTCCTATGTATCTCCAGGTAAACCTCCTCAGGTGGTGGTCAACTCTGTGGATGTTTTCCGGCCGTCCAACCCTCTGGAGCTGGCCAAGAGCTTTGTCGGAGCCAAGGAGCTGGGCAAGATGCTGGTAGACTGCGTGAGTACAGCTACATCCGTGCATCCGCTGCTTCGATCTGACAGTGCTCACATCACTTTGTCCCTCGGTTGAATCAATGACTGCTAGATACCTGGTTCTTTTGGCTAAAACTATATTTGTAGTATGTCTTTACCTAATTTTGTGAATCTTTCCAACAGTCCTAATATTTTCGACACAGTGACAATAAAATTAGTCTTTTTTTTCTAATAACTCTCTCTCTCTCTTTGTCTCTCTCTCTCTCTATGATTGGACAGTGTACAGACTCTGATGGCTGTGCAGTGGACAGAGCCAGAGCATGGTGTGAAATGATTGATACCATTTACCACAGGTCAGCTTTTTAAGATATTTTTTTGGCCCATTTTGGCTTTTTATTGTATAGAGACAGGTGAAGAGTGACAGGAATGTGCGGAGAGAGGGAACAACATGCAGCAAAGGAGTCACAGGTCGGACTCGAACCCTGGGTCGCTGCAGCAAGGACTGAGCCCCTGCACACGGATCTGTCTTAACTCTGAATCAGTCTGCCTTCATACGTTTTTCTAACTAAACATTGCACAACCATGACATGCATATGAAGTAACAGAAGTAAGCTGTTGATGACACCAGTGTGATGTGTAGCTATGGAGATATGACAGCTTTAGAGTCAACAGGAAACCAGCTCATACCATCAAACAAAGTTTTAGCCCTCAACAGTCTGATCACTCTTGGTAGTCTTATATCATTTCTAAAAAAAAGGTTAAAACACTTTGTTCATTGTGTTCTGTGCAGATTAAGTCCCCAGTTGTCTCAAGAGGTAATGCTGGATGAGGTGAGCGACGCAGTCCTGGTTGACATGCTATGGGAGACCCAGATGTACCTGTATGAGAAGAGGGAAACCCTCCAATCCCTGGCAAAGCTGCTACTGAACAACTGAAAGCACAAGAAAAGAGATGAGACAAGAAGCTGTGAAAATAGGTCTTTAAGAGCAGGAGAGCTGGAGATCATGAAAGCAAAGGAGAATCAGAGAGAGGAGACAAAGACGATAGTGACTGGGCGAGGCACAAAGATTAGTGGCCTATGTGTTTGATTCAAGACTGTAACGTCTTTGTTGGTGTGCTCTTTTTTTTTTTTTTTAAGACAAAATTTGAGACCGACAATGGGACCACAACGACTTTCATATTCTTGCTGAAAGTCAGGGCGCGGTAGGAAATATGTGAATCATGACTGACACTGGAAAAAAACAAAAAACGACAGACTTATCAGCAAGTTATGTAGCATCATGTGACCTTATCACTAGGAAGTGATTTCACCCAAATCACACTCAGCTAACTGTCATCCCCCCTTCAGTGTTACAGAGAGCATGTTTGAATCCAGTTTTGACTGGTTGTGATAAAACTACTGTATAACACTTCTTATTCCTGCTTCTCCACACAGAGACATATAGTATACTGACATTTTCCATAAGGCCATCTGATCAAACTTACCTCCAGTATGTACTGCAGCACAACTTGGATGATGGTGATGATCAAACCAGTTCTGCCTTATGTTTCTGGGACCCAAATTTGTACCTTTCTTTTTTTTCTGCAACACATTTACATGCCTTTACTGTTATTAAGTTATTTATACCGGCTTTAAACACAATATTTAACTTTACACGCATCCATAACTCACATACACATTGTACACTGTTACAACCTCTTAGTCTATTGTAACAAGTGTATTGAGCACATATTTAATTATGTATTGTAAAAACTGGACTTGACTTTTCAATTTACTTGAAGGACAAAGAAACAGAAAACGTACTACTACTTGCACTAAACTAGAGGTTACAAATTATTTCCTATGTTTTTTGTATTTGGAATAATCACTGAAGTGTATACTGGTAAGGTAATAAAATATATTAATATGGAATAAACTTGTGTCAGTGACTTGTTTGTTTCTTTGTTGTAGCGGTCAATTCAAGCTGGGTCTGATGACATCCTTATATTTTATTAATTGCTGTGGCCATTAATTAATTCAGAGCACAAACAACAGCTGCTTAGACAAATGAGTACAACCTATAATACTTGCTAAATTGTAGCTGCTCTTTCTCAAAACAGAAAAGAACCAAAAGAGAAATAGACATGGCATCGTAGTGCAAACACAGGTGTTACCAATGATAATAAGTAAGGTACCGTTCCATTCAGGTCAAACAGAGTCAGGGTGGTGCTGTGTTGCTTGTGGGCTCACGGGAAAGCCACTGCAATCTGCAATAAATGGAACTGAACCTTAATTAGCATAATTGGAAACACCTGAGTCGACAACCTTATTTAATGTCAAAATGGTTACTGTGAAAACTGTCTATTGCCAGATTAAAAACAACCAGTAGTCAGTTAATGCTAATATGGTTAGCTGCCATTGGCAACAAAGGCATTGACACCATAACATTTAACCGTCGTACATGGCAGTTTTAAGTTGGTTATTTAATGATTAGCTTTATGATTGTTTTCTGTACTGTGAGGTCTGTTCCCCAGTTGTTAACACAAGTACAGTGACACTAAACAAGTTACCTTTATTTAATTTGGGAAAAATAAAATGGCTGTAGCTATAGTTAGCTAGCGTTAACGTAACTTTACGTGATAGCTGAGCGCGACTTCACTAACTAATCGTAAACTGCTTGGTTGCTAGGCAACAACAACAAAAAAGAACAAGCTCAATACGCTACAATAACAATAAATGGATACAATAACCTGAACAACATACAGTTCCTGTAGTAATATTTACAACAGTACTACATGTTACACACCTTTAACATTCATTGTGTTGTTCATTCACAGTAAGCTGGTGTCTTGAAATTATCAGCTGAAGGTCCTTAATAATATAATTGCAATGCAGAGAAAACAAAACAATATCAAAGTTCTGTACTTAATGTACGTTATTGTTTAGGTACAAATTGTCCAAATTCTCGTCTGCCTGGCCACTGTGCCTGAAAGTAAACAAGACAATGCATTAATCCAGTGTGGGCTAAATATGTAGCAAAAAACATTATAAGAAAAGCAGTTTTGTCATTTAGAGTGGGCTCATGAGTTATGCAATCCTGAACTTCATTCAGAATAAAAAGTTGCCTTTCAAGTAAGTACGCAGCCTATAACCCAGTTTGTCACCCCCTTCAGTATAAATACACTTTCATTTTTAAAGTTATCGTCCAAACATGAAAATCATTGTAACACCAGAGTGAACAAACCTTAATTTACCACAAGTTTTATCAGTAATACCAGTCTCACATAGCCCAATCTGTAATAAGCTACACAGATCTCACAGGTTCAAACAGAGGTTGAATCAGATGTTATAGCATAGAAATGCTTACTCAGGGGTATTGGGTCTGATGCTGATCACAGCATACGGTTCCTGCAGTTGTTCTTGGTGCTCATGTGGTTGGACCATGGAATAAAGAGGGTCTGTGTGGTTCTGAGTGAAATGGACTCTGCTGTAGTGCAGATCATGCTGCTCTGTTGGTTGAGCTGAGACCTCCTCATAGACAGGTCCAGGGTTTAGCTGATAAAGAGACAAGAAGAGGGAAAATTGTTTTACATTACACTGCATTTGAAGTTATATATGAAATTATTCTAACACAGGGCTCAGTTCAATGGGATGATACAGAACATAGCAGATACTCAGTGGCTGGAGTAGCTCTTGGACACTTCATCACAAAATAAAAGTTGAATAGGTGAGCAATGACAAGTCAATATTTTTTGTTTTCTTCTATTGGACTAATGGGCTGCAGCAGTAACAATATTTACACCATACACTGCAAAATGTATAAATCCTAGAACCTATAGACCTGTTTCAGTGTCACCAGAATGATAGTGTTTAGTTAATAAGAACCATAACATTACTTGTAAGTTGTTCTGACTGAAAAATTATTTATTTCTGAAGAGAAGCAGGATTTAAAAAATGGCATTATTTTTCTTATGGAGCAAAATTGTTGAAATTATTTTCTTTACCTGTTCCAAGTTGTCTGAGGTTTCAGTTCCAGGAGACTTGCTGGACGCCCTCTTTCTTCTTGTTAGCTGAAATGGGTGCAATATGAAAATAATTAGGTCACGTCAGGTTAGTGTGTAAATTATATTGTGAATAGTCATTGCTCTGCAATCAGAGCACAGTGTTACTCACCTAACCCAGAAGAAGACAATGAGAGCTGTGATAACCAGGAGAACAGCTACGCCTCCTGCAGCTGCTGCTGGTGTCCATTCTCCTGTGTTACTGTGGACAGTGAGAGTCTTTTCAAAGGAGCTGAGCATGTTGTGGGTTTTGACAGCACAGGAGTATCTTCCTGCATGCTGACTGCTGACTGGATCTAGAACCAGCTGTTTGTGTTGGTTCTCTGGCAGGGTCAGAGGTCGACTGTTCAAGTACCAGATGTAGTTTGTGTTGTCAGACAGAGGACAGCTGGTACTGCAGGTCAGTGTGACTCTCTGACCCTCTGTCACCACGGCAGAAGGAGCAAACTTCACTGTCAGGCCTGGAAGATGATTCAATACGTGAATGAACTCAAATTAAAAGTCTAACATAAATGACAGGAACATGTAATTTGTCAGTGTTCTCAAAAACAAATCATATCAACATTTTGTATTCTGCCACACTAAATGTAACTTTCTATAAAATATAGGCAGCTTTACACCTTAAACCCTCCACATAGAATAAGACATGTTGAAATGATAGAACGACATCTCACTAGATCTGTTCCACCTTTGCCACTGTGAGTGAACAGTTGTTTATCACAAGAAAGAAACAAATGCTACTCTGATTGCAGAATTACCTGTGACAACCAAAGTTACTCTGGAAAAGTCAGGCTGTTTCCATCCTCCATTTTCTTCCTGTAGTCTGAATGTGTATTCTGCTGAGTCATTCTTCTTCAGGTCATTGATTGTCAGGATGTGGTGGTTCTTCATGTTGTCATGATACTCCACTCGACCTGCAGCCTTCATCAGCTCTTCAGCATCCTCCTCAACACTTCTCTTTATTTTATACCAACCTTTAGATTTTGGCTGCTGGTTTTCAGGATGTAAATATTCACTTGAGATGTTCACTGAAGAGCCTCGCAGAGCACAGATTCTCCTGCTGACATAATTCACACTCCAGCAGTTCTCATCATCAAGGCCTGAAATACAGAAAAAAAACTATTTTTTTTGATAGAACAGAATAAACATGTGTGTCTCAGTGTCTCAGAGTGTTTTGACTTCAAGGTTTTTAAAGTTTCATTGAGTTTTATTGTATGTATTTTATGTGATTCTTATTGTCTTTTATGTATTTAGATTCATGATAACATTTCACCATCAGTCAAAACAGACCTCACAGTATGTTAATAAGTTCAAACTCACAGATTTGGGCAGAGTGCAGATCCTCGTGGTTGTTTACAGCACAGGAGTGTCCTTTATCAGAGAAGCTGTGAACAAAATGATGTTGTCCATTGTTGTATCTAAATAAGTTTCCACCTTGGTACCACTTATATGCAGTTTGGGCGTCTATCAGAGGACAGCTGGTGTCACAGGTCAGTTGGACATATCCATGTCCATTAGTCTTTTGAACTCGTAATTCTGTTTGGACATAATAAACATGTATGTTAAAGTGTATAACTCAATAAAACAAATTACATGAATTTATTATGATAAACTGTCAGACCATTGTTATTACACAAATAATTATACAACTGTGATATTTTATATTTATTTTTTATTCATTTTATCAAGACCACCATGACATGACACTGTCAATGATTAAAATAAAGCTTACTCATGTTTACTCGTCTTCTCAGTAAAATACTGATTTTAAAGAAATGAGAGGTGTAAGGATGAGAGGAGTGTTTGTTTGTTTGTTTGTTTGTTTGTTTGTTTGTTTGTTTGTTTGTTTGTGTAAACTTAACCTCTGGGATATGTGATGGAGCAGGGCTCATCCACTGATGTCTGCTTATCAGAACACATTCTCCCTTTAGCATAGGTCACACTAAAGCAGGTCGATGTGACAGAATCTGGACAAAAACAAACATGATACATTATTTTGATGGTGTACACAGTCACATAATTTAAACACTAATTTAGACACTGGAACTTTATAATTCAATTTTAGTGTCTGATAATAAAATTCTTCTGTAAAGTATAAAGAGGTTTAGTAACATGATAATAAACTAAACGTTGTCACTCACACACTGAGACTTCAGGGGCTCTGAGATCCTCGTAGCCTTTGATAGCACAGGAGTATGTGACTGCTTCCTCACTGCTGACCAGCTGTTGGTACCAGGGAGACCAGTCCTCATAGAGAAACTCTCTGTTCTTGTACCAGATGTAGGCTGCAGGGTTTTCAGTCAGAGGACAGCTGGTGCTACACATCAGTGATACTGTCTGTCCCTCTGTGGTGGGAATCACCTTCACCTGCAGGTCTGAGATGATGGTGGATCAAATAAGAGTTCATATACTGATGTCATTCTGTAAGTAATTCATGACTGACAGCCACTGTACCTGTAACACGGAGCTGAATGATGGTTTGCCGGCAGAGTTCTGGTTTGTCAGTATTTTCTCTGCAGCAGTAAAACTTTGCATCACTCTCTGTCACATCTTTGATTGTTAGAGTTGTGTGATTCTCTTCTGACATGTTGTACGTTACACGATTTCCATCTGCAGAGACCTCATTCTGAACAAAGTAATATCTAATCCAGTGTTCAGTGTACCATTTTATGTTTGAAGAGGGATGTTCAGCTGAGCAGGGCAGATCCACTGATGAACCTTTTAAGGCA
Source organism: Collichthys lucidus (assembly GCA_004119915.2). Lineage (NCBI taxonomy): Eukaryota > Metazoa > Chordata > Actinopteri > Sciaenidae > Collichthys > Collichthys lucidus. The sequence goes on along the minus strand of CM014080.1, from coordinate 19,216,500 downwards.
CAGATGCTGTTTGTTCGTCCTTGAACCCCTTTAACAGAAGAATTTATTAACATTTAAACAAATGTATACTACTTACAACATTCTTCTCTATACTAATTTGTCTATGATAGTAGTATAATATTGTAGAGGATCATAATGATATACTGTAATGCATCTAAAGAGCTCATAACAGCAGAACATGTCAAAATCTTGTTAGCTTACATTCAGTCATCTCGTCTCTTTTTAAATAAGTTTCATTTTCTCACAGTTAGTCCACAGTATGACACCTACATTATTTTGTACATCTGAAGATTAATTTCTGTTACAGTTCACAGTTAATTAGTCTGATATGGGAAATATAAACAGTCATTCATACCTGAGACGTACAGGATGAAACCCATCAACAGGAATCCAGCTTCTGCCAACAACATGGCTGTGGTCGTCTTCAGCTTTGAATCAGAAAGTTGATTTTTTATAATTAATGGCTTTATTACAACTGCTAGCTTTATAAAAAACCTATAAAACACAAAAAATATAAATAAATGGTCAAAATCAAGAGCAGCCCTCTCACGCAGACAGAATGGACTGTGTGACAACTTAAGTTCACTTCCTTCCTCATTACTATTCTCAGTAAAAAAAAAAAAAAAATAGACCTTTAGTGAAAAATCTATGATGTCATATCTTGTCACCTCAAACTTCTCTTCCTTCCACACTCGGTCGCTGGAGGTGTCAGAATGAACTGTTCTTTATCTTTAGAAGATAACACAACATGCAGCTCTGAAACCATCTTCTTTTAACTGTAGCATATATTTAAGTAAAGTTGTGAAATGGCCTCATGTGGGAGTAAAGACGTGTCTCTGCAGTTAGTTTACGAGTGATGCAAACTTAAATAAGGAAGCAAACTTGAAGTAAATGATGTTTAACACACTGCAGATCCTGTATTCTTTAAACATGAACTGTATTTTATCTAAGCTGACTTTTTGCTAACCACTTTACAAATTAGTTAATGCTTTCATATAATCGATAAAAAAAACATCCACACTTCCTGGCAGCTAGAACAGACAGACAGAAAACATGACATGTGTATGAGCTCATACAAAACATTCAGTCAGAGCGCCTGACTCCTCATTCACCTCTCTGCAGTTGGGGTTGTATCCTCCAGAGGGCGTCATCATCGCAGCACATCATCTCTGCAGGAGGCCGTGCAGTCAGTGAGACAAATTCAGAGTGCTATGCTGCTGAGGCATGTGCTTCTGCTAAGACATAACATATTGATTTCCATCAGGTACTGTATCATGTTAAAGTGTATCATTTCATTAAAAAAGAAACTGTCTTGGAGGGTCTTCCCGTTATGTGTCCTGAATAGGTCCTAAGACAAAACGTGGCTCCTTCCTAAAAACTGCTATAAAAATAATATATAATAATATTTTTTTCCACTTTAAACACGTCAGTCTTTTAGAACTACGTCAGCCTGAAATATACATATCAAATATTATTTATATTTTTTGGTTTTTAACCCTTTAAATGCCAGTATGTTTACATAACTCTGCTGGTTTGTATTTAAAAAAACAAAAACACTAAAATAATATAATAAGACATAATACATTGATTTCCATCAGGTACTGTATCATATTAAAGTGTATCATTTCAGTAAAAAAGAAACTGTCTTTAAAAGCATTACAGGCATGAACGTGAGAGGGAAGTTTGTGTGTTTCTTTGTGGAGGTTTGGGGAAACTTAACGTCTGGAATATGTGATGGATCAGGGCTCATCCACTGATGTCTGATTAAAAGAACATTTTCTTATCATGTCTTTTATGTCTAAGCCTCTTGCATTTGACTTATAGATACACCTTAGTGTGATATTGAAGGGTGAGTGTCCCAGAACAGAAACATACAGTGACAGTAATCACATTCTGGGCTTATGTTGCAAATATAACTTAGACAATAAAGTCCAGACACCATTTCTTTTAAATGTATAACCATCTTCTAAAATGTAGCTGCAATCCAATGTGTCTTTTCTTACATTCAACATTAACCTCAGATGAGTTGAGCCGAGAATTTTGAACTCTTTCACACTTGATTCAGGACTGAAGTGCTTCACACAAAATATGTTTCAAAGAACTTAAACTTTGGGAAAACATGTTTGAAACATCACGTTCTTCTTATATAAACATATGTGTAAAGAATGACACACTATTTTTATGTCCATATTGATCAATATTACATGACATCTAAAATATCACAAATAAATGTGTTGTGTGGTTTTTAGGATTATATGTGTGTCTCTGTTCACATGCGATACATTTACACACCAATGAGAGATGAACAAATGAACAAAGTTACTCCAATATTGTCTTTGTTGGTGATTTATTCAGAGTAAAAAGAGAATGAGGTGAAGAAGACAACGTGAACATACGACAACAAGAATATCACACAAAGCAAATCAGGTTCTAAGTGTTTCAGCTGAAAGGTCAGAGATCTTCACTGGAGTCTGACAAAGAGTGAGAGAAAGTAACAAACATTTATAAAGCTCTTGCTCTGCCCCTGATATGACCATGGAGCTTCCTACTTGATTATGAGTTCAACTGAAGTTCAGTTGTTATCCTGACAGGGAGTTCTCCGATGATGACTGAATAAGCTCTTATCCTAGCATAGTAAGTTAAAGAACTGCTCAGAGAAACTCAAACATAGTTTGACAACCCAAACTCCTGCCTGACCCTTGTAACAAGTCACAGTCATATTTCTCAAAGGAAGACACACAAAGCAAAATAAAATATAGTGAAAAGTGTAACAGTATAATGAACAGATTTGTTACCACACTAAGAAGCAATATTATATTTATTTTATTTACAGTTTTCTTGCATTTAGCTACAACAGCTTAATGGAGATTTTTGTGGTTTTGTTTTTTTGGATCAGTTTCAACCAGACAGATCAGTAAAAACAGATCAATACAATATTGGTTCATTAACATTCTATGATTTCAACATCATACATGGTTAATTTATGTTTATTTAAGACTGTGATTCATTTGTAGCAAACATGGCTTTAAAATTTGTCCAATCCAACAGCAGAAAGTCATCAAAGAATCTGATCTGTGGCCTTTCTGCTTGTAAAATACTGTTTTTGAAACACTCTTGAGAGTTTCCACACAGTGAAGGCTGCTTTCTGCTGCTTGACCACTTGCATCCTTTATACAGACAAAATGCATCACATCTCCTGTTTCAAGATTTGTCCTACAGAGAAATACGTTCTCTGGTTTATGTCTGCATTGAACTTTACACTTGTAAATGATGCTATGCTGTGATAATGAAGTTATTTCTCTGACTAAAACAGGGCAGGCTCCTATGCAACATACCATGACAAACGCTTGTTTCCTTTCACTGCGCTGTCTGCAGGGTGGAGTAGAGATCTTCTTTGTGGTTCTTAGAGAAGTAGAGTCTGCTGTAGTGATGCTCATCCTGCTCTGTTGACTGAGCTGAAATGTTTTCATACATGCCATCAGGGTTTATCTGAGGAGACAAGACACATAACATTACATTGCATCATTTTGCATTCAGTAGTTTGGCTGATACTCCTTTCAGACTATTATAAAATTCAACTAGAGCTCAATTAAAAAGGTGCATAAAAGCTATTGGATGAGAAGGTTCTGACTTAGGTGAAAAAGGTGAGAGTCTTAAGTTAATGCTGCTGTCCAGACTGGGAAGAAATGATTATTTATTTTTAGTAGAAGCAGGAAATAAAATGCAGATGTTTTTCTAATGTAGCAGAATTATATGAATCTTGTTTTGTTACCTGTTCCTCGTGGTGTGATGTTTCAGTTGTTTTGTCTTTTGTCTTTTTTCTGATGTGTAAAAGAAATGTGAATGAATGTGTGATTTCATCAGAGTTTGAATGTCATTGCGCTGAAACAAAGTGCAGTGTTGCTCACCTAACCCAGAAGAAGACAATGAGAGCTGTGATAACCAGGAGAACAGCTACGCCTCCTGCAGCTGCTGCTGGTGTCCATTTTCCTGTGTTACTGTGGACAGTGAGAGTCTTTTCAAAGGAGCTGAGCATGTTGTGGGTTTTGACAGCACAGGAGTATCTTCCTGCATGCTGAGTGCTGACTGGATCTAGAACCAGCTGTTTGTGTTGGTTCTCTGGCAGGGTCAGAGGTCGACTGTTCAAGTACCAGATGTAGTTTGTGTTGTCAGACAGAGGACAGCTGGTACTGCAGGTCAGTGTGACTCTCTGACCCTCTGTCACCACGGCAGAAGGAGCAAACTTCACTGTCAGGCCTGGAAGATGATTCAATACGTGAATGAACTCAAATAAAAAGAACAAGTCTAACATAAATGACAGGAACATGTAATTTGTCAGTGTTCTCAAAAACAAATCATATCAACATTTTGTATTCTGCCACACTAAATGTAACTTTCTATAAAATATAGGCAGCTTTACACCTTAAACCCTCCACATAGAATAAGACATGTTGAAATGATAGAACGACATCTCACTAGATCTGTTCCACCTTTGCCACTGTGAGTGAACAGTTGTTTATCACAAGAAAGAAACAAATGCTACTCTGATTGCAGAATTACCTGTGACAACCAAAGTCACTCTGGAAAAGTCAGGCTGTTTCCATCCTCCATTTTCTTCCTGTAGTCTGAATGTGTATTCTGCTGAGTCATTCTTCTTCAGGTCATTGATTGTCAGGATGTGGTGGTTCTTCATGTTGTCATGATACTCCACTCGACCTGCAGCCTTCATCAGCTCTTCAGCATCCTCCTCAACACTTCTCTTTATTTTATACCAACCTTTAGATTTTGGCTGCTGGTTTTCAGGATGTAAATATTCACTTGAGATGTTCACTGAAGAGCCTCGCAGAGCACAGATTCTCCTGCTGACATAATTCACACTCCAGCAGTTCTCATCATCAAGGCCTGAAATACAGAAAAAAAAAACAGTTATTTTTTGTGATAGAACAGAATAAACATGTGTGTCTCAGTCTGAGTGTTTTGACTTTGAGTTTTTTAAAGTTTATCGACCCATGTGATTCTTATTGTCTTTTGTGTATTTAGATTCATGATAACATTTCACCATCAGTCAAAACAGACCTCACAGTATGTTAATAAGTTCAAACTCACAGACTTGGGCAGAGTGTAGATACTCGTGGTTGTTTACAGCACAGGAGTGTCCTTCATCAGAGAAGCTGAAGTCAAAAATCTGTTGTTTACTGTTGTATAGGTCTAAGTTTCCACCTTGGTACCACTTATATGCAGTTTGGGCGTCTATCAGAGGACAGCTGGTGCCACAGGTCAGTTGGACATATCCCTCTCCATAATTCTCTTGAACTCGTAATTCTGTTTGGACATAATGAACATGTATGTTAAAGTGTATAACTCAATAAAACAAATTACATGAATTTATTATGATAAACTGTCAGACACTGTTAGTACACAAATAATTATACAACTGTGATACAAAATAATTATAAAACTCATTTTATATTTATTTTTTATTTATTTTATCAAGACCACAATGACATGACACTGTGAATGATTAAAATAAAGGATCATGTTTACTCGTCTCCTCAGTAAAATACTAATTTTAAAGAAATGAGAGGTGTAAGGACGAGAGGAGTGTTTGTTTGTTTGTTTGTTTGTTTTTTGTTTGTTTGATTGTGTAAACTTAACCTCTGGGATATGTGATGGAGCAGGGCTCATCCACTGATGTCTGCTTATCAGAACACATTCTCCCTTTAGCATAGGTCACACTAAAGCAGGTCGATGTGACAGAATCTGGACAAAAAGAAACATGATACATTATTTTGACGGTGTACACAGTCACTGTATAATTTAAAGTTCCAGTGTCTGATAATACATTCTTCTGTAAAGTATAAAGAGGTTTTGTAACATGATAATAAACTAAACGTTGTCACTCACACACTGAGACTTCAGGGGCTCTGAGATCCTCGTAGCCTTTGATAGCACAGGAGTATGTGACTGCTTCCTCACTGCTGACCAGCTGTTGGTACCAGGGAGACCAGTCCTCATAGAGAAACTCTCTGTTCTTGTACCAGATGTAGGCTGCAGGGTTTTCAGTCAGAGGACAGCTGGTGCTACACATCAGTGATACTGTCTGTCCCTCTGTGGTGGGAATCACCTTCACCTGCAGGTCTGAGATGATGGTGGATCAAATAAGAGTTCATATACTGATGTCATTCTGTAAGTAATTCATGACTGACAGCCACTGTACCTGTAACACGGAGCTGAATGATGGTTTGCCGGCAGAGTTCTGGTTTGTCAGTATTTTCTCTGCAGCAGTAAAACTTTGCATCACTCTCTGTCACATCTTTGATTGTTAGAGTTGTGTGATTCTCTTCTGACATGTTGTACGTTACACGATTTCCATCTGCAGAGACCTCATTCTGAACATGCTCATTTCCATTCCTGTGTTCAGTGTACCATTTTATGTTTGAAGTGGGATGTTCAGCTGAGCAGGGCAGATCCACTGATGAACCTTTTAAGGCACAGATGCTGTTTGTTCGTCCCTGAACCCCTTTAACAGAAAAATGTATTAACATTTAAACAAATGTACACTACTTACAACATTCTTCTCTATACTAATTTGTCTATGATAGTAGTATAATATTGTAGAGGATCATAATGATATACTGTAATGCATCTAAAGAGCTCATAACAGCAGAACATGTCAAAATCTTGTTAGCTTACATTCAGTCATCTCGTCTCTTTTTAAATAAGTTTCATTTTCTCACAGTTAGTCCACAGTATGACACCTACATTATTTTGTACATCTGAAGATTAATTTCTGTTACAGTTCACAGTTAATTAGTCTGATATGGGAAATATAAACAGTCATTCATACCTGAGACGTACAGGATGAAACCCATCAACAGGAATCCAGCTTCTGCCAACAACATGGCTGTGGTCGTCTTCAGCTTTGAATCAGAAAGTTGATTTTTTATAATTAATGGCTTTATTACAACTGCTAGCTTTATAAAAAACCTATAAAACACAAAAAATATAAATAAATGGTCAAAATCAAGAGCAGCCCTCTCACGCAGACAGAATGGACTGTGTGACAACTTAAATTCACTTCCTTCCTCATTACTATTTTCGGTAAAAAAAAAAAATAGACCTTTAGTGAAAAATCTATAATGTCATATCTTGTCACCTCAAACTTCTCTTCCTTCCTCATTCAGTCACTGGAGGTGTCAGAATGAACTGTTCTTTATCTTTAGAAGATAACACAACATGCAGCTCTGAAACCATCTTCTTTTAACTGTAGCATATATTTAAGAAAAAAGTTGTGAAATGGCCTCATGTGGGAGTAAAGACGTGTCTCTGCAGTTAGTTTACGAGTGATGCAATCTTAAATGAGGAAGCAAACTTGAAGTAAATGATGTTTAACACACTGCAGATCCTGTATTCTTTAAACATTAACTGTATTTGATCTAAGCTGACTTTTTGCCAACCACTTTACAAATTAGTTAATGCTTTCATATAATCGATAAAAAACATCCACACTTCCTGGCAGCTAGAACAGACAGACAGAAAACATGACATGTGTATGAGCTCATACAAAACATTCAGTCAGAGCGCCTGACTCCTCATTCACCTCTCTGCAGTTGGGGTTGTGTCCTCCAGAGGGCGTCATCATCGCAGCACATCATCTCTGCAGGAGGCCGTGCAGTCAGTGAGACAGATTCAGAGTGCTATGCTGCTGAGGCATGTGCTTCTGCTAAGACATAACACATTGATTTCCATCAGGCACTGTATCATGTTAAAGTGTATCATTTCATTAAAAAAGAAACTGTCTTGGAGGGTCTTCCCGTTATGTGTCCTGAATAGGTCCTAAGACAAAACGTGGCTCCTTCCTAAAAACTGCTATAAAAATAATATATAATAATATTTTTTTCCACTTTAAACACGTCAGTCTTTTAGAACTACTTCAGCCTGAAATATACATATCAAATATCAATTATATTTTTTGGTTTTTAACCCTTTAAATGCCAGTATGTTTACATAACTCTGCTGGTTTGTATTTAAAAAAAACAAAAACACTAAAATAATATAATAAGACATAATACATTGATTTTGATCAGGTACTGTATCATGTTAAAGTGTATCATTTCATTAAAAAAGAAACTGTCTTTAAAAGCATTACAGGCATGAACGTGAGAGGGAAGTTTGTGTGTTTCTTTGTGGAGGTTTGGGGAAACTTAACGTCTGGAATATGTGATGGAGCAGGGCTCATCCACTGATGTCTGATTAAAAGAACATTTTATTATCATGTCTTTTATGTCTAAGCCTCTTACATTTGACTTATAGATACACCTTAGTGTGATATTGAAGGGTGAGTGTCCCAGAACAGAAACATACAGTGACAGTAATCACATTCTGGGCTTATGTTGCAAATATAACTTAGACAGTAAAGTCCAGACACCATTTCTTTTACATGTATAACCATCTTCTAAAATGTAGCTGCAATCCAATGTGTCTTTTCTTACATTCAACATTAACCTCAGATGAGTTGAGCCAAGAATTGTGAACTCTTTCACACTTGATTCAGGACTGAAGTGCTTCACACAAAGTATGTTTCAAAGAACTTAAACTTTGGGAAAACATGTTTGAAACATCACGTTCTTCTTATATAAACATATGTGTAAAGAATAACACACTATTTTTATGTCCATATTGATCAATATTACATGACATCTAAAATATGACGAATAAATGTGTTTTGTGGTTTTCAGGATTATATGTGTGTCTCTGTTCACATGCGATACATTTACACACCAATGAGAGATGAACAAATGAACAAAGTTAGTCCAATATTGTCTTTGTTGGTGATTTATTCAGAGTAAAAACAGAATGAGGTGAAGAAGACAACGTGAACATACGACAACAAGAATATCACACAAAGCAAATCAGGTTCTAAGTGTTTCAGCTGAAAGGTCAGAGATCTTCACTGGAGTCTGACAAAGAGTGAGAGAAAGTAACAAACATTTATAAAGCTCTTGCTCTGCCCCTGATATGACCATGGAGCTTCCTACTTGATTATGAGTTCAACTGAAGTTCAGTTGTTATCCTGACAGGGAGTTCTCCGATGATGACTGAATAAGCTCTTATCCTAGCATAGTAAGTTAAAGAACTGCTCAGAGAAACTCAAACATAGTTTGACAACCCAAACTCCTGCCTGACCCTTGTAACAAGTCACAGTCATATTTCTCAAAGGAAGACACACAAAGCAAAATAAAATATAGTGAAAAGTGTAACAGTATAATGAACAGATTTGTTACCACACTAAGAAGCAATATTATATTTATTTTATTTACAGTTTTCTTGCATTTAGCTACAACAGCTTAATGGAGATCAACAGATCAATACAATATTGGTTCATTAACATTCTATGATTTCAACATCATAAATGGTTAATTTATGTTTATTTAAGACTGTGATTCATTTGTAGCAAACATGGCTTTAAAATTTGTCCAATCCAACAGCAGAAAGTCATCAAAGAATCTGATCTGTGGCCTTTCTGCTTGTAAAATACTGTTTTTGAAACACTCTTGAGTTTCCACACAGTGAAGGCTGCTTTAATAATAATAATAATAATGCATTTTATTTCAGAGCGCCTTTCAAAACACTCAAGGACACTATACAAAGATAAAAAGCAATGGAAATACAAACATTAGAAAAGCAAAACACAATCAAAAGCACAGGCTGTATAGTATAAAACAAAGAAATTATGAAAAGTCAAAGTGCATAGGCTAACTGAAACAAATTAGTTTTTAATCTGGATTTGAAGAGGGGTAAAGAGGCAATATTGCGGATGTCAGGGGGTAATGCATTCCAGAGTTGGGGAGCAGAGCAACTGGTCAAGCAGCAGTTGCATCCTTTATACAGACAAAATGCATCACATCTCCTGTTTGAAGATTTGTCCTACAGAGAAATACGTTCTCTGGTTTATGTCTGCATTGAACTTTACACTTGTAAATAATGCTATGCTGTGATAATGAAGTTATTTCACTGACTAAAACAGGGCAGGCTCCTATGCAACATACCATGACAAACGCTTGTTTCCTTTCACTGCGCTGTCTGCAGGGTGGAGTAGAGATCTTCTTTGTGGTTCTTAGAGAAGTGGAGTCTGCTGTAGTGATGCTCATCCTGCTCTGTTGGCTGAGCTGAAATGTTTTCATACATGCCATCAGGGTTTATCTGAGGAGACAAGACACATAACATTACATTGCATCATTTAGCATTCAGTAGACTATTATAAAATTCAACTAGAGCTCAATTAAAAAGGTGCATAAAAGCTATTGGATGAGAAGGTTCTGACTTAGGTGAAAAAAGGTGAGAGTCTTAAGTTAATGCTGCTGTCCAGACTGGGAAGAAATGATTATTTATTTTTAAGAGAAGCAGGAAATAAAATGCAGATGTTTTTCTAATGTAGCAGAATTATATGAATCTTGTTTTGTTACCTGTTCCTCGTGGCGTGATGTTTCAGTTGTTTTGTCTTTTGTCTTTTTTCTGATGTGTAAAAGAAATGTGAATGAATGTGTGATTTCATCAGAGTTTGAATGTCATTGCTCTGAAACAAAGTGCAGTGTTGCTCACCTAACCCAGAAGAAGACAATGAGAGCTGTGATAACCAGGAGAACAGCTACGCCTCCTGCAGCTGCTGCTGGTGTCCATTTTCCTGTGTTACTGTGGACAGTGAGAGTCTTTTCAAAGGAGCTGAGCATGTTGTGGGTTTTGACAGCACAGGAGTAGTTTCCTGCATGCTGACTGCTGACTGGATCTAGAACCAGCTGTTTGTGTTGGTTCTCTGGCAGGGTCAGAGGTCGACTGTTCAAGTACCAGATGTAGTTTGTGTTGTCAGACAGAGGACAGCTGGTACTGCAGGTCAGTGTGACTCTCTGACCCTCTGTCACCACGGCAGAAGGAGCAAACTTCACTGTCAGGCCTGGAAGATGATTCAATACGTGAATGAACTCAAATAAAAAGAACAAGTCTAACATAAATGACAGGAACATGTAATTTGTCAGTGTTCTCAAAAACAAATCATATCAACATTTTGTATTCTGCCACACTAAATGTAACTTTCTATAAAATATAGGCAGCTTTACACCTTAAACCCTCCACATAGAATAAGACATGTTGAAATGATAGAACGACATCTCACTAGATCTGTTCCACCTTTGCCACTGTGAGTGAACAGTTGTTTATCACAAGAAAGAAACAAATGCTACTCTGATTGCAGAATTACCTGTGACAACCAAAGTCACTCTGGAAAAGTCAGGCTGTTTCCATCCTCCATTTTCTTCCTGTAGTCTGAATGTGTATTCTGCTGAGTCATTCTTCTTCAGGTCATTGATTGTCAGGATGTGGTGGTTCTTCATGTTGTCATGATACTCCACTCGACCTGCAGCCTTAATCAGCTCTTCAGCATCCTCCTCAACACTTCTCTTTATTTTATACCAACCTTTAGATTTTGGCTGCTGGTTTTCAGGATGTAAATATTCACTTGAGATGTTCACTGAAGAGCCTCGCAGAGCACAGATTCTCCTGCTGACATAATTCACACTCCAGCAGTTCTCATCATCAAGGCCTGAAATACAGAAAAAAAACTGTTATTTTTTGATAGAACAGAATAAACACGTGTGTCTCAGTCTGAGTGTTTTGACTTCAAGGTTTTTAAAGTTTCATTGAGTTTTATTGTATTTATCGACCCATGTGATTCTTATTGTCTTTTATGTATTTAGATTCATGATAACATTTCACCATCAGTCAAAACAGACCTCACAGTATGTTAATAAGTTCAAACTCACAGATTTGGGCAGAGTGCAGATCCTCGTGGTTGTTTACAGCACAGGAGTGTACTTCATCAGAGACGGTGGTGACAAAATGCTGTTTACTGTTGTATAGTTGTAAGTTTCCACCTTGGTACCACTTATATGCAGTTTGGGTGTCTATCAGAGGACAGCTGGTGTCACAGGTCAGTTTGACATATCTCTCTTCATTACGAGTCTTTTGAACTCGTAATTCTGTTTGGACATAATAAACATGTATGTTAAAGTGTATAACTCAATAAAACAAATTACATGAATTTATTATGAGAAACTGTCAGACCATTGTTATTACACAAATAATTATACAACTGTGATACAAAATAATTATAAAACTCATTTTATATTTATTTTCATTTTATCAAGACCACCATGATATGACACTGTCAATGATTAAAATAAAGGATCATGTTTAGTCCTCTCCTCAGTAAAATACAGATTTTAAAGAAATGAGAGGTGTAAGGACGAGAGGAGTGTTTGTTTGTTTGTTTGTTTGTTTGTTTGTGTGTGTGTGTGTGTGTTTGTTTGTTTGTTTGTTTATTTGTTTGTTTGTTTGTTTGTTTGTTTGTTTGTTTGTTTGTGGAAACTTAACCTCTGGGATATGTGATGGAGCAGGGCTCATCCACTGATGTCTGCTTATTAGAACACATTCTCCCTTTAGCATAGGTCACACTAAAGCAGGTCGATGTGACAGAATCTGGACAAAAAGATACATGATACATTATTTTGATGCAGTACACAGTCACATAATGATTCTGAGTATCTGGATTCATCCAGTGACCGCTGTGAAAGGACAGCTGACAACATAGGAAAGTCTGTGTGACAGCCTGGAGAGACAGCTGACAGGAGAGAATAGACCCCACTGGGGCTGTCATAGGCTAGCTACCCATGATGGCAGTCTCTGACGCTGTTTCAGTTTGTTGGAGGCTCCCGCTAAGTGCTACAGTCTACAAAGGATGACACCCCTAGAGCCTGCGAGAGCGGGGGCGCAAGATGGCTCAATGATTGACAACACGGCTACAGACCCAGGAACGAACACGACTATGAGCAAGAACACGGCACATGAGACAACGGCAGCAGGACACTCACTTCAGGTCTGCACCTGTGGCTGGGCCAAAGTAACGTCAGTTACGGGGTTGAAGATCCACCAAGGAAAGAAGCGGTGTTTGGGAAAGCAGAGTCAAGGGCCTCGCATTGACCAATACTTCTTACGAAGTAATACGTCAAATCAGTCGAGTGAAGCACAGCGACGGGACAAAAACCAAAGTTCGCAGAGCATCAGCACCCCTGTTACTGAGGAGGGTAAAGCAAACACAGAACCGCAGGTGGAAGAACCTACCCAACCACAGAGACCTCCCAAAGAGAACAAGACCAAAGGGCACAGACCGAGTGTGAAGTGGCCCAAAGCTGTTGAGAAGAGAGAGTGGGAAACCGTCAATAACGACCTGACGAAAATCCTGGAGCAACAAGTGGGCACCGCAGAGAAAAAGTTGCAAAACATCGGTAACATCATCTACCACTATGGAGAGGAGCGCTTTGGCGTAAACAGCCGGAAAGCCGCAAACAAAATACCACCAACCAAATCCAGGAGGCAGCAAGAGATAGACAGACTGGTCAGAGAAAGAAGGGACCTGCGAAAGCAGTGGAAGAAGGCCTCTGATCCAGAGAGAGAAGGGCTCATGCTGCTCCAGGGGGACATCAAACTCCGGTTGGCAACCTTACGAAGAGCAGAGAACTTGAGGAAACTTTGCAGGAAGAAGGAACACACAAGAACCCAGTTCTATAAAAACCCCTTCAAGTTTGTTAAAGACCTCTTCGATAAGGATAAAAGCGGATTCCTGAAAACTTCAAAGCAGGAACTTGAAGAGCATCTGGAAAAGGTCTACCAGGACACGAAAAGGCATGAACAGCTAGCCATTCCACATGACATCCCCCCCATTCAACTACCAGAGGTCAACATGGAGACCGGCCCTCCAAAATGGAAGGAAGTGGAGAGTACGGTGCGGCGTGCAAGATCAGGATCAGCACCAGGGCCAAATGGAGTGCCATATAAGCTCTACAAGAACGCACCAGATGTTCTACGTTATCTTTGGAGGCTAATGAGAATCGTCTGGCAGAAGGGGTTAATGCCAAAGGCATGGCGAAGGGCTGGAGGTGTGCTAATTCCAAAGGAGAAGGATGCGGCAGACATCAGTCAATTCCGGCCAAATCGCCTTTTCAACGTTGAGGGGAAAATCTTTTTCAGCGTGTTGGCACAGAGACTGTCCACCTACCTGGAGAAGAACAAGTACGTTGATACATCCGTACAGAAGGCTGGCATTCCTGGGTTCTCTGGTTGCCTGGAGCCCACCAGTATGATCTGGCATCAGATCCAAGCGGCGAAGAAGGACAAAAGGGATCTTCCAGTCATCTTCCTTGACCTAGCCAATGCCTTTGGCTCAGTTCCGCATAACCTTCTCTGGGAGTCCTTCAACTTCTTCCATGTTCCATCATCCATCACTACCTTGGTAAAAGCCTACTTCGAAGACCTGCAGCTGTGCTTCACAACAGCTGACTTCATAACATCATGGCAACGAGTAGAGGTAGGCATCATGGCAGGTTGTACGATTTAACCCCTGGCCTTCACAATGGCCATGGAGGTCATCATCAGGGCCTCAAGATGGGTGGTGGGGGGTGAGCGAACCAGGAACGGGATCCGCCTTCCACCCGTCCGGGCATACATGGACGACATGACCACTCTGACCACCACTGCAGCTTGCACCAGGCGGCTACTTGGAAAACTGCAGGAAAACATCAAGTGGGCCCGGATAAATATCAAGCCGAATAAGTCACGCAGCATCTCGATAATCAAGGAAGAGCTAAAAAGCATGAAGTTCTGCATTGGTGACGACCCAGTACCAACGGTGTTGGAGCAACCTGTCAAAAGCCTGGGCAGATGGTACAAGGACAAAGACCAAGTGCAACAGCTAAGGCAAGATATCATCAACGGTCTGGACAACATCAACAAGATCCCATTGCCAGGAAAGCTCAAACTCTGGTGTCTGCAATTTGGTCTTCTCCCTTTCTAGTCTAAAGTGAGACTCCAGATGACTCTGACAGACTCCAAAGACCGGACCATCAGTGAAACTGCACCACCCCTGTCAACTGGACGGAAATGGACACCATCCGGTGCAGTACAGCATGCCACGGCAGCCCTGAGGCACAGCGATATTGTGGGATATTGTGGTGCCTCAACGTCGGAGAAAACGAAAATGGTGGTGGAGGAGGTGCGTTGCCAGGAGGAGGCTGAAAGAACTGCAAAGGCTGTTTCGCTTGCCAAGCAGGGACAGTGGGTCAAATGGGAAGGCCTGGAGAAGAGAAAGCTCGGCTGGAGGGATCTCTGGGAAATGGAGGCTAGCAATATCAGCTTCATCATCAGAGCTACCAATGACGTGCTCCCATCTCCTAAAAACCTCCACCTGTGGTATGGCGAAGATCCAACCTGTGCCCTCTGCCCAACATCAGGAACTCTCAAACACATCCTGACCGGTTGTAAGACCAGCCTCACATAAGGCTGCTACACCTGGAGGCACAACCAGGTCCTCAAGAGTTTGGCAGCAGTGCTTGATGGCAAGAGAAATACCATCAACTCCTTGCCCATGAGAGCCACTACTTCCATCACAGCACCACCGACATTCGTCCGAGAGGGACAGGAAAAGCCCAACCATCCTCCTGGAAGATGCTGGTCGACATAGGTCAGCAATTAATCTTCCCAGCAGAGATTGCAGCCACCACCCTCAGGCCAGACTTGGTGCTCTGGTCCCCTTCACTGAAGTCTGTTTTCATATCAGAGCTCACAGTCCCGTGGGAAAATGCAGTTGAAGAGGCCTATGAGCGCAAGAAGCTGCGCTACACAGAACTGGTGGCAGACGCACCACTAATCTCCGCCACCCCACTGTTGAGAACCCAGGGTAGAGCCCTCCGACGAGGGCTTTTTAGGTATGCGGTCAGTTCTAGGCCTGACTCAGGGAAAAGGACGCCCTTGCCTTGCATAGTCCCATGGGCTGTACACCTACACTAACTTTAATTGGGCATGGGACACAAGCGCGGGCGTGATCAACCTGTCGCTGGCCACCATCGATGAGGGTGTTTAGTGATAAAGGCCGAAACACCCCATGATTCCTTGGAACACTACTGACGATGTGTCCCAAAATTGACATCTTTCCCATCCCGACCATGACGTACAGCTCCCATGCTACTCTCAACATCAAGGCTAACCTCATGTGAGTACCATCCATTGGCACAACGGACAGTATACCATCATGTCCAGTGTTTCATGATTCCAAACACTAATTTAGACACTGGAACTTTATAATTCAATTTTAGTGCCTGATAATAAAATTCTTCTATAAAGTATAAAGAGGTTTAGTAACATGATAATAAACTAAACGTTGTCACTCACACACTGAGACTTCAGGGGCTCTGAGATCCTCGTAGCCTTTGATAGCACAGGAGTATGTGACTGCTTCCTCACTGCTGACCAGCTGTTGGTACCAGGGAGACCAGTCCTCATAGAGAAACTCTCTGTTCTTGTACCAGATGTAGGCTGCAGGGTTTTCAGTCAGAGGACAGCTGGTGCTACACATCAGTGATACTGTCTGTCCCTCTGTGGTGGGAATCACCTTCACCTGCAGGTCTGAGATGATGGTGGATCAAATAAGAGTTCATATACTGATGTCATTCTGTAAGTAATTCATGACTGACAGCCACTGTACCTGTAACACGGAGCTGAGTGCCGTTTTGCCAGCAGAGTTCTGGTTTGTCAGTATTTTCTTTGCAGCAGTAAAACTTTGCATCACTCTCTGTCACATCTTTGATTGTTAGAGTTGTGTGATTCTCTTCTGACATTTTGTACGTTACACGATTTCCATCTGCAGAGACCTCATTCTGAACAAAGTTATATCTAATCCAGTGTTCAGTGTACCATTTTATGTTTGAAGAGGGATGTTCAGCTGAGCAGGGCAGATCCACTGATGAACCTTTTAAGGCACAGATGCTGTTTGTTCGTCCCTGAACCCCTTTAACAGAAGAATTTATTAACATTTAAACAAATGTATACTACTTACAACATTCTTCTCTATACTAATTTGCCTATGATAGTAGTATAATATTGTAGAGGATCATAATGATATACTGTAATGCATCTAAAGAGCTCATAACAGCAGAACATGTCAAAATCTTGTTAGCTTACATTCAGTCATCTCGTCTCTTTTTAAATAAGTTTCATTTTCTCACAGTTAGTCCACAGTATGACACCTACATTATTTTGTACATCTGAAGATTAATTTCTGTTACAGTTCACAGTTAATTAGTCTGATATGGGAAATATAAACAGTCATTCATACCTGAGACGTACAGGATGAAACCCATCAACAGGAATCCAGCTTCTGCCAACAACATGGCTGTGGTCGTCTTCAGCTTTGAATCAGAAAGTTGATTTTTTATAATTAATGGCTTTATTACAACTGCTAGCTTTATAAAAAACCTATAAAACACAAAAATATATATAAAATATAAATATAAAAAATATATAAATAAATGGTCAAAATCTAGAGCAGCCCTCTCACGCAGACAGAATGGACTGTGTGACAACTTAAGTTCACTTCCTTCCTCATTACTATTCTCAGTAAAAAAAAATAGACCTCTAGTGAAAAATCTATGATGTCATATCTTGTGACTGACTTGCTGAGGGTGTACTCTCTCACCAAAAGTCAGCTGGGATAGGCTCCAGTCTCACCATGACCCTGAAGAGGATAAGCGGTTACAGATGATGGATGAAAGCTTTAAATTTAACTTCAGCGTGTTGTTTCTCTACTCTATGTCTATTTCCTTAGAAATTATCAATGTTTTTCATTTTGTACATACAGTGACAGTGTTTTCACAAAACATGCCGCAAAAGTAATTTGTATAATCTTCTCATCGAGTTTCCGGTGTAAGAGCAGAGAAATGCGACAGTGTCAGTGAACTTCATTGAACAAGAAGCTGCAGGCATAATGTTTATGATTATTTATTTCATCACATGCAGAACAACATTTTTTGCAGTCACAGCTGAAGATTAGACATGGTTAACCAGTCAGTCACTGAGAGACAAAAAAAAAACCTGCCACAATGTCACAAAATGCACACACACAGGGAGAGAGGAATACAACATTACTTTCTAAATGTTTTACAGTGGTAAAGTTTAGTATAAATAAACTCCTCTAGATCTAAATCTGTGAATTTGGAGCTAAAAGTCTCCGTGAACCGGTCAGTCGTCCTAACGGACTCTACTGCTCACCTCACCGAGGAAAGCTGATTTGGCAGATTTGAAGCTCTAATTTCGAAACTTCTCTTCCTTCCTCATTCAGTCACTGGAGGTGTCAGAATGAACTGTTCTTTATCTTTAGAAGATAACACAACATGCAGCTCTGAAACCATCTTCTTTTAACTGTAGCATATATTTAAGTAAAGGTGTGAAATGGCCTCATGTGGGAGTAAAGACGTGTCTCTGCAGTTAGTTTACGAGTGATGCAAACTTAAATGAGGAAGCAAACTTGAAGTAAATGATGTTTAACACACTGCAGATCCTGTATTCTTTAAACATGAACTGTATTTTATCTAAGCTGACTTTTTGCAAACCACTTTACAAATTAGTTAATGCTTTCATATAATCGATAAAAAAACATCCACACTTCCTGGCAGCTAGAACAGACAGACAGAAAACATGACATGTGTATGAGCTCATACAAAACATTCAGTCAGAGCGCCTGACTCCTCATTCACCTCTCTGCAGTTGGGGTTGTGTCCTCCAGAGGGCGTCATCATCCCAGCACATCATCTCTGCAGGAGGCCGTGCAGTCAGTGAGACAAATTCAGGGTGCTATGCTGCTGAGGCATGTGCTTCTGCTAAGACATAACATATTGATTTCCATCAGGTACTGTATCATGTTAAAGTGTATCATTTCATTAAAAAAGAAACTGCCTTGGAGGGTCTTCCCGTTATGTGTCCTGAATAGGTCCTAAGACAAATAGTGGCTCCTTCCTAAAAACTGCTATAAAAATAATGTATATAATAATATTTTTTTCCACTTTAAACACATCAGCCTTTTAGAACTACTTCAGCCTGAAATATACATATCAAATATTAATTATATTTTTTGGTTTTTAACCCTTTAAATGCCAGTATGTTTACATAACTCTGCTGGTTTGTATTTAAAAAAACAAAAACACTAAAATAATATAATAAGACATAATACATTGATTTCCATCAGGTACTGTATCATGTTAAAGTGTATCATTTCATTAAAAAAGAAACTGTCTTTAAAAGCATTACAGGCATGAACGTGAGAGGGAAGTTTGTGTGTTTCTTTGTGGAGGTTTGGGGAAACTTAACGTCTGGAATATGTGATGGAGCAGGGCTCATCCACTGATGTCTGATTAAAAGAACATTTTCTTATCATGTCTTTTATGTCTAAGCCTCTTACATTTGACTTATAGATACACCTTAGTGTGATATTGAAGGGTGAGTGTCCCAGAACAGAAACATACAGTGACAGTAATCACATTCTGGGCTTATGTTGCAAATATAACTTAGACAATAAAGTCCAGACACCATTTCTTTTACATGTATAACCATCTTCTAAAATGTAGCTGCAATCCAATGTGTCTTTTCTTACATTCAACATTAACCTCAGATGAGTTGAGCCGAGAATTGTGAACTCTTTCACACTTGATTCAGGACTGAAGTGCTTCACACAAAATATGTTTCAAAGAACTTAAACTTTGGGAAAACATGTTTGAAACATCACGTTCTTCTTATATAAACATATGTGTAAAGAATAACACACTATTTTATGTCCATATTGATCAATATCACATGACATCTAAAATATGACGAATAAATGTGTTTTGTGGTTTTCAGGATTATATGTGTGTCTCTGTTCACATGCGATACATTTACACACCAATGAGAGATGAACAAATGAACAAAGTTAGTCCAATATTGTCTTTGTTGGTGATTTATTCAGAGTAAAAACAGAATGAGGTGAAGAAGACAACGTGAACATACGACAACAAGAATATCACACAAAGCAAATCAGGTTCTAAGTGTTTCAGCTGAAAGGTCAGAGATCTTCACTGGAGTCTGACAAAGAGTGAGAGAAAGTAACAAACATTTATACAGCTCTTGCTCTGCCCCTGATATGACCATGGAGCTTCCTACTTGATTATGAGTTCAACTGAAGTTCAGTTGTTATCCTGACAGGGAGTTCTCCGATGATGACTGAATAAGCTCTTATCCTAGCATAGTAAGTTAAAGAACTGCTCAGAGAAACTCAAACATAGTTTGACAACCCAAACTCCTGCCTGGCCCTTGTAACAAGTCACAGTCATATTTCTCAAAGGAAGACACACAAAGCAAAATAAAATATAGTGAAAAGTGTAACAGTATAATGAACAGATTTGTTACCACACTAAGAAGCAATATTATATTTATTTTATTTACAGTTTTCTTGCATTTAGCTACAACAGCTTAATGGAGATTTTTGTGGTTTTGTTTTTTTGGATCACTTTCAACCAGACAGATCAGTAAAAACAGATCAATACAATATTGGTTCATTAACATTCTATGATTTCAACATCATACATGGTTAATTTATGTTTATTTAAGACTGTGATTCATTTGTAGCAAACATGGCTTTAAAATTTGTCCAATCCAACAGCAGAAAGTCATCAAAGAATCTGATCTGTGGCCTTTCTGCTTGTAAAATACTGTTTTTGAAACACTCTTGAGTTTCCACACAGTGAAGGCTGCTTTCTGCTGCTTGACCACTTGCATCCTTTATACAGACAAAATGCATCACATCTCCTGTTTCAAGATTTGTCCTACAGAGAAATACGTTCTCTGGTTTATGTCTGCATTGAACTTTACACTTGTAAATGATACTATGCTGTGATAATGAAGTTATTTCACTGACTAAAACAGGGCAGGCTCCTATGCAACATACCATGACAAACGCTTGTTTCCTTTCACTGCGCTGTCTGCAGGGTGGAGTAGAGATCTTCTTTGTGGTTCTTAGAGAAGTGGAGTCTGCTGTAGTGATGCTCATCCTGCTCTGTTGGCTGAGCTGAAATGTTTTCATACATGCCATCAGGGTTTATCTGAGGAGACAAGACACATAACATTACATTGCATCCTTTAGCATTCAGTAGACTATTATAAAATTAAACTAGAGCTCAATTAAAAAGGTGCATAAAAGCTATTGGATGAGAAGGTTCTGACTTAGGTGAAAAAGGTGAGAGTCTTAAGTTAATGCTGCTGTCCAGACTGGGAAGAAATGATTATTTATTTTTAAGAGAAGCAGGAAATAAAATGCAGATGTTTTTCTAATGTAGCAGAATTATATGAATCTTGTTTTGTTACCTGTTCCTCGTGGCGTGATGTTTCAGTTGTTTTGTCTTTTGTCTTTTTTCTGATGTGTAAAAGAAATGTGAATGAATGTGTGATTTCATCAGAGTTTGAATGTCATTGCTCTGAAACAAAGTGCAGTGTTGCTCACCTAACCCAGAAGAAGACAATGAGAGCTGTGATAACCAGGAGAACAGCTACGCCTCCTGCAGCTGCTGCTGGTGTCCATTTTCCTGTGTTACTGTGGACAGTGAGAGTCTTTTCAAAGGAGCTGAGCATGTTGTGGGTTTTGACAGCACAGGAGTATCTTCCTGCATGCTGACTGCTGACTGGATCTAGAACCAGCTGTTTGTGTTGGTTCTCTGGCAGGGTCAGAGGTCGACTGTTCAAGT
The DNA here is from genome assembly GCA_004119915.2 of Collichthys lucidus. Classification (NCBI taxonomy): domain Eukaryota; kingdom Metazoa; phylum Chordata; class Actinopteri; family Sciaenidae; genus Collichthys; species Collichthys lucidus. Next base: position 19,194,850 of record CM014080.1, on the reverse strand, counting down.
ACCAGATGTAGTTTGTGTTGTCAGACAGAGGACAGCTGGTACTGCAGGTCAGTGTGACTCTTTGACCCTCTGTCACCACGGCAGAAGGAGCAAACTTCACTGTCAGGCCTGGAAGATGATTCAATACGTGAATGAACTCAAATTAAAAGAACAAGTCTAACATAAATGACAGGAACATGTAATTTGTCAGTGTTCTCAAAAACAAATCATATCAACATTTTGTATTCTGCCACACTAAATGTAACTTTCTATAAAATATAGGCAGCTTTACACCTTAAACCCTCCACATAGAATAAGACATGTTGAAATGATAGAACGACATCTCACTAGATCTGTTCCACCTTTGCCACTGTGAGTGAACAGTTGTTTATCACAAGAAAGAAACAAATGCTACTCTGATTGCAGAATTACCTGTGACAACCAAAGTCACTCTGGAAAAGTCAGGCTGTTTCCATCCTCCATTTTCTTCCTGTAGTCTGAATGTGTATTCTGCTGAGTCATTCTTCTTCAGGTCATTGATTGTCAGGATGTGGTGGTTCTTCATGTTGTCATGATACTCCACTCGACCTGCAGCCTTAATCAGCTCTTCAGCATCCTCCTCAACACTTCTCTTTATTTTATACCAACCTTTAGATTTTAGCTGCTGGTTTTCAGGATGTAAATATTCACTTGAGATGTTCACTGAAGAGCCTCGCAGAGCACAGATTCTCCTGCTGACATAATTCACACTCCAGCAGTTCTCATCATCAAGGCCTGAAATACAGAAAAAAAAACAGTTATTTTTTGTGATAGAACAGAATAAACACGTGTGTCTCAGTCTGAGTGTTTTGACTTTGAGTTTTTTAAAGTTTATCGACCCATGTGATTCTGCAACTTTATCCATATAATCATATTTCTTATTGTCTTTTATGTATTTAGATTCATGATAACATTTCACCATCAGTCAAAACAGACCTCACAGTATGTTAATAAGTTCAAACTCACAGAATTGGGCAGAGTGCAGATCCTCGTGGTTGTTTACAGCACAGGAGTGTACTTCATCAGAGACGGTGGTGACAAAAAGCTGCTGTTTACTGTTGTATAGGTCTAAGTTTCCACCTTGGTACCACTTATATGCAGTTTGGGCGTCTATCAGAGGACAGCTGGTGCCACAGGTCAGTTTGACATATCTCTCTTCATAAGTCTCTTGAACTCGTAATTCTGTTTGAACATAATGAACATGTATGTTAAAGTGTATAACTCAATAAAACAAATTACATGAATTTATTATGATAAACTGTCAGACACTGTTAGTACACAAATAATTATACAACTCTGTTACAAAATAATTATAAAACTCATTTTATATTTATTTTTTATTTATTTTATCAAGACCACCATGACATGACACTGTCAATGATTAAAATAAAGGATCATGTTTACTCGTCTCCTCAGTAAAATACTAATTTTAAAGAAATGAGAGGTGTAAGGACGAGAGGAGTGTTTGTTTGTTTGTTTGTTTGTTTGTTTGTTTGTTTGTTTTTTGTTTGTTTGATTGTGTAAACTTAACCTCTGGGATATGTGATGGAGCAGGGCTCATCCACTGATGTCTGCTTATCAGAACACATTCTCCCTTTAGCATAGGTCACACTAAAGCAGGTCGATGTGACAGAATCTGGACAAAAAGAAACATGATACATTATTTTGATGGTGTACACAGTCACATAATTTAAACACTAATTTAGACACTGGAACTTTATAATTCAATTTTAGTGCCTGATAATAAATTCTTCTTTAAAGTATAAAGAGGTTTAGTAACATGATAATAAACTAAACGTTGTCACTCACACACTGAGACTTCAGGGGCTCTGAGATCCTCGTAGCCTTTGATAGCACAGGAGTATGTGACTGCTTCCTCACTGCTGACCAGCTGTTGGTACCAGGGAGACCAGTCCTCATAGAGAAACTCTCTGTTCTTGTACCAGATGTAGGCTGCAGGGTTTTCAGTCAGAGGACAGCTGGTGCTACACATCAGTGATACTGTCTGTCCCTCTGTGGTGGGAATCACCTTCACCTGCAGGTCTGAGATGATGGTGGATCAAATAAGAGTTCATATACTGATGTCATTCTGTAAGTAATTCATGACTGACAGCCACTGTACCTGTAACATGGAGCTGAATTCTGTTTTTCCGGCAGAGTTCTGGTTTGTCAGTATTTTCTCTGCAGCAGTAAAACTTTGCATCACTCTCTGTCACATCTTTGATTGTTAGAGTTGTGTGATTCTCTTCTGACATTTTGTACGTTACACGATTTCCATCTGCAGAGACTTCATTCTGAACATGCTTATATCTAATCCTGTGTTCAGTGTACCATTTTATGTTTGAAGTGGGATGTTCAGCTGAGCAGGGCAGATCCACTGATGAACCTTTTAAGGCACAGATGCTGTTTGTTCGTCCTTGAACCCCTTTAACAGAAGAATTTATTAACATTTAAACAAATGTATACTACTTACAACATTCTTCTCTATACTAATTTGTCTATGATAGTAGTATAATATTGTAGAGGATCATAATGATATACTGTAATGCATCTAAAGAGCTCATAACAGCAGAACATGTCAAAATCTTGTTAGCTTACATTCAGTCATCTCGTCTCTTTTTAAATAAGTTTCATTTTCTCACAGTTAGTCCACAGTATGACACCTACATTATTTTGTACATCTGAAGATTAATTTCTGTTACAGTTCACAGTTAATTAGTCTGATATGGGAAATATAAACAGTCATTCATACCTGAGACGTACAGGATGAAACCCATCAACAGGAATCCAGCTTCTGCCAACAACATGGCTGTGGTCGTCTTCAGCTTTGAATCAGAAAGTTGATTTTTTATAATTAATGGCTTTATTACAACTGCTAGCTTTATAAAAAACCTATAAAACACAAAAAATATAAAAAAATGGTCAAAATCAAGAGCAGCCCTCTCACGCAGACAGAATGGACTGTCTGACAATTTAAATTCACTTCCTTCCTCATTACTATTCTCAGTAAAAAAAAAAAAAAAGACCTTTAGTGAAAAATCTATAATGTCATATCTTGTCACCTCAAACTTCTCTTCCTTCCTCATTCAGTCACTGGAGGTGTCAGAATGAACTGTTCTTTATCTTTAGAAGATAACACAACATGCAGCTCTGAAACCATCTTCTTTTAACTGTAGCATATATTTAAGTAAAGTTGTGAAATGGCCTCATGTGGGAGTAAAGACGTGTCTCTGCAGTTAGTTTACGAGTGATGCAAACTTAAATAAGGAAGCAAACTTGAAGTAAATGATGTTTAACACACTGCAGATCCTGTTTTCTTTAAACATGAACTGTATTTTATCTAAGCTGACTTTTTGCCAACCACTTTACAAATTAGTTAATGCTTTCATATAATCGATAAAAAACATCCACACTTCCTGGCAGCTAGAACAGACAGACAGAAAACATGACATGTGTATGAGCTCATACAAAACATTCAGTCAGAGTGCCTGACTCCTCATTCACCTCTCTGCAGTTGGGGTTGTGTCCTCCAGAGGGCGTCATCATCGCAGCACATCATCTCTGCAGGAGGCCGTGCAGTCAGTGAGACAAATTCAGAGTGCTATGCTGCTGAGGCACGTGCTTCTGCTAAGACATAACATATTGATTTCCATCAGGTACTGTATCATGTTAAAGTGTATCATTTCATTAAAAAAGAAACTGTCTTGGAGGGTCTTCCCGTTATGTGTCCTGAATAGGTCCTAAGACAAAACGTGGCTCCTTCCTAAAAACTGCTATAAAAATAATATATAATAATATTTTTTTCCACTTTAAACACGTCAGTCTTTTAGAACTACTTCAGCCTGAAATATACATATCAAATATTAATTATATTTTTTGGTTTTTAACCCTTTAAATGCCAGTATGTTTACATAACTCTGCTGGTTTGTATTTAAAGAAACAAAAACACTAAAATAATATAATAAGACATAATACATTGATTTCCATCAGGTACTGTATCATGTTAAAGTGTATCATTTCATTTAAAAAGAGACTGTCTTTAAAAGTATTACAGGCATGAACGTGAGAGGGACGTTTGTGTGTTTCTTTGTGGAGGTTTGGGGAAACTTAACGTCTGGAATATGTGATGGAGCAGGGCTCATCCACTGATGTCTGATTAAAAGAACATTTTATTATCATGTCTTTTATGTCTAAGCCTCTTGCATTTGACTTATAGATACAGCTTAGTGTGATATTGAAGGGTGAGTGTCCCAGAACAGAAACATACAGTGACAGTAATCACATTCTGGGCTTATGTTGCAAATATAACTTAGACAGTAAAGTCCAGACACCATTTCTTTTAAATGTATAACCATCTTCTAAAATGTAGCTGCAATCCAATGTGTCTTTTCTTACATTCAACATTAACCTCAGATGTGTTGAGCCGAGAATTGTAAACTCTTTCACACTTGATTCAGGACTGAAGTGATTCACACAAAATATGTTTCAAAGAACTTAAACTTTGGGAAAACATGTTTGAAACATCACGTTCTTCTTATATAAACATATTCTTAAAGAATAACACACTGTTTTTATGTCCATATTGATCAATGATACATGACATCTAAAATATCACAAATAAATGTGTTTTGTGGTTTTCAGGATTATATGTGTGTCTCTGTTCACATGCGATACATTTACACACCAATGAGAGATGAACAAATGAACAAAGTTACTCCAATATTGTCTTTGTTGGTGATTTATTCAGAGTAAAAACAGAATGAGGTGAAGAAGACAATGTGAACATACGACAACAAGAATATCACACAAAGCAAATCAGGTTATAAGTGTTTCAGCTGAAAGGTCAGAGATCTTCACTGGAGTCTGACAAAGAGTGAGAGAAAGTAACAAACATTTATACAGCTCTTGCTCTGCCCCTGATATGACCATGGAGCTTCCTACTTGATTATGAGTTCAACTGAAGTTCAGTTGTTATCCTGACAGGGAGTTCTCTGATGATGACTGAATAAGCTCTTATCCTAGCATAGTAAGTTAAAGCACTGCTCAGAGAAACTCAAACATAGTTTGACAACCCAAACTCCTGCCTGGCCCTTGTAACAAGTCACAGTCATATTTCTCAAAGGAAGACACACAAAGCAAAATAAAATATAGTGAAAAGTGTAACAGTATAATGAACAGATTTGTTACCACACTAAGAAGCAATATTATATTTATTTTATTTACAGTTTTCTTGCATTTAGCTACAACAGCTTAATGGAGATTTTTGTGGTTTTGTTTTTTTGGATCACTTTCAACCAGACAGATCAGTAAAAACAGATCAATGCAATATTGGTTCATTAACATTCTATGATTTCAACATCATAAATGGTTAATTTATGTTTATTTAAGACTGTGATTCATTTGTAGCAAACATGGCTTTAAAATTTGTCCAATCCAACAGCAGAAAGTCATCAAAGAATCTGATCTGTGGCCTTTCTGCTTGTAAAATACTGTTTTTGAAACACTCTTGAGTTTCCACACAGTGAAGGCTGCTTTCTGCTGCTTGACCACTTGCATCCTTTATACAGACAAAATGCATCACATCTCCTGTTTCAAGATTTGTCCTACAGAGAAATACGTTCTCTGGTTTATGTCTGCATTGAACTTTACACTTGTAAATGATGCTATGCTGTCATAATGAAGTTATTTCACTGACTAAAACAGGGCAGGCTCCTATGCAACATACCATGACAAACGCTTGTTTCCTTTCACTGCGCTGTCTGCAGGGTGGAGTAGAGATCTTCTTTGTGGTTCTTAGAGAAGTGGAGTCTGCTGTAGTGATGCTCATCCTGCTCTGTTGGCTGAGCTGAAATGTTTTCATACATGCCATCAGGGTTTATCTGAGGAGACAAGACACATAACATTACATTGCATCATTTTGCATTGAGTAGTTTGGCTGATACTCCTTTCAGACTATTATAAAATTCAACTAGAGCTCAATTAAAAAGGTGCATAAAAGCTATTGGATGAGAAGGTTCTGACTTAGGTGAAAAAGGTGAGAGTCTTAAGTTAATGCTGCTGTCCAGACTGGGAAGAAATGATTATTTATTTTTAAGAGAAGCAGGAAATAAAATGCAGATGTTTTTCTAATGAAGCAGAATTATATGAATCTTGTTTTGTTACCTGTTCCTCGTGGCGTGATGTTTCAGTTGTTTTGTCTTTTGTCTTTTTTCTGATGTGTAAAAGAAATGTGAATGAATGTGTGATTTCATCAGAGTTTGAATGTCATTGCTCTGAAACAAAGTGCAGTGTTGCTCACCTAACCCAGAAGAAGACAATGAGAGCTGTGATAACCAGGAGAACAGCTACGCCTCCTGCAGCTGCTGCTGGTGTCCATTTTCCTGTGTTACTGTGGACAGTGAGAGTCTTTTCAAAGGAGCTGAGCATGTTGTGGGTTTTGACAGCACAGGAGTAGTTTCCTGCATGCTGACTGCTGACTGGATCTAGAACCAGCTGTTTGTGTTGGTTCTCTGGCAGGGTCAGAGGTCGACTGTTCAAGTACCAGATGTAGTTTGTGTTGTCAGACAGAGGACAGCTGGTACTGCAGGTCAGTGTGACTCTCTGACCCTCTGTCACCACGGCAGAAGGAGCAAACTTCACTGTCAGAGCTGGAAGATGATTCAATACTTGAATGAACTCAAATAAAAAGAACAAGTCTAACATAAATGACAGGAACATGTAATTTGTCAGTGTTCTCAAAAACAAATCATATCAACATTTTGTATTCTGCCACACTAAATGTAACTTTCTATAAAATACAGGCAGCTTTACACCTTAAACCCTCCACATAGAATAAGACATGTTGAAATGATAGAACGACATCTCACTAGATCTGTTCCACCTTTGCCACTGTGAGTGAACAGCTGTTTATCACAAGAAAGAAACAAATGCTACTCTGATTGCAGAATTACCTGTGACAACCAAAGTTACTCTGGAAAAGTCAGGCTGTTTCCATCCTCCATTTTCTTCCTGTAGTCTGAATGTGTATTCTGCTGAGTCATTCTTCTTCAGGTCATTGATTGTCAGGATGTGGTGGTTCTTCATGTTGTCATGATACTCCACTCGACCTGCAGCCTTAATCAGCTCTTCAGCATCCTCCTCAACACTTCTCTTTATTTTATACCAACCTTTAGATTTTAGCTGCTGGTTTTCAGGATGTAAATATTCACTTGAGATGTTCACTGAAGAGCCTCGCAGAGCACAGATTCTCCTGCTGACATAATTCACACTCCAGCAGTTCTCATCATCAAGGCCTGAAATACAGAAAAATTTTTTTGTGATAGAACAGAATAAACATGTGTGTCTCAGTCTGAGTGTTTTGACTTCAAGGTTTTTAAAGTTTCATTGAGTTTTATTGTATTTATCGACCCATGTGATTCTTATTGTCTTTTATGTATTTAGATTCATGATAACATTTCACCATCAGTCAAAACAGACCTCACAGTATGTTAATAAGTTCAAACTCACAGATTTGGGCAGAGTGCAGATCCTCGTGGTTGTTTACAGCACAGGAGTGTACTTTATCAGAGACGGTGGTGACAAAATGCTGTTTACTGTTGTATAGTTGTAAGTTTCCACCTTGGTACCACTTATATGCAGTTTGGGCGTCTATCAGAGGACAGCTGGTGTCACAGGTCAGTTTGACATATCTCTCTTCATAAGTCTCTTGAACTCGTAATTCTGTTTGGACATAATAAACATGTATGTTAAAGTGTATAACTCAATAAAACAAATTACATTAATTTATTATGAGAAACTGTCAGACCATTGTTAGTACACAAATAATTATACAACTGTGATACAAAATAATTATAAAACTCATTTTTAATTTATTTTCATTTTATCAAGACCACCATGACATGACACTGTGAATGATTAAAATAAAGCATCATGTTTACTCATCTCCTCAGTAAAATACTGATTTTAAAGAAATGAGAGGTGTAAGGACGAGAGGAGTGTTTGTTTGTTTGTTTGTTTGTTTGTTTGTTTGTTTGTTTGTTTGTGATAACTTAACCTCTGGGATATGTGATGGAGCAGGGCTCATCCACTGATGTCTGCTTATCAGAACACATTCTCCCTTTAGCATAGGTCACACTAAAGCAGGTCGATGTGACAGAATCTGGACAAAAAGAAACATGAGACATTATTTTGATGCTGTACACAGTCACATAATGATTCTGAGTATCTGGATTCATCCAGTGACCGCTGTGAAAGGACAGCTGACAACATAGGAAAGTCTGTGTGACAGCCTGGAGAGACAGCTGACAGGAGAGAATAGACCCCACTGGGGCTGTCATGGGCTAGCTACCCATGATGGCAGTCTCTGACGCTGTTTCAGTTTGTTGGAGGCTCCTGCTAAGTGCTACAGAAAGTCTACAAAGGATGACACCCCTAGAGCCTGCGAGAGCGGGGGCACAAGATGGCTCAATGATTGACAACACGGCTACAGACCCAGGAACGAACACGACTATGAGCAAGAACACGGCACATGAGACAACGGCAGCAGGACACTCACTTCAGGTCTGCACCTGTGGCTGGGCCAAAGTAACGTCAGTTACGGGGTTGAAGATCCACCAAGGAAAGAAGCGGTGTTTGGGAAAGCAGAGTCAAGGGCCTCGCATTGACCAATACTTCTTATGAAGTAATACGTCAAATCAGTCGAGTGAAGCACAGCGACGGGACAAAAACCAAAGTTCGCAGAGCATCAGCACCCCTGTTACTGAGGAGGGTAATGCAAACACAGAACCGCAGGTGGAAGAACCTACCCAACCACAGAGACCTCCCAAAGAGAACAAGACCAAAGGGCACAGACCGAGTGTGAAGTGGCCCAAAGCTGTTGAGAAGAGAGAGTGGGAAACCGTCAATAACGACCTGACGAAAATCCTGGAGCAACAAGTGGGCACCGCAGAGAAAAAGTTGCAAAACATCGGTGACATCATCTACCACTATGGAGAGGAGCGCTTTGGAGTAAACAGCCGGAAAGCCGCCAACAAAATACCACCAACCAAATCCAGGAGGCAGCAAGAGATAGACAGACTGGTCAGAGAAAGAAGGGACCTGCGAAAGCAGTGGAAGAAGGCCTCTGATCCAGAGAGAGAAGGGCTCATGCTGCTCCAGGGGGACATCAAACTCCGGTTGGCAACCTTACGAAGAGCAGAGAACTTGAGGAAACTTTGCAGGAAGAAGGAACACACAAGAACCCAGTTCTATAAAAACCCCTTCAAGTTTGTTAAAGACCTCTTCGATAAGGATAAAAGCGATTCCTGAAAACTTCAAAGCAGGAACTTGAAGAGCATCTGGAAAAGGTCTACCAGGACACGAAAAGGCATGAACAGCTAGCCATTCCACATGACATCCCCCCCATTCAACCACCAGAGGTCAACATGGAGACCGGCCCTCCAAAATGGAAGGAAGTGGAGAGTACGGTGCGGCGTGCAAGATCAGGATCAGCACCAGGGCCAAATGGAGTGCCATATAAGCTCTACAAGAACGCACCAGATGTTCTCAGTTCCGCATAACCTTCTCTGGAAGTCCTTCAACTTCTTCCATGTTCCATCATCCATCACTACCTTGGTAAAAGCCTACTTCGAAGACCTGCAGCTGTGCTTCACAACAGCTGACTTCATAACATCATGGCAGCGAGTAGAGGTAGGCATCATGGCAGGTTGTACGATTTAACCCCTGGCCTTCACAATGGCCATGGAGGTCATCATCAGGTCCTCAAGATGGGTGGTGGGGGGTGAGCGAACCAGGAACGGGATCCGCCTTCCACCCGTCCGGGCATACATGGACGACATGACCACTCTGACCACCACTGCAGCTTGCACCAGGCGGCTACTTGGAAAACTGCAGGAAAACATCAAGTGGGCCCGGATAAATATCAAGCCGAATAAGTCACGCAGCATCTCGATAATCAAGGGAGAGCTAAAAAGCATGAAGTTCTGCATTGGTGACGACCCAATACCAACGGTGTTGGAGCAACCTGTCAAAAGCCTGGGCAGATGGTACAAGGACAAAGACCAAGTGCAACAGCTAAGGCAAGATATCATCAACGGTCTGGACAACATCAACAAGATCCCATTGCCAGGAAAGCTCAAACTCTGGTGTCTGCAATTTGGTCTTCTCCCTTTCTAGTCTAAAGTGAGACTCCAGATGACTCTGACAGACTCCAAAGACCGGACCATCAGTGAAACTGCACCACCCCTGTCAACTGGACGGAAATGGACACCATCCGGTGCAGTACAGCATGCCACGGCAGCCCTGAGGCACAGCGATATTGTGGGACACATCCAGATGGGAAGAGGAGGCTTCGGCCCTTACAACAAGCAAACCAACTTGGTGTAAGGCCTCAACGTCGGAGAAAACGAAAATGGTGGTGGAGGAGGTGCGTCGCCAGGAGGAGGCTGAAAGAACTGCAAAGGCTGTTTCGCTTGCCAAGCAGGGACAGTGGGTCAAGTGGGAAGGCCTGGAGAAGAGAAAGCTCGGCTGGAGGGATCTCTGGGAAATGGAGGCTAGCAATATCAGCTTCATCATCAGAGCTACCAATGACGTGCTCCCATCTCCTAAAAACCTCCACCTGTGGTATGGCGAAGATCCAACCTCTGCCCTCTGCCCAACATCAGGAACTCTCAAACACATCCTGACCGGTTGTAAGACCAGCCTCACACAAGGCTGCTACACCTGGAGGCACAACCAGGTCCTCAAGAGTTTGGCAGCAGTGCTTGATGGCAAGAGAAATACCATCAACTCCTTGCCCATGAGAGCCACTACTTCCATCACAGCACCACCGACATTCGTCCGAGAGGGACAGGAAAAGCCCAACCATCCTCCTGGAAGATGCTGGTCGACATAGGTCAGCAATTAATCTTCCCAGCAGAGATTGCAGCCACCACCCTCAGGCCAGACTTGGTGCTCTGGTCCCCTTCACTGAAGTCTGTTTTCATATCAGAGCTCACAGTCCCGTGGGAAAATGCAGTTGAAGAGGCCTATGAGCGCAAGAAGCTGCGCTACACAGAACTGGCGGCAGACGCACCACTAATCTCCGCCACCCCACTGTTGAGAACCCAGGGTAGAGCCCTCTGACGAGGGCTTTTTAGGTATGCGGTCAGTTCTAGGCCTGACTCAGGGAAAAGGACGCCCTTGCCTTGCATAGTCCCATGGGCTGTACACCTACACTTACTTTAATTGCGCATGGGACACAAGCGCGGGCGTGATCAACCTGTCGCTGGCCACCATCGATGAGGGTGTCTAGTGATAAAGGCCGAAACACCCCATGATTCCTTGGAACACTACTGACGATGTGTCCCAAAATTGACATCTTTCCCATCCCGACCATGACGTACAGCTCCCATGCTACTCTCAACATCAAGGCTAACCTCATGTGAGTACCATCCATTGGCACAACGGACAGTATACCATCATGTCCAGTGTTTCATGATTCCAAACACTAATTTAGACACTGGAACTTTATAATTCAATTTTAGTGCCTGATAATAAAATTCTTCTATAAAGTATAAAGAGGTTTAGTAACATGATAATAAACTAAACGTTGTCACTCACACACTGAGACTTCAGGGGCTCTGAGATCCTCGTAGCCTTTGATAGCACAGGAGTATGTGACTGCTTCCTCACTGCTGACCAGCTGTTGGTACCAGGGAGACCAGTCCTCATAGAGAAACTCTCTGTTCTTGTACCAGATGTAGGCTGCAGGGTTTTCAGTCAGAGGACAGCTGGTGCTACACATCAGTGATACTGTCTGTCCCTCTGTGGTGGGAATCACCTTCACCTGCAGGTCTGAGATGATGGTGGATCAAATAAGAGTTCATATACTGATGTCATTCTGTAAGTAATTCATGACTGACAGCCACTGTACCTGTAACATGGAGCTGAGTGCCGTTTTGCCAGCAGAGTTCTGGTTTGTCAGTATTTTCTTTGCAGCAGTAAAACTTTGCATCACTCTCTGTCACATCTTTGATTGTTAGAGTTGTGTGATTCTCTTCTGACATTTTGTACGTTACACGATTTCCATCTGCAGAGACTTCATTCTGAACAAAGTTATATCTAATCCAGTGTTCAGTGTACCATTTTATGTTTGAAGTGGGATGTTCAGCTGAGCAGGGCAGATCCACTGATGAACCTTTTAAGGCACAGATGCTGTTTGTTTGTCCCTGAACCCCTTTAACAGAAGAATTTATTAACATTTAAACAAATGTACACTACTTACAACATTCTTCTCTATACTAATTTGTCTATGATAGTAGTATAATATTGTAGAGGATCATGATGATATACTGTAATGCAGCTAAAGAGCTTATAACAGCAGAACTTGTCAAAATCTTGTTAGCTTAGATTCAGTAATCTCGTCTCTTTTTAAATAAGTTTCATTTTCTCACAGTTAGTCCACAGTATGACACCTACATTATTTTGTACATCTGAAGATTAATTTCTGTTACAGTTCACAGTTAATTAGTCTGATATGGGAAATATAAACAGTCATTCATACCTGAGACGTACAGGATGAAACCCATCAACAGGAATCCAGCTTCTGCCAACAACATGGCTGTGGTCGTCTTCAGCGTTGAATCAGAAAGTTGATTTTTTATAATTAATGGCTTTATTACAACTGCTAGCTTTATAAAAAACCTATAAAACACAAAAAATATAAATAAATGGTCAAAATCAAGAGCAGCCCTCTCACGCAGACAGAATGGACTGTGTGACAACTTAAGTTCACTTCCTTCCTCATTACTATTTTCGGTAAAAAAAAATAGACCTCTAGTGAAAAATCTATGATGTCATATCTTGCGACTGAAAAAGATTTAGACCCAAAGTCAGCTGGGATAGGCTCCAGTCTCACCATGACCCTGAAGAGGATAAGAGGTTACAGATGATGAATGGAAGCTTTAAATTTAACGTCAGCATGTTGTTTCTCTACTCTATGTCTATTTCCTTAGAAATTATTAATGTTTTTCATTTTGTACATACAGTGACAGTGTTTTCACAAAACATGCCGCAAAAGTAATTTGTATAATCTTCTCATCGAGTTTCCGGTGTAAGAGCAGAGAAATGCGACAGTGTCAGTGAACTTCATTGAACAAGAAGCTGCAGGCATAATGTTTATGATTATTTATTTCATCACATGCAGAACAACATTTTTTGCAGTCACAGCTGAAGATTAGACATGGTTAACCAGTCAGTCACTGAGAGACAAAAAAAAAAACCTGCCACAATGTCACAAAATGCACACACACAGGGAGAGAGGAATACAACATTACTTTCTAAATGTTTTACAGTAGTAAAGTTTAGTACAAATAAACTCCTCTAGATCTAAATCTGTGAATTTGGAGCTAAAAGTCTCCGTGAACCGGTCAGTCGTCCTAACGGACTCTACTGCTCACCTCACCGAGGAAAGCTGATTTGGCAGATTTGAAGCTCTAATTTCGAAACTTCTCTTCCTTCCTCATTCAGTCACTGGAGGTGTCAGAATGAACCGTTCTTTATCTTTAGAAGATAACACAACATGCAGCTCTGAAACCATCTTCTTTTAACTGTAGCATATATTTAAGTAAAGGTGTGAAATGGCCTCATGTGGGAGTAAAGACGTGTCTCTGCAGTTAGTTTACGAGTGATGCAAACTTAAATGAGGAAGCAAACTTGAAGTAAATGATGTTTAACACACTGCAGATCCTGTATTCTTTAAACATGAACTGTATTTTATCTAAGCTGACTTTTTGCCAACCACTTTACAAATTAGTTAATGCTTTCATATAATCGATAAAAAACATCCACACTTCCTGGCAGCTAGAACAGACAGACAGAAAACATGACATGTGTATGAGCTCATACAAAACATTCAGTCAGAGCGCCTGACTCCTCATTCACCTCTCTGCAGTTGGGGTTGTGTCCTCCAGAGGGCGTCATCATCGCAGCACATCATCTCTGCAGGAGGCCGTGCAGTCAGTGAGACAGATTCAGAGTGCTATGCTGCTGAGGCATGTGCTTCTGCTAAGACATAACACATTGATTTCCATCAGGTACTGTATCATGTTAAAGTGTATTTTTTCATTAAAAAAAGAAACTGTCTTTAAAAGCATCACAGGCATGAACGTGAGAGGGAAGTTTGTGTTTCTTTGTGGAGGTTTGGGGAAACTTAACCTCTGGGATATGTGATGGAGCAGGGCTCATCCACTGATGTCTGATTAAAAGAACACACTCTCCCTTTAGCATAGGTCACACTAAAGCAGGTCGATGTGACAGAATCTGGACAAAAAGAAACATGATACATTATTTTGATGCTGTACACAGTCACTGTATAATTTAAAGTTCCAGTGCCTGATAATAAATTCTTCTTTAAAGTATAAAGAGGTTTTGTAACATGATAATAAACTAAACGTTGTCACTCACACACTGAGACTTCAGGGGCTCTGAGATCCTCGTAGCCTTTGATAGCACAGGAGTATGTGACTGCTTCCTCACTGCTGACCAGCTGTTGGTACCAGGGAGACCAGTCCTCATAGAGAAACTCTCTGTTCTTGTACCAGATGTAGGCTGCAGGGTTTTCAGTCAGAGGACAGCTGGTGCTACACATCAGTGATACTGTCTGTCCCTCTGTGGTGGGAATCACCTTCACCTGCAGGTCTGAGATGCTGGTGGATCAAATAAGAGTTCATATACTGATGTCATTCTGTAAGTAATTCATGACTGACAGCCACTGTACCTGTAACACGGAGCTGAATGATGGTTTGCATGCAGAGTCCTGGTTTGTCAGTATTTTCTCTGCAGCAGTAAAACTTTGCATCACTCTCTGTCACATCTTTGATTGTTAGAGTTGTGTGATTCTCTTCTGACATGTTGTACGTTACACGATTTCCATCTGCAGAGACTTCATTCAGAACAAAGTAATATCCATTCCAGTGTTCAGTGTACCATTTTATGTTTGAAGTGGGATGTTCAGCTGAGCAGGGCAGATCCACTGATGAACCTTTTAAGGCACAGATGCTGTTTGTTTGTCCCTGAACCCCTTTAACAGAAGCAGAAATTAGTTATTTATAACTTTATAAATCATGCTTTTTATTCAAAACACTGAATAATGATTGTATAGTATCAATTATGAGCATGTGCAGAGCTGGCATGTTGTATTTCTGTTTTGCTTTGTTCTTCCTTTTCATATATTTTCTATCCATCAACAGTTTTTCCACAGTTTTACTCTTATACTTTAGTAAAGGGTAAATATCCTTTTATTTTCCATTATCTTCCATGCAT
This sequence comes from Collichthys lucidus, assembly GCA_004119915.2. Classification (NCBI taxonomy): domain Eukaryota; kingdom Metazoa; phylum Chordata; class Actinopteri; family Sciaenidae; genus Collichthys; species Collichthys lucidus. The sequence continues at coordinate 19,179,532 of CM014080.1, read as the reverse complement.
TATCTATATTATCCTCTCAGCTGTTGCAGGGTCAGCTTGGTACAGCCAGGACATGTTGCCAGTTCTTTACAGGACACATAGAGATAAACAGGTATTCACACTCATCATCAAATTTTTTGGACAATTTGAAATCACAAATTAACCCATTAACCTTTATGTCTTTGGACTAGAGGAGGAATCACCTGGAGAGAACCCATGCAGACATGGGGAGAAATAGCAACCAGTGTTTGTTTCAGCTTGCAAAGGCTGGAGAAGACTGTTGGTCAGTGTGATGAGGGTGGTTGGCAGACTGCGTGTAGCTCTGACATCAAAACTTCACTTCCTTCAAAATTATGTGATTACGATTGATTGATATGATTATGATTCTTAGTAAAAAAAAAATCACAAATGAAGATGTTCTGTAGTTATATGATGCCGTATTCCTTTCAGAAAAAAAACATTTTCTACAACAACTAAATAACATGATGCATTTGATACATACAAGACATTTTCCTACTTAGATTTATTATATAGTTATTTATCTTTATATCTATAATAATAATAAAATAACATACATTCATACCTGATATGTACAAGATGACACCCATAAACAGACATCCTTGGCTTCTGCCAACAACATGGCTGTTGAAGTCTTTAGCTCTCCAGTCTGAAAGTATAACAGTATTTCTATTGGTGCCTTCACAACAACTACATTTATACAAGCTCATCCAAACAATAATGAAGAAAGACCGTCAAAGCATCTATGTGTGCAGACTATTGACTGGAGAGAGAAAAAAGGGTGTTGTCCAATATTGTGTTCGGTGTTGTCGCGTGTAGCTCTGAAAACATAGAAACATGCTGTGACCAGCATGCGGTTGTGTGGATTCACTGATTGCTGATATTACACCGTTCATGGGAAATGTGACTGAGAATCTCCCTCTTCCTACCCTCTGGAGCCCAGTGAATCTCCCTGCTGTCAGCTGACCAAAATTCAACAAATGTCAGAAAATGTTTGGTTCCCATAACAGGCGCAGTGTGTCCAATCTGCCCATACCTAAATAGTGTTGAGCCATAACATAGTGAAGAAACAGGAAGCCTCAGCCCATGAAACAATGATAAGGCAGTGTCAATCGACAAGCACATTAATCTGTCTGAGAGTGAACAAAAAGAGCGACCAAGAAGCTGTCATGTGTGATCAGCTATCCGCCTTAAGCCCTGTGTTTTGACGTGAAGTGTTTTAGCTCCACTACATGACAACTTCCAACAACAATATGGAGAGGATAATAAATAGTGACTGATTGTTCTCATGCTGCTGTGTGTGAAAATGGTGAGAGTGTAAGAACCTACTGTAAGAGGTTAATGTTTTTTTTATGCATCAAGGTTACTGGGGTTTAAATTTAATACAGTTCTTTAACAAGTCTTTGTTTTGTCCAGACTAGCTTTATGGGGAATGATATTTATTAAATATGTTGCTTCTCTCCCTGGTGTGAAGTGAGAGTTATACATTTGATTATAGATTCCTTTTTTTTTTGCTTGCTATTTTCAGATCACAAAAATCAGTAGTGTCTTGAGATGCTGAAATTTAGCCTTCAAAAATTTTGGAATAGTACCAAAAACAATTCTTAAATTATAATTAGAAAATATCATTCTCTTATGAATGAATAAATAGGCTTAAAAGAGGCAATATGTATGTTGCATCTAGTGCTATCTCGTGGTTAAATTTGGTACTGCAGGTTGAAGACACTGAACCTTCACAAGCACACATATATTTTTATTTCATGAATGTACCAGCTTCTACGTCTGTGTCTGTCTATGCTGTCTATGCTGCAAAATAATGACAGCCTTTGGCCAGTATGTGAGCACATTGAAATGAAAGAGCATGAAAATAAAATTGCACACCTGCTTGTGTTTACACAGTTTATCAGGAACACCTCCTATCAGTACTTCAAGGTGAACTTTTATAATCAAGAGGCCAAATGATAACTTCTTTGTTTCACAATCATTTCTCAAAAGCCTTTCTAGAAAGATCCTGATGTGTACACACTTATAGTGTTTGATTCTATTGATGAGACACGTCACTAGTCGAGTCTCATCTATGATAGTGTGTAACAAGCTGTAATATTATCATGTCATCACTTTATAAAGTTGATATGACGACCTTGTTAAGAAATAGTGGTTTATTTACACATACAGGAACAACATTAACATTCATGTGGAGTCATGTAAGGTCAATATTCACTGTAAGTCTGTTTTGCTTTCCACACTTAAGAAAAACTAACACTAACCTGAACTGTTCTCAGGGTGTTTGTTTATATAACTCACCTGTTCAGATTATTTTAAGGCTTAAATTGATTGTGATTTCACAGGTGGCCGTTGTCAAAGGTGGCTTGTTTAAGCCTCTGCACCCCCACACACTTCACATCTTTGCACTTTGAATAAAGTCAGAATGATCTGCAAGGTACAATTATTGTTTTCGTCTATGCAGTCTGGTGGCGAACGACATAACAGAGAGAATAGAGTTCTTTCCACGATGTTCTCAGAACAACAGGTGACAGCTGGGCGAGAAGCGGGGTACACCCTAGGATAAATTATCCAGCTTATCGCAGGGCACGTACTGTAGAGAGAAACAACCACTGAGTCACCAATTAACCTATTAATGCACACAGACATGGGGAGAACATGCAAACCACTGCACCACTGTGCACCGTGTATGATTATCTGCAAAGTAAAATTAATGTGGACCAATAGAACCTTTTGGATTTGGTCTGAGATACTGTGCTCTTGTGTGATATTTAGCAGTGTCAGGCCGGACTCAAAGAAGGACTCAGATGCAGAGTTTGACAGCTGTTTTATTCAGGTCAACAATCTCCTCGACTGAGTGACGCTATGAAAAAGGGCCTAAACTAGAGAAAACAAAAAAATCACTCCAAAGGAGGAAAAAACTCTAAACTTCTGTTATTAAAGATTAACAAAATCAAAATCACTCTCAACGAGGAAAAACAAAAGGCTATGAAACATTAACTTAAGGCGCTCAAACAAGGCTGAAAACACACTAGAGCTATGATGCTGTGACTGTGGGCTATGAAAAAAGGCTTTAGTGAATGCTACAGGAGACAAAACACTTCAGCACGGGACAAAGGGAGATGCAGACAATATATACACAGGGTAATGGGGAACAGGTGGAAACAATCAGGGCGGGGAATACAATCAGACCGGTGACACATGAGGAAGGGCAAGTGACCTGAAACGAGAGGACAGGTAAATATCAAAATAAAACAGGAAATGACAAGACAGGACAAAAACCTAACTTGACCTCACCGCGGTGTGACAAGCAGTAATTTTAAATGTCTATAACCTTTAAGTTTCAGGTTCTTTGGTTCATGTGTAGGACAACATCATGCTTTTAAAAATCTTTTTTACTGTCATCAGTTTACTTGTAATGTTATTCATTCAGTTTTCACTCAACACTACTAATGTAGGTGTTAGTGAAGTATATCACCAAGGTTCAAATAAAGGCAACCCTCCAAGCAGCTCTCAATGCCAAACACTATCAGACTGATTAATAAGACAGACCAGTGAATAGTGCTTCTTAATAACAAACCTCATCAGCTTTTTATAACTTTTCTCTCTGCGGTTCACCCTCCCATCACTCATATTCAGCCCCTCCAGCTCAGGCTTGTTGAGCACTGAGTTTCCTTTGCACATATCAATACAATACACAGGTTTGCAAAAGTTAGCTATTATTATAATCAAAAAAGAAAGAAGTCATCAAACTATTTGACATACGTTTCATGATTCGGACACATTTGAGCAACACGATAACTTTTAAGATTCCTCTGGATCCCCTGGAAACAGTTTTTTGTCTTCATTTGTGCGTTTCTGTATTCAGTTGTGTCAACTTGCCCGAGCGGTCCGGAGGCAAAACACAAGAGAATGATTCTCCAGGTGGTAATGTATGTGTGTTTATTCCACACATACAAAAACAAACACTTTACAACGATAACGATAACCAAAATCCAATACTACAATCTCCTTCCCATACCAACTCCACAACTCACTACCCCAACAAACATTTCTCCGTCCCTTTTATCTATTTCCCCTTAATCACCTGACTAATTAGTTCAAACCATTGATAGGGGTTTTTACATATTTACACATATATTAATAAACTATAAATATTTACATAAATACAATATATACAATATAAACACCTATTTACAAACCCATATACCATTATTAAACACCAACAAATACATACACATGAATATACGAGCATGAACCTATTTACATAACCCCACACAAACTCCCCTACTCCCACTTCCCACTTACTGCTGTCCTCCAGAACCATACATAAGGGCCACGTTCCCCGGGGACCTGTTTGGACGTGACCCCATGTGCAGACAGAGCAGCAGGTTGTGGTAAGTTTACCTTTGTTACGCCCTAGCTCAATCCACAATATACTTTAACACATCTCCTATGCGTCCTTCTTACAATATGTGCATGCCTATGGGGGCAACGGCGAGCCCGTCCTTACAAGTGGTCTGTTCTTTATTTGCAGCTTTTTTTGCACATTATTGTTAAATTGGTGTAATGTGTTTTTATTTACTTGTCTTTTTGCATTTGTTGTCTGAATAAGTTGAGCTTTCAGTGGCAATGACAGAAGCCCCAGCAGACCAGAATGCAATGCACCTACAAAACAGGTTTCATATTGATGGTCACTTTTTTCTCATCTTGCTCTACACTTAAACATAAAACCACTTTCTGAAAACAAGAAAAAAAAAAGTTATGTCAAAGCCAAAAACTCTGAGACTGAACACAATTAATCATTCCAAAATAATGCCCAAATGTTTATGCACAATCTGAAGTATTTAGAGTGGGTTTCACCTTCACAGTAACTTCAACACATTATTACAGGAACAACCTCACTCTCTGTCTTTCCTGGTGCTCATTACAATCACACAAAGCGTCTGTGTCATCATCCTGATTTGGAGTTAATACGATGCTTCCTCCTTCATTTAGCGTGGCCTTCAGAGTGATGCCATGATGTCACTTCACTTTGTGTGTGTGTGTATCACATGTGAACACACACACACACACAGGGAAAACACTCCACTACTTCCCTCCATTACCCTTCTTTAGACAGGGTAGCATTGTTTCCGAGCCAAAATTACCACATCAGCAGCCCTCCAAATACACCCCACATCCTTCGCTCTCAACCCAGCGACAATGAGGGAGAAATCCTTCTTTTGGACGAGGAGTGAGAGGGGGATTTCTTCTCTCTCCAGTTCCCAGCGTGCTAATAACTGCCGTGAGAGCTTTACTAATTGGCCTCTTAATCTTTTGAAACGGCAGCGAAGTAGAGCAACGGAGAGGGGTGAGAGAGATTGAAAATGAGAATGATGGGAAGACAGAGAGAGAGAAGTTTACTCACAGCGGCTGTCTGTGTGTTACTGTACATCAGAGTGTGTGTGAGCATGCATACATGTGCTGTGAGTGTGTGGTCTGGTTCAGCTGAATGTGTGTGTGGTCAGTATGTGTGCTCGTGTGCAAATGTCTAAGTGGGGTAAGCGTGTGAAAAAGTGTGCATATTGACATACTTGTGTTGATATGTAGGTTATGCATGTGGTTACAGTTAGTCTGTGTGTATGTGTGCGCATATTTGTGCGTGCCCGTATTTGTGTGTGTGTGTGGTCAGCTGGGTTCACCAACACTTCCTGATGATTCATCAATGGAAACAACAATTAACTCCCTCACTGCCTCCCAATTATTTCCGCAGAGGAGATTAAAGTCTCCCAACTGAAACGATGAACAATTGAGGACGGACAAACGTTTGAATCAAATGTTCCACTGGTCAAATGATCCAGCGGTGCCTGTTTTCACACTCTGCAGTCATAGTCGCCTAACAGCTGTCAGCTGGGCAGAGCATGTCAATCCAACTAAGAGTGTGTTTTCTTTTCTTTATTTTTTTTTGGTCACTCGGTCGCAGCTGTGTCGATCACATTTATGTTGATCATCACCTTATCACATAAATCAACCGGCAAACGTCGGAGGGAGAGGTGATAGAATTGGAGGAAGAGGAAAAGGGAAGAGGTGTTTACCTTCTGCTGCAGCTGGGCTGGACATGGGAGACGGTCAGGCTCGGGACGCACTAGAAGACAATTCATATCCAAATGAATTCCATAAATGTTTTGGATTATCACATGCGTATTTTATTGTTTGAAAATGAGGTAAAGATGCTAAATCTCACTTGTGATAACAACAGTGATTGCTCTGCTGACTCTGCTCCTAAAATGTCACAGATCTCAGTAAAAACATATGTTATTAAGCACCTTAAAAGAAAAAAATCTAACATGTAGTTAGAAAGCAAAAAAGTTTTTTTTTTTTTTTAGCATTTCTTAAAATGAAACCAACGTAGATTGGTTGAGGATGGCTGCTGATTTTACAGGAATGTTCTGCTCATCAATCACACACATTCACATCTGGAAGTTACACACAGTCTGATCATCAACCTCAGCATTGGGTATAAGGGTGTGGCAAACGCATGCTTCATGACTTTACAGTCCAAATTTGATCAGTCTTGGTAGACAAAACCAGACAAAACACTATCGTTTTCCTTTTTATTTCTGGTTCATTTTGTGGTAATAAGACACAACATGTTGGAAACAACATCGTCTTTCTGTCTTTCATGTTACATCATGGTGTGAATGATCCAGACAGGTTTAAAAAATGCAGATTCCCCAACAGTGGTGAAATATCTTTAATTTTAGTACTACAGTACATTAGATAGTGCCATTTTAACATGGACTATAGGAATTATACACGGAGCCTGCCAAGACTGACATCTTTAGATGACAAAGATTATAAGTTTGGATTCTGCATTTGCTTTTCCAGTCCAGAAATCCTGATACGGGATATTGCATTTGATATATTACGTGTGATGTGTTGCGTTAGAGAGAGATATGCTGACACAAAGACAAAGATCTCGGCCAAACAAATCTTTTCCTGTGTTTAATCTTGGCATCATGCAGGTCAGATTACAGACGCAGGCACTGTAATATCTGCTGTCATCTGCTGCTCTTCACAGAGAGTCTTTTGGGCCAAAGGCTTATCTGGGGATCACACCATGAAGTAACATGGATTGAATCACTACACTAATGGTTGTTTTGTGCTTTATTCAGCTTCTTTTCATCCAGTAAAATGGAAAAAGAATATTATACCTAAAAGAGCACCTCAAGTATATCTCACACACATTTTGTTAATATCACTATCATCACTAGTTCTTGCAGGACTTGGCCTCAAACACCAACTCTTGAGGGATTTGTGACGTGATAACATGGGGCTTCAGTTTTACAGCTGGTAGCAGGTGGGCAGGGAAAGTAAGAGAACGTAAAGTAGGGCAATAAGGTCAAAGCTCATGGGGGCAGGTGAGAGATAGGGTCATCAAGGTAACACTGACAATCTGACAAAGTGGGAGTGAAGTGAGATTTCTGTATAAATAATGGGGGAACCTGGTCGATCAATATGAAACCGTTGAGCATGCAGATGGTGGAGATCAGGTGACTGACGGAGCAGGAAACAAGGACAATTAGAGGGAAGGAATGCCAGGATCTAAAATGTTTTGGCACTAAATCACAGAATAATCTGTAAGAAAACTATAAATAAATGCTATTACAATATATGTGGTATTACATACATTTAATTCTGTGCATAGATTATTGTTACTCTGTCTAGTCATGCTTAAAACTCAGCAATGTTTACAACTTTGTTTCCTGTATACCGTGCGTCTTGCACAACAGCGCGCCACAGACGTCTCATTCCGTTGCTGCTCTTCTCTTCCATGATGTTTTTCTTTTGTTTACCCCCAAACAAACCAGTGTCACCTGCTGCATTAAATGCATCATTTCACAGCAGAATCCTCCTCAGCTGTGTTTAGATAAACTGAGGCCTAAGCTTCTTTGAAGTGGTTATAGATTAAATCATCATTTGGAAACAATATTAAGTGCAATTAGTGCTCATTAATCTCCAAAACTCGAGATGAGCCCCACCTCCACCACTGGTAGATGTTTTGGTTCTTTTGCTCTTGTAATGTTCCTCACCTTGGTTCGAGTCTGGGATGATTTTCCAGTGTTTCAGTGTATCAACGTTATTATTGCCTGACTGAAACATAAGTCCTCCTATTCAAACATACAAAATATGTTGTTTGTCCGTTCACTGTACAATGAGACAGAGGCGTTTTGTGATCCGACACCGCTGTTGAAAGGATGAGATCATTTGTCTGTTACAAATCATTGCTAAACAATAAATCTGTTGTAATGTGACAGCGCTATGGTTATGAGTTGGTGAGGTTAGGGAAAGAACATGGTTTGGCAGCTTACGCCCTTGTTAAAGTCTGATGTTTTGTTGACCGTCCATCCACCTCAAACCTCCTCCCTCTGCAGGGTGACTTTGTAACACTCTATAACAATTATTTCCTGACGTCCCTCTTCTGTCCGTCATATTACTACGGCTGCTAGTCCTTTGTCACTTGTCATTTTGGGGGCACTTGCTTAAACGCTTGAGTTCGTTGTTCCTCTTGCTGCTTTCACTCCCTTGTCTGATGAATCAGACATGTGGAAGCAGCTCTTTGTCTTTAACATCAGAACACACGGAGCCGGATTACAGATGTTAACGACAGTACAGGAAGTACTCGGGCAGGATCATGGCTCAGATAAGAAGGTAGAGATATGTCCATTCCAAACATTCTTCCTGCCTGGTTCACATATTGAAGATTTATTTACATTTGAATTATTATACATTATTTTAATTATTATAAAATGTGCTAATGGCACAGTTATAGAAATCACTATCACTATGTTCACACCATAGACTGTATAAATAAAAATGGACATAGTGATATCACCCATAAGTTTTTTGAAGAGAAGCTTGAGTGTTGTAGTGTGGTGAAACTGAGGTGGGAGCAATGAAGTGACAAGTGGGTGGACCTGTCAATCAAAGCAGCCACAGTCTTAATTATGCATAACTTTACGCCTTAATATAATTTGAATAGGTGAGTTAAATAAGAATTTAGCCTCAGTACATTTGTCATGAACGAGGAAATTAGCTACAGAGACAAAAAAGTGTTTCATGGCCTCATTTCCCAGCCAAGGGAGTTGTCACTCGGTTCACACAGTCACACCTGGGATCAGCCCTGTAAAACAAACCCTGTGACCGTTGTTGAAGGACAGAGTGTCACTAAGTTACTTTTCCTTTTCACAGTTTCCCAGCTGGCTGGAGACTCAACTGTACGGTCACAGGCCTGTATCCTTGAGGAGGGGATACTGATCCCACCAAAGTGTTCAGGGACAAAGTGGGTGGTGAACGTGCGCTTCAGTGTGAGGCATTTAAAAAAAAAAGGTGTGCACCAAAACACACTGGAAAATAATTGTGAAAGTAAGTAACAAGGAGGTGACGTGCTGTGGCATGCTGCCGTCTCATCTCCTGTTAGTTCACCAGTGAGCGATCTTGCAGAAACTATTTTGCCTTTCAAAGCTATGTTCAGATGTGGACAGAAGTAAAACGGTTCATGACAACATGTATGGAAGCAGCAGTTTTAAGTCTTGACCAATGTCATGACATTGTTGGATATTTTGTGAAATGTTAGCTAACTCGGTAAGGAAAAAGTGACTCTGATCCAAGGAAGTAAGAATTTTAGGAGAATTGAAATTGTTTTAATCCAATGTCCCTGTGTTAAATATGTGTCTCATTCATTTTCCGGTAAAACAGAACAATATTTTTGATGACTCATCGTGCTCTCAAGTCAAATGTAGCTAACCCCACCCGTCAAATAAAACCGCACTTGACCGTTGGCTAGTAGGTTTTTAAACTTTTACATTTGAAAAGAAAATGTGGTCGTGGTGTAATCTATTCCTTTAACCCTGACCTCCTCCTCCTGATCTAACAATGTTGGGCGGTTGTGTGTGGACACCAACAGTCAGAATATGCAGTCATGCTTTTTTTAACTAAACCCATCTACATATCTTTTTTTTACACTTTACAATATTTCCTTACTTAACTTAACTTATATGATTGTAAGCTTTGATTCTGAGTATGTCTATTACAAGATCCAAAGTTAGACAATTCTACATTTAAATATCTGTCACACACATAGTGACAGATGCCTTATACACACACCAGAGCAGTGGGCAGCGAGTACTGTACAGTGCCTCGTCCGTGGACTGCCACCCCACCAGGTGTCCGTTCACCTTCCAATCTTGGAATTCAGGTTATTGGACAACCCTCTCTACCACTGAGCCACGTCTGCCTCTTACTTGTCGACATTATATTTAGTTATTTAGCTGATGTTTTTTATCCAAAGCAACTTACAAAAAAGAGAAACAATCATGGTACAATGCAACTAGGACATGTTATTGCAGGAATAAGTACTGTGACAGTACTAGAGGGATAAATGTAGCATGTCCAGTTTTGGTAGTGCTAGGGAGGAGGTACTCTCTGAAGAGCAGGGTCTTCATGAGCTTTTCAAAGTGGGACGGCCCTGCTCTGGTAGTGCATTCCACCAATGGGAAACAACTCTTTTTGAAAAGTGAAGTTTGGATTCCCTTAAGTGAACGGGTGGCAGAGCCAGGCTTTGTTTATTGGAGGAGCGCCATGGACAGGCCTGGATCATCCTACTTTGTAGGCGTATTACATTGGTGGGAAGTCAGGCACTTACTGTACGGCCCTTCCAGTAAAGCTGGCTCTCTATCTTTATGACTAATAATTAACACAGTACCCCAGGGCCCCGTTTTTCCACTTTCCCAAACAGACTCAAATAAAGCATTCACTCAGAGCCTTGTAGCCTGTGATGGACAGACAGGTGGGGGTTAGCTTTACATGTAGGTAAATGCCGGCATATTTGAGATGGTAATCCAGGATTAGTCTCCAGTTGGCCGCTGACCAAACATTCATGCATTGTACAATAGGTTTTGGCAGGTATCCAATTGTGGACATGCTCTGGGTTTAACGGTAAAAGCTATTATGTAAAAGCTTATTATTCGTAAAAGATTTTTATGCCCTGCTGGATTAACTTTTACTGCTTCTCGGTCTCTTAAACACTTTTCTTCTTTTTGTTGTTGCTACTTATTATTTATTTTCTATATTTTCATTTGACTCTGTTCCCATTAGAGCCATTCTCCTTCTCAACAGAACAGCAAACTGTCTGCTGCTACTGAGCAAGGTCACCAAACCCCCTAATATGGTTCATATTATATTTTACTATGTTATTCTGCTTTAAGGAAAAGAACTGGAATACAAGAAAAAGTTTTCCTTGGTTTGTTATAAATAAACTCTATAAAATATCGACTCCACGTGGAAAGTTATATGGGGGAAACTGAGAAGAGGGCGGAGACTTTATAAAGATTGATTGATTCAACACTGACCCTCTGGAGGAAAATGTTTTAACACTATATTTATCTTAATGACCATATCAAAGGGCTTGAAAAAAGTTTCTCTGCAGATGTGCTATATAGTTTTAAATTCCACTTAAGCATGTGCCACTAGGCGTCTCACATCAAAGCAATGGCAAAAGACTAGTTTGATGATGTCGCAAAGTGGCGTAGGATCATTGAAGTTCATGTCTTCATTGTTAAACAACCACCATTGCTATCTATCTGACGTTATTCAGGCATATATTGTTGAGGAACGAAGCAATGTATTAAAGTTTTATTCATCTTATGTTAGTATGTCATGTTAGTCCTGCCCGCTGAATCCCTTCCCCTCTACGAATTTGCTGTATCCCGTGTTTAAGTTATAGCAACTTGAGGCAAACACGGAAACACCCATGGAAATCTCTGGGTTTTAAAAAATGGTTGGAAACATTTGAGGTAACGTAAGTACACAAGTCAACAAAATATATTTTAAAGGTCTAGTATTTACAGTCAGTGTGATGCACCAATGTTGCATAATATATCTTAAGTACACATAATAAAATACAAATTTCCAAAAGTGATTTTGGTCATAGCCAAAACATTGTTTCAAATGATCAGATTCGCTCACAAGTAAAACTGTCCTAATTTCTCTGGTTGGTGGACGTCAATTCAAATTTTCCACTGTTGACCAATAGCAACCCATCTTGAGAGTTCTGACCTTAGAGGCTAAAATAGTCAAAGCTATCGTGGTTTATTAAACGTGTTGCTTGATTGAATCTTGAAGAAAATGCTTTGAGAGTTTTTTAGTTACAGTGTGAGACAGGTGCAAAATGCATCTTTCGTGTATTGTCTCGAGTAGCCTAGTGATACAGAGCATAATCAGTTTCTATATCTATCTTCAGATTTGCAGATGCCACCTTCAAAGCAAAACTATAATTTGTTCAAGTAAATGTTTCTACTACATTTTCAAAGTTGAAGTCAAGAGTAACCTCAAGTTTCTCCTCCTCTCTGTCTGTAACAGTCACACTTGAGCTTTCGACAGCAGGGAGCCTGACTGGCCCAGAGAAAGACGACGGGAGAACAGAAGAGGAGAAAATAAAGAAGACTGAACAGAACGAGCGGGATGCATCCGAGCTGCTGCCAGGAGGAAGTTACGGCGCCATGGCACGAGTGTGTTGCAGTTTAAGATCTGAATCCGTTCTGACCCATTTCCTCTCCGTCATTCCGGTTCTTTGTCCGTCTGTCTGTGTGTGTCTGTCCGGTGCATTCAAGGGGAGATGGAGGGTGAAAGACAGAGGTAGATTTCTGTTGTGATGGTATTAGCCTCCGTCAGGCTAAATAGGCTTTAATTGGTGGAGTGTTTGGTCCAACACAGCCCGGATTTTACACACACACAGCCGCCCCACTGTCGTTCTTTCATTCAAACAGGCTTCATCTTGGGAAGCTCTTTGTATCAACAAGCTTCTTGTCTCTGCCATTCTTCCCCTCATCTTCTTTTCCTCTTTCTCCCCCTACTTTTTTCTCCTCTCTTTCTCCTCTCTTGGTCTTCTTTCTTTGGGCAGTCGTTTAAAAAAATAATCTGTTTGTGAGTGTACGGTAAGATCAGGGTATATTGGATGAATTGCTGTGTATGCGCATGTGCGTGAGAAAGTGACACGGACAAAGCGAGAGTAAATGTGTATGTGCGTGTTTGACTGAGGCTGGATTTACAGATTCCAGTGCTGCTTTGTGGAGCTTTAGTTTGAAAAGTCTTTCACATTCCCTCAACAACTTCCAGAACTAACCCAAAGGCCAACATCAAGTGTGTCTCTGTGGCTGTGAAGCCAATCCTCGAGCGGCCGCTTGAGGCAGGCTCCAGAAGTGAATCAATGTCCATAAGCGCGCATATTAAAATGCCCAACACAGCAGAAATAAACATTGTTGTTGTGTTCACAGGCGTATGGCTTATTAGAGCACCCAGGTATCATTTGGCCCACCTTAGGTCCACCAATGATTCATGTCTTTGCTGATATTTAGATTAGCCTGGAGGCGGAAGAATTAATTTAGTAAATTATTGTCTTATTTAGAGTAAAGCATTCTATGCTCTGGGGCATGGCTACAATTTGTTTGAAAACTTATTTTTGGTGAAGCTTCACACTGAGCTCATGAAACTCAGTTTAAATTAGGCAGTGCTGTCAACTTTCTTGTAACTGAGAATCTGCCATGACCAAATGCAGACGAACCTACAGTAAGTCACCCACCAGTTCCAAGCTTTTACCCAAATATGGTCATTTCTGGTTGCAGCAAACCAAGATGGCAACAGTGCCAAATCTCTAGGCTTCAAAATGCTTGCCTACAAACCAATGGGTGACGTGACAGTAGGTTAACATTTGGTCACCACCATCAGTCCCCAGCCCAAGCTACTCCCTAATAGATTTTTGAATAGTAAAATGTCATGCTACTTTTTAATTTCTGAGAGAACACATTATTTGCATGACCTACATAAGAGGTCAATGTCAAATAAGCATCAAAAGTTCTGGACAAACAGTTTAAAAGTTTTGTTCTGATTAGATAATACCACTGGAAGAAAGGCCCATCTGTGACATCGGATTTTTAGGGGTCAGGAGGAGGACAAAAAAAGAGAAGACAAAACAAAGCAAACAGGAAGACATGCCAGAAGAAGGAAGTGACAGCATCATGAGTAACCCACTTCAGACTTGCTAATTATTTATATCCATCCTTTCTTCTTACTGTATCCCAATAATTTCCGTCAGCACCTCCCATGGGAGGTTCTTCCAAATGATGAATTCTAGTATGAGTGACCCTTTGACCTTGCATATAGCTCCACCACCAGGCAAAAATGGTTGGAATCGGTGCTTTCTCAGTAGTGTCTGCTCTGGACACTCATTAACAGGCTTTATTACACAGCAATTAAAAGCTGACACGGCCACTGATCACACACACTCACACAGAGTTAGGTGTGGAGGATAATTTATGCGAGGAGTGCACCGCTGACTTTCAGATTAACTGATTCACAAATTATTTTTAGGTAAGTTATAAATTAGCCAAGATAAAGACAGTTTATTATCACAGTCTTCATCACTGGTATCAATGTGATGAAGTCCAAAATCAAAGTTTTTTGTTGTTTTATTGATCAGAGAAAGCAAAAATCAATTAAATGGATTAAATATAAATATATCTTCAGTTGACTAAATGCATCTTAGTTTCTTTTCGCTTTTTATCAGTCAATATTTTAGAAATAAAGCGTGTAATACAGATGTCATCAAACTAAACTGAGTTATTGGTTTAGTCGGAGTAAGCGCTCCTACAGTGTTCTGTAGTCTAGCCAAAGCGCGTACGCAGTTTAGTGCCACGGGGACGCGCACGTCTATATCCTGTGACTGAAAGCATCCCGACTTCATTCACCCAGGAGATCACAGGACCGCCGGGAGCTGGCATCAAACTCCTCTGGGCTGCAGAGTGGAGACTTTTTTTTCTTTCTTGTTTCGTTGATGCCTTTCCCTCCTCGTGTTCAGGACAGAACGGTTCATTTCAGGAAGTTTCAAAGTCGTAACCAATTTTTTGTATTTGCTCATGTAAAGTGCCAAGATGCTCAGGACGCACACATGTGATTCTAAGCGGAATATACTGAGGATAAAATGATGCATGGATGGATGTGTGAATGTAAAAGAAATGGTTTCATATTTCCTCTGGACACCTGTCCTTTTGATGCCAAAACCAAGAGCTGCTGAGCATCAACTTGACCTCAGTTAGGTTTGATTGTTTGATACTTCTGGACAAATTGCTGTGCAGCCTCTTCCCAGCAACTCGGACTTCGACATGCTTTGAGTCATCATTTCGAAAATCAGCCCTTCACTCACCTACAGTGACTTGCACTAACTGGAGGAGCGTGGCTTTGGTCTTTAACCACGTTTCACTCAGGAGTCTAAACATCATCAAAGGTTTTAGACGCTCTTGGCTCACTCTTTTATTGAGGTCGTGGTTGTGGTCAGTTCTCTCGAGGGATGTTTCTGAGCTCCCGAGACCAGGGAGCGACAGCCCGGCTCCTGCAGTGGAACTTCGCCTCGACCTGGTGCCTACGCAGCGGATCTGAGAGGAGATGAAAGCTGCGGTGTACCACCTCCTCGCCGGCTGCCTCTGCCTGTTACGCATCGCTGCTGAGGTAAATCGGGCGCGGAAATATGTTGTGTTTGAAATTTGCTGCTGATTGTAGTGAGACGTGTTGTTGCATTTCATACAGAAATTTAAAAAAAAAACGCGGCACATGCAACAGATGAAATCCACTCTGCGCAATTACGCACGAATGTTTGCAGGCGTGTGGTTATTTTGTCAATAAATGGTTTGCCACTGACTAACTGAATTTGCAGATTAGTGATCCTTGCATGCTTTTGTGCATCAATAAGCGCAGCTTTGTATCTCCATCCCCAATAAAAAAGGGTCTCATCGTCTGACTTTCTTCCCATAGGAGTCTCCTCTCCCCCGGGAGCTGTTGGAGCGCCTCTCCCGCAGCGAAATCCACAGCATCAGCGACCTCCAGCGGCTGCTAGAGATAGACTCCGTAGGTAAAGCGCTTCATTATAATACTCCCCCACTTCCAAAAACTGGATTAGTGAGCAGCAAAATCAGTTTGTTCAGAGAAACATTCAGCTCATGTTGTAAAATGAGGACCATGATGGACAAAGCCTGTTAGTTATTTTAGCATTTAATTGACAGAAACCTGAAAGAATGATGCACAGAAGCCTTGAAACATCATTACTAGTCCTAACTAAATACAGGGTACTGCTGACAAACATCAGCCCACCAGAGGTTTTCTGTCTGTGCCTTGAAAGACTCTGAAATGAGAAATTAGCTGTATAAGGTTCAGTGCACAGCAAAAGGATGCTGTCCTCTTGTTTCATTACTGGAATACCTCATCGGATGTTGCTTGGAGACCAGCAAAGAAAATGTTTGTTTAAAGGGGCATTCCACCAAGTTTACACATTGAAATCAATTTGCTGGTCATGTTAAGCACATCAGCTAAATATGGTCTGCTGTGGCTCTAAAAGAGGCTGAAAAAATATTACGTCACAATGATGTCAGCAGTATTTTCTTGTTCTTGGAAATGAAAGGTTTTCATGGGACGCCTGTGTCAGAAACCGCAGAGGCTGTGGGGTGTTTCAAAGACGTGATCGTTTACCAGGCAAGAAACATTTTGCATTATGGGATGACTTTGAGCTCCGCAAGACTTTTTTTAATATCTCGAGTACGCTGCACGATTATGATGATTCTTCTTTAAACTGTTTGTTGCAAGTCTCAAAAATGAGCGTAACACTTAAGCTTTAGTTTGTGCCGATGATCCCTCGCTGCCCTCTCTTACTTAATGATGAGCTCTATCTTCCTTCCTTCTGAGTTGGAACAGTATTTAAATTCAGTCAGCAACTAACATTTATTTTATGTCTTTAAAATTAAGAATCGTTTAAGTAAAGCAAATTGGCTTGATCTCACACACCAATATTCATCTTTAATTAACACAGTTGATTGCAGTTCTCATTATCCAGGTAATAAATCAGAGGAGACTCAATCAGTGAGGTGAGACAGGAGGAAATAACTGTGGCAGAAAACAGGCTTTATTGCATTTACGCCTCGAGACAGACTCTAAAGTCCTGCCACACAAACTTTTCTTCTGCTCCGAACTGCTCCGCTTGCCTGTGAAAAAAATAGTTGATTCATTTTTTAACGTCTGCCGCTCTGAGCAGTGCCACCATTAATCCTGGCATCATTGAGATGCAAATGTCGAATGTGACGGCTCCCCGGCTTGGTGGGGGTCAAGTGGCTCACTTCATTATGCTGTTGTCATGCTGCCCATTATTGGTTTGAGAGCAGGGCCCGCTGGAAGGCTGCTGTGTTGCTATGTATAATTCATGCTCGAATTCCTGCATGTCAGGACGAGAGAGCGCGAGAGCCACACAGACAGACAGACAGAGAGAGAGCGAGCGAGAGAAATGTTGGACTTTGTTGTGTTGTGCGTGTAGAAGCACATTGTGCATATAGGCAGGCGTGTGTGTGCGTGACTGCTTGCACGCACACACACACACACACACACACACACACACACACACACACACACACGGCAGGGTGTTCTGCATGAAGGCTAGAGTGACGGGTGCACACACACACACACACAAAGAAGTGTGAGATTTGGTATTCAGAATCAAATTAAAACAGTCCTGCCCAGACATCATTTATGCTGATTTCTGGGAATCTTCTTCCCCCTCTCTTTACACAGACACACACACACACACACACACACACACACACACACACACACACACACACACACACACACACACACACACACACACACACACACACATACACTGAAGTTCACACAACACACACAAACTCATAATTTATTGGCTTTGAAGGAGTCTGTGGATTTCCTGCGGTTTGGCAGTGCTGAGTGGTTTGAAACGGTTTTATGGATCTGTGAACACTTTAGAAACACTTGATGATCAACACACACACACACACACACACACACACACACACACACACACACACACAAAGCCAGCGCTCAGCATAAAAACCTGCCTTTTTCTTATGATGATTGATGATATGAAGATTTATTTACTTGTTTCTGTACAGTTAAATAAAAGTTATCAGTCATAAACAGACTGGAAGCACTAGAAACTGTTGATCTTCATTGCATAAATTATGATTTATTCATTGACTTCTTACATTTTTTTTCTCTTATCACCGAGTCGTGCCCCTAAAATAATGCATGCATAATGTATAACCTGCAGCATCGTGCATGCAAAGGCAGATTCTGTCTGGTTGTGTGAAAACATCGTTTATTCATCAGTTCATGTTGAGTTTAAATAAGAGTTTTAGGATAAAAGATGAACAGACACAAGTCTGCAGTCAAACTGTTGAACGCTCAGGATGAGTTATTATGAGTCTTTGTTTGGCTTTTAACATAAGTTTCATATATTTTTACTGCACGTTTTATGTCTTTTCTTATGTGTTATGCTTCACTTGGCAACAAGACAAACTTCAAAGTTCACACGGCTACCGCAAGCCTATTTTCTTTAGGTCGAGCGTATCACTGATCAGAATGAAAAATGTGTTAACGTAACAGAGATACCAGCTGCTGTCTCACTGAGTCTCACTGTGGCAACCTCACAATACTGATCTTGGTTCAATGACCGGGTCACACAACACTGTGAATGAGCAGGAGTTTATCTGGCCTCAGATTAACAATTCTAGAGTAGTACAGATATCTACAAGATACAAGATCAAGTATGAAGGCTGCAGTATACTTCATTAGAATCCTTCATTAGGATTAAAGCTCTTTTCGCAATCTCAGCACAACAACTTTTTCAGTTTTCCATGAATGCCTTCCTGCATCGATATTCCCCAATAGAACAATTATTGCATCTTGCCTCTCTTTATGAAGGTCGCTTTCTATCCACTTTCGGCCACATTGTATTGTTCAAAAAAAGCATTAAACACTTCTGACATCTGACACGTCTTACAGATGTTCCTTTCAAGCATACCCCAGCTCTTAGTCTAGCATCTCCTCAGCTGTAGAGTTCTGACGACCGATGAGTGAACTCACGATGAATTAGATTTATTAGATGTCTCTGATATACGCTCCGACAAACTGTGCTTCCCCTTGGCTACATTTACATGCAGAGAACTCGGTAACCTGTTGATTCAAACATCATAACTTAGTTAGAATAACATGGTTAAGCTTGTGCTCTGATCTGGAGAGACTTGATAAGAGATGCCGGTAATAAACAACTCGCTGCAGCATGTAAACATCCTACTGCTTTCACCTTTATCGTTGTTATCGGTCAGTCTGCGATTCATGAAGATGTTTTACGTGGATATTCATTCTCTAGACAAAGAGCTCTAATGTTTTGACCTTTTCTTAGACCAACAATTCATCTTTCATCTAATGTAATGGGAAAACAGCCATAATGTTTACAAAGAACATCCATGCTTCCCAGAGGATGAACCCCTTATGTGTGTCTCCAAGTGTCTTAGTTTGTGTTTGACACTGATCTGGGAATATTTATGAATGGTGTTCAACAGTGAGAGTGTGTGATGTCTGAACATGTGATGTTGTTTTGTCTGTATCCAGATAATGAGGTGATCGAGGAGACCAAACACAGCTACCACAAGGACTTCTCTCACAGCTTCCCTGACCTGAAGCGAGCACATGCACACACCAGACACAGGAGGAGCACGGGTAAGATACAAACACACAGAGACGCACACAAACACACGCACACACACACACATACAGACATATATGCACACACCATTTAAGTTTCAGAAAGTGAAAGAAAATGGCTCTATATATAGATAAATAAAAGTTGTATTATTTTACGTTACTCCTGCAGATTTCTTTCAATGGTTTAAGAAGTATTAAGACCCAGAGTTTAATCTATCATTACATATTACATGTTGATATTCGTGTAACTTTGTTGTTGTCACAGATTGAACAGTAGCTAAAAGTGACAATGCAATATTTGGTCTTTTCTCTGTAACCTTTGACCTTTTTGTTCCCCTGCAGTGGTGGAAGAGGCCTTGCCAGCGGTGTGTAAAGTGAGGACAGTGATCTATGAGATCCCCAGGAGCCAGGTGGACTCCACGTCAGCCAACTTCATCATCTGGCCACCTTGCGTCGAGGTGAAACGCTGCACCGGATGCTGCAACACAAGCAACATGCGATGCCAGGCAGCTCGCAAGCACCATCGCACAGTCAAGGTACCAAAAACACCCCCAAAACATTTCTACTGTGTATTACGTCTAAAACTCTTTAGACAGAATATATTCATTCCTACACCATTATCATATTTCTGAAACCTCTATGGTTGTTAATGTCTTGTAATAATCATCAAGATTTGATTTCTAAGGGCGACAGGGAAAATGTAATCTGACAAAACTGTGTGTAAATGAATACAAATACATTATTTGGATCTGAACAGATTTATTTGCAGTCTCACAGTCATAACTTAGTCAACACTAAACACACAGACTTCATACCGACTCTCTTGAGGACAGATGTCCTTAAATAAAAGTGCTCTGTACATCAGATATTGGCTCATAATGGGAAGACTCAGTATCAAAAGTAATTCATGTGATTGACTGTTTTCTGTACAATACAAACAGGAATTACAAGAAGCCAAAGCTGCAGAACCTGCCTTAATTTAGATTTGCAGTAGTGCAATCAGAAAAAACACAGATTTACATATTATACATATATCGATATTCAGATGCTCAGCAGGGATCATCCTCATGAACCTTTAGAATCTTAAATTAACTTTGTCGCTGTAATAAAGACGTAACCAGTTATTCTTACTTTATGATCTGACGAGCTGTTAACGAGATGAAGTTAGGGACCGTCCTAAAAGTGCCTGCAAAGTTCTGTCCCTGGCTTCATTATTTTGTTAACTGACACTTTATAACTAACTAATCTGGAGGTTAGTGCTACCCACTACCATCCAGTTTGAAACTAAGAGGCAGCGATTCTTTCTAAAAGTTCATTCTCACCGCTCCAACATGTTGGCACATTGTTCACAAACGGCGGTAATCGCTCTACAAACATTTTGTAAGAGGCTTCTGTTAGTTGTCCTTTAGCGGCACTGACACACACACACACACACACACACACACGAAACTAACGATGGCACAGAGCATGTAAACACACACCCACCTAACTATTTACTGGAGGTGTACACTGTACACCTGCCAAAAAACAGCCAGCCTGACCATTGTGTGTGTTTGATTGAAGGTCTGGCAGTGAGTTAGTTCAAGAACATAATAGGTTCCTTTTGATCTCTGCCAGAGCTGGAAATCAGACTCAGTAAAGCCTGATTTGTTCCCACAATGTGCCAACTGGGAGTTGACCCAAGTCGTGTGTGTGTGTGTCTGTGTATGTGTATTCTGCAAAAAGGCAAGGGATGTAAGATGTATTTTTAAATCGTGAGAATAACTTATCTTGATATTGTTATTCCTTGTGAAATTGGTTCTCAAACTAGACAAAAAGAGAGAGAGGGAGCGAGTGGGAAATAAGAAGAGAAATAAGACAAGGCATTTATGTGTTTACCAGAGGTCGAGAGGGGAAAAAAAGAGGTCGAGTTTGACTTTGAGATGAAAGTACTCGTCCTTTGTCTGCTTACAGGGGAAATCAAAAATAAATTCACTCGCATGTGCTGTGATCCAGTGTTCAGAGGGTAAACGGTCACAAGTGCATGATGCACTCGCACACAGCCAGAGGGGAGGGGAGCAGGGCTGAGGTTTCAGTGGCGTGTCCACATGTGAGGCAAAGAGAGAGAAAGAAAGGTAACACAAGCATCTTAACCTCGAGTGAGAGTGAAGCAGTCAGGATGACGCTTTTGACGCATGAGACCGGCATTAGCCAATATTTCCTAATCCTCCCGATTTCCTTAATCAAATGCTTTCATAACCTAAACTTAATGAGATATAGGCTGCAAGACATGGACTGCAGCCTCCATGTCAAAGTCCACCACTTTGTGTGAATAACCATCCACTCGATCGTCTCCCAGTGATTTCTGTGTACCATATGTCACTCTTACAGTCGTGGACAAATGTTGCCAGTGCATCTAATCTAGTCGTAAGTTGTTTCCTTAAAAACTACAAAGCAAATCAGTAGACTTTATGTTTAGCATGTTTTGTAGGAAACACGGTTGGATTTTGATCTCAGACACAAGCAGCATTTCACAGAGTATCAGGGCTCACCATGTTAGCACCCTGTCAGGAAAAGGCAGATCCTGGCCTGATGGGTGCTTTAGCAGCACAGCTCCTCACCTCAGCTGAACCTCCTGAGTCTGTTCAGACTTGAAGTAGAGATGCTTGTGCAATCAGACCTGGAGCTCCACGACTTGGCTGCTTGTCCAGGATGTAAGCATCAGTATGTAGAGTGTAGTGTGTGTGTGTGTGTGTGTGTGTGTATCAGTGTGTAAGTGCGTGTACGAGCAGGAAAGACTTATTGCTCTTTCAGAGACTCAGACATTCAGACAGTGTTGGCAAAATGGTGTGTGTTGACACAAAACAAAAAATGATTTGAATCTCTTAGCAGTGTTAAAGCTCTATCCAAACAAGAGCAGGCACACCTGTGTGTTTACACAGGGATAGTAGAGACGTAGCTGTCATTTGCGGAGAAGAAGCTTAAGGTGTGCGGTACTTACACCACATATTTACAGTAACATTCTTGAAATGTGTAAAGAACACATGTCAAGATACTTATGTGGACTTTAAGGGGAGGGGGTTAATCTGAAGGTGTTGCCAACAGTCACTGTCTTAAAATCAATATCTTTAATTGACCACTCCACCCTTACTGGTGCTGTGACTCTTGAGCTTTCTGTTCTGGCACATGCACTTCAGACTAATATGTTTGGCAAATGTTATCCTGGCTAACACTGGATGGGGTTGATGGTATGTAAACGTACCCAAATCCCAGAAATAGCAGGATAAAGCTACTAACGTTACCCTTAAATATGTCAATTACATTGGGTTCTTCTTTTCTTTTCTTTTCTTTTTTAAGTAACCTGTAGTCCTGCTCCTTGAGTTTGTTAGCTGGACATTTGCAGCTTACATTAAAGCAGATTAACATCATGTATAGGCTAATGCATTCTTGGACTTTTGCACTTTTGTTAAAAAAAAACAACCTGAGCCTTTAAACTCATGTGAGGAAATCCAAAGCTCGACAGGTATGCTGTAGGTAGTTACGGTTGCTGAGCTATGATCGGACCAATGCTGCGAGAAAACAGTCAGATGATGATGATTTTAAGTTTTAAAAAGTCGAGTGGTTCACGTCATTTTGTGTCTCTCTCTCTCTTTTTCTCTCCAGGTGGCGAAGGTAGAGTACGTGCGGAGGCGTCCCAAGCTGAAGGAGGTGCAGGTGAGGCTGGAGGATCACCTGGAGTGCATGTGCACCAACAAACGCCACATCAGCCCAAATTCAAACACAGACAATGGTGAGCTTACAGCTGTGTGTGTGTGTGTGTGTGTGTGTGTGTGTGTCTGTGTGTGTCTGTGTGTGTGTCTGTGTGTGTGTGTGTGTGTGTGTGTGTGTGCTAATGCATTGGCTCATTTCTTATGTGAAGGCTGTTCCTGTCTGAATGCGTATGTGTGTGCTGATAAGAGATCTGAGGTATTTACTGTGTTTTTCCTCTCTGCTTGAATTAGTCCTCCCTCGGGGCAACACCCCCTCACACACACACACACACACCCTTGCATAGCCTGCTCCCTATTATCTAGATGTCTCTTTTGAACTGGAGCCAATTACAGACAGCAGTATTTATATAAATGCAGTTCCAACATGTATGAAAACCATGATACAATAAATGAGAGCGTGTGTCTCTCTGTGTGTGTGTGTGGGGGGAGGAGCTGTGAATGTAGCATGGGCAGTAACTGAAAAATCACACGTTTGACCGAATGGAAAGAAATTTGTCTCATTCGATGTGCAGCTTTGCATCTATGACATTCCTGTAGGTCACAATGACATCAGCTGAATGTAAAAATGTATATTTCAAGGATGCTCCGTGTCGCATAAATGTGATTTTTTTGTTTTGTTTTGATGAATAAAATGTCTGAGTTACTTTTATATAAAAGTTTAAGGGAACTAAAATCAGTTGATCTGTTTAGTGTCATCTTATATGCACAAAGAACAGCATAATTAAAAATCAGTCCATAAAATGCTGACTGAGCCAGTGTTGAGTCACAGCATACAGTATGAGCAAATGCACAATCAAGTAAATACCCCTAATAATCAAATCTATGCCTGAACATTATATTTTTATCACAATGGTCATTCACGAATATCTTTTTTTCTAAAATCTATTATTTTTAAGATATTTTATATATGTGCACATGTTTGTCTGAAACAGCATAAATAATTTTATTTTAGGTGTGAAAAGAAAACATGTTACAGGATGAGCTCCTCATCTTCACTTGACTCTTCTCTCAACAGGCATCAGGTGAAGCAAGATGGATAGATGGAGGAGTGGAGAACAAGAAGAGGAGGTTGACCTGAACAGGAAAACATGACAAGCACCTTCAGCCTCTAACATCTCCACCACATCACCTGCCTTCAAGTGACAGTGAAAAGGATCGATGGAGTGTACTTTGACCTTTGGGGGGTTTAATGGGAGGATAACTGACTCATATGAACCCTCAACTATACCGAGAGCAACAATCTGCCAGACACAGAAACGACAGGCTCCTCGCTGTGATTCCTCGATGGAGAAAAGAAGCAATTGGATGATGATGGGATATCAAAGGATTTATTGTCTTCTTGCTCAGCGACTCGGATTATAAACTGGTTGGAATCCTTGCTAGAAACAGTGACTGGGATTAGGTTTTTGTACTCCAAGATTTACTCTTCCTAGGCAAAAATACTTACACACACACACATGCACGTATATCTTCTTATTTTTATAACCTCTCATTTTCTATCACTCTCTGTTTCTACTTCTGGTATGTTATCCACATAAAGAATGGAGGGAAAAAATCCTCCTGACATGTTACTGATACTAATAAACTATTTATATGAAAACAAAGTGAGTGTGGTGATCAGGCAGCTTTTAGAGAAGCAGGGTTTTCACAGATTGCTTCTCGGGGTGACTAAAGAATTGATCTAAACCTAAAAGAGGATCCAAACAGGCTTCTGTCTGTATGTGTAAGAGAGAGATTATTTCATAATATTGAAGCTGAAACCTGAATTTATAGCAGTAACACACATAAAGCTCTGCTAATGGAGAGAATAGAGATAGACATGTGTATGCTGTTAACACAGTGGAATAACTAACAGCTAACTAATAGGTGTTTTTTTTATCTGCTGTTTTTTCAAACTCAAGTTGAGGAAATGGCAATTAACCCAAAAGAGGAAGGTAAATGTTTTCAGGAGTGACCTCATCCCATGACTCGCAAACACTAGAAGACGTAGAGGAGAAGGTGACATCATATCAAAACACCACACATCCGTCAGCTGCTCGCTTCAGTGTCCATTATCATTAATGTGTGTGTGTGTCTGTGTGTGATTAGGAACTCTTTCATTCTCGCTGTTTCGGTCTCGTGAAAACACACGCACATGCAGTTAGCCTCTTCACCATGGAAACCCCCCCCCGCTTAAAGAACCAGTGTGTAGGGTGGCATATAGCAGTGTAACTGCTGACGGCAACCAACTCACCTCACCCTCTCCTTCCTATGGTGGCCACGAAATGTGCAAAAAATGAGAAAGCCCCTATTTGGAGTCATTGTTTTGGCTGTTCTGGGCTACTGTAGAAACATCTGTTTACATCTGTAAGCAACTGTAAATTGTGAAAAAAGTTAGTTGTAGTTGCACATAAATCAATGACATGAGAAAGAGTAAATTAAAACAAATCTGACACGACGATTTAAACCACATTCAAGCCAGCAGCATTGCTGTATGAATCGCAGCGTCAGTCTGTGCACCTCTTTGGTCCTGATTGAAATATCTTAACCACCTTTGGATGGACGGCCATGAAATCTTGTACAGACATTCGTACATACATTTGCATGCTCATGTTATAAACGATGGTGAACTTGATAAGTCCACTGAACATCATCTAGCATTTTCATTCTGCTAAGAGGTTAGCGTTTAGCTTAAAGTATTGCTGTCCTACAGAGCGGCTAGGATTTCAGTATTGCCGTCCAGTTGATAAAGCTTTCCTTCAGTACGCATTGAGAACAAATAATAGGGAACAGAGATCAAATCAATCAAATATTCTTAATCTAACCATTAGCCGTCCCCATGCTTTCAACTATATCCCATTGCCTTCTTCAGGTGTCATTCAACATCCAGATGCAAGTAAATTCTCCAACATAAACTCCAGCTACACTTTACTCAGGAACCATTACCGCTTTGTTTCATTCTGCAGCACTAAACCATTTTTATGTAAGAAGTACTCTGGTCTGGGAAATGCAGCCAGTTGGTAAACTGCAAAATAAAGAGAAGACTGTAGGGTTTGTTTTTTCGGTGGTGAAGACATGGAGCCGAACCTTGTACCCATGAGGCCATTCCAACCCCTGCTGGCATCCCGCAAACCTGCTGTTTGGACCAGCACGCTGAGGTTTCGCGTAGCCTCAAACAGCTCTTTATGTTTCAGACGTTAAACACTTATTAGAACATGCTTCAGCAGTTGACAGCATTTACAACAAACAGAGGACAAAACAAATGTTTGTTGGTTGTGGTGGTGAAAAGCAGACGAGGCAGACTGTCGGGTGACTTCATGCAAGCTTGAGGTTGCTTTTCTTACTTTGCTGGCATATTGCTCTTGGAGAAGCTGGTGTAAACCGTGCGTAGACATTGGCCAACACTGTAACCAGAGTGGATAGTTAGTGTAAATACATAAAATTCATAATTGAGTGGTTCTATTGGAGCTGCACAAAGACGACACTGTGCATGAAAAAAAAGAAACTTTGGATTTTTATTCCAATCCAATGTCAAATCTGCAGCGAGACACATGCTGCCGTTTCATCAGCCAAATACCCAACATGTACACACATAAAGGAGAAAATATACTGTGGGCATGAAGCACTGAAAACCAGTGAGAGTGAACGAAGAGAAAGAAGAGACAGATGGGGATAAGACTGTGTGTAACGGTCTGAAAGGTGAGAGGGAGGACAGGAACGAGCACAGTGACATCGTGTGTGTGCGTATGAGTGACGCACGGTCAAAGTGTGTCTTTGTGAGTGAGAAAGGATGAAAGTGGATTTGCGTGTGTGAAACGAGAGAGAAACTCCATCTCTCTAAAGCTCGGTTAAGCAGATTAACAACATGCGAGCTAAAATGCCGAACACTTTGCAGGTCAAGTACAACCTGATATAAGATGATGGAAGTTGGACTCACTCCCTTCAGTTACAGATCTCAGATCAGATTAGAAGAAGTTCGAAGTATATCTGATTCTGGGTCAGCATGTTTTCCTGGATAAATACCTTTTAGGTCACATTCCTGCTGGATATTAGTAGATTCATTTAGTTGATATGTGCAGTAAAATGTCTTAACAACTGTTGGGTGAATTACCATGAAAATAGCTACACACGTGCATGTTTCACTTAGAATGAACTGTAATAACGTTAGTTATTAACTTTACCTATAGTACCATCATCAAGTCTAAATTTAAATATGTCCACTACTTTGTTTTATGACCCAGCAGCCTCAGCTGTACTTTGTATTTTATGCTGAACATGCTAAACATTTTTTTTATAAACTTTTTAATAAACTTTCTGTTGATTGAATTTTACATATTTGAAAAAACAACAGTATATAAGTTACAAATCTGAATTCAGCATACCCAGAACAGATACCAACCCCCACCCCTATCCCTCCGGCACCCAGCCCCAACAGATAGACAAGTGTAATTAAAAATTAATTAAGACTAATCAAACAAGAGAGAATAAATAAATAAATAAATAAATAAATAAATAAATAAATAAATAAATAAATAAATAAATAAATAAATAAATAAATAAACAATAAAGGAAAACCAAACATCAGGCAAGTAAACAACATGCTAAACATTTGAACAGCTGCATGTGGCATTGTCACAGCGAGCTTGTTAGCATGCCGGCATTACCATATAGCTCAAACTCTCAGTATGGAGCTGCTAACTTGGCCGTACACTCTTGTCATGTAATACCAATAACACCTCCCTGTCAAAATTATATTGTGTATAAATCAGGAGCTAACATATCTTGTTATGTTGACCACTCCATTTTGTTTTTGGGAATCCACTCCAAATGCAAGGCGACCCTTTAAACCCCCCCACCAGGTTTCAGAGTGCAATAGCGCTCTTGTAAATATGGATAAGTTGTACACGCTGTGATCATATCATTGATCAAAAACTTCTTGCTCGGTCACTCTCCTTTTCTATTTTCAGCTTCTTCCATCAACACCCCCATCGGTCTTCTCGCCTCCTCTTCCCGGTGTTCCAGAACGTCCGTGGTAACACCGACACTCCCCCAGTGCTCTGAGCTCACAGTCTTGGCAGCTTGGAGCTAACATTGTCCATCGGTAAATCACAGAGACGTGATGTGCAGCAGCTGGAGGACATCACAGAGAAAGCAGAAACGTTTAACCAAAATGAGTGAAATATTGGCAACTGAGTGCTGTAAAATGCTTTTCTTGCATATTTCTGAGTGATCATACAGAGTTACAAAGTGCAGAGACAGACATACGTGCACAGAGTGCACACCGTTTACCTGATTACACACTGTAACTTTGGTCTGGGGAGCTTCTTAATTACATTGGCAGTCAATGAATTTAAGGGCAGTGTTGCTGTATAACAATTATCAACTCAGTGTCTTCCTTGCAGTCAAACTCAGTCTTGATTAAAAGTAAACAGTCTTTTTTATCACGTCTCCTCCCCGATCTCCTCTTTTCCTTCCCATGTATCACACAGAGCTGCTTTATGAACACTCGTCTTACCAGATAAACATGTGCACCTCCCACCATCAGGCTTGTTCCCACCACTGGATACAGCAGGGATGGAAAACGCTGAGGTTTGGCATCGCTGAATGAAGATTTACTGCTGTGTGGTTGAGGCTGATGTTTTGGTGCTGGATCCTGTCTAGAGGTTTAGATTTATTTCCAGTGAATGTGAATTATTTCTGCCCCAAAATTAAAAACTTTAGCAAGAGAAAGAGAATGGGAGAGAGGTAGTTGAGAGCAAGAAAAAAGCCATTTATGAACTGCCATGGCATTACCTGCTATCCCACATTACTAATGATCAAATATCTATGTGTAGCTGGTCAGTGATGGAAGAAATATTCAGATTACTTTTATTTAAATGAGTATAGAAATAGTTTGCAAGTAAAAGCCCACGATAAAAGTACAAACGATTTAGCATCAAAATAGTGTAGTTGCTGATTGCAACCACTTCACCTCACCCTCTCTACGGTGTTCGCAAAAGGAATGAAAAACACAAAAGTCCTTATCTCGAACTGGTGTTATGTGTGTCTGTTTTGGGCTACTGTAGAAACATGGCATGACATTGTGGACTCTGTGGAAGAGGATCCAGTCCCCGTGTAGATTCAAAGGGCTTGATCCAAGGTAACAAAAACATAATGATTCTTGTTTTCAAGTGATTGCCACAAGATAGATTAGGCGTTTTCAGTGCCGAGGTCACAGTTTCTTGGCATGGAGTCCATGGAGTACCTACCTGGTCCATTCTGCAGACATGTCCACAGTTTGTTGTGTTTTTATACATATTGAGTTCCTTTCTGGCAAAAAGACATCTTTTCAGGATTTTGTTACCTTCTTCCATTCGTGCTTTGTAATTGGTTCATGTTCCAACTCTATCATTTCAGACCCAGCCACCCCCTCCAGCGAGTCTTGACTGATCTCACCTGCTCACCCTTATCACTCGCCTGTTTGTCATCACCCTCTTTACTCCCTCATATAAAGTCCTTTTCTATGTGCCGCAAGTCTTACATACTTGGGTCCAGCAGAACGGATTTAACACTGCTGTTTTACATATTAGATCTTGGGTTTTAGGGGTGTCCTGCTTTGACTTTGAAATGGTTTGAAGGCTTTAGAATTGCACTGAGAAGATTTTGGAGCCACGTGCCTACAGTATGTCTTTGCTGCAAGGAGACTTCCCAGATAGGAAAGCTCCTTGATATAAATGAGAGTTTCCATGTACTGATTGGTGTTTTATTCAGCCACGTCACTTGAGTTTTGGGAATATTAATATTTAAGCCTGTCTGTTTAGTAAATCTGTCTGTCCATCTTATCCATATTATATTCCATATCTTCTTTAGTTTGTTAATAGAGCCTCCTAAATCTTATGCAGAATGGATTATTTGGTGTGTATAATATCATCAGAATCATTGATGCATTCATCACCAATGTTGTAGCTGGCAAATGTGGAGCTTTTTTTAACTTATAGATATATAGCTGTAGCTATAATGCATCATAATCTTAATCAGCAATGTAACTAACTAAAGATTTAAGAACAATGTATTTTTCACTGAAATCTAGAAGCAATAGTAAAATCGTAAAAGTAAAGTATCTTAAAATTGTCCTTAAGCACAGTTTTTAACTAAATGTACTTGGTTACTTTCCAGCAGTGCAGCTAGTGCCCACATGTTTATAATAAAGACCAGTTCCCTCAGAGTCACTTCAGTTAACAGTGTTGTTATATTGTCATGTCACCCTCCAGGTTTAAACTTCACGCAGCAGGGTATTACAGTGCTTTCTTGTCGTGATGGAGCATAACAAATCCATTTCTACATGTTGGTCAAAGCCATTTCCTCTCTCCTCTGTGATTCTGTGATCCTCCTTCCTGTTTTCCTCCGTAAGCGGCTTCAGGTAAACCAGCTGGCATCAATGTCAGGCTCTTCTCAGAATATGTACACTAAGCTGCACGTTCATAAGCACACACACCTTCTTAAGCCAAAGACTGTTGCAAATAGACGATGAGCAGATATTCATTAAACACATAATGAGGAGGGAAAAAACATTATTAACAGGATACAACAACCTTACAGGACAATATATTATCCCTTTGTTTTTAACTTATTGGTAAGGCCTTCAAGATGACAGGAGTGTGAAACAGAAAGATAGAGATGAAGAGACAGAGAAATATCTGTTTGCAACCTTTATGTGTTTGTCGTGCTCTTTTCAGGCAGTAGTAAGGTGTGCTGCAATTTTGACCTCAAAGACAAATGAACTGTATTTGAAACAAGTTCTTGCTCACGTGTGATGCAGTCTCATGCAGACAGACGGGTTGAGTAAAAGTGGATTCAGCCTATGCAGAGCAGAGGCAGACAGACGCTGTCATTGCGGAGCTGAACAATTACATAACAACACAAGGTTTGACAGCAACAGCGGTAGATCGACTTTGTCGAGAAGTTGTTAAAGAATGAACTGTAAGCAAAAATAATTCAACAATAGTGAAACTGGTCGAGATCACCTGTGACTCAAACAGTTTTCATCATCCCTGTGGTATTTGGGCTGGCCAGGCCCAAAGACTGGGAGCCATTGTAAAACACAGTATCAGTGAAAAGCACAACACACATCATGGCTGACTATTTTACTTTTCTTAGGTTTAAGGTTTTACTCAGTTAT
This sequence comes from Collichthys lucidus, assembly GCA_004119915.2. NCBI lineage: Eukaryota > Metazoa > Chordata > Actinopteri > Sciaenidae > Collichthys > Collichthys lucidus. The sequence continues at coordinate 19,148,047 of CM014080.1, read as the reverse complement.
TTAATTTCTATTGTGCTAATCTGGTGCAAAACAAAGTACTGGCATTTTTTATAGCAATGAATGTAAGTGACAGAAAGAGAGAATCATGAACAGATCATCCAGTGCTTCTGGTCTACTTTGTTCAAAGTGTGCTAAAGTATGTTTAGGTGGTTTGTAGCTTCAAATCTGACACAGAGTGCTCTCTCATTCATCATCAAATCATCCTGTTCGTGTTTTTAATTTGCCATGGATATGAAGCTTTGTAGTTTGATTGCAGAATGCTTAATTAGGATCAATAATGACCTCAAGTCAACTCTGGCTTCTGTTTAAAAATGTAAATTGAGTTATCTGCACTTATTGATGATTTTGGATGCAACTGTTGAGCCTGGATGGCAAACTATTGACTGTGCTCGTTATATTCGAATATTCGTATAATTGTACTAAAGTGAGCATATTCAAGAACTATACAGAGCCACGTTAGCTGAAATTACATGATTTTATGTTTGTTCCTGCATGAAGCATTTCTGGCTGCTGCAGGTCTCCATCCCAGCCTGAGGGGAAACAGCTGCTTGATCACTATCGGATATTCCTTAAAAAACCCCTTCACCTCTTAACGACACACCTCCTGCTCTGCTATTCACTGTTTGACTTCAACAGCTTTTTTTTTTCAGAGTCATAAGCCTCTTCCACACACACAAACACAATAAAAACAAAAAGCTGTCCCGCTGTCGACCACTCCAAATCACTCAACAAAATAAACCCCCTCCTCTTCTTCCTCCTTAGCCCCCCCTTCATCGTCGTCTCCACCTCCTGCAGCTTCACCATTGTCTTTGGTTGGGCTGAACAAAAAGGCCTGCTGCTGCTGCTGCCGCTGAGTGCTTGTAGAGACTCAAAGAGAAAGCAGCAGCGTGGCTGAAGAGGGAAATAAAAACAGAGAGGGGGTGAGCTTGGGATGGGTTAAGTGCTTTTTGATAGACTCACTGGAGGAGGGATCTGGATTGTGAAAGGATAAAGGTGTGTGTGAGTGTGTACCCTCACTAGCCTATTACATAGTACATATCTTTGCTTCAAGCCACCTGGAGCTGTGACTTTAATCTAACTTGTTTTGCGTGAATGCCCATGTGTGGAGATGAAGCACAATGTCACATGTAGCTGTATGCAAAGTCTGTCTATCGTAGTTATTTTTATGTCAGTTAAGCATGTTCTCACTCTCTTTAATCCCTCTCTGTTGCATTCTCATTTACCACAAAGCCATTAAGAGCCACTGTGAAACCAAAGAAGAGCAAGAGCATCGGCAGAAAAGATATGGGGTGCCGTTTGTAAAGTGTCTCGCTCTGTAAATAACAGCAACATTTTGTCACATTTAGCTGAACTGGTTTGAAATTTTGCATTTTAGCTAAATATTTAGTTTCACCCGAAACATTTAGCTTCAACATTTAGATTTATATTTATATTTAACATGTAGATATATATTTAACATTTAGATTTAGATATATATTTAACATTTAGCTTCAACATTTAGATTTAGGTTTATATTTAACATTTAGATTTATATTTAACATTTAGATTTAGATATATATTTAACATTTAGCTTCAACATTTAGATTTATATTTATATTTAACATTTAGATTTATATTTAACATTTAGATTTATTTAACATTTAGCTTCAACATTTAGATTTAGGTTTATATTTAACATTTAGATTTATATTTAACATTTAGATTTATATTTAACATTTAGATTTTACATTTAACATTTGGATTTAAATATTTAAAATATCTCTAAGTTCACAAATATTGTTCTAAATGTGCAAAAAAGTGACTCTCAAAAATTTAAACCAGTTTTTTAAACATTGTTTTTAGCTAAATGTGACAAAATGTTGCTGTTATTTTCAGAGCGAGACGCTTTACAAACGGCACCACATAGAAAGATAGATCCTTTGGAATATTTATACATTTTCTGGATGAATATTACTGTGCATGCGAAAACTGTAGCTCTCTTAATCCGTCTGTGTAATGTGCATTTTTGACTGTTACATACTGTGGGTCATAGTGAAAAATAAAAATAAAAATTGAAAATCTTTTCTATTGTTCTACCTGTTCTTTATACCTATACATCAAGAAAAAGGAAAGAACAAACAACATAAGCTATTAAATAATTTACTGTATATTCTTGACTAAAAGCAAATGGGTAAAAAAAAAAGTACCAGATTCATGAAATCCATTTGCTGCTGCAACGAGAGGATTAGCTGGAGTTTGCATGCAGGAATGAGGTCAGTTTATGAACTGAGGCTCAAGAGATGATAATCTTGGGAATTATGGTGAGTGGGAGACCTAAAGTTGACAGGAAGTTTAAAAATGGAAGTCTGAAAAGATAGTGGTGTACTTTCAAGAAGCATTAGCTGGTGCTCTTGAAGGAAAAAAGACTTGATTTTGAACAAAAAAGCACATTTGTGTGGGATTCATAGTTTATAAGACTACGCTTTTGACACAGGACATCACTGTTCTCCTATTTTACTGTTAAGCTTAGTCCATGTTGTCCAAGTTCTGCTTTAGTATTGTAACATTTGCTAATACGAAAGATGCTAATTTATCACATCCAGAGATTTTTGTGTCCTCTCAATATTAGTTGTGGATGTGTCTACTTTTGAGATGAAACTGTGGCTCAGTATGATAAAGCTCCTCGGTGAAAGCTCCTTTTTAACTTCTGAATCATATTTGAATTATGGAGCTCTCTGAGTAGATACTAAAGCTCAGGAGTAAAAAGAGAGAGCAAGACATCAATAGGCTGAAAGTGGAAGACAGGAGTGCATGGAGGAGTGGATATAGAGGCAGGGGTATATGGGGGTCACTGGGCCGACAGTAAATCTGGTTTTATTATTAAATGAGCGAGCAAATGTTTCAGTGAATGGACCAACAGAGAGAGATTAAAACCATTCTGCAGTCTAAAGTTTGATGATTTGCCACACCGCTAACAGGCAGGTTAATCATTTTTCTTCTTTATTTAACCTGGTTAGTCCCACAGATCAAGAATCTAAAGTGAGCCGAGACAGCAACATGCATTAACAACATTAAAAACACATATCAGTATCTCACAAACTTTTTAAAGCACCACAAGGAGAATGGTGGGATGTCCCACCACTATAGCAGCTTGTGTTTTGTTGACTCTAGAAGACATACAACCAACATGAAAGCAATGAGTAACCATCACATGACTAAAGCCAGTAAATGCGCTTCATTCACGATTGCATAATGGGTGTCTGACTTAAGACGGAAAGCCACACAGGGACCCATCGAATGCTACAATGACGCCCCTCTTTATTACCCATAAAACATCCTCTTCAGTTCTCTGAATGTGGAGCTTAAAGCACCTTTTTGAGTAAAATCACGTGTCTCTTCAAATGTCTGGGTGTTACTATTCAACAGTGATAGTAACAAAGTGTGAGAACATTTTTGTGTCTATTTGAACAGTGACACAAATTGTTGTCGCAGAATATAATAAATAAATAAATGTTTGGAAATAAAAATAAATAATCAAATCTAGATGCTCCTTGTTATTTACAGCTAAATATGAAAAATCATCTTTTAGCTGTGATTTCAAGACATTGATATCTAAAGCATCTCTAGGATGAATCCAAATGACTTGAGTGACCCCCTGACTTTTCCTCATGAGGTTTTGATTGTGGATGTGAGAGAATAACAACCAGATGGATTGCCTGGAAATTGGGTACCGACATAAATACTTCCATCAGAATGACATTCCGATCAGCCTTAGTCCTACTTTGTGCTCAAATTAATGAAGAACGATTACAACTGCAACTGAATTCTTTTAATCCACAAGCGGCTGCTGACTTGCTCAATCAGCCAAACCTTTTCCCAGGAAGAAAGAAACAGCTGCTCTCTTGCCTCCCGAGGAGCTAGACAGTTAATAAGAAGGAGACAAAATGATCTAAGGTGATGCACTGGTCTTTCTTCTTATTCCACATCAGGCCTCCGTTCCTGACCTTTGACTCACAACCCCGTGACCTCCGCATTGTCCAGCCGTCAGGTGCCAGCTTGGCCTCCATAGGGATCGGGATTCCTTAAAGATGCTCTCGCTCGAACGGGGTGTAGTATTGTCTTTCCTGGACAAAGAAAGAAAAATCACCAATCACACTCAAGTCCGTACTCTATGAACAACACTACTCGTGCATGGTTTTCATCACGGCTCTCTCTCCTCTCATCAAATTTCACAGTTTTTCCCTGGCACGATGAGGCGATTGCCAGAGAATTTTAAACATTCTTCAGACAAAGACATCAAGACATTTGTAGGAAAATATGAAATCTTTCCGCCTCCCTTTTTCTGGCTTCCTCTTTGATTTGTAACATCTTGTGGGCATCCTGTCAACCACTCCTAACTGAGATCAAAGTGCTACCATATCATTCTCTATGAACATTTTGCAGGTTTTACCACAAGTAATATTTGCCCACTGGCTTTGACATGGCTGTCCTCCCCAACAGGAATTCATATCATACAACCCTCCTCCTGCTCTCCTTCTGTTCTTCATCCCTCTCTCATCACGATACATAATAACAGCATCAAAACCTCAATCCAGGGATTGAGTTGAATCATCCCTGACTTCAAAAACAAACGATATCCATCTTGGCAATGACGAATTCATGTCTTGTTTTCATATTGGCGCGGTGCACTCTCTCTCTCTCTCTGTTCTATGTCCCCTCTACTTTGCGTCTCTTGCATTCTCCACCTCGGTCTCCCGCCCGGCCCTGCCCTTTTTCTTCCCTGTTGACCAGAAGAGCACAATATGTGGGATCAAAAGGCAGGGAAGTGAGGAGCAAAGTGTCTCTCTGTCTCCTCTAAGCCCAGGGAGGATTAGGGCCAGGAGACTTCTAAAGGAACAGTCATAAAGTGTGTTCATGCCTGCCGGGTGTAAATAAAAAAGAGAGTGAGCGAGACAGTGAAGACAGTGAGGTTAAAACCCCTCTGTGTAACTTTTCTACCATAAAATAACAGATTTAAAATCTTTCCAACATTTTTTACTCAGGTATCATTCACATTCAAACACACCTTTCATACTTTATGTATATTTTGCTGATGAATAACATTTTGAATGTAGTGGAGTATTTCCAGTGTGCTTTTTGTATTTTCATACTTCTTTTACTTCTTTAATCCAAAGCGACTTTCAGAGAAGGGAACAGGCATTAGTTCACTAACAACATATATTGTAATAGCTTTCCATGAGACATATTGGCAGCACAGTATCATTTGTCAGTGTCTTCCAAGCTTGGGAAACAACTGTGGTCATGGTTAAATGAAACCAACATTGAGGCAACTGTAAGAAAATGGGAAGTAAATATCTCTCATGTCAAAGGCAAATGTTTTGCACACTCATCAATCCACCCAAATCTCTTCCCTCTGTGGACTTTGTGGAATTCCGCGTCTCTATAACAACATCACCTAACTCTCTGAATCCGGTATCAGAGCCATACTCAAGACTCCTCTGTGTACTCGACTCCTCATTCTTCTTCTTCCTCCGCACATGAAGGTGGCAGGTTGGCCTACAGGTGCAGGGGTAAATCAATAACTGGCAGGTCGCAGACAGGAAATTTTATTGTAGCTGTGAGCAGGAGGCCAGCTGTTGTCACATTTATCATGATCGCCAAAGAGAGACTGCAGGGGCTGGGTGACCTCTATGAAGAGAAGCATATGTGGAGGTTGAAGTTATTTTGCTTTTGGTTGAAAGTTAGAGGCCAACAAATGTTTGCTATTTTTCACTTTTAGCTCAGGAGTTGGAATTCCCACAGCTTATAAATGACTTATATTAATGGACTAGTGTGTAGAATTTAGTGGCATTAGTGGTAAGTTGCACATTGCAATGCCGTCGCCTCACTCTCTCCTTCCTATTGTGAAGGAGAAACTATGATGAGGGCTGCGAAACATACAAAACACATGGGTGTTCAACATGTCAGACTCCACGGAAGAGGACCCACAGCATCTGAAGATACAAGTATCATTATAAGGTAACAGTTATTGATATTGACTCGACCTTACCTCCTCTGTGATGTTCATAGGTGTAACGCTGTCAAAGCACACAAGAACTCCAGCATTTGTGGTTTGTTTAATCCAGCTGAAATTTCTAAACAGTTTTTAACGCTGACAGATCCAATCATCACTAAACAGCATGTCATGCGAGAGAGTCAAAAAAAAAATGAATGGTCAATGTTGTCATATTTAAGGGGTCATTTAAGGTGTGTTGATTGATTCACATCGTCAGCTCATTCATCGTGTAACATGCAAGAAAACTTTTAAAGTTGCCATCAACTGAGCAGCAGAGTGAATTAAATTCTTCAGTCTATAGCTAGCCGACCTTAACATTTAGAGATGAAAAAAAAACTTGGACAGCTTGTTCTGCATCCACAGTCTGCAGGAGAAGGAAGCTTGCTTCATAGCCTATTAGATATTCTTGATTTCTGCATGCTCTGCAACATTTCCTCAGAATGGAAGTTTTGAATGCACCTTTACTGTATTTGTTCGGCACAAGTAAATAAATCACTTACTGTATTGCCACAACACTGCTAACAACTACTTAGCTCAGTGTTTGGCTCGTTGCCATGTAAACTTCTCAACATGATAAAACTATTCATAAAGTCTTTGGATCGTGTGTTCAGTCATAGCTGATGTATGTATTTAACCTTGCTACAGAGGAAAAAGTTATATTACCTTCGAAACACGCGCACACATCATAGGTGCCTAAACAAAATAGCATACCTCTGCTTGTAATCCATCCAATGGCTCGGAAGCCAATCCCGGCTAGCAAGTTGCAATCCTTGTATCCTTCCTTCAAAATAACTCTTGATATTTTTATCTTCATCATAATTCCTCTCATCTTTTTTCAATCTCTTCTCTTTCAAATATCTGTTCCATTTAAAATGTGCCTTGACAATTTGAATTTGATACTTTTCATTAAATTGAAGAAAATGTTCAACTTAACTCCTCCAGTAAGCTGATTTTAAGTCAGGGGATCAATGGTTCAACAGATTACACTACAATAAATGTGCTGCATGTTCGTACATGTGCATACCTTTCAACTATTGTCACACACATCTGCATTCTTGTGTGGTCATAAAGCGAATTGTGCTTAAACTAAAAACCGAAAACAGAATGGCGCCTAAAATTGAAATGTGGTGTAGGATAGGTTGATACTTCTCTGCAATAACATATAGTGATACTGTATATATTGCATGAACTTTGCTTGAATCTGATGCTAAAAGGAAGTCATTCATAAATCTCGAGCAATGCTCTGAAGTCTGGCTGGATTTACCGTGTCTTGAAAGACCCTTGAAATTCTTCTGTTCTCTCTAGAAACAAGGGGTAAATCTCTCTTTCTCATTTCCACACTTGGGCACACTGGAGGAATTATGGGTATGACTTTGTTTGACCCTTGTCAACTAAACAATTCAAACTGTCAGGGGAAAGTGTTGTCACATCAACACACAATCGGCTCGCTTGACAACCGCCCTTTCTTATTTCTTTAAATTTCCGTTCCTCACAGTGGTTGGGGTGCAGTGAGAAGAACAATACAAGTCAAGTGTGCAATTATATCGTCACCTGTTGACAAAACAGCTCAGAGAAAGTAACATCCTGCCAAGCCTTGTGTTTTCAGCCATGTTCACTCTTCCACCTTATCCTCACCTCGCCAGACATCTTTCATCTTCCTCTCTAACTCCCTCGCTAATGGAGCCTTGCTTGACTCGGTATGAGACTAAAGTGAACTTGTCAAAAAGGCAGACACCTTTCGCAAAGATAAAAAGAAGCTTTGGTGGTCCCTGCTGAGAGGAGAAGGGGGAGAGGAGATAAGGAGGGGAAGAGGAGGTAAAGACAACACTATCACCCAGAGAACACTTGCATACCTCAGCCCTGCATCATGTTGCAATTTGTCTCTTTGTTGTCAACTTTTTTGTACAGTTTTTTTTTTTGTTATTTGTCATGAGGTGTCTGACATGACCTGAGTAACCTCTTCCTGTCAACAATGAGTTGGTCGTTGACCTATTGCCAGAGGCTGCACTCAGGTGGGCCGCTGCCCTGCATGGATCAACTATCACCCGAGGGAGGTCAGAAACGACGTACTGGACCGGGTGTGGTGATGAAGCACCACAAAGCCCCAGGCTGCAGCAGGACTCTTTGTTAGAGAGCTGATGGGGCAGATAGAGACTTCCTGGGAAATGGCTGTTCACAGATATTGGAGTGGTCTCATGTGCACACATGCACATTTGAACTAATTAGAGAGGGTGGTAGTAGTTTGCCCACAGATAACACTAATAGCTGCAGTGACTCAGAAGGAAGTGGGTTAAGTCAACGGGTGGGCTTCATGAAGAACTCTATTAACAACCACAATGCTTCAATGTCCACACCACATCAGATAATAATGGGATCACATTATAATGGAGGCTTGTTGCCTGCTTCCTGTCTGGTGTTTCCTGTTGGTTTCTCCTTCCTTCTGTGTCTGCCTGTCTCTCTCTGCTGTCAATAAACTGCTTAAACTGAATCTAGTCTACGGTTGGTGTTTGTAAGTCTGAAGACGTTCATTACAACAATTATACTTTTTACATAATAAGATAATACAAAAGAAACTGACAACCACAATAAGGCAACAAAAACATCAGAGGATAAAGCTTTTAAAAATCCAGGTGAGATGAAACAATCTAGCTTAGGGGCAGTATGCATCTCATTCCTTTTAAACAGATGAACGGATAAGTGGAATTTGCAGTTCTGCCAAGATTAGCAGTACATGTGCAATATCTAATGACGTAAAAATTATTGGATGCTGTCCTATAGTAACAAGATTTAAAGAAGAAGAAAGAGGAGAAAAGAAAAAATGTGAAGTAGTTTGGAAGCTTTGACACAGAGCTTTATGAATATCATCCATCCATCCATCCATCCATCCATCCATCCATCCATCCATCCATCCATCCATCCATCCATCCATCCATCCATCCATCCATCCATCCATCCATCCATCCATCCATCCATCCATTATCTGTAACTGCATCATCAGGGTCAGGATGGGGCTGGGGCCTATCCCAGTTGACTTCGGGTGAGAGACGGGGTACACCCTGTACAAGTCGCCAGATTTATAAATATCATGAGTTCCTTCAGTAAGGAAGCTCATCCAAAATCTATGAGGGAGCAGCAACAAGTAGGAAACATGTCAACAGTGATTCTTGTCAGGGCTTTCATATAAACATACAGTCTTCGTGGTGGACCCGCACCAGATCATAGTTTGCCATATTTCACAACTTGCATACTGCATGATTAGTCATGTTTATATATGCACAGATTTACAGAAAATGCAGAGAGAGGCTGTGTAGTGTACATACTGTATGTGCAAAGGGTAGGGTATATCATGCTTCGGATATTCGTGTGGTTACAGGTTCACTGAAGTGAAACAAAACATCATTATTCTTTCTGTTTACCATGTTAGCAGTTGTGCATGTAAGTGCATTTGCTTCTATATACAATGTCACTGAACACGTTGCAGAAGTTGTCAGACTTGGCTCTCTCCTACTCATATTTAAATTGAAAATGTATTGGTATATTTAAGTATTTGCATTTTATTCATTTTTGTATTGTACAAAAGTTCCTCCACTTGGTCTGGAAGCTATTTGTACCATCTTTGTTTGTAACCACAGAGAAGAAGGCACGTTGTTGCCAAAAGCCAACGGAGTAACTTTATGCTGCAGATCTGTCACTGTATAGTTATATACTTTAGATACTTCCTCTACTCACACAGTGTTTACTTTATATTTCATCCTTCTGAACAGTTCTAAAAAAATCTGTCAATCGAGGATAAAGTTTACATGTAGAAAAAGAAAAACGGGCAAAAACTCCAGCAGAGCTTTGTGGGGTGACTGTGTTACAGTGTTACATAATGTGAAAATGCATGAATATGAAGCAGGCTGGTGCTGAAAACAAGCTTGATGCCAACATGGTTTTTCTGAACATACCATAATAAAAGTATTTGATGAGGTCCATAACTAACTGCTGTTGGGAGTCCTTATGAAAACAGCTTGAGAAAGCACATTAGTGTTCATTAGTGCAGGTACAGCATGTTCCCAGGATCTGGATGGAGCCATCCAAATTGGCTGGGATAAGTTTGGCCTGGGTAAGAGTCCTGGGAATGGCCCAGTCCACAGTTTCTGAGTGGGTGGCCTCTTCCAGATCTGCACATATGCCATGCATCTCCTTTATGCATAACCATACAATGACAGGCAACACACACGTACACAAAATATAGAGAAAATACAGCGTGTTCCATTTATTGAGAGCTTTTTATCAGTTAATATGAAAATGTTTTCCCTGTGGAAACCACCAATTGGCTAACCACAAAAATTCTCCTCAAACTGGAAGCCCAACTGGCAAATGCTTTGAACAATCAACCGCAAGACGTCACAGCGCCATTTACAGGGCTCGAGGGCTGAGATTGAGAGGGGGATAAAGTTTGGTAGGGTGATAGAGGGATAAAAACAGAAACAGGGAAGGAGGGAGGATAATGATTTTCCATAAAACCATCACAAGTGTTCTTTCATTGTAGTCTATGAGCTATTTTTATTTAAGGGAAAATAATCATATTTTTAGAAAATAGTTGGTATTCAACAAGTTGCCTAATGCCAATATGTGTAAAATGTTTGCTTTGTAAGAACATGGGTATGGAAATCAAAATATATTTAAAGCAGCAGCTTTTTATATTGGCGATAGATCACAAGGCTACTTGTATATAAAAGTTATAATTTATGAGCTCACAAAGGATCAATACAGTTCCTGTCAGATTTATAGCATCTTTCAGCTCATTGTTTCAGTTCCCCAAACTTTTGTTCAGTCTCACCGCTCTCATCAGCATCATGTCTGCAGCTGTTTTCATTGAAAAAGTAAAACTGCCTCAGTGTATTGGTGGCAATAATTTGCTGTGGGCCACAACCCCAAAGTCCTACCACTGGAGAGACCCTCTCATTTGAAACAGCAGATATCCATCAGCTACACACAGAACACACACACACATTTAGGCTTGGGAAGAAGAGAATTAGAGGTAACCACAAAGACATTTACGAGCAGCCCCATGGCAGCCATCACCCAAATAGGGCTGCTGCCACAGAACCACAGGGGCAGAGAAACCCTCTGTCTGTTGACTCTGCAGATTAGTGACTTAATATAACCACACAAAGGCTGCCTTTCTCTCCGCTGCACTGAGTGAATATGCTGAAGAAGGAGCAGACAAGTAGCCGCAGTGATTATATAATCTATTTTCATTTACTACCAGTCTCAGTGAGGATGCTGCACTGCACTTTGTTTAACTTCAAACAAACAAATGACAGCAAAGATGCTGTAAAACCTGTAAAGAGGCTTTGTAAAAATAAAATGTCCACACTGAGTTGATCTGAAATAGATGCAGGAAATGATGCCCGCATGCTTCCACAAAGTGGCGATGCTATTACCCCAGAGTTCATCACACACCCAATCCAGATAAGTGAGTGTTAACAGACCACGCTGTTGTGGAAACCTGCCAAACCAATCAGGACGGGACCTTTTACACACTTTGTAGCCTCGGGGCAAAATTTTCAGTTTGTGGTTTATGAATTGAGCTACAGCGTACGTCCATTTTTTTTCTTGTGAGCTATTTTATCACATTTCCTCAAAGCTCAGTCTGATATCTTTGTCTGCACAATATAGTTAAACTGTTAATTTAGTTTTGAAAAGTGCCCAAAACTCACAGCATGGTTGGTTCACAGCTCAAAGTTTACCCCCTCTCAATGGCACCGAATTACAATCCTCATAGAACTGCCTACATTAAATCACAGGAATACACTGTATCAATCAAAATAGACTAGACACTTTTGTCTCAAGGCTTCGGCAATGAAATCCAAAACAGCCATTGTCTTTCAACCTCAAGGCTTCAAATCCTGAGTGAAAACCGAGGACGACAGCCACCGGCCATGGCTAACTGTGCCATCATTTGCTGTTGTTCCAGAGACTATTGGAACAACTCCATCATTCATAGCAACCATACTGATGGAAGACAAAACATCAACCCCAAGCCATGTATATAAGCCTCGATTTTTCACAGGGTGTTTGCTTTCTCATGCTTGGGTTCCACACGTTCTGCAACTTGATGTTATGATTCAACACATGAGGTCATTGCTCCTTGATTGGCATTTTATGCTTGGCTTAGGCAGCCGGATGAAAATTATGTGATTAAGCAGAAGACAGAGAGCTGTTACGGGGAAATGTAATCCAAGTACTCCCAGAGGGAACTGGACTCATATTTGTGAACATGTTATCTAATAAAGGAGGGGACCACCTCCATGCAGTTGGGAGGATTCTTTCCAACAGTTAACATACAGCATAATGAGACGGAAGGGGGAAAAAAATATAATGAAACAGTTATGTAAAGCGTTTAAAGTTTAGACGTGATAAGGTTGATCGACTATGAAACACTTATTTACTGTAAGCTTAAGTGCACTTATATAAGAATATTTCCATACTGTCCATAGAGGCTGCTGAGTTACATTGCCAACCTGCCTCAAACATAAATTCTCCCCAACAGTTCACAACAGTTTACTTCACTGTCCATCAGGAAACTCTGTAAATAACAAAGAGTTGAGGTGGACCAGCCAGTGGACATCAGAAAACAGAAAACATTTTTCCCATAAATAATGATCCAGTTTCACAAAAATCGACGAGACAGTTGGCGCTGTACGACTGCTGTAAAGCGTTTACGTATATCTCTCAGCTGATTGTACCCGGAGCAAAGTTACATAGTGCAAGAACAAGTGTACGGGGTGCAGAATGGAAATGACAGAGGTGCCATTCACCTGATTACATGTCAATGCAACGACAAAACGACAAAATGATTTTAAACCTGTTATTTTTTTTGTAGAACAGTTGTGCAATGCTGCTGTAAGCACTCAAGTAGACACCACTTATCTGTCGTAGGGGAGTAAATGCACACACAAACAGAGAGATACTGTGAGACCATTCAGTAATTCAGTAGCACAGTGTGTAACCATAACAGCAGCAGCATCTCCATAACAGAGAGGAGTGTGGAGTGTCATGGTCTGACTTCTGCTTGCTCTCTCTCGCTGTTGATACACGCTCTGGCCTCCAGCGATAACAGCAGCTGTGTGTTTCTGAAAAATGCATGTGAGCCGCTCATCAAATCTCGTTGTGTGTGAAAATCTCCCCACTTGTTCTCTCTTTCTGCATTTCTGTGAGGTTTACTCGTGATATAACTGTCAATGGCCACTTGGGAGAAGATGGGCCATCGCAGAGGAAGTAATCTCATTCCTGATTCCTACCTGTAAGAGAAAGGAGGAGAGGATAGTGGGAGTGATGGAGGACTGCGGGAAAAGTTTGGTGACAGGGTATAACTTTTACTGTCTGGTTCAAGGTCATAAACGATAACACTATGAAATCACAGGGCACAACATTATACACCATAATACAGTGTACTGTATGTTTTGCATCCACTAATCCACTGACAGGTAAAATAATTCAAAGACTCTAAACTCAAAAGAATTTCTTTGTATTTTTCTCTCAGACTTGAAGAAGCTCATACAGGGTTAGACAGCTTTATACAGTTTATAAATGCTGAGTGACTTTTCTCTATCATAGGTAAACTGTGGAGTGACCCTATATAACAGTAGGACTGTGATATTTGTACATTTAAACCTCTAAACGTAAATGGGAACTTACAGGATTGTTACACAGTGTAAATATGGGTTACTATTCATGCATTAATTTCATTGGCTACAAAACTTTAGCTTTCACTGTTGCTATAGAGTTGAGATGTCCGTCATAATAAACACCAGTCAGGGAATCAGAGTTGAGAATTCTCAGCAGACATTGTATAATATAATTGTAATATATTTGTATTCGGCACAGTTGACATCAGATTTTGGCATGTGCAGCTCGTGCTTCTAAAAGTCACAACTTTCACCCACAATTGTTCGTTTGTTTGAGCCGCACAAGAGCAATCTGGGTCAGTCGTGTTGTTGTTTTCCTCCATGTGTCTGTGCTATAGCCTGCGGTATGAAGTAGCCGAGCTGGTTGCCTGACAGTGAGGCTGATATATGGAGCTCTATTACCATCGTTCATAACCCCAACACACTAATTACAACCACAGGCTTGCAATGAGAACTGCTGCTTTAAACCCAGCGTTTCATGACAACATGATGGGGTCTTGTGTGTGCTTGTGTGTGTGAGGTGGAGGGGTAGGAGGATAAGTAGTTGAGTAAAGATTGACACCGCTGCCCCACCTCCCACTGATTGGATGACTTGACCTCAGACCTCCATCTCCATGGCTGGAGATTAAAAAGCAAAGAATGACCAGAGGATAAGAGAGAATGGCTCAAACAATTGAGTCACATCTGATGAGTCAAATATCCAAAACATGTGAACCCATCATTTGGAATATTTCCTCTGTCACCACTCACATTCACACATCATTTTTTCTCTTAATGCTAACCTGTCTGCGTTGGCGATCTAATGTTGGAAGTCACAACATCTTTATTGAAATAAGAATCGTTGCTCACAGCGATATTTACATTACTGTGAGGCAAATGTCCCCGTCCTCTGGTAATACATTCCACACAGCCACACACAGCTGGGATGCTGTTTTGCAGGTCGCCTTGGAGATGGCGGGGAATGAGAGAGAGATGGCAGGAAAGAAGGAGGGGAAACTGAAAGGGAGCGTGAGCTTCTCTTTCATCAGGTCACACACACACTGACAACCATTCAACATGTTCGACTTTTAAAAAAACACATACCTCTAGACTTGAAAATTTTGATCTTTCTTCTCCTACTTTCGTCCTCCTGTCATGTCAACGGATGACTTTCTTTGCTTGGTGTTGTGAGAATATGTTATTGTTATAGATTTCTAGTATTATATGACTAAATAACTTTTATAAATTAAACCCCATATACTTCTGGACCCAAGACACATTTGGCCCACTGCATTGTTCACTGGGACTACTCTTAATATCTTTGTTTGCTGCATTTCTTAAATCGTGTGTGATGTTTTTTATTTTTCTTTGATTTTATCATTTGAAGCTTTTTGTCACTTATTGTCTGTTTGAACTGAATCCAATATAACTAAAGACATGACTTTTTGTGGAAAGAAACTGTTGTATTCTGTCATTTTCTGAAGAAATTTTAAATTGCTAAGCTGTAAAAAAAACAAAAAACAAAAAAAACATGTTTGACCTGATCTTGACACCTGACTGATGTAAAGGAACATTGTTTTTGCCCCACCACCCTTTCAGTGACCCTTGAACCCTCACCCTGGGACACAAAAGTCAATGTCTAATCACAGTTTTCAGATTGCTACGTTATAGTCTAACTGCTGCTGTGCCAGGGAACCGAGTGATCCTTAGAATATGTTATTACTTATGTTATTATTTGATCACCAAGCACTTAGCAAATACAAATATGTCCTGTGGAAAAGTAAAAGAAGCTAGTGCAATAAACTGTGCTGTCTTCCATTCACAGCTCTGTAACGCCATCTACTGTCTGTATTGTGCATGAGTAAGGGTCTTTAAAAAAATCTATCTTAATGGTAGCAGTTCAACTGCATTACAGTCTATTAGACGTCATGGGATTAAATGAAATGATAAGAAACAGATACTTGAAAACTCTAAAAGCAACATATCCAGTACTTTGCCCTCCTGTATGACCTTTATTTTACCCCTCAAGGACTTGTTTATGATAAAAGTGTTGTTGTGTGCTCTGTTTTGATATGAATGCTCAGCCCAACAAAACATCATGATAGCTAGACACACTGACCTTGACACATGCTAACAAAGTCACGTAGATGTCAGAAGTAAGAATTGATTAATTCCTACAAAAGGTCTGGACTGTACACAGCTCAATAAAACAAATCCTTTCGATAAATGCAGCTGATTTTCTGTGTCTTCTGTATTCCTGGCCGGGGGAGGATTTAAATGAGCATGTGTAGTATTATTACTGTACCACGTTTCTGATCTGCACTTTAACCAAATACATTTGCTCAGTTACTACACTACATTTATAACTGTAGTTACTAAGTTACTTGTAAAAGTAGTAATTTACTTTCCTATCTTGTACTATTTTTGATCATAAGTACACTGTTGTGGTAATGGTTATTTATTGGACAACTTTACTTTCCAGTTTCTGCTGCGACTCAAGAAACCAGATTACTCTATCAAATCCATGATGGCAGATCATTTGCAGGAAAATATTGTAATTTCTACTCCACTCTCTACTCTCTAGTTACTAAGTCACTGGTTATTTTGCTGATTCAGAATAATGAACAATAAATAACAGACTATATAACTGGTCGGATAATGTAAGTGTGTATAGAGCATCCATCTGTAGATGCAGTATTAGAATCATGTAGGCTTATCAATAATTATAACCCAGTGTTATAAATAGATTATTCTTAAATTAGCCTTTAAGCACAATAAGTACTTTTACTTTTGATACTTTAAGCATTTCTTATACTTTCATATTACATGCTGAATGCGTGAATTTCACTTGCAACCAAGTACTTTATGTGTGTACTCTGTAAGAAATAGCAGAACATAAAAGTACTTGCGTAAAGTACCCTTACAGTACTTGTACTATTTTGAAAAAAAAAAAAAAAAACGCACATGCGCAGTACGCCGCTGACCCGCTGACCCCGGTAGTGACGTGAAAATGGCGTCCTCCGCCGCCCGGCTCGGTACACGCTGGTTGTCAGCATCAGTTTCTTCTTCTGGACGTCGTAGCGGCCGTTTTCTAAATGTCTCCGCCAGAAATACGAGAGTTTGTTCAGCGACGGTACCGCAGACGAACCGGGGAGGGGTAGCAGTTAACCTGAGCTCGTGGACACGGCGACATGTCGTGACATTGAGAGGGCTGACAGGTGAGTGTTAGCACAACACCTCTAAAGTTTGTCACTCTTCATAACGACATAACAACAGTTTGTTTACATGTCCAGAGCCTCGTCTTTCAGACTTTGTGTTGTGCAACTTAGTTAAAAGCCACCACAGTCCTCCGAGGCGGGTCTGTGTGCATGATGCAACTGTCATTGTCATTTAGTGCAGGGCTCTGCAACCTTCTCAGCTTTAACCTGTGTTTTAGTTTTTATAAAATGCATTAAAGAATCACCTAAAATTTGTTTATTGCATCAAGGCTTTTTTTTTTTTTTTACTTCGTCAGGAACCTTGATTTCAAGAAAATGAAACAACAATTACTACATTATAAAATGCTCTGGTTGAAATTATTCTCAGGTGCCATTTCCACTTTGCAATTTGTAAAATTTTCATATAGAGCAAACTACTTTTGTCAAAATCCACAACATGACAAGACATGTTAATCCTCCAAGAAAACATATTTTCCCACCTCAGGTATAAAATCCCACCACATGTCATTCATTTTTTTTTATTAAATGTGGCTTATAATAACTTTTATATTTACTTTATTCACCTATTTATATACTGGATTATTAGCCTGTATGTGTTTACGTTGATTAAAAAGTCCATGCATAGTTGTTGATGAGGCTTATATTTTTTATTATTATTATTTTTCAACACAGAAACATTCAGCTTCAGGATGTCAGGTACCTCATTGATATGATACGATGATCTCAAGCTCGAGTACATTTTATTAGAGTTTCTAAGACTTTTTTTTCCGAACTTCGTATTGAGTTGTAGTAAAGTAAAAAAAAATATTTGTATATTGTTTTTATTTTTTTGTTTTGTTCCGTGTTGTTTGTTTTTGTTGTTGTTTTGTGTGTTTTTTTTGTTTAGTTTTTTCTTCATTTGAATGTTAGTGATGTTGAGGGTAGGGAGAGGAGGGATGTTCATGATGTTACTATTCTTGTGATTGTCTGCGTTCTTTAAATAAAAAAACATCAACAAACATAGTGTTTTAAAACAAAAAGTGATTTGACTAATGTATCCTTTGTAATAGTAATAACAGTACTCCAGTGATGTATACAGCATGGCGGAGTCTTTGAGTACTCTATTGATTAACATCTACTGCAGCTGCTTCATTTTTTAGGTCTGTGCAAAAAGATTTGTGATTAAAGCCTTTTTTTTTTTTATCCTTTTCTCAGCAGGCACTAGATGCCCCCATGGCACTACATGCCACTCTTTTCATACTAGTAGCATGTTTGCAAACAAGCAGGACTTCTATGAAGTTTTGGGTGTCTCCCGCACCGCCTCTCAGAAGGACATCAAGAAGGCATACTACCAGGTCAGAGACATATTTTTTTGGGAGAATATCTGCATGGTTGTGATGTCCAAATACTGGAAATGTTTAAGAGACTTGACTTTATTTGGATACATTTTTAGAAATAGATTATAATCCAATGCTTTCTCGTTGTCTGTTCTTTTTCTCTTCAGTTGGCAAAGAAGTACCACCCAGACACCAACCCAGATGACCCAGAAGCCAAGGAGAAGTTTGCCAAGCTGGCTGAAGCCTATGAGGTGCAAAACCAGTTACATAAGTAACAAAGATTATATAGTTCCCTCTCCAGTTACATAAAAGCTCCAGGGAATTAGTCATTTATGATAAGCAGCATAATCAAATGATGTTTATGTAATAAACCCTGAATTTCCCTGTTATTTTTTTCTGTGCGAAGGTGCTGAGTGATGAGGTAAAGAAGAAACAGTATGACACATACGGAGCGGCAGGCTTCGACCCAAACCGTGCTGGGGCAGGCCAGCAGCAGTACTACAGGACCGGGGGGACCAGCATAGACCCTGAAGAGCTCTTCAGGAAGATCTTTGGAGAGTTTACTGGTGGAATGAGCTTCGGAGGCTTTAACAACATGTTTGAACAAAGACCCGAGGTCAGAACTCTCATCGCTAAGTATTAATATGTTTTTATATTTAAGGTTAGACCATTGATTTATGTTTGATGTCACATGTTACATGATTTTAGTTTGTATTTAAAAAAAACATTATTATTTCCATAAGAATAGGTTAAACATACATGAATTTAATGTTGCAGCACATTGAGGTGCCACTGTCATATCAATGCGTATTTCATGTATGTCAAGGTTTCTCGTCTTTCCTCAGTTTGTGATGGAGCTTACGTTTTCGGAGGCAGCGAAGGGCGCTAGTAAGGAGCTTAGTGTGAATATCGATGACAACTGCTCGAGGTGTGATGGAAAGGGCAGCGAGCCGGGCACCAAGGTGTCTCATTGTCACTATTGCAACGGCACCGGCATGGTAAGTTTCAGACCAACAGGTTTCAACTTCTGGATATGTATATAGCAAACTATATTAAAGCTCTGTTGGGTTTCCTCTGAGATTTTCACCACTCCACTATTAATCCGTCACATCCCTGTCTGTGTCACACCTTTGAAGGAGTCAATCAGCACGGGTCCTTTCATGATGCGCTCTACCTGTCGACGCTGTGGCGGGAAGGGATCAATCATAACCACACCCTGCGCGTTGTGCCGAGGTTCAGGCCAGACCAAGAAGAGGCAGACGGTCACTGTACCAGTACCTGCCGGTAGGTTCTCACAGAGTGTAGACAAATTAAATGAAATGCATACTGTAGATTCTCAGCAAAGTATTTAATCTTCTGTGAAATTGTGAGTACACCTGCGTTGACTGCTGTTGACTTGGATTTGAAAAAATGTTAAATACGCGTTGGTGTCTATTTTCTCACAGGAGTGGACGATGGTCAGACGGTTCGCATGTCAGTAGGGAATGGTGAAATCCTCATTACATTCAGAGTGAGTTTCGCTTGCTCGATTGGGTTCTAGCAATGTGCTGGGGAAGTACTGGAGTTTGATGTTGTTATATCTGAAATGTCTACAGGTCCAGAGAAGCCCAGTGTTCAGGCGCAATGGAATTAACATCCACTCAGATGTGTTGATCTCTATAGCTCAGGCCATCCTGGGGGGCACAGCCAAAGCTCAGGGCCTCTATGAAACAATCAGTATAGTGGTAAGTAGGAAGGAAAGCACAGTAATGAATTTTTGTACAACTTCTTAGTTTCCTATACATTTATTTAGGCAAAGTTTCAGTTGAGAAAAACTCTGTTGTCTGCTCTCTGTTTCTGTGTTTTCAGATTCCTCCAGCTTGCCAGGCCGATCAGGTGATCCGGCTGCAGGGGAAAGGCATTCGGAGGATGAACAGCTACAGCTATGGAGATCACTACGTTCACATCAAGATCAGAGTGCCAAAGTAAGACTCACGTCGATATACTACAAATGTATGTCAGACTACTCAGTACGCCTACCTGTCCTAGATTTATATAGCGTTTTTACTTATTTTGGCAAATTGTGTTAATAATAAAAGATTTTTGATATCTTTTTTCTTTTTTTACTTTATCGGAAAAAACTATTCTCAATGTTTGTGCAGTCTTAAGAGTTTGTTTTTTTTTTAAATTGTGTTTCTGGTCTCTTGTTCCTGCAGGAAGTTGACGCGTAGGCAGCGCTCTCTGTTGCTGACTTATGCTGAAGAAGAGACAGATGTTCAGGGGACTGTCAACGGTGTCGATCCTTCTGCAGGTCAGAGTTCAGAATTTAACTTCACCATTCGCTTAAAACGTCACTTCACCCTAGTATGCAGAGAGAGACACATAGACATTCAGTCAGTCCCTGTGCGCCTCAGTAGTGTGACAATATTTGAGCTGATGCAATGTCTGTTTGTGTCCAGGTGCGGGCAGCAGCAGCACTTCAGATTCTGGTTCGAAGTCGACCAGCTCAGAGGGGGGACAGGACAAGCAGCAGCAGGAAGAAGGAGGCTTCTTCTCTAAACTAAAGAAACTTTTTAGCTGACACTCAGGTGGGAGCTTCTTCCCTTGCGTAATGAACATAAACAGTGATACTGTACAAATTAAAAATGCAGTACTCTGCAGTTATATGATGGGTCAAGTTAATTGATTTATAAAGCACATTTAAGGAATTGGGCTGGCTACCACCCTGCCACCCATGAGAAACGGCACCAGTTATATGTTAAACTTTTCACTTGCTTTCTTCACTCTCCAGGAAAATCACGGTAAACATGCTGAAGGAGCGAAACAAATCCACTGACTGCGCCTCTGTGCTGTCTCCTCCTGCTGTGGGGATTGAGCGAGGAGGAAGAAGAGAGAGCGGCAGAGTGGTATTTGTGTTGACACAGTCGCACATTGTTGAAGCTGCGGTTGGCAAACAGTCCACGTCAACACCAGGTCCACCTACGCACCCACTGGTGCGTCACCACAGACAGGTGCTGAGCAGAAAAATGGAAGAAGAGGAACAAGTCGGGAACTATATAGGGCTGCTTACTGTGTTTGAAAGTGGATTTCTTATTGAGCACTCCAGGCAGTAACTCTACTAAATAATAATAAAAAATAAAAAAAGAAAGCTGAACCAGAAACATGTCAGGCAAGAATTAAAGGTTAAATTAAATTAGAAGAGGATGATTTTATTGTATCACCCACATTTCTACTGCACTCATCTGAATGGGCAGTATCTTATTTTTAGTGTGCAGTCACTTAAAAGAAGAAAAGACACACAGGATGATAGTTGTATGGGTTTTAGGAAACACTGAAGATCCAGTTCTGTGAAATGTGTTGAAGGAAAATTCAAATGCCACAGCAAGAAGTAAAACCAGGGAATATGTAACTCTTGGGTCTGATTTGTTGTACCTGTGTGTGACAACAAAACTGTGTAAATATATAGTTAAATAAATTGCCAAAGAAAGAAAAAACTTTTTTTACTCATTCATTTATTTCAAAGATTGACTAAGCTTTCATGTTCATGTTTAATACTAAATGTGAACAGTAGATGGCGGTGTGAGTCAGTAAATGGTCAAACATCATTTGCACTTGTTCAGTACTACAAGACTTTCTTCATCACCATGTGCTGCGTGAACAGAAGCTTTTGTGAGGGTCATCGAGAACATCGCTTCAGACCGGGGTTTTCCAACCGAGCTCAACCGACTTAATGTGGTCAGACTTCAAAAATGGGACTTTGTCTCAGGGAACAGTCGTGATTTAGTATGTCCTACAGTTGCCTGTGGAACAAGCCGGTGGCTGTGTTATGCATACGTCCCCACAGCATATTGTCTGTTCTCCTTAACATGTGGTTTGTAAATGCTGGAAAGGGATGCAGTAGGTCGCTTTGTTTCTCTGGTGCTGAATGACGACTTAATCTGTTCTACTGTATAAGAACAT
The DNA here is from genome assembly GCA_004119915.2 of Collichthys lucidus. Taxonomy (NCBI): domain Eukaryota; kingdom Metazoa; phylum Chordata; class Actinopteri; family Sciaenidae; genus Collichthys; species Collichthys lucidus. Next base: position 19,125,882 of record CM014080.1, on the reverse strand, counting down.
GCCAACCTCCCTCAGATAAAAAAAAATATCCAGACAGGTTAACCTAACCTTTACTCCTGAGACAGATTTAAGACCTCACTCTACATTTATCATGATGGAAGCAGGTAAAATAATTTTGTGATCAGTCCTCTATGAAAATGTAATTTCACCCAGATAAAAAAAAAGCTAATACATGAATTTTAAGAGGACTGAAACCATCTGTGGAATAATCTTATGCATGGTCGTTGTTTTCCTTCACTTGTAGTATAGCATTGATCTCCACGTCAGCATGTTGTCACCACATTATCCCAGTGCTATGGAATAATATGGTGGTATGTTTATTACACTGTAAATACTGTTTATTTTGAGTTATTTCACTTGCTTGTTCAATTTAACAATTAAGACAACATGGCAGGAGCTTGTAGTCATATGGATGACTTTTTTTTCCCCCTCAAATCTTTATTTTCTCATCCTATTTTTACCATCCAGTAATGTAAAATGAAACAAACTTGCTTGTGACTTTCAATAATTTTGCAGATTTATTGCACTGTTTTTATGGCTCTAAACTGTTTTTTGTGTGTGAAAATGACAAAAAGGAAACTGTAGAAACGGTAAACAACTGAAAACACACAAACTAATCGCTTTGTAATTAAACACCAGATAAACTATTGATGGTCAGCTGCTTATCTGGCAGGGTCTCTGCAGGGTTGTTTTTTAAATTATTTAGTTTAATTGAAAATCAAAAGAATCTTCAATAAATAGATTACGTCACTCACATCAGTAGCAAAGTCACCAATATGAGAAGCCTGAGCTTCCTCCTTCCCTTTCCAGGATTTTGGGATGCTACAAATTACCACCATACGGAAGCCCTGAACCGCATGTGTAAAAAAAAAAAAAAAAAAAAAAAGCCCTATTAAGTCGTTATTACGAGATAATATCTCGTTATTACGAGATATTTTCTCGTTATTACGAGATACTAAGTCGTTATTACGAGATATTATCTCGTTATTACGAGATACTAAGTCGTTATTACGAGATACTAAGTCGTTATTACGAGATATTATCTCGTTATTACGAGATAACATTATGCTCTCTCAGATTGAACCAATACTAATATCAGCCACTAGAGGGCGGACAATGATAGCAAACGTATATTAGACTTAGACTTAGACTTCCTTTATTGTCATTCAAAGTATGCACACGTGTATACAGAACGAAATTTCGTTGCAGTATTGGAGTATATACAAAATAAAAATAAAATAATAATATAAAAAGTAAAAAATAAATATAATATATAATATAAAAAGCAAGGTATGTACAGTGGTGTAGTGCAGGTAGGTGGTGGGAGAGGGTATAATGTCCTTATTCAAAGTTTACAGTTTAGCAGTCTGATGGCCTGGGGTACAAAGCTATTACAGAACCTGGTGGTCCTGCACCGAATGCTGCGGAACCTCTTTCCAGAGGCCAGCAGGGAGAACAGTCCATGATGGGGATGTGAGGAGTCCCTGGTGATGTTTGCGGCTCGGGCCATGCAGCGCTTCTGTGCAACATCCTGGATGGAGGGGAGAGAAGTCCCAATGATGTTCTCCGCTGTCCTCACCACTCTCCTCACATTCTTCCAGTCAGAGGCACTGCAGCCTCCACACCACACAGAGATGCAGTTGGTCAGGATGCTCTCTATGGTGCTTCTGTAGAATGTAGTGAGGATGGGTGGGGGCAGGTGGGCTCTCCTCATCTTACGCAGGAAGTACATGCGCTGCTGTGCCCTTTTGACCAGTGACGCAGTGTTCATAGACCAGGTAAGGTTGTCTGTGATATGCACCCCCAGGAACTTTGTGCTGCTGACCACTTCCACAGCCGTGTTGTTAATGAGAAGTGGAGCGCGGCTGGGCTGGTACTTCCTGAAGTCGACAATGATCTCTTTGGTTTTGTCCACATTCAGGATCAGGCTGTTGTCCCTGCACCAGCTCACCAACTGCTCCACCTCCTCTCTGTAGGCCAGGTCATTGTCGTCCCTAATGAGGCCCACCACTGTTGTGTCGTCTGCGAACTTCACAATGTGATTGGAGGCAGACCTGGGGACGCAGTCATGTGTCATCAGAGTGAACAGCAGGGGGCTCAGGACACAGCCCTGAGGGGAACCTGTGCTGAGGGAGATGACACTGGAGGTGTTCTGTCCGACCCGCACTGACTGCGGTCTGTCAGCGAGGAAGTCTAGCAGCCAGTTGCACAGGGGGGTGCTGAAGCCCAGGGGTCCCAGTTTGTTTACCAGATGTTGCGGAATGATGGTATTAAACGCTGAACTGAAGTCCAGGAACAACAGCCGCACATGAGTGTTCTTCTCCTCCATGTGTGCAAGGCTCAGGTGTAGAGCGGAGGAGATGGCGTCCTCAGTAGAGCGGTTTGACCGGTAGGCAAACTGGAAGGGGTCAAACGTGGGAGAGAGTCTGGAGATGATGTGTTCCTTTACCAGCCTCTCAAAGCATATATAGAGATATATGGTTCTGCCAGAAGGCCCACTCTAAAGTCAATACTCAAGCATCGATGACATGAAGCATATCTCGGCAGTTCAACCACCAATAGAATATCCAACAAAATCCTCATAAAAGTGAACTGATAGCTCCAACCAAGGTGTATGGCTATTATTTACTTAAGTTCTCATGATTCTTGTGTTTGGGGAGAGTGTTGAGACCGCCCAATTAGCACTGTTGCCAGAGGGGGTGCTCATAAAAACGACTTAGTATCTCGTAATAACGAGATAATATCTCGTAATAACGAGATTCTATCTCACAATAACGACTTAATAGGGCTTTTTTTTTTTTTTACACATGCGGTTCAGGGCTTCCGTACCACCATCACCCCTCGTTATGATGTCATCCAAATTTTAAATCACTCTTGCTCACTAATTACAGTGTCACAATGAGTAGGTTAGTCTTACTAATTTTTCCAAATCTGCTTAGGGTTGAAAACCACCCTTTTATTCCATATGGATGTATGTTACATCCATATGAATGATGAAAGGAATGAACCACAGGCTTACATCTCTTTTTATGTTTATGTAAGATTTATTTAGCTTCTAACCATTTGTCTTTATAAATACTTAGCAGACAAATCCCAGTTGTTTACCCAGAAACAGTACAGACAAATAACAAATTATAAACAGTAAAAGTTGTTGTCAGACTGTTTATTCACATTGGCACCCACCCATTATCACTATATAGTTCACATTGGGGAACATTTTATGGACAGCCAGAAAATATTTTGCACTATACAGTATTACTTTATGCTATTTTACTGATTTTAGACTCAAAGTCATTGTTATTAATTGGCCAAGAGGTTGAGGGAGAACACACAGCTCCAAGTCACCTTCACTGAGTGGCTGTTTTATAAGTAGTTTACGCCACACTCACAAAACAGTTCAGGCTCGAAAAATCAATATACTAAATGAAACTGAACTAAGAGTTTCTGTCTCTGCCTTTTATTTAGACTCACATTCACATGTAGGAAGAATAAATGTCTAATTCTTATTCTGGTTGGCCTAACAAAGAAATATTTAGTTGTTAAAGATGTTTACAACAACCTTTCCCTGAAATAATGAAAGACTTCTCTCTGTACCCACCCTAACATGGCGCAGTCCCTCTACTATAAAGCCCATTGGATGCTCTGACTTTATGTTTGGCAGGTTGGACCCATCATGCAAACAAACATTTCTGTTATTGCAAATGAATATAAACAATAAATGTGTGTGGAGTTTACAATGTAAATGAAGACTATATGCATATACTGAAATTACTATTGTTAGCAGGTTAGCATGCTAAACATGTGCTCACTATGCGAACTACAACAACTGTATATTTCTGGCTGGAATGAAAAAATGTATAGAATTGCTCGTGTCTAAGCGTAACCTACTCTTGAGAATTAGTATTGTGACAGTCATTTATGCAGTCAAAAGCTTTTTGGTCTTCTACAAAGCAACTAAAATATGTCCAATGTGTTCACAAACCCTGTACTGCCTGTTACTTATTAAGATCTTCCGGGTGATACTGCATTTTGACAGAAACTGCCACGTGTTACATATCAGTAGAATGGAAAAATGGACGACAGTAATGGAGGCAGGTTCAGCTTCTTTTCTTCTTCCTGCGTGCTTCAGCTACATTTTCTTTAATCTCAACATCATGATTTTATACTTATTATTTACATATTTAAAGAAATAAAATCCATATGTTTGGAATTGCTTGTAGTTTACAATTGCATAAAGGGTGTACTGAGTTTTTCCTATTTATACCTTTAAATGAAGGGAAAAAACATTTTTTACTTTTACAAGCTACGTAACTTTTAAATGTTATTGACTTTAAGAACAATTATTCTTCATGGTCCGTTACTTAATAGAATTTTATTTTTATTCTTTATTATGGTGTAGACATGTGATGACAACATGACACAAATTGTGTAATTTTTGTTAAATTTGCATACCAAATTCACTGCTAGTAGATGTGGCACTATAGTACAGCTACTCAGAACAAAACCACCGGATGCTGCAGCCTACCAGACTCCACTGACAAAACCATTCATTTTACCTTGCAGTTCAATACACTTAAAATTGAACAGACAATATCCATGAAACAGGCCCCGATGACATCGGTTAATCCTTGGTGACAAATGTGCCCATCAAAGTATGTCTTCTAAGTGTCAGATTGTTATTCTAAGTATCTGACAACATTATGGAAAGTGCGATACACCTTTTGTTTAACAACAAGCAGCCATTATATCGCTATCACTTGCAAACATAGGCCATTGTAACACCATAACTTAATTTAAAGCGGACAAAAACAAAATAAAACTCACCAAGCCAAGGACTTTGTCAGTCTTCCTACTGTTCCAACAATCAACACTGGTTTGGCCAAAATAAATCCTGAATTCAATGACGTAGATGAGAAAAACATTTCAGAATAACAACACATGCAGAGGAAGTATGACATAAGTCTCTGCTGTTCAGGATGTTATGTGTTGGAGCCAATTGTTTCACAATTTAGATAATTTATTTAGCTGATGTGACATCTAAATTATGGTTTATTTAGCCATGTGAGGAGGAAGAGGTGAGACTGGAGTTGTTCTTTTGCCTGACAAAGACAGATTGATGCATGTGAGACAGGATCAACACAGTCTTTGACCTCCTGTTATATGTTTATAAATGTTTTGTTGTTAAAGTCAACAAGGCGACGCAAGCGTTTGCGTGTGGATCGGTTTTTAATGTGAGTCTGAAGCCGAGCCCTGTAACCTGGCACGTTAGTTTCAGTGGAAAAAGGACAGGACACCATGACTCCACTATATCTTTACATTGCAAATAGTTGTTTTCTGCTATATTTATGTTTTAAAACACACAAATACAACAGCATGATATTTTTTGGACCTGATGAAATTGAAAACCAAAATAAGCTAAAGACCCTGGTAAAGTACCTGGAAAGAATATATATAAAAAAAAATATATACAAGGCTTTTACTTGATAACTAATAATGTATTGAAGTGCAGAGCTATACATTATGTAAAATGTTCAATGGGAACAGACAGGCAACAAAACCCTTTACAACATGATTAGGTGACAGATTTTGTCCCAGACAGCCAGACTTTACCAACGTAAATAAAAGGCAATTAAATGTTGGACAGAACTACCAACTTAAAGACATTATTTGACCTTGTCTGGCCATAAAGGCAGAAAGCCATATAGACCCTCAGCTATACAAACAGATAAAAGCCTTCGTCTGCCAATCATGCGTGACTGACAGCTGGTTGCTGGGAGTAACTGGGAAAAGTAAGTAGGCATCATGGGGAGTGATAATAGACTTTTCCCTTTAGCCTTACAGCACAAACAGCTTCACATCTTCTCACGGGGTGGTACAAAAAGGTTAAAAAGTTAGGAGTGTTGAGGGGTAATTGGAGTTGTAGGGTGCTCTTGTGTTACTATTGCAGGCTGATGGATAATTATATTTCGAGCTCACAAAATCCTGCCTGTGTGGGCAAAACGACAATGACTGAATGAAGCCTTAAAAAGTACATTTAGAGGGAGAAATATATGGGATTCTCACCAGCTGGTGACAGACAGTGTGTGAGATTTAGTACCCTCAATGCCTGGAAGCATCCCATCCTGAGCCTGGTTTACCAGGCTTATTCACTGGTGCTGTTGGTGTGTCCACTGGGACCTGGGGGTTTGTTTTATGTGGAGAGCACTAAGCCTGGGATTTGTCTGCTATGTTCCCACTGGGTTGGCTGAGTCTTGAGGAGGACACTTGAGGTTATAGATGGGGGCCAAAAGCTCCTCGTCCCTGGAGGGAAGTGAGGCAGAGACCTGGATGGCGAATACTGACTTAGTTCTCGGTGGTGTGGTTTCATCTTCAGGATTACAATTCATGGTTGGGTTTAGGGGTTAGACTCCTACTGGGGCCACCCATATTTAAAAATCTTTGAACACATGGTAGTAGAAGTTGTCTTGGTTGTCATCAAATGACATTTGCTTTGTAGCACTGAATGAAGAGCAATGAGTTATCTGAATGTAACTCTAGACCACAGAGAAGTTTGTGAGCAGAAATAATGTTGTTTAAGTAGTAGTTAGAATGGCTATGCTGTATCTGAAAGCACATTAAAAGCACATAAGTAAGTACATAAATATGTGATTGTATCATTGTACGCTATGACGTTCAGTGCTGGCTTCATTTCACTTTCGTAAGCAGATATCCAGATTAAAGTGTGAACTATAAAGCAAGAACATAAAGAAAGAGACTAACACGATATCAGTATTTTAATTTTTAAGCGTCACGGTTATCATCAATACCATTTTATGACAACACTCCTGGTTCAGGTCAATACAAAACACAGTAAGCTTATACAATAAGCTAAATTCAGAACACCTTAATAAATCCACTGCAGGGCAATTTGTTGAGAGCAGCTTTACAAAGATACAAAACACAGAAACCTACTAAACAAATGAGAAAAAACAGAGTTTAGTGAGCTAAATGTGAGAGTCTATACATAATTTGATGAACTTGCTGAGCCCAAAAAAATCAAGAGATAAAATTAGACCAGATAACATAAGATACTTTCTGATACTCATACTCATAGATAACATACTCAGTGACAAAGGTCAAAGGAAAAGACTAAAGAGCATTAAGCAAATTGGATTGCAGAGAGAATAAATGATATAGAGCTATAAGGTTTTACAATCACACCACCCAGATGGCAACAGAGAAAATTTACTTGCAATAAGCTAAAATATTTTAGCAACTTGGACTAGTTGGTTACAAAAAAAAAAGAGCCCTTTTGTTTCACTCCAGTGATCTTGGAACAGATTTCAATTTCTGTCTTCTACCATGAGGCTGTGAAGTCAGCAGATAAAATAAAACGTCAGGAGACTCTTGATAAAAGATTGATAAAAATGACCCCAAAGTAACGTACTGTAAATCACAGCTGAGCTGACAACTTTGTGTCTTTGTTGGGTTCCACTGCTAAAAGCTCTTCTTTCGGTCAATGACATGATGTTTAGTTTGAAGTTTCTCTGATTAGGATTTGTTAGTCCATATACTGAAGAACTTTATTGTGTTTAAAAACTCCTCCAGCTCACAGCTGTAGTATTTTGTAGTGCCTTATGTTCTGATGTTTCTCAGTGGTTGCTGTTAAGTTACACAGTGTTGTATAATCTGGACCTATTTTATGCTTTAGTGAACAAGAGTTATTGTTCTATTCTCTTTCTCTTAATATTGAAACTTTCCAGGCTGCTGCAAAACCAAATGTCTGATGCTGGCAGGCCTAACGCTATTCTTAAGACCACTTCAGCAGGACGGATCCTTGCCTAGATGAATCTTAAATTTGGCTCCACTCATCTACCCAACCACAAGGCCTAACTGTTTCCAACGTGTCCTTGCAGAGAACTTCATATTAAGGTCTGCCCTCTACCTCCTTATTTACTATACATGCAATTTCTCAAGATAAAAGATAAATTCTATGCAAAGTTCAGGATCTGGTTGATTAAACTAGTCATCTGGGTGCTTTGAGACTACACAGCGCAGAAAGAAAGGCAAGAGTGAGTAATCCAAATCAGATTAGTCAGTGATTCATTCTGTAATCACAGCCTCCAAACTCACATTTTTTTTCGGACCAACGGATATTGGCATCCAGGGACTGAAGGCCATAATCACAGGGGATAGATTTGCACCAAGCAGTAGGCCAACTTGGAGATATTTCATTACTGATCCAGTAACCATCACTCAGCTGGAGTGTGTGTGTGTGTGTGTGTGTGTGTGTGTGTGTGTGTGTGTGTGTGTGTGTGTGTGTGTGTGTGTGTGTGTGTGTGTGTGTGTGTGTGTGTGTGTAAGGCTAAAGGGTAACATTGGTTCCAGCCTGTTTCCCATTTCCCCTCAATCAGAGGAACCTCTGGTCCAATTTCACCCTCCCCTTCCTTCCACCACCCCCATCCTCAGCTAATTAGGGTTCCAGATCACTGCCACATGCATGTGGGCTGACAACGGTGTGTGTTTGTGTGTGTATGTGTGTGTCTGTGCACATTTATGTATATTTACGTCCATCTCAAGGGGTCAAGGAGATGTTCCCTGCCTCACCAACTATTAAAAGGCTGACCCCAGATTTAGTATCAGATTACCAGATTGTCAAATGTTTTCCATATGGTCTTTTCATATCAATCCAGAGCTCATTGGCTGATGTTCTGGCCTGGCCCCAGTCCTCCTGCTCTCGCCCAACTCCAGAAATACAATGACATATAGCACACAAATGGATGACCTCATGCCTGGTAATGTTTTTCAGACATTTTCCTCAGATTTGTAATGCTGACTGAGTAGCCTGTTCGCTTTCAACCCAGCTACTGATTTGCCTGCCTGGAAAAATACACATTTTAGGGGTTTTGATTGATTTACAGTCATGCTCTGAGAGAAGAAATATCACAGGGAAATCATGGGTTCCCCTGATTGGATAAGTATTGTATAAAACCAGCAGCTATTTATGCAGACAGCCTCTGAGAGACGATCAGTTTAGCCAAAAAACAAAATGTGCTGAAATGATTTGGAATTGGACCGAGGCAGCTGTGCTTGTGTGTCCATAAAATGTACAGTTTGTTCATTACATCTAGAACTTTATGTCAGATGTACATGTCAGTGCTTCAAGTCTCAGCTTCCTAACTACAAACTGTGATGCATGTGTGTGTTTATACCTGCATCTCAGAATTAGAATCAGAAAAGGCTTTATTGCAACAAACAAACAAACATTCTCTAAATATAAAAAAATAAAAATATAACAATATAGTTATATATACAGTATGTTTTGTTTTTTTTAGTAAAAGAGCAGTACAGCTGTGCAGCGATATTAAGAACCAGTGAAATGTTCACAAATGTGCAAACGTTAACAGTATTTTAAATATGCTACTATAAGTATATAACAAACAAGGAAGCCCAAGCTGAGCGTTAATGTAACGCATAGAGTTATGGATGCAGTGAAATTGTCAGAGGGGCCTGACGGGAAAAAAACTGTTTTTGTGGTGTGAGGTTCTGGTCCTGATGTTCATCTCCCACTTGAGGTCCTGGGAAGTGGAAAGACTCCACAGTCTCTACATGTGTCAGGACTTTAATATCATCCACCTCTCAGGGGATGAGAGACGCTGACCAGACTGGGATAGCACACACTCATCATTCGGTTAGTCCCCTGCTGTCTCTACCACCCACCCACTCCCGTGACCAGTCAGCCTCATGGCAAACAACCACAGCCATAAATCACACGGTGTTCGCAGCATAGTCAGCAACAAGCACAGCATGGATTATTATTACTAACTGCAGCCACTTATGGTAAATCTAACTGCTGTTCAAAGGTGGAATGCTGGTATTTCAGAGGAGTGTATGTATGAATGTGTGCGTTTGAAGCAGACAAAACTGGGGTGCAATTCAGTTTCCAGTATTGTTCGTTGCAGGACAGCTACTGATTTAGACCTCAAGACAGATTTGGATATTTTGGTTGACACCACTTGTTTTCTAGCACAGTAAATGTAAAGCAACAGCAGGTTAGTTTAGCTTAGCACAAAGACTGGACAGTGGAGGGAACAACTAGCTCGGCAAACAAAAACATGTGAAGATATATTGTGTTAATTCATGATTTTTAGGGGTGATTAGAGGCAGATACTTTCTACAACGTCATGCTAGCGCTTTCCCTCCTTTTTTCTAATGTTCATGCTAAGCTACGCTAACCTTTTCCTGGCTCTAACGTGATTTCCTTTCATGCAGCTTTCAGCAAGAAAACTTATTATATTTTTAAGTATTGAACTATTCCTCGAAGTTTCTATGAGATGTTTTTGTCAGCCACTTAAATAATATTCATTCATTTCAGAGGGAATGCCATTTTTACACGAAAATCCTGCGTAGCCTTCCAGATGTGTGTAATAATTTAAAACACTGATGATGCAGCTTACTGCGTGCTGGTTCACAAATAATATATGCTCTGTAGACGATCCAAACGGAGGATTCCCCACGTCCATGAATTCCATGTCAATGCAATTTCTTACAAATAAATTTTATTTATGCTTTGTGAAATTCTGAGCTGTCAGTATGCCTCAACAAGAATACAAGATAATCTTGTTTATTGCTCTGGCTGTATTATAAATATCTTCAAACCAGCAGATAGACAATGTAATCATAGATTTCCAAAACTAAGCAGGCTAGACGTCGTTTGGCAGCTCTCTCCGCCAGAGAAAAGGAAAGCCAGACTGCAAAGAAATCTTGTAGCTGACCAGGAGGGAGAGGTCTGTTTGATTTATCATCGCCGCAACATGCCAATACTGTTCTGTTGGGTCAGGAACGCAACCCAACCCTGTCTGATTGTTCCCAGGCTGCAGGTGTGGTTCTGGACTATTTACTTTAAAAGATTTATTTGACCAAGACACTCGATCAGGATCTAATTATTTAGTGCATAATGACAGTCTGACAAGAAGTAATTGCTTCAGTATTGGGAAACAAAGACAAAGAAAATAGACCAAAGGGTAACACTTGTCAGAAGCTAAAGGAAGATACTAGAAAGACACACTTTTGGATCTTGAGACGGAAAATATAATTTGTTTAAAACTAACACCATGGATAAATATACAGCCAAAAGAAATGAAAGACATGCAGAGAGGGACATTGTGGTCTTATAATGAGAGATAGATGCCAGTGTCCAGTTGAATGTTTTAAATGGGATCCTTTGTTTACTATTACCATCCTATTGTTTACTTTCTAGAAAACATATTACTATGTCTTCAGGACCTGAATGCAGTAGTTTATTGTTCATCGTGAAATCACAGAGAGAGTTGAGGCAGAGCAGCTGTAAGATGTTAAAGGGAAAACCAGAAAGCATTTTCTCTATAAAATATGATCCAATTTCACCATTATGGTGAAATTCTTGTCGGTGTGTGTGACCTAGTGCCGTGAAGTGTTAGTTACTCTTTGTGGGTTCTCACAGCACATAGCATCAGAGCACAGGAACAGACGAATCAATTCTGTATTCAGTGCTGACAGCAAGAAATTAGATCAAATTCAATTGCGAGATTCCCAAAGATTTCCACCCCTTATTTTTGTGGTAGTTGCCCAGATTGTTGGTTAAACTCCATGGCCAAAAAGGAAAACTGAAAAAAAGGAAAACTGAAAAAAGGGAAATGAATGATCAACCTGAACAGATACAGAGGAGATGTTCTTGAGCAAGACTTCAGTTTGGATTAGATCTTAATGTGAATCCTGGGAGTTCTCAAAAACAGCACTGTAGTGCTCAAAAGAAACACACTGTGGATAAATAAAGGCCAAAAAAGGCATGTTTTTCAAGAAAAGAATGTAATTTCAATCTATTTTAGTAACCTCATCATTCTGCTTTGGGCTTCCCTCCATTTTCTAGTGATAATTACTGGACTGAATGCAGAAATGTGCCAGTCTAACCAACGCTCTGCGGCCTTACATTCAGAACGGATGGGAATCTTCCTCATTTTGCCCACGCTTTGTCTTTAATTACAGGAACATGTAAGCTCAAAGACATGATGGTCTATAATTACTTGGAATGGAAATAGAGTCACTTTGTGTTAGTCAGAATAGATTATTGAAGACAAAGGTGTCAGAATGCCCAGTAGAAAATACAGTCCTGCTTTCTCATTTTGGTATCTGAACTCTGTCATTTAGTGGTCAGGCATGTATAAAAGTTGCTCACTGGGTCCATCTTCCATTACATGTGCAACAACCATGTTTGTATGTTTCTTAGATTAGGTACCGCCAGATTCATGTTGTATACAGAATAATGTCTTTTCTTCTTTTTCTGGTGCATCATAATCACCTACAGAAAACACAGAAGCTTTTCTCCTTAATGTAGAAAAATATTGTGTTCATATTTTTTCTTTATCAGCTTCACATTTTGGGTCATTTAAAATAAACAGCATCCCTGGCCGTGGGAATCATCATACTGGCTGTGCAGGGTAATGTGACCTTGAACAACCTTATAACCTAGAAAATAACCTTTTACCTCTGACTTGTAGAGCCTTGAATAGTTGTACATCATGGGGTTATAGTTACTGGGAAAAAACGAAGCTCACCAAGACACATCAGTCACTTCCAGTGACACCAACATGTGTAGTAACAATAAATCAATGTATATGAACCTTGAAATATGTGAACTTATATTTTAAGTAAACTTACACACATTAACCGGAATTCACACAAAGATGAGTGACTTTAACTGTGGATGGTTGAAGTGGTATTACAACTTGGACAAGACTTAACAACCACCTACAAATTAAGAAAGCGATTAAGTATTTTCACTACAATGGGATTAAATAGTAACTTTATCTTTATAATCTTTCCTATCATCCTCATTGATATTTTTAACAGCATGTGTGAATCACGTCCTATTTTAAGTTTTCTTACAACTTGGGCTGGTATTAACCCTTACATCATTACAATCCTAAAAATCAATGTTGTTCTCTCATATCTCCATTAATGGTCATGTCTGAGACAGTGATATATTAACATATTTCATCGGCCATTCATCTTTCTAGGTTTTTTTACTACATGGATTCCAAAGTACTCGATCATCAAGTAATCCATTTTGGGGCATATATTGCCTATTTATTGATTTAGAAACAAAAACATCTTAAACTTAAATTTTAGTGCCTTGTAACTGTGATCATCATTATCACATCATAAAAGAAGAACAACTAACGAAATTGGAGAGCTCTCAAAGAAACGACTATAAGAGGTACTATGTCATGATGCCCAAAATCCTGATCCTTTTGTTTGGTTTGCCTTATTTGGCTTGTAAAATAAATGCACTGCAGCCGTTACTGAAAGCACCTTCCTTCCTCTCTGAACAACGTTTGTTTCACATGTATTCTTCAACAACTACATCAGTTCTTTTGTTGTATGTTATTTCCGTCTTAAACTAAAGGAAAGACTTCTTAATACACATTTTAAAAGTCAACTCCAGGCATGTTTTAAGACACATTAAAAACTCGATAATAGTGAATTCTCACTAATAATAATCTATCCATCCATTTATTTTCCATGATGACTTATTCTTATCAGGGTCACGGGGCTGGACCTGTTCCCAGCTGACATGGGGCGAGTGGCGGGGTGCACCCTGGTTAAGTTACCAATTTGACTAATAATGATAATAATGATAATAACGTCCACAAAAAAGTACAATTACCAAGTTAAAATGTGCAGCAGATGAATGCATACATCAGTCTAAACATTGAAAGTAACCAGGAAACCTGCTTGCACTATCAGCTGAACTATCAGGACTGTGAGTCGCATCACAGAGAGAGAGAGAAAAAATAGACACGGAGTTGAAATTTGCCTTATTTCCTGCGGTGATGATTTTGACTCACTGATGTTTTTTTATTTACTATTTTTAGGTATTTTTAAGTATGTGGACACATCTGTATCCAAGCATTATCCTATTGTCTACTTTTAATGTAGTTAATTCTACTACACAAATACATTTAAAATAATGTAGCTTAAGAGAACATTTAACAAATTCTCTTCTCTCTTGTCTTCCCTGAAAACACCCACCACACTACAGAATGTCCATACAAGCTGAAACAAAGACAAATTCTTGGTATCTTAGAGGCATAATGACTGAGTCTGCATCCTCCTGCCTTCCATGACCATACTGTTTAGACTGTGGTGTGACTACCAGTCCACTATGGTCTCTTTAGTCACTATGGTACAGGGAACACAAACACTCCAAGCACTTGTGGTTTTACTGTTTACAATTCAGTGTGTACATGATTGTGTGGGCATGTGTGCGTGTGCGTCCGTGTGCGTGCATGTGTGTGTGTGTTTCTTCCTAAAGACCACTCTAAATGTCAGTGGTGTAAATGAAGGGTGTGAGTGTTTCAACCTTGCGGGCTTCCCACTGTAGACTTGATCAAAGTGTGTGCGCGCATGTGTCTATCGCAGCAGTATGAGTTGAGGTTAAGAGGGTCCTGCTCTCTCTCTCTCCTGTCAGTTTTACAGCAGATGCCTGCCTTCATCTCCACACTGCGGTGCGTTCGGCGCAGCTTTTGTTTGAGTGAAATCTACACAGATGTTGACACCACAGTGTAAACACAGCCGGATTGGGGGGTCCGGAGGGGGTCGTATCACGGGGGGGGGGTGAGATGTGCGAGACTGCAGCCGCTGAAGCTCAAGCTGACTGAACACAGACAGTGTCTTTCTCTTTGCATTTACAGTTGCACACATCCACACCTGGGAGCTACTGCAAGTCCCCGAGCTGCTCTGCTTGATAAGTTGGGGGTTAAGTGCCTTGCGCAAACGTTTTTCTAACATAAAGTCAAACTGACGCCATACTCCTATTACAAAGATCAGAGCAAAACATATAGAGAAACACAGAGTGGACAACTTATCTCTGTTATTTTAATTCAGGGCTAAGACTTTTCTGTTTGGTGCTGCCTTTTATTAAATTCAGGACAACTAAATATTGTTTGAATGCAGTTTTATTTCCACCTTGTGTTTCTTTTCTAAATGCCTTTCATGTCCGATGTAAGGCATTTTGAATTGCCTTGTTGAAAAGGCCGACCACATGAACTTGCCTAGCTTTGCCTTAGGACTACTTTCAGTTGTGGAAAGTCAACCCGAATATACTGGAAACCCAGAAAGTAATGAGTGTGGTACTGATGATGTGGAAATAGACAACAAACAGCCTGTAGTCTGTTCCATGTGGATAAAATAAGCAGTTACAGAGCACCTTTTTATGGATTTATGGTTTCTGCACAACTGGAACAAAACTGTTTCATCCGCTGTCCACATGAGGCATTCATAAAATGTTATAGTTTATTGCAGAATCAAGTTGGACGCGTTTGGTTTCAAATTTCACACACTGTTATTTTATTACATCTATTGTTTTGTTATTATTACCACATTGATGCGACCATGATGGAGACTCAAAGCAACTTTAGTCCAATCCCAATTCATCCTACCTAAAACCATGTTTGTCTCATTCACTATTTTCTTTTTTTCTTCATTAAGGATGTTAACTTAAAATACAAAAGTGAAGTGGATAAAGATGCTGGAAGTGTTTTTCTTTCTTCTTTGGGGCTTTCATCCATTTAATCATTTTTGCACAACAAGAAATAAAAACGAGAAAAAAAGAAAAAGTCTGGTTTATTACAAGTTTTATTTTCAATATCACTCATAAAAACATCAGAGGGGGCAAAAAAACAAAACAAAACAAAATGGCTAGGCAATCATACAACTAAAATGATTTGGAAATAAAATAAAAAAGTAAAATTATACAAACTTTCATTTAGCCTGTCACCGTGTTCATGTTCACTCATTTCATATTGGAAATAAGGTGTATGTTGTGTTTAACCAGTCAATAGCAAGTTTACAGACTGTCGGTGAACACAACATTCAGAGCAATGGTCAGTTCAGTTCAGAGCTTCATTGTCCCTCCAGGGGAAATTTGCAACTTACACAACAAACAATAAATAGACAAACAGTGACATAAAACAATGTCGCAGAGTACAGCACAACCAAACTTGATTGAAACAATCCTAAACGAAGTAAGAATATAGGTGTCAGGGAGTAAAACATGTATTAAAAGATGCCACAAGAACAGTGCGTTTAAAGATCGTGCAAGTGATTATCTCATCAGCGTTGATCTTTTTAAGTCAATGCACAAAGCCTTTATTTTGCTCATGCTAGATATTGTTGCTAGAGTGCTGATAATGGAGGAAGATGAGGTGCCCACAGAACTCTCATTCTTGGTTTCCTAAACTGGCTGAAATAGTTTACTGACAATTCGAAGAACAAATCATTCAGATAAGATCTGGGACTACATTACCCTGGGACAACAGTCTCAGTTGTTTATGGAAACGATGCAGATGTGTGTGGCTTTTGTTTACTGTTTTTCTCTCTATTCATAACAGCAGCCCTCTGTTATTACGAAACAATGCGGCCCAGGTGCAGGTTTTCATTTCAAGCAAACATGACATGAGCTGATTTCATTAATTACCTCCCTCCCCGTTATCCAAATGTTCTAACAACTGAAATGAACTTTTTCTGCCTTTCTTTGGTTCTCCACTGGAGGCCCACGGTCTGTGCACTCTCTCCCCAGGCTTTGGTCAGTCCTGTTGGGTTACGAGGTTCCAGACGTGCAGCCTGTCTTGACCGAAATCGGTGAACTCAATGTAGCTGTTTCAGCAGGGGGGATAAAGAAGGCTTGCGTCTGTCGTGTGTGTGTGTGTGTGTGCTTTATACAAGCCTGTGTGTGCTTTTGTGTGCGTTGTCAACACGTGAAATGACCACAAATGACCCTTTATATGCATGCCCGTGTCATCGAGAACCTAATTAGCTGCAGTATGTGTGTGCATGTATTTAAATTACACAGGATCTGGCTAGAACCACTGCAGTGATTCTGTGTTGGCAAGAGAGACGGGGCCTGTGGCGGAGGACAGAGGGTGGGTGGAGGGAGGTGGCCGGGGAATAAGCTCTGAAACCCGGCCCGACATTTCTTCACCGCCTTGGCCGCTCTGCTTTGGGGCTTGTTAAGTGAAACAGAAGAAGGTGGAGCTGGAGCTAAGAAAAGAGAAAGAAGCAGAAAGAGTGAGTGGGAGTGCATGAGTGACCGATTGAGTAACTGAGTGGGATGAGTGCATGCGAAAGCAGGCAAGTGATCGGAGAGAGTAGTGGTACTGATTACAACAACAGAGCAGAAAAGAAAACACTCTAACATCAGAGCAAGAGTTCATGTCGCAGACACACGAGTATATATGTGTTAAAATAAGAAGTAGTTTCTCAATAACTCAAACATGCACATACACATATTGTTTACACCATATCATGCGAATAAGTGCATAAATGAAGCATGGAATTTGAACAAGAAGGGGAAAAAGAAGAGAGAGGGAAGAGAAAATGTGTTGCATACTGAACTCAGAGGGGGTTATTTTTCTATTCTGTTGTAACAGCTGCGGCTGCACAGAGAGAAAGTCATCACCACATATTAACATATAACTGCACTGGACCTTTATAAGTTAGAAGTGTTGATTATCATGATTAACATGAGGAGGGATACACACACACACACACGCACACACTGTAATTTGGTGTTTTCACAGTGCACATTCCTCTAACTCCCAGCAGTGGATGATTTTGGCGCCGTAAATGGAGTGTGTGAGGGCTCCATATTAATTACTCCCCATGATCCAAAAAGGGACGTCAGAGAGAAAGAAAGACTTTCACGCAGAATCAACTCCCTCGTCCGAAGCTCAAACTCTGACCCTGATAAAAGCCCGCCGAGGCTCTCTCTTACCTCTTCGTCCTGAGGGCAATATTTACACTTTGGTTTGGTCCCAGCTCAGACTGCGGGAGCTGTTGCCAAGTTCTGCCTTAAATCAACTTGGCTAAAGGATCGCTGCGGCAATCAAGATATGTGAACGTGAGATTTAGTTGAACTCTTGTCTTTTCTGAAGTCATAACACAGATCTTTGGACATGAAGTATCGTTCTACTTTAGGAAAGTAACCGGAGATTTGGCTCAAAATATGAAATTCTTTTTTTTTTTTTTAGCATACTTAACGCTGACTCTGGTGGATTTAACCGTTCCAAACCTCCTGCTGCTTCATGCATCATTGTGCCTGCAAGACCCCGTTCATTTTCTATAATGAGAAACATTTGTGTTCTTTGGAGGTTGTAAAAATAGTCCCTGTTTTTACACTTTTACCTCTCAACTTTTGAAAAATGCAAGTACCCATAATTCTGCCGTGACAGCATCGCAAGATGAATTAGTGTGAACCACCACTCAGGATTTAACCAGAAACAAGTCTGTATTAAAAATAACATCTGTTTATAACAAGACCGATTTTGGCATAATTATGGAATCTGGACATTCTGCAGCCAAAATTGCGTCCACAGAGATAACTCAGGAGTGCTTGTTACTATAGTGACCGAACCAAACAGATGCACAGCTCACCTTGTGCTCCTGTTTGCGACATGAACGCCTGCCCTTCCTCTTTCCAGTCAGCTATAAACACCAGGAAACAGTTCTCACAGGTGTTAACAAGAGTCCAGCGTACTGAAAAAGTTTACAACACCTCGTTCTCGTTGTGTTTGCTTAGCTCACATAATCCAGGTTTCATTCCTTGCCAGATCACACGCAGGTGGCATTCATGATGCTGCTGTTACAGTGTCTATCTCTGGTGTCTTTATTTGCTGGTGATGTTTTATGGCTTGACAGGCACAGAAAGAGGCAAGGCTGATGGTCCAACAGGTGAGATTGTCTGAAAGAGGAACTAGTAAAAAGTAACTTCTGTCTTCACCTCACTTTGAGGCATCCATTTCACAAGAAATGCAAGATGAGCAAATTCTCAACAGAATATCATAACACACATATACGATAACATACAGTCATAAGAATGTACTTTTTTCTCACAGAAAACAGTGTTTAGGTCTCCAGGGGTAACATATAATTTATAATTAACATATAAATTTGACCAATATATGAAAACCCGTGTGGCCAGGGTCATTTGTGGTCATTTAATACACACTACTAATGATTGTTTCATCTATCCCATCCGTTTCCTTCCACTTATCCGATGTAAGATGGTGGCAGCAGGATTAGGAGGATGTTCCAGACGTCCCTCTCTCGTCCCGTAGCTAAATCCTACACACTGGTCCTTTAAATACTGTGCTTTGTTATGCCCCAGTCTAGGGGCCTAGAGCATAAAACAAGAAATAGGTGTCTCAATCTTCCCTGAGTCCCAAGTAGCCACTTACACAGGTTTTATGTACAAACGAAAAAAAGGTTTATTTACAAAAGTCAAAACCTCAAACAACTATAACTAAGGAATCAACTTCAGGGTGGACCCAGGCCAAAACAACAAGCAAAACAAACTATCTTGAAAATAAATCACTTTCCTCAGAAAATCAAAATCATAATAAACTTACCTCCCTAAACTAACAAAAACAGGAGAAAACACGATCAAACAAAATGGCAGTCCATCCCTACTCTTCAAACAAAAAGCTATTTCTAAGGTCATACAAACAGTTTCACAAAAGGACATGTGTCGATAGTTGGGAGAGGACGAGGATGAGGAAGTGGTGTCCACCTGGCAGCCACCATCTTGGCTCCTTATATCATAGGGGGCTTTCAGGCACAGCCAATCACAGGCCAGGACCGGAAAATTACTCCACCAATCGCCTCCTGGGGATGGCACATCCTATTTGCATATGAAATAGCAGACACAAGCACAGCACACAAAGAAACACACACAGACTACAAACAAATATGACCACAGTCATAACAGGATGAGTTTTGGATTTTATTATTACATTTATTTGAATGAAGAGCCGAAACAGATTGTTATAGAAGAAGATTGTTATAGAGTCAGACAGTGTGGAATGAGATGGTTTTTCACAACGTCAGGGTTATGGGTTAAAACGGTCATCCAAAGTTAAAGTGGATGCCACTACTTTCAATTGGGGTAAATTAAAAATCTTTCATGTGGTTTCAGGCCCTTTACACACCAATGAAAACCACAACAGTAACAATCAAACAGCCATCAGGGAACCCACTGGTGTTTAGAGCCCTTTGTTTTTATCCTGTCATTTCTCATAAGTGGCAACTAATTCGCAGGATGGTTTTAATGTTGCCTGGAATACACAACGGCTTGACCCTGATGTCTCTCTGAACTGCAGCTGACCTGAAAAATCCTCAAGGAATCTCTTTGAGCATACTGGATCAGAAGCTATTACATTTACAGCATGCTTTAGTTTTTGTTTGAATTGGATATATGTTGATTTTTACCTCATGACGTGGATGAATGTCAAAGAATGTGTGCGTGTGCGTGCATCAGAATATTTTTGGAGAAAAGAGAACATTTATGCAATGATGTGTGTATTTGTGTGTGTGTGTGTGTGTGTGTGTGTGTGTGAGACCTCCTGTTGGTCTAACTCTGGCCAGATGTGACCGTTGCCCTTCACCGCTGTTCGTCTCATTCTTTCTGTCTCTCGGCCCATCTTTCTTTCCTTCTTTGGTAAACCTTTTTCGACTTCCACTCTATCATCACCTTTTCCTCGCGTTAACCTTACCTGCCAAGTTAAATCATTCTCATATGGTCGTGGTGGTTCTTACTCAAAAAAACACACGCGCACAAAGACACACACACACACACACAGACGTTTGCTTGCACACATCACTAAAAGAAAATATGCATATCATGGTTCAGTAATGGGTAATGAGAGGAGTGTGTCCGTGACCCAGCTGAAAACTTTTGGCATCAGACTTTGATTACAGACTCTGAATGTGTATTGTGTGCGTATGTGCGTGTGCCGTGTGTTTACACTGAGCGTTCACGTGGTAACAGGCCTGTTGCTACGACTAATCCAGCTCATTTCCTCTCCACAAAGACTCATCATCTGTCATCTGACAGGCGTGGGCTTATTGTGTGTGTCTACTCTGTGGTCTGTGCGTGTGTTTGTTTATACATTATGTCCATATTTATACGCATATAGTATATATGTGTCAGGGTTATTGGTGTGAGACTGGCAAAGCAATTGTTTTAGTAATTGAGGAATGAATGGAATTTTTCTAAAAAGGATTTTGAGTGCATTACGTGGTTCTTACATATTTAAACAAAACATCAAGTGTAAATATGACTCATGTGTAAAGTTTCAAACTGGAATAACATGGTGACAGCTGAAATTTCTCCTTGGCTATCTTCCAAAATAAGTTTCTGAATAAACCACGACATGCTTTCTGTCTCTAAAATCAAGCTTCAGAGGGTGTTCAGGTTCAGATGACTCAACGGGGGTTTAAGTTCATGTAAACATGTAAAACGTTTGCAGCGTGCTGATTGGTTAGCGTCTGGTCGCTGGCCATATTCTCAGCTGTTGTTTCTAGATTAAAACAGATGACACCCCAGTGTTGCTCAGCCTGCTGGTGTATGTGTGTGCGCACACACTGCTTGGATTCTCTGGAAGGGCCTTGATTGGGGGGAGTGTGGATATATACAATAAGCCTGATCAGCATGGATTTTCCCATTACCTGTACTGGGAATCCCCTTCCTGCTTTATTCGACTTCTGGCTTCTATTTCCAAACGTTAAACATTCAACTTTACACAAACTTATGCATATACAATGCACATTGTTGCGGTTGATTTTCGGGATATGTAATAACAGCCTCATCCATGTCCCGCAAGTTTCGAGCAGTGTCTATCCTCCTAAAATGCGTTTTACATTTTCGTTTAGCTACTAGCCATGTTAGTGGCTGTGTTGCTAAGTGTCTCCAATTTAAACGAAATTGAAGGCATCCAGTCTACTGTCAGCTGCACTGAGCGGAGCCGACACAATGTAAGGCGACGTAAAGTAATGTAAACGTTCATTAATGCTATGAAGAACATACAGTGATATTTATGATAGTGAGTTAAAAACGTGAGTTGATATTGACAGCAAGTTATGCTGTCTGTAACTTTAGCTCAAGGAAATACAATAAAATTCTGTTTTGTTCATTTAATTCACACACACACACACACACACACACACACACACACACACACACACACACACACACGAACATACTGTACATGTATACTGTATTCATTTTCTCATACGGGCCCTTCTCTCACTCACACAGGCGCACTTCTTATTTTGTTTACATATTTTGTTCTTTTAAAATTAAACTCTTTACTATTTTGATGAAATGTTGGCTTTTAATGTTTTAGTGTGATAAGAAAAATCACAAGCTTTCATGAAATTATTTCAATGTATTCAATGTGTTTTTGGGATATTTGTACAGCAATTAAGAATATCGTGATAATATCGTTAACCATAATAATCTGGTCACAATAATAGAGAAATTTTCCACAGTTCCACAGTGCACAGTTTAGTAATGTCATCTTAAATCTATAATATATAATAATAATTAATATTTTGCTGAAATCATCAGCATCTTTTTTTTATTATTGTCTTCTGACATTTTCTGTATGGATGTCATGACCTGCACAATATGATTTAAGATTTTATTTCTTTCTTGCTTATACTATATGTGTAGTCAAATGCGGTGTGCTATACTCTGGAGGCTGTGCTTAAGAAGCTTGTTTGCAATAAAAAGTAACATTATAAATAATGAGTATTTGTAAGGATTCATAAAGTCTAAATATATGAAAGAGAATTACCAAAATATCTATAGTCTCATTATGCAGGTGGCCTGTGCAATGTTTTCAGTGCATAAACATCACGACTGTTGATGCAGCTAAATCGCTTGTTTGGTTTGTAAAATATGGTTGTTAAGCAATTGTTGGTCTGGCAGAGTGAAAACTCAGAGGCGTCATACACATTTGAACTTGCACTGCAGTACATCCAGGCCTCCCTGCTTTCTAAACTGGCATAAACTGTGTGATCCAGCAACAAAGAAGTTTCATTTCTGTGAGCGTTTAACACCTGATAAATAAATTATAAATTGTAAAGAACTGTGAAACTTTGAATTAAAATATGAAACAAAAACTTAAACGCAATGTGAGTCATGAACTCATTGGCCATTAGTCAAAACGCATTGGTCTGATACTGATAAATTGCTTCTCCATGTGCCTTGGTGAAATGATGAAATGCTGGTTTAATTACTCTCATCAACACATAGAAAAAAACGTTTGTGTGGGAACAAACCATGTAGAAATCAAAACTCCTCTCAGCAGGATCCTTCTTGACTGTCCACACGTCAACGCATTTCCCAGGTCGCTCACTAGAGGAAATGAATGGAGCTCCAGTGACTTGTTGATCATCTTGCTCACAGTTTGACATCCGCTTCAGGGATGACAAGAAAGCGTAGGAGTGTGTGATAAATAAGTCCTCCTGTTTCTGTGTGCAGCTCCTAGGAGTAAAAGTATGTAACCATACAAATGAGATATGAACTGCACACAGAGTGACAGCACTGGGAAAGTTTGTGCTTTCTCAGCAAAAAAACACATCTCCTGAATTAAGATTAAATGCGTTCAGCTAGCATGGTTCAGTTGGTGGTTTCACCGAAACAATGTCAACAGATCAGTGAGTCTTGTTTGTATGGCATAGTCACATAATGCAGTGTGTGCAGTGTACATCCCCAGTAGTGGTCAGTGGTCTCCTTTACAAAGAGCTGAAATGACTTTAATTGGTTTTAATGCCCATTTGGATCATGTTGAGGTCGTGTTTGGTGGTTTCAAACATGAGACCACCCTTTCTCTCATTTAAGCTCCTAATTCACTCTTCTCAGGGCTTTCTCTCTCCTTTCTTCTGTCTGTTTTTCTCACACTCCTTTTTAGCTTTTATTCCTCTCTGATGTTGTAGAAGTATGAGATTTGGTTTGGCTCTAAATGTCATAAATGTGCCAAAAAACAAATGGTGACCATGAGTAGAGGGAAGGAGCCTCTGTGGCATTATCACTACCCTACACATTAAAATACACAGCACACTGACACAGGTATAAGAGGTTGAAATATTTTATGTTAGGTGTCTTTCAAATGATCCTGCTGTATGTTTTCATTTGACTTTAAGTTTGAAATGTGAAAATCTAAAATTGAATTTCCTTTATTTTCCTACTAAAATTAGGCCAAGGCCAAAACACACTACCATGTGTCAAAACATCCCTGTTATTTTCTTTGTACCACACCTGACATGCGTCTGTGCCTAAAGAATCATCGTCCCACATCACTTTGTCCCGCTGTCCTATTTTCATATTTCTGTTGTTGTCCTGTAAAGTGTATTCTGCATGCAAAAGAGGACACAGGCGACTCATCACATAATGTGCTGCATAAACCAGGTCAGTTGTTACGATGCTCTGCAGTTCTCAGTATCAGTGTGTTTTTGTAGATGTTTTACCTTTAATTTGTTAATAATGTGCAAATTTTCTTTTAAGATAATTGTATTGTATTTAGCTCATTTGAATAAGAAACAAAAGCGGCATGAATCTATAACTATCTCCTTTCTCTAATCTCCTGAACTCATCTTTGTGACACTGCAGAATCTAATTATCTTTTTATGAAGATGCTTTGCATTAACCTCAACATCCACCTCATTCGCTGAGGTCATAGTCATAAACGAGATGCTTCTGATAGCACCACAGTGATTCAGCAGTATGAGGCCGGTGGTCTACTCAGGGGCCGTGTGCCAACTGTTGAAAGACAACACCGGTGAGAAAGCAGCTTTGGCACGGCTGTCGTATCAGCAGCACGGACCACCCGCCTCCACCGGACCGCCTGCTCTCATACGAACAGGTATTTTTAGCAGCTTAGGAAGAAATACAGCCTGGATCTTACGTCAGCTCACTTGATTGCTTAATGTTGTTCTGTGGCTTGATCCCCTTTTCCTTTCTCACATACACACACACACTGAAACCAAGAACTTTCTTCCTGTCTTGACTCTTTCACAAAAAAAATGTAAGAATGTTTATTGTACATATATTTAAGCAACATCACAACTAAGTACATTGTAGAAAGCCAAATTATTTTTGCATCATTGGAGATGATTGATTGAGTTTTCAAAAGTGAAGTTTTCATGCCCACACTGTGTTGATTGATCAACCATTTACAACATGAGCATGTGACCTATAATGTTGCGAGAAAAGGAAACTTAAAAACAAGAGATAAAAGAATATGGCAGACGTCTGGGCAGACTGAAACAATAAAGTCTTTATTTATATTGCGGTCTGAGTCCAGTGACTTCAGTTTGCCCCGACATGTAAAATGTTTTTCTAACAATATTGAAACAAGCTCACTACAGTTTGTTACAAATCTGTTGGCAGCAACCGATGTTGGGAATCGCAACAACCAAGTTGTTAGTTCTTCAGGCGGTTTCTCTGGTGTTACAACCTTTTCAAAAAAAAACAACAAACAAAAAAACAATTGGAAATTTGTTGGAGATTACAGATTCTGTGTAAAACTGAGCTTTACCTGAGTTAGATGAGAACTGGGAAGTGAGAAGTTTGTCAGTAAATAAATCAAGATTATTGAGTATCATTGATTATTTATTTATTTATTGATTATTTAGAGGAGCTGCTAGATGGATTTCCCCTATTTTCAGTCTCAAACAAACAGCTGTCTGTATATTTAGCGTAAAGACATCAGTTCTTCTCACTTCAATCTCAGAAAGAAAGCTAATCCACTCCCTGTATTTTCCAAAATGGCATATTATAAATTTGATTTAAGATTACTTCCTTTTCTTCCCTTCTTGTATTCCAGAGTTTTGTGTGAAATTGTTAATGTTTTTCAAGTTTATACCTACATACTATCAGATATCTGGGATTTACAGCAGAAAGTAAATGTAGATAGTATCAGGTAAGTAGGGATTTAAACACATGCATCTAAACCATGGCACTCACACACAGTTTGAAACACACTTTCCTCACAGTCCCCCCCCCTTCTCCTTTTCCAACAATAACAAGGCCAGGCCTTGACTCATTCCTTCCTGCCTTCTCCTCTCCTCTCTCTTCATCTCCACCTTTCGGGACTTTCCCTCATCCTCATCCTTAGTTCCAAATGCCTGGTTTATGATAAATCTCCCCTCTGGATTTGGACATCTCTTTCCACCCACACAACCCTCTCCACCCAATATTCCCCCCTGCTCCCCTTTTTTATTATTTTCCCCTCATGGGTTATTCATAATCTGTGGGTTAGAGATATAAACAATATTAATAGATGTATCATTTCAACTAGAGCATACTAGATGTTTATTTAAAAACTGCTGTGAGGCAGTACTACCAAGTATGGTTGCAATATATCGTTCATGTTGATCTCTACATTTTTCCAACAGTTGTGTTTTGAATTTCAAACCTGTATGATGGGGTCAGTGAAACACACTAAAACGTATTTTCATGTTTCCCTGCCCAACATGTGTTTCAAAGGTTTGATTCATATTTGACAAGAAAATGGTCAGCTCAGCCCTTGGCAAATCAACTTATACTTATTTTATTTATGAGATCAGCAAGTTCAGTGTGAACTCCGAGAAATTTAGTAACTTACAAAATCGTAAATCAACATTTTTCCTGTACCTCAGTCCACAGGGTTTCGTCTTCCAAAAGCAACACGTTTGTGGGGAAATGTAGTCATTTAGTCTAGTGGTTTGCGTCTCTGCCCGCTTAGTCAGTCCCACTTTAGCTACTGGACAACAAGAAGCACTTAACCTGTCTGCCTCCGTAAATATCCAAGTGTTTCCTCTGTGGACTCTAGCACAACAAGAGGAAGCTGAAAGACACTCTGAGGTCCGCAGAAAGCTAAATAAACTTTGACTTGACTGGATTTTCACACCAAATGGAAAGCTGATATACTGTTTCTAAAATTAGAAAAGACATTTTGACACATCTGAGTGAAATCAAGCTGCTTAGTAAAGTAGAAGTTCTGACTTCCAACCCAGTAATTCTCCTGAGAAGAACCTGGGTATGACACTGGATGACCAACAACCTGCTACTACAAAGTCATCCTCAAGGATATCAGTAGGATGCATCAATATCTCAATCAGGAAGCGGTCTTGACATCTTACTCTTCAGCTATTACAACTTGCCTGTGGTTGGTGGACCTGAATATGCCCTGTGAACTGTGCAGCTCATTCAGAATGCAGCAGCTTGGCTGCTCTTCAGCGTCCTCAAGTTCTCCCACACAGCTCCACTCATCCACACCCTACACTGGCTACTGGTGGCGGCTGCTTGAATCCAATTCAAGACACTGGTACTTTCCTTCTGTGCTGCAAATGGCAACATCCAGGATATGGTCAAACCATCCACTATCACTATGCTGTTATTGCCAATCAACTTGCTACTCCCTCACTATAAGAGGGGCATAGCTACCAAAACAAACAACAAAATCATAGCTGTTAGTTGTCCTGGCTCCACAATAGTGGAACAAGCTCACCATTGACCTTAGGACAGCAGAAATTCTCTTTGTGTTGTTTCTTTTTGTGGCTCTCCTCCCGAAACCCCACAGGGCATGTCAAAGTGGTGATGGTAGAATGGGTCATCTATCGTTATTGGATGGTCGCGGATTTAATTCTTAGCTCCCCCAGTTCATTCAAAGTGTCTTTGAACAAAACACTGAACCCTAAATTGATGTGATGCCAGTGTGTGAGTGTGTATGTATATGGGTGGGCATACAGAGGGGTAGCACATGGAGCACTTCAGTTTAGTTGATAAGGTTGATGCCCTTGCATGAATCTTGCACTTTTTTGGTTATATCCTCATGGTTGAATGCACATTTTGTCTTGCGCTCATGCTGGTCAGTCATTAAGAATAATAAAGTTTTGAAATCCATCAGTGATTCAGGCTGACCTGCTCTCGATATGACAGTGACAGCACTCATGCACCAGGTGCTAAATATCTCACAAACCCTCTCTTTTTCCATAAATATACAGTGATGCCTGAATGAAGATGAGTAGCTGTATCAGCTAAAGTCTTAACAAGACTCTAATTTGTACAATGTGAACAAACATATGGTACAGTAGGTAGTTAAGTGGCTGATTTCCATTTGACATTCTTTCATTTCAACAATTATTCAAAGATGCTTCTGATAATTTAAGTTAATCCTCACACTTATGCGTGAAATAAGTATCTATTTGGGGTAGTCCAGCAATTGCTTTTGAGTTTGTGTATGTAGTTTTAGTTAATTTGAGGCATTTGTTTGTTTCACATGTAAAAGTTTCACATTTCTGATCTGCTGAAATGCAAGCAAACACATTTTATGTGTAAAATAATAGATTTAGTTGGCTTTTGAAGGGATAGGAAGTGTAATTATTTAAGCTCCTGCTTTCCTACTTTGCATACTTGATGGATGTCTGAAATTTACACAGTAGAAAATACACTGTGGACCCCTTCATGTATGTCCCTTGGAATTATTTGACATTGCCTTGATTTACACTTCTATCGTCTTAGTCATTTAAAAGAAACAGAAGAGAAATGTCTCCGAGAAAGATTTTACATATAATAAAATTAAAATTTGCATCTCAATAGAAGAATACCTTTAGATAAGGACATAATCTGTAAATAATTTTAGATTTAATTTAATATTATTCAATGACCTATGAAGCCCCTTGTAATTTTTTTTAATTTTACTTTTACTTTATTATTTTTTTTAATATATATATTATAATGATTTAAATGAATGAATCTCAAAACCTTTTACAGACCCCCCCACAGAGAGCCAGGGACCCCTTGGAGTCTCCCAAACCCTATTTAAGTATCGCTGTCATTAAATTGGATAAATTATATCGCATATTACATAATTTATTATTACGTTTTCTCATGGAATTTGGCACATGCGCCAGGATCACACATTTTTATCCTAGCTGAAATGTTATCGGTCACAGAGGGGGTGAAGGGGTGATGAGTTGGAGCCAGTTAGAACTTGAATGTGTGATGTTACTGGCTGGCTCAGTGTCAGGGGGATGTGTGTGTGTGTGTGTGTGTGTGTGTGTGTGTGTGTGTGTGTGTGTGTGTGTGTGTGTGTGTGTGTGTGTGTTTGTGTGTGTGTGTGTGTGTGTGTGTGTGGGATTAGGGGTTAAGGGCGACACTTGTCCTCCCTCTCTCTTCCCTTCTGACAGGCATAGATCTCCATCCTCCTCCTGGCTCCATCCCAGATAGATCGTGGGAAGATCCCCCTGCCTGAAAGCAAAAATATATAGATAAACAAAATAAGATAGAATAAATAAACCAAGTCAAAACATGATAGGAAAAATTGCACCAATCAGTATTGCCTCTATATTTAGATGCAGATAAGAAAGGACACAGTCTCTCTCACCAGTGAGTAAAAAAAGGTAATTAATTACTGTGCTTCAGTACCAAATGTCCAAATGTCTGTGGTGCTTGTGTGCCAAGTGTGTTATTCTTAATGTAAACATAATGCAGCACTGTAATAATTCAAAGACAATTAAATATTCAGGGATGGACTTCACTGTTCCCAATACTTTAACACATTGCACCCCCACACTGCAGGGAATGACAGATTCATCAGGGAGTCTAGAGGAAAGGCCGGAAAAAGGCTCTTCATAACTGCTGAGCTGTGACACAACTGAAGTCAGCCTGACGTCAGTCAGTTTCCAATCACATATTGTAACTTGTTACTCTACATGAGCCACTTCAGCACTGCAGAGGGTCAACTGTATCATATTTTGGGCACCAATCTTTGTCTCTACAATGCTTCGTTCAGTAAGAAAACCATCCTGCAATCCAATATAAATAATTAGCTGTCAATGAAACAGCAATAGAAGACTGCTGACGTGTCCTTGAGCAAAACTGAATCCCCGTTGGCAGGACCTTTTCTGTTGACACAGAGGTTTGATTGCTTAGTCTGAGATGTGTTTGTAAAAAGACACATTTCTTCATGCAGAGCATAAGGTAAGTGTTTGCACAGGAGTCTTTGGTGAAAACTGAGACAAATATGGAAATAATGATGAAAGTAACGGAGGGATAAATGAGGGTGAGATGTGAGAGCTGCTTTCAGTTAGGAGAGGAAAGTAAATACTATTGATTCCTATCTACAGTCTCCTAAACAAGCTTATTGTCCACAAACTGAAAAATACAGTTGGCCTTCTCCTGATTAACAATATATCAGACTGGGAACAACATGTTACCGCATCACGGTAACAGACGAGTGATGGAGTGATGGCACATGGCACAGCTATCTAAGACATGCAGTGAGTCTGTCAGGAGCAAAACAACTCAAACGACAGTACATTCATAAAGTAATAATCCACAGTATTTCAAATTAATGTGAATTTTGGCTATTTTATGTGTCCATTTTGGAAGTAGCGTGAGCAGCAATAGTCCTGATTGCTGTTCAGCAAAACCTCTTCTCACACACACACACACACACACACACACACACACACACACACACACACACACACACACACACTCAAACATTCATGCATTACCACCCACAATGTTTGATTGACAGGTAGACTGATGTGAAATGCAGTGAGAATTTGGCAGCAAAGATGGAGATGAAAAACCAAAAAACAAGGCTATTATGGATTGCCACTTTAAAAAACAGATTTGAATTTGAAAGGCAACATCGTGTAGAAACCCTCAGCTCTGTCTCTTTTTCTCAGTCACTCTCCACCATTCCTCACCGTTCAATCACAGAGAGAGGTGGCTGAGAGCAGCAGCAGAGAAGCCGAAAGCAACACACTAACTCAAGACAAATGGTGTTTGGTGTGTGTGTGTGTGTGAGTGTGTGTTTCTGTGTGTTTCTGTGTGAACGCGCAGTGGGGAAAACGTGGGCGTCGTAGTTCGAAGGAAGAGTAGGACAGCTTTCCAGGGGAGTTTACCGAGGTTTGAGGGAGAAGAGAAAATAAGGGCAAAAGTGAAGAAAAATAAGGATGCAAAGAGAGGGGGATCGAGGCAGAGAGAGGGATTACGAAGTGAGAGAGAAAACTGTCTCCGTGGGTCCAAATGTAAACATTGAGCCAGTGTATGAACGCATGCGGGGGTGTTGGGGTGAAATTGAGAACGATAAGGATGATAGAGGGAGGGAAGGAAGGAAGGCAGTAGAAAAAGAAAGTTAGGAAAGTTTATTATACAAACAGGCCTTGTCCTCATTTTCTCTCCGTCTATCACCCCTTTCTCTCTCTCTCTCTCTCACACACACACACACACACACTCGCAGGGGAGGCAGAAAAAGATAACACAGTTATGAAAGTTAACACAAACTGGCTTTGTACTCTTTCGGTCTCGTTCTCTCACACACATTTCATGCCACACGACTCCTCTCAGTAGGCCACACACAACCGCATGCTGGGTCCACATGGGCTGAGAGAATCCAGAATTCAAACACGCAAACATGCCGACACACTCGCACAAACACACAAAATAAAACACTCACAAATACCTCAACCACAAAAGCCAGCACCTAAATACACACACTGGCAGCCAAGCTCAACAGGCACTGCAGCGTCTTTCTCAAACACACACGCCTCCCCACATACTGTACTGTATGCTCATATTCATATGTACACACTTAGAGGCCCAGGACTATGGAAGAGGGGATTTCCAGCCTGATGCTCCACAGCTGCGGGACGGCACCCAGCGCGCCGCCAACCTGACGCAGAGTGATGACTTCATCAAATGGGAGTAACTGAGAAAACAACCCGCACACGTTCAGAAGCAGAACTTTGAACTTTGCGCTTTATTCTGAAAAGACAAGAAGATACTGATGTAGAGGCAACATCTCAAAGTGCAGTGAGGAAGATAATGAAGAGTTAGCTCTGAAAGTTTAGGATATCTTTTAGTCATATATTTTTGGTCTAGTTTACATTTGCAAGATCATCCATTAGTATTAATTGTTTTAAATTAGAAACTTTATAGTGTCGAGATAGAATTATTCCTCTTAAAAGCACCTAATTCAGCTGCAAGCTGCTGGAATATTTGTGAGACTTTGTTCCAGCCTCTAGATAATCTCCCTCCTTTTTGAAAACTGACACTCTGAACACCTCCCCTGCAAACTTTCCCAGGTCAATACGGAGAAATGTTGTGAAATGGGAATGCTACGGTCGGAATTATTACTGAAATGGGATAGTGGGAATAACAAGTTGCCTCCCCTGCTAGCCTTAATTCTTTACTACAGAGTTTTCTCTTGGTGGTTGTGATGATTCCTACTTTCTGTGTTGGCAGGGAAGCACTCAGCTGCCAGATAAACAGCTAGCTGTGTAATATTTCACCTGACGTAGAACTATTTCTACACTGAATATAATGTCCTCCAATGTGGAATAAAACTTACTTCACAATATATCAAGATTTATGATGAATGCAACCATACATGTGCTTAGGACAATAAGCGTCTGTACTACTTTCAATAGTTCTTAAATAACTCACTCTGGGAAGTGCTAAAATGACAGAAGTAGTGACCAATAGTGCCAGGAACTGCTGGATCCCACCCTGCCAGTATTGAGAGCAGACATCCATCCACAACAGAGCTCCACACCCTTAAAAGCACCATATGAAAGTCATACTTCTTTCGTCTGCTGAAAGCAAAGTGCTAGAGGTAAACTAGAGGTAAAGCGTCCTTGGGATGGGGTTTAAGAGACAGGTTGACGGCTTAGATTAAGAAATTATTGAAGTTATTTGATGAAGGTTGATGGAAGAAAAACAGTCGGTTTTACAGCTGTTTCCAAACTTGCTGTATCAGAATGCAGATCCGTGCCTGTTGAGGGCAGGAGGTGATGGATTTTGTCTCTAATAGTTATAATTTTTTCATTAAAAAAGCTCATGAAGTCATTACTACTTAGACCTAAAGGAATAGATGGTTCAGTAGAGCTGTGATTCTCCGTTAGCCTGGCTAAAGTGCTGATAAGAAACCTGGGGTTGTTCTTGTTTTCCTCTATTAAAGAAGAGTATTAGGCTGCTCTGGCATTACAGAGAGCCTTCCTGTATGTTTTGAGATTATCTTGCCAGACTAGATGAGATTCTTCCAGTTTAGTGGCACGCCATTTGCTAACCTCCTTTGTTTTATTATCTTCTTTTTCAGAGGTGCAATAGAGTCGAGAGTTGTTCGTAATGAGCCTATAGTACTATTAACAGGTGATACTATTTAACTATTAACTATTTGTGAGGGGCTAAAGGAAGCAGACACGTCCTCTGCTACATTGAGACATGGCATTGAATTCAATACTGAAGGAAACACTTCCTTACATTTGGCTACAGCACTATCAGATAAACATCTGCTGTAGAAGTTTCTACAAAAAGGCTTATAGTCCAGTAATATGAACTCAAAGGTTATTAAAAATGGTCAGATAGAAGAGGATTCTGTGGAAAGACTATTAGATGATCATGACTAGCAAAAATAACTGTGATGAGTGTCAGTGGGAGTCTTGGTGGAAAGTGGAGGAGGACAGACAAACTGGGTTGCTCAGGATTCAGGAAAGATGAAGGGAATAAGGGTTTTCACTGTGAGAACAAGCATCACCTCTCTGATGTTATTAAAGCAAATAATCCATGAAGAACCAGTTCAATTCCAGTGAAAATAAAGAAGTATGCACTTGATCATTCAATCCCCTTTTTCATTTCACATCTTTTACAACCCAGTGCTTCTTGGACTTACTCAGCACTTTTACATGCGGTCTCTCGCTCACTCTCTTTCTGCTGTTTTGTTTTCAGTCACTGCACTCAAAGAGCTGCCAGAAGCAATTTAACTACTCACATATGTCCAGTGCTGGCTCAAGATGTCCACTTCTCACTGTGGGTTGCTCAACAATTTCACATAGCGTGCAATCAAAGGCTGATCACCATCTGTCTGTACTGCTTTCACCAGGCTTATCCAGAAAACACCCACTGATGATTAACAGTTTTCAGCTCAGCTAAGAGGTAGACAAATAAAAAGGAGAGCGAAGTTGGGTTTTTTTAATATTGCCGTTTAGCAAAGATGTTAAAGCTTGCCTAATCAAATGTTTATATTGACAACTAATACGATAATTAGTTGTAATGCTGCTTGTAGTAATTTATAGCAACTGGGGGCAAGCGACAAAATACACCTATATGATAATCACATTATGGCTTTTTCCAGGCTTAAACAATGTGGTGTAATTAAACACTGACATCACGAGACCATTGGAAGAAGTTTGTTTAAATTAAAGTTCAAGCTTCGTTAGCATTACAGGGGGCACCCAGATTTGAACTGGGGACCTCTTGATCTGCAGTCAAATGCTCTACCACTGAGCTATACCCCCACACATTCAGATGAGCGGCTCTGACACTCAACCACCGCCCTTGTTCTTCTTAGTATCCAATGCTTCTGGTCACTTCAGGCTTGAAAAATTGGTGTTAAAAACATTCAAGTTTCATACTTTATGAAGGATGGTGCTGTTTCCAGCTGGAAGTCATATATGTGACTACATAATCTATGTCAATAACTCACTTCATCTACTAGAACATCTAGTTTACTGAATGGAAGTCATGTATAGTGACAAACGTGCATAATGCATTGCAATAACGCACTTTACGTATTAGAAGATCTCAGTTTACTGACAGACTCACATCACCAGAGCTTTGGTTGAATTAAAGTTCAAGCTCCGTTAGCGTTATAGGGGGCACCCAGATTTGAACTGGGGACCTCTTGATCTGCAGTCAAATGCTCTACCACTGAGCTATACCCCCACACATGCAGGTTGGTAGCGCTACCAGTCAACCAACGCGCTTGTCCTTTTCAGTATCCAATGCTTCTGGACACGTTAGGGTGGATATAAACAGGATCCAGAATCCTTGCAAAACTAGTTAGTTTTTCAGTTCATTGAGTGAGGGTGGTCCGTTTCCGCACAGGCGGTCTGCAATGCAGGGGTGTCAGCAGAAAAAAGCACTGATGTACGGGAGAGAGGTTCTTCCATTGGGTTGAGCTGGGGGCGTGTGTTTATGTGCTGAACATAACTGCTGTGAAACAATCAGGAAACTTCACAAAGAAAGGTGCAGTTTTTAACTGGAAGTCATGTATGTGACTACATAATGTCTTGTAATTATGCATTTAGGCACTTCAGGAACTAGAAGAGTTCAGTTTACTGAAACACTGTCACCCGACACCATTGGAAGACTTCCACGAGAAGTAAAGTTCAGACACTGCAAGCAACGTAGGGGGCTATCTCAATAACTCACTTCATCTACTCGAAGATCTAGTTTACTGAATGGAAGTCATGTATAGTGACAAACGTGCATAATGCACTTTACGTATTAGAAGATCTCAGTTTACTGACAGACTCACATCAGACCATTGGTTGAATTAAAGTTCAAGCTCCGTTAGCGTTATAGGGGGCACCCAGATTTGAACTGGGGACCGCTTGATCTGCAGTCAAATGCTCTACCACTGGGCTGCTCTGACACTCAACCACCGTCCTTATTCTTCTTAGTATCCAATGCTTCTGGTCACTTCAGGCTTGAAAAGTGGTGGTAAAAACATTCAAGTTTCATACTTTATGAAGGATGGTGCTGTTTCCAGCTGGAAGTCATGTATGTGACTACATAATCTATCTCAATAACTCACTTCATCTACTAGAACATCTAGTTTACTGAATGGAAGTCATGTATAGTGACAACCGTGCATAATCTATATAGCTATACCCCCACACATTCAGGTGAGCAGCTCTGACACTCAACCACCACTTCTGGTCACTTCAGACTTGAAAAGTGGTGGTAAAAACATTCAAGTTTCATACTTTATGAAGGATGGTGCTGTTTCCAGCTGGAAGTCATGTATGTGACTACATAATCTATGTGAATAACTTACTTCATCTACTAGAACATCTAGTTCACTGAATGGAAGTTATGTATAGTGACAAACGTGCATAATCCATTGCAATAACGCACTTTACGCATCAGAAGATCTCAGTTTACTGACAGACTCCCATCATCAGACCATTGGTTGAATTGAAGTTCAAGCTTCGTTAGCGTTATAGGGGGCACCCAGATTTGAACTGAGGACTTCTTGATCAATAATTTGAACGCTTCTGGTCCTTTTAGGCTTGAAAATTGGTGTTTAAAACATTCAAGTTTCATACTTTATGAAGGAAGGTGCTGTTTCCAGCTGGAAGTCATGTATGTGACTACATAATCTATGTCAATAACTCACTTCATCTACTAGAACATCTAGTTTACTGAATGGAAGTCATGTATAGCAACAAACGTGCATAATCCATTGCAATAACGCACTTTACGCATCAGAAGATGTCAGTTTATTGACATTAGACCAT
Organism: Collichthys lucidus; assembly: GCA_004119915.2. Classification (NCBI taxonomy): domain Eukaryota; kingdom Metazoa; phylum Chordata; class Actinopteri; family Sciaenidae; genus Collichthys; species Collichthys lucidus. The sequence goes on along the minus strand of CM014080.1, from coordinate 19,089,723 downwards.
TGGTTGAATTAAAGTTCAAGCATTATAGGGGGCACCCAGATTTGAACTGGGGACCTCTTGATCTGCAGTCAAATGCTCTACCACTGAGCTATACCCCCACACATGCAGGTGAGCAGCTCTGACACTCAACCACCGCCCTTGTTCTTCTTAGTATCCAATGCTTCTGGACACTTCAGGCTTGAAAAGTGGTGGTAAAAACATTCAAGTTTCATACTTTATGAAGGATGGTGCTGTTTCCAGCTGGAAGTCATATATGTGACTACATAATCTATTTCAATAACTCACTTCATCTACTAGAACATCAAGTTTACTGAATGGAAGTAATGTATAGTGACAAACGTGCATAATCCATTGCAATACTGCACTTTACACATCAGAAGATCTCAGTTTACTGAGAGACTCCCATCATCAGACCATTGGTTGTATTAAAGCTCAAGCTTTGTTAGCGTTATAGGGGGTACCCAGATTTGAACTGGGGACCTCTTGATCTGCAGTCAAATGCTCTACCACTGAGCTATACCCCCACACATTCAGGTGAGCAGCTCTGACACTCAACCACTGCCCTTGTTCTTCTTAGTATCCAATGCTTCTGGTCACTTCAGGCTTGAAAAGTGGTGGTAAAAACATTTAAGTTTCATTCTTTATGAAGGAAGGTGCCGCTGTTGCTACCACCATTCATCTACTAGAACATCTAGTTTACTGAATGGAAGTCATGAATAGTGACAAACGTCCATAATCCGTTGCAATTACGCACTTTACGTATCAGAAGATCTCAGTTTACTGACAGACTCACATCATCAGACCACTGGTTGAATTAAAGTTCAAGCTTTGTTAGCGTTATAGGGGGCACCCAGATTTGAAATGTGGACCTCTTGATCAATAATTTGAACGCTTCTGGTCACTTTAGGCTTGAAAATTGGTGTTTAAAACATTCAAGTTTCATACTTTATGAAGGAAGGTGCTGTTTCCAGCTGGAAGTCATATATGTGACTACATAATCTATGTCAATAACTCACTTCATCTACTAGAACATCTAGTTTACTGAATGGAAGTCATGTATAGCAACAAATGTGCATAATCCATTGCAATAACGCACTTTACGCATCAGAAGATCTCAGTTTATTGACATTAGACCATTGGTTGAATTAAAGTTCAAGCATTATAGGGGGCACCCAGATTTGAACTGGGGACCTCTTGATCTGCAGTCAAATGCTCTACCACTGAGCTATACCCCCACACATGCAGGTGAGCAGCTCTGCCACTGAACCACAGCGCTTGTCCTTTTTAGTATCCAATGGTAAAAAAATGTAAATTTTATACTTTATGAAGGAAGGTGTTGTTTCTAACTGGAGGTCAGGTCTCTGACTACATAATCCATCGCAGTAACACAGTACATGAAGTGTTGAAATGCATCATTACAATGCAGAAATATATTCTGTTGTCTAGAAAATCATGAGTCATCATCATCAATCTTGGTTCGGTTTCAGTACCAACAGTATAAGCCAGGATATCTTTATAGACTCACCGACATTTAACAATGAAACTGCAAAAAAAGTACTGTAGATCTACTGTATTTTCTAAAAATGCATATCTCACAGAATGTTCGATTTCTTTTCATTACTTTTATTTGATTTCTTATTCTTCATTTCTGCAACAAACAAGAGTTTTTTCAGTGAACAGCACATTCCACATATTACTTTGTAGCAAGCAAACCATCACTCATCATGTGCTATACTTGCTTTGCCAAAAGTAACTTTAATAGGCCAGAATGATATGAAATGTTTGAATGCAGGGTATCAATTAGAACATGATGGCAGCACCAGAAAAGTCAATCACCCAAAGTTTTCCAACATAGTTATTAGAATCAATGATAACTGATGGTCCAAGAGTCTCTAGTGGTGGAATGTCCCCGTTAACCTTCAGTTTCTCCAGAGAAGAGCTAAAGTGGTCAATAGTAAAAGGCTGTGGTGCACTGGGCAGCTTCCACTTGTTAAAGCAGAGCTTAAACAAGCATGTACACATAGGGAAAATGTTCCCGGAAAAAGTAAGGCCAAAAACAGGACTGGGTTACAACACCGCAATTGCTTGATCCAAAATAATTGCGTCCTCCACTTCTGCATGGATCAGACTGTCGGCCTCTTGCCAAAAGGTTTTCCACACTACAGCATATAGTAGCCATTAAGAGCAGCCCTCACGATGATCAAAGTGATTATATGGGAAGCTTGTAAGGCCCATTGTTGTCTTTGGCCAGTGGTTTCACAGCACATTGAAAATAATGCCTAGTCTGGAGAAGCCATTACCAGTCAGCATCAACAACCTCAGGACACAGTCTGACTGAAGTGAGTCGAGCAGACACTGAGCTGAGTCAGAAAAATATACCAGGTTTGTTGACAGAGAGATAGCAGGAGAGACAGTGACAAAGAACACAGAGGAAAGAATAATATATTAAAAAGGCTGAAGACAGGGAGAAAAAGAGCAAACACACAAAAAGGCAAAACTGACTGTATAGTTGAGGATTTTTTTCCCCTCATGTTCTCCCACTAACTTTAAAACGTTTCCATTACGTATTGCATAGGGTTTACTTAGCTTGATTTACAGAGATATTCAATTGTGTTTTTTTTGGTTGGTATTCTTTAAAGTCGGGTGGAGGTCCCTATCCCCAGCAAAGTATTCCAGTAACTCCTGAGGATCGTAAGGCATTCTCAGGCCAGATTATAGATTATATCAGGCTATATAGTCTCTCCAGCAAGTTCTGGATCTGCCCCAGGATCTCCTCCCAGTTGACTTGCCCTGAACACCTCCAAAGGTAGGCACCCAGGAGGCATCCTGATCAGATGGGCAAACCACCTCTACTGGGTCCATTCGATGCAAAGGATCAGCCACTCTCCAAGTTCCCTCCAGAGCTCCTTACCCTATAAGGCTGAGCCCAGCCACCCCGTGGAGAAAGCTCATTTTGTATCCACAATCTAATTTCTTTAGTTATTACCCAAAGCTTATGACCATGTGAGGGTTAGAACGTAAATAGACTGGCTTTCTGTCTCAGCTCTCTTTTTCCCACACAGGTCAAAGAATATCTTACCATGTGTATTATATTTTTAAACTATTTTAAGTTTTCAGGGGCTTCAACCCCTTTTTTCCATCCTCCAAAAATTGCATACATTTTCAGTAAAGTCATAATGGGAATCAAACCTTCAAAGGTGTATGTGCGTTTATGACGTATTGTCCATGTAATTGTACACAATCTGGTACAAAGTGCTGCTGTCAAAATGAAACTATTTAGGACCATCTGTGCTTCACTCAAACCCCACAGTGCTCCAGATTTACCAGAGCAAACATCTTTTCAACAAATGTGAATCTCTGGCTGTTGTATGTATTGTCCCCTTGTCACTGTATACTTGTCAGTATCCTGTTAGCAACTCACACAAATCAGATTTTTTCTTTTGGAGCTTGTGGAACAAATCCAGTTTAACAGGAAAAACGAACGTGTTGGCGTGCACGTCTTATTTTGTTAAAGGTTCTGACTTGTTGAAAGGAAGCCAAGTTAAACAACGTTGGTGGTCTTTCTATTTTGCACTGTAAACCATACTTGTTTCATTCCGGTGCAGAGATGAAAGAAATTTGACCTACTGTGCCCAGAGGCTGCAATTTATTTACACATCTCAGTATAGAAGTAAAGAACACAGCAGGCCATGGTGACAGATTATATTCATCTACTGTCTGTGTGTGAAGCACGTTTCATCTGTGCTGCACAAAGGAAACTTCTGTGCTGAATATAGAGATGAAAAAACTGTTTTTATTCTCATCAAAATCTCAGATACTCCTATATCAACCTGTGATGTTCAAAGCATTCCAGTAGTAGCTCCCTGGATAAGGATTTCACTTTCTCTTGGACCTATTTTCTTTCAGTGCACTTGCGCTGGCATGTAATGTAACGATCAGAGTCATATCATAAGAATGCAGGGTTAAACTGGTACACAGCCAAACAGCAATACACACACACACACACACACACACACACACACTTTACTTACATGCAGGCTAACCTGAATATGTACAGTAAAGACACATGCATATATATAAACACTGTTTGCTCCAAACATTCAGGTAAATGTTTGCTTTTGCATTTTAAAGACAGACTAATGTTTTTCTTCTTGTCATCACTGTCATGTGGTAACGATATATCCGATTTCTCTCTACCTTCCCATTTTCTTGTCTATCACTACATACTTATCTCAGTCCCTCATATATTGTATTTTCCTTTGTTATTTCTTATCCCAGAGAAATGATTCTCCTCCCATCTTTCTTTACCTTTGTTCTTTGCTTCTTCTTTCATCCATCCAAGCACAAGTCACTCATATATCTCATATGATCTCAATATCTTTCCCGTCCACACATGAAGTTAAAAGACTCTTTTGAATGTTTGTGACCTTGTGTTTGAAACCATGCTGAAGTGCTCAGATGAAGGCTGAAAGAAAAAGAGATGAGACAAAAAGCTGTCATCAGTTGCCCTGTTATTCACATCCTCTTGTCATTGTGTGTCGCTTTTTTCCCAAAACACTAATAAGTCTAAGCTGTGAGGAGGTCTGTTTTGTCTGCATTGGGGCTCACTGAAGGTATCATAGTGACGTTTATACTTGCATTTAAGATAAACACAGTGCTTACTGTAACAAGAAATGTTCATGACCTAATTTCTGTGCCAACAAATATATATATATATATATATATACTTTTTACGAATATACACATCAGAGTCAGCTACAGTCTGTTCTCACTCTCAAGTCATCAAACATGGCAGCTTGGCCACTGGCCCTACACTTTAAACTATGATGCTGTAGGTACCCTTGTATCATTTCACCCTGTCTGGCCTTATGCACTGAGGTACCGCTGAAGTCAGATAATGTACAGAGTGAGAAGAGTGAGATAGTCCACATTTGGAGGAGGTTGAATGGGGCTGGGTGAAACAGACGTAAGAAGCTTTATTTTAAACATCTAACAGAATGTTGCATTATTATTGTTAACGGGGGAGACCTGCGCGTGGAAAACCGACGCTAGAGGGATACCTACAGTTTGAAGCGTAGGGGTCAGGCAGATATCTGGTGGCAGTGGTCAACACTGTGGATAACATTCTACTGATAAAACTACAACATAATTGCGTTTAAGTCATCTGTCATCTGTTAATGATTATTGTTCATTATTATTATGTGGTTTACTTTGTTTTCAAAATTCTTGGTGATGCTATTATTGCTGCCTTAAAAAAAAAGATACGTCTGTTTAAGATTAAACACCTCCTCAAGATTTTAAAGATAGCACAATAGTCTTGCATGGTGAAGGGTTGACGTGTTGTGTGATGATTAAAGGAATGATTATACATTTAAATCTGCATATTAGCTTTGCTTCTGAGACTTAGATGAGAAGATACCACTGTCATGTCCATTGGGCTTTTAAGAAATATGAGCCTGCAGTGGTTTGGCTAGGTTAACATAAAGACTGAATCAAAATCTGCCTGTAGAGTTCAGTAATAATTAAAAAAAAATCACAACGTAGCATTTTTGACACATATATTTTTGCTGCTTGGTGGATTTTGTTACCTTTGGACAGAGGCACTCAGAGGCTCTCAGCAAGAAAGTTCTTTATTAATAACATTATCTATAATGTATTCTATTCCTTGTCAAAAGAAACTTTCCTTCTTACTGGTCTTTAGTTTCTGTTCCATCCTGTGAAAGCTGAGCCATCTCTTCATCTCCAGTTCACCGTATGGAGTGAGGCCCATAAATCAAAGCAAAACTGTTTGGACGCAAATGACAAATTCATTGTTGTCATTAAGTAATTTTAGCCCTGATATTTCTCCCAAATTGTCCTAATTTTAGGGGCGATAATGTTGCCAATTTTAGGGGCTGTGTTGTTTTTGCGGCAGTGCAGCAGATGAGATCAGACGGTGGTTAGGCAGTATGAAGGGAGACGGACTGTCAGACTGATGTTTCTTCAAGCTGATTTTCCGTGAAAACAGTTCTGCCATCTGGCCCATACTGCCTCTGCAGTTTGTTTTCAAAGATAAAAATAGTGGCAAGTTGTTGTTTTTTTGATCGGTTCATATGTAGAGGAAGAGAAAGACTGCCCTCCTCACCTTTGATCCCTTTTTAGAATAACTACAGAGATGACCCTGCAGGTGGTATGGCTTTGACCTCTCAGCTGTTAGTAGCAATGGTAAAGATTTGAGAAGGTTTGGTGCTTCGCCAGCGTCAATAACACAGTACTGTTTTAATTTTTGAGTTGACAAGAGAAAGATACATTACGTGTGAGCTTGTGTTTTAACTTCAGTTTCCAGTATTCTGTCTTAAAACTTTGTGAAAACATACCAGTAAGATAAACAAGCAGTACATGTCATAACATGGTAGCAAACTGCTTTGACCAATCACATTCATACAAGCACATGGACCGAGGTGAACCTCACCAGGGATGTGATGTCTATCTAGGGTTGGTTTGGCATTCTTGTATTTAAACTGGACTTTCTAAGTCTGAATAGGTTGTAACAGATGATGGCAAAGATGCATGATGATTCTACTTCCACTTTACCGTCAATGAATACAGTTTCATTGTCTCTGATCTTCAGCTTTTATGACATTTTACACACTGACAATTTTGAAAAGTTGGGGCATTTTAAACCCATCTTTCTTTGCCTTTAGTTTCGTGTCCAGCTCTGAGTTGCTGCTTGTGCTTTGTGTCTTCTTTAAAGTCCTGGTGCACAACATTTGTATTGCATTGGATGTACCTAGCCAGTCCATCCACAATGTAATTAGATTCCTATTCTACATCACTTTCACTCACCACAGACTCACTCTTTACACCACATGGTTTTGTTTGTTCTGGTTTAGTTGCACTTGTATTTATTTTACTCCATAAGACACCACACTTACATATATTTAGTTCATGTATGCTGTGGCTTTTTCTGTAATTGTTTGTTCTTCCTTGTATTTGTCTATATATTTCTCAGCTTTTGTTAAGGGTTAATATACATTTTGTTTAAATGAGTGTGAGGTTTGAAGTTAGGTATTTATTTGTAATGTTTAGTCAGTTAGTTAGTTGGATAAAAGCGTCAGCCGAATGTAGTTTAAGAGATGATGTAGTCATAGAAACTTGTGTGTGTGTGTGCGCTTCTCTCTGCCACATTTTTTCTCCTTAAATTAAAGCAAATAAACTACAAATCACAGAGTCATGCCAAAAGTCTATGAAACCATTGTCATCACATTCATGATAAATTACACAACGTGGTTTTGGGGGGTTCTAGCAAAAAAAAAAAAAAAGAAAAAAAAGAGAAAATTACTATTTGCTAATAAATGTATGTTTTCTGCATAATCAGCCTCTGGGGGCTGAGGAAGGCTGTTTCCACCAGAGAACAGACACAGACAAACAGCCATTTGTTTTTAGGAATGACTCCCTAGAAAAAAAAAAAACACTTGAACGTTTACTTAATCAAGGCTGCATGCTGACTTGGCAAGAAATCAGTCTGAGATGATTACCTCGCAAAGATTTTAGCACTTTAGTTTGAAGGATGAAGTGTTGAAATGGATGTCTTGTGAAAGCTTACAGTCGATGAAGAAAAGAAAAAAAACAGAAAGCAGAGAAAGTATTTGTTTTTCCATTGCTGCACCACATAGTGTAGGAGACTGCAGTACTTAGTGTGAATCTTGTTTTAGTTAAGATGAAGAGCGAGATGAAGGAGAGTAGACCAAAAAGACAAATCCAAAGATGAAGTCTCGAGATAATTTATTAGTTTTCATGCAACACATGACTCACAAGAATTGCCTCTCTCCTCTGATTCTCTTGAAATCTGTCTGTATAAACACAATCACAGCAAACAACTCTTGGACCTTCACTCCCATACCAGACCTGGGTCACACACAAGCCTTTAAAGATACAATTGGGGTGGGGTTAAATGTTTGGTGCAACAAATATTGGATGCAATCAAACAAATAGCATCACATTTACACAATCACAAAGGCACTTTAGTGAACTATCTGATGCTGAGTAGTACCGATCCTCCGGAAAGACTTTCACCCATGCAGTTTTATGCTAGTGTTGTAAACGTCTATGCTACCACCGTGATGTTATGTTCATATAAAGTGAGTTTTCACACAAACAGTAGGACAGTGCAGATAAACCTTGAGCTCACCCCTCATGACGTAGGTTTATACCAGCTCATGTAAAAGCGTTAGCTCACATTTTCTTGTGACATCCATGAAAATGCCAATACATGCTTTTCTCACGTCATCCAATCCATTCATTTGTATGATGTAACCCACGTTCTCAGTGCATGAGACGAAACCACATTCACAATAAAGGGAATCTTGTTCAGCTCATGAATGTTGCACCGGAATGAGCTTTGTTCACGGTTGTGTGGTTGTGCCGTGCCAATATAGAGCAGTTTCTTGTAAATCAGCAGCGCAGTGCAGCAGGCTTTTCTGGTCAGTTTACAGGAAGAAAACTTGTTATTACTTGGCCTCCGTTTCTGGCAGAGGTAAACATGAAGGTGTGGTTTGAAAGAACAACTCTTTCTGTCAGGACACTTATAACTGAATAGCGACTGTAATTAGAGTGATGATGGAAGTGGTTTTGGTGTGTGTGTTTAAGACCTGTGACCTCTTGTGTGAGAAGGGAGGCATGTTACAATCACACTGCAGTGAAGTAACATTCTGAGGTGCAGATGAGGCGTGACAAGTCTGACAGCAGTGGGAGTCTTCGTCATTAACAGCAACCAATAAAAATGTGAGGTTTATTTTTTTCTGTCTCTACCCATGCAGGCTTTGCATTCACACCTTCACATGCTCGTATATATGCTCGTGTGCAGATGGTTTAAAAACATTATAGGCTAGGGCAGACATGGGCAAACTACGGCCCGCGGGCCATATACGGCCCGTTAGGCTTTTCAATGCGGCCCGCCGAACTTATCCACATCCAGAAAAAGTCTTATTCCAGCGTGAAGAAACGCTGCTAATGTCTCTGCTTTAGTTTGAATCAGTCACAAAGCTCCTGGTTGTTACATAAAGACAAAGAGGCTTTGACGGTGAAGTGTGACCTCTAGCTACCTTTGGGTTTACTTCATTCTGGATCGTCATTGGTGGGTCAAAGGTGAATGTGGGCGGTACTAATAGATTCTAATAGATTCTGATTGGTCGACAGGTGACAGGTGTCAATCATCCACACTCCGCGTTGTTTTAGCTTTAGCAGCACCGCTAGCTGCTACCTGCTGCTTCGTATTCTTTTAATACCGCTTGTTTCAAACATCGCGTCGTGTTAAAACTCGAAGTCTTCTTTCTTCTGCCACACTGGTGAAGACATGTTCATTATTAGTCTGGCAGAGACGGGTCCAGGCTTGGGTCCTGCCAATAAGGCGCGATAACTTTTGGGGCTACTCGGCCTGCAAACGTCTGATAATGAACATGAGTTTAAAAAATCTGCTGAAAAGTTAAATTATGTGAAGTTGGAAAGTGAAGATTTTTTTTTGCTATGAGGTCCTGGACCGGCCCCTCTGTCAAATTTTAGAACCCAATGTGGCCCGCAAGTCAAAAAGTTTGCCCACCCCTGGGCTAGGGCCTCACAGTCACCAGCAAAACACTAGTGATAAATGCTTATTCGCTTTCTTACAGATACATTTCTGTGCAGTAAGTACATAATTTTAGTCATGCAGTTAACTAATCTTAGCATAATACTGGAAACAGGAGGGAAAATCTAACAACTGATGCTAGTAAGAATATATCTGAACTCTGGATTGATGCAAAGCCATCTGTTGCCTCCTGCTCTCAGTCTTTATGCTAAACTAAGCTAATCTCTTCTTAACGCCAGCTTAAATACTTCATGCACACGCATGAGAGGGATCCATATATTGATACTGCTGTCACACACATACATAGACATATGTCACACACGTGCATGCACATATGCTCACATAAACACGTGTTTTACATTCTGTACACATTGGGTCCTATGGGAAAGGTGATGGTGGTGGGAAAATCGGGGCCTTTGAAGTGGGTGGCCCTGTGTGGGGGTCCTGTCTAAAAGAGGATTGAGATGCTGCGGGTGGTGAGGGGTGACTGTTCGTCACGTTGCATGTCTGATTCAGGTTGTCAGCGTCATGTGACATTTTGACCTGACTGTTTGCCTTCACAGTGTTGACTGGGACTTGACTCCGTCTCCCTAGATTGAAATTGATCCACAGCCCTGTAATCAGTGCCTGGCAAGCAAGCAATGAACACCTCACACACACACACACACACACACACACACACACACACACACACACACACACACACACACACACACACACACACACACACACACACACACACACACACACACACACTTAACTTTTCTCCTCACCCCTCTCCACTGTGTCTTTCTAAATTGCTTTATTTCTTTCTTCTGGTCTGAACAAGTTCTGAAAAGGTTAAACAGTTTCATTAATTTCTAGTCTCTTTATTAAATGGTACAGTGCCAAATGCTCGGTGGTGTATCATATTGAGTTACTGATGCATGTTAGAGTTGGAAAATATTGGAGTTAGTTGGGGAAATAAAAGTCTGATGGGGTGTGTATACATGGATCACAGGCATGGTATTTGTACTGATGTAAACATATAAACTCATGTTACAAATTGCAGCTTGCAGGCCCTCGGTTGCATGATGAAAAGTTAAAGACAAAGATCTGTCTGTATGCTTGTAATAGGAAGCAGAAGTGAATAGCCATGCTTTGAGGAAATTTGATATGAAACAGTCCAGATCAATTCACATTTTTATTCTTGGAGTATAGTTTGACTTTATACTTCCAGTTCTTGCAGTGTATGCGACTCATGTGTAATGTGCAGTGGTGTTTAAAACCACTTTACTGAACAAACTAACAGGAAAACACATGATTTCTCAGAACTAATGTTGAAATAATTCACAGAGATCTAACACAGCTATTATCATTATACAATTCATTATTATTACTTTTGCGTTTGTAATAATAATTACATTTTATTTATATTGCTTTTCATATGTATGAAATAGTTCATGTATGCATTATTAAAACATATAAAGACACTTGACATGAGTTAAAATCATAATACAACACACTAAAACTATACAACACACAACATCAATCATGCATCCAAGGCTGTTCTTAAAGGCTGAGTTTTGAATACATATTTGAACATAGACAGGTTGGTACGCTCCAATTAGTTTGGAAAGAGAGCTCCAGATGGAGACAGCTTTGTCGTCACAGGTCTGGTGCTTGTGGTGGAGTGGTGGAGACAGGAGGTTAGCATCAGAGGAGCGGAGGCTGCGGGACAGAGTGTAATGATGGATTTGATCCGTGAGGTAACAGTGGGCTTGGTTATAGAGGGCTTTGTGAGTTAAGAGAAGGATTTTAAGTTTGATATTTCGTGGGACAGGGAGCCAGTGGAGTTTCTGGAGGACACTGGGATGAGTGAGCAGACAGGAAGCAGAGATCTAAATGAGTTTATTTAGTACTGGATGATGTGCTATATGAAAAATGCTGTTGTGGTCTGTTATGGAAGTGATGAAGGCGTGGATGAAAGTTTCAGCAGCAGAGAAGGCGAGCGATGGGCGGTGATGGTGATTGTGTTGACGTGGTGTTCAAAGAAGAGGTTGCCTTCAAGGTTGCAACTTGTGAAGGGAGATATAACTAAAGTTATCAATGGCAGAGGCAGAAGTTATGAGTGGTTTTGGTGTAGGATTTGGGACCGGTGAGGTTCACTCACATGATTTAATTTTAGTAAGAAAGTTGTGGTGCACTGGGTATACTACTGTTATGTATTTACTTTCTGCACATTAAATCCATAAAATGCAATCTGTGGGCGTGAACAATTTGTCATCTTTATAAATCTAAATAAAACTGCTGTAACCATTAATGTATCTTATCTTATCTTTTACTGACTAAGAAGTAATGTGATAACTTGCAATAAACAATGAGCCACAAGTAAATGATATAACATATAGCATGATATAAATAACTCTGGAAAAAGAAAATTCCTATATTTAGTCATCTTTGCCTCCATGTCGTTTCTGGAGCTTGTTTTTCTCTGACTTCCCTCTCTTACTCTCTTTAAATCACAGACAGATGACGTGTCTGTTCTCAGGCTCTAACAGTGGTGAGCCTTGAAGAGGGCTGTTTATGTTTATGTATACAGTAAAACTGCAGACACACACACACACACACACACGCGCACACATGAATTCATATTCAGAGTTGACGGCTGAAATATTTTTTTCATCTCCTTTTTGTAGCCCCTCTTTGAATAAACTTAACATGAATTACAGGAAGCCCTCTAAACTTGAATGGTTGCCATGAGGTTTAGGAGGGAAAATGAGAAAAAAAAACCAACAGGGAAAAGCGCCCAACCCAAAGAAGCCATAAAAACCATAAGGATATGAACTTGAAGGAAACAGAAATATGAGTTTTAGATTGTGGGGTATAAATTTCACAGGAACAGGCTACGAACCCAGGAATCGTTTCGTCATCTCTGAATAAAACCTTCTTTCAGATCAACAAATTATGACAAGAACCTTGGATTGCTGGGCAGGGCTGCAGTAAATCTATCTGCTTTTACACCATAGATTTACAACAGGAATACCCAGTGGAAAACCGCTTCACTCCATCAATCACACTGTTCAATCCTCGTTTTATATTATTAATCCCAGGAAGGTGTTTCAACTGCTTCTATGCTCCACTTTTACACAGTTCACACACATTTACACCGTAAAAGCCTTGTTTTTGATTTTCCATATCTGTCCAAACTTTGTTGAACCTAAAATTAATAAAAATATAAAACTAATGCACCATGCTGAAAGAACCCTGGCTAATAGTAAATTCCACATATCCACATCATTTCAAACCAGACATGGGTCCTCATCAGTCCATTTGGCATGCGACTACATAAGAAATGCTTACTAAGAGTAAAATTCAATTTGTGGGTGTCCTTATTTCACTTTTTAGTATTGGACAAATCCATCACAGGCTTTGGATAGCACTGTACACATATTTGTGGCCCTTTTTTTGGTAGATGATACAGAAGTAAAGTCTTACTATTTTCCATTTTCTGTGATCGTCTTCAGACAGCAACATGGCAGAGAGATATAACCTTTTTAATTACTGTAATTAATTAATTAGCTTTAGAGTTGCGGGTAGGGAGATTTTGTGTCCCCTCAGGCAGAGCTTTGCTCGATATTTTCCCCTGTTTCCATCATTTACAGTCAGATAAGTTCAGCTAAGCTAAGCAAACTGGCTGTTATCTCCGGCTACATTATTACCAGGCAAACATTTGGTCTTAATCTTCTCTCTGCAAAAGAAAACAAATAAGCATTCAGAAAAACTATGAACTAATCCTTTAAAGGCCTTAAAAGGTTATTACAGAGAATTATTTGTCCGTTTACTGCAGGGGTCTGAATTATTTTCTTCTCTGCAGCTGATGCTGACCTTTAACCTCTGGGGAGTGAGGAAGAGTTTCCCCTACGGAAGATCAATATTTTACAGAAAACCATTTTTCGGTATTCCTGCTAGATTTTAGCACCCAAAAAGTGAAACCTGCACTCACACAAATTTCATTCAGTTCCGGCTTTAACTTGTTTGTCTGCGGTCGGTAGGAAATCAACTGTTCTATTCTAAATCATAACACGTTACACAAACAGAAACACGTCATGTCCCAAATACCAGACATCAGCACTGACAGAGTCATTTGATTTGTGACTTAAATGCAAAACAAACTGACTCACTTACAAATGTTACAATACAGGGAGACACACATAGTTTAAGGACATAATGAAAGTAATTAATTCTTCACTTAGTGCTTATTTTGTTCACTTTGTCCATTGCAAATCAACTTACTGATGTGAACACTCATGTGTATTATCACCACTTTTGACCGTATGCCTTGCAAAACAAGGGTGCCAGAGAGTTTGGTTGAGCTTCATGCGTCATGTGCTAAGAATGCACCATCCATCCATCGTCACAGTATCTTAACAGTTTCCTGTGTTTTCTCTCTTGGCAAAATCCTCCATTACTGCAGCTTTCTTCCATGAAAACCTGCTTGCAATAATTAAGACCTGCATCGACGCCCACAGAATGATGGCTGATCCTCTCCTGGAGAGTTGGAAAGCTCGACTGATCCGACAAGCTCAGGGGAAAGCGAGAGAGAGAGAAAGAGAGAGAAGGAAAGCAAGAGGGGGACTTACAAACAGAGTTTGATTTCTTTCTGCAGGTATTTGGAAAGGAGAGCTCCAGGGATAGGAGGCTCTCATTTATGTAAACTTTCCACTGTAAAAAAAAAATATCAAGGAGGAAGAAAAAAGGACTACTTTAATTTCAGTTTGAGAATACTGGAGGAGTTGCGGTGGAAAGTCGGGGGCAAGTGCCGGGCATGGTTTTGATTAAACATTATGAGGTACTGCGGGGAGAGCTGCCAGAGCATTTGCACGTTCTTAATTCTGGCCGTCAGTCAACACTCAGCCTGCTCGTATACCTCAGAGGAGGAAAGAGGCTAAATGAGAAAACCAGATAACATGAACATTACACAGACACGGTATTAATCTCATTGGTGAATTCAAACAATGCTGTGCAAAAACTCTCATGACAAGGGCCGTTAGTAAGCTGCTCTGGAGCTTTCTAATGGATCACAGGTTCTTCCACAGCAGAGGAGTTTGCCTAAATAATAGAACTGTTGATTTATTTATTTTTTTTCTTTGAGGGTTAATCTCAATAATCTAGTTTGAATTTGGTAGACCTGCTAGTCGAGGTAAAACGAGCACTTAAACACAAAAGCCCGTGGACCAGATGTCATTACCTGGATAGAATCAAGGAATGTAATGTATTGTACAATTTTATACAGCATTGAGTGTTGAGTAATAAAGACTTATTTCATGAATCTGTATTTGTGGTAGCTGTTTTCAGAACAACCTTGCACCAAAGCTGCCATCTGTGATTGGCTGTTGTTAATTTTAAACATGGTGAAAAATGAGCTGTGAACTGAACTTACGAATATACCCATCATGTGGTACTATATATAAGTTAGTGTGGACTTTCTTTCTAAAGAGTCGGATATTCAGTGAAGAATAGGAATAGTAGGAATTAGAACAGAGCAAGAGACAGAAGCCGGTGCTAAGGCAAGAATGAAGGCAAGGCATGTGAGTCAGAAGAGTTTTATGTTTTATATTCACTAACTTTCAACAATCCTCTCCACCTCATGAGATTGCATCATGTTGCAGCAGTGGTTTTGATTAGCTTGCCTTGTGTAACATTGGCTCATGTTCCTCAGTTAGTGCTCTAATTCATCTATTCATAATATAATTTCCTAACGTTATTAAAATGTTGCATAACGCACCCTTAATCATACAATGGGAGATGATTATTGATTTTTTAGATTTAGATTTTTTCTTGAAACTTTCAGAGGTTTTTTTTATTCTTCTAATTTCTGAAATCACAAAAAATTCAGCAAAGTGGTCGGAGAGTGAGAGATTTTCCATTTTTAGACCTTGTGTTTTACAGTCAGTCAATTCTTATGTCTATGAAATGCACTGTGCTAATTGCTTTGACAAAGCCAAACATTTGTTTTTTTTTACAATTTTGCAAATAAGATAATACAGAACAAATGGCGGCAACTTGTAATCTGTAACAATTCCTGGAGACTCAGAGGCACCAACAGAAAGGAAGGAACTGTTTTCATTGATGCTGTCTTGGATTGAAAGCATCACAAACATGCGCTGCACGTGTCTTCATGTGTGTTGAAGTTGCTGCCAAACAGTCGCGACTTCCAAAGGAGAATCTGGAGATTTCCACTAAGCTTCGCAAGTGTCCTTAAGATTAGGTTGTCTAGATCTTGATTTTGCTTCCGTTTTTCCTGCTTGTCTGCTTCAGTTTCTTCCACTGTCTGTTATGCAAGGTTGGCTTATTGAGAATGACAGGCTGATGATCAGTGGAGGTTTTTCTTTTAGACATGTAACTGTGTTTACATAAGGCTGGCAGGATGTTGGAGCTTGGGCAGAGCAATGAAAGGAAATTCATTAGAGTTCAAACAAATATAGAAAGCCACATATGACTTCAGATGAGCTCAAACCAGTACGAGGATTAGTGGGAATGCGGCAACAGTTGTGGAGTTTTTTAACATAACCCAATTTGTACAGGACATACGTATGCCTCATATAAGAGTAGATGTCATTAGGGTACATGTTTTCTACATCTGAACACACTTCTCATTTCTCTAACACATCTGCTTCGTTGCTACGTGTCATGTTCCTCACACATTTCTCCCAGACAACCAAATCTCACCAACACATCGTGAGGCCTGATTGTTTCTCAGTATGACACTCTCTCATATCTCCTCTCAGAGGGCTCCACACAGCCTGCCGCTGAGTTTTCATATTCAGTCCCCCACCTGCGAGCTTTTCACACAGCTCACTGCTGATCCTGCACAATCCTAATCTCCCTGTGTGTTAGGAGGGAGAGTGATGCAATGTGATTAGTTTGACCAGAGAGGGCATGCGTGTGGAAAAATGCGTCCAGAGAAGTTTATTTTTTTATTTTTTTGATGAATTATAATTTAGTGCATTAGGAAAGCTCAGTGAAGTTTTATTTAAATGTCCTTAGCATTTAAAAAGTTTCAGTCATCTTTGTGTTGTTTGTTTGACATTTTGATTGAACTTCTGGATTTACAAATGTCTGCCATCTAGCTCCAGAAATGTCACCTGACACCCATCAAAGCCAAATGTATTTCTCTTTTTGGATCAATCTATGGATTATTTAATGGCCAATGAGATTAGATTAAATAAGACTACACGTTATTGTCAGATTCCTCTCAAACTGAAATGTTACCGGGCAGATTATAGTCCATTCTAATGTATATATCTGCAAAATCCCAAAATGTTCATAATGAACCATCCGCAAAAAGTTCACTGACAACATATTTTATTTACTCTTCCTACAGTCTCCTTTAATGGTGCAAATAGGCACGGTTTATGTTTTTATGGTTATGTTTATAGACCTGGTAAAGATTAGGAAAAGGCTGTGCTGAAGAAGCCTAGGCCAGCTTTTGTAACTTCAATTTAATGAAACATGAGACCAGAATACATACAGCAATTTACACCTCCCCTAAAATGTATTATTTAGTAGTACATAAAACAGGGTTGAAAAACGTATCCTAGGAGTTCTCTTTAAAATAATTGATAAGAATAAAATTAATAATAATGCTTGGCTAGACAGGATCATTATTCATTTCAAACAGGCATAAATTTACCCGACTTTCATATGGGAACATAAATAAGAACGTAGTAACAGAGAAGAACATATGTGTGTGCGTTTGCCTTATGAGCATTCTTGTATTTTTATATGTGTCTCTCTCACAATGGAAGCATAGCTGACCTTGTCTGGTCTCCGAGGTGAAATCATTGTGCCCTCACAGGCCTGCACCTGCTAACCAAGCCTGTTCCATGCAGAGTCTCACGAGATTGAACATTTCATCACACTCAGTCGCTTCAATAGAAGCTGACACAATATCTTTTGTTCGAGGAGGGAAAACTCATAACCGAGAGTGGAGGTCACTCATTTGTTTAGAGGCTCCTGGGGACTTATCTGTGTGGAAGGAAATGAGCTGCTGTCAGTCAACAAGCTGCGAGTAGCCTCACATGACATACGTGCAGATGTAAAATGTTTATAAAAAATGAATTGTATTTTCAACGTGGTGCTGCTTCTCAAGACATCCTGAATTTGGCTGCTGTTCAACATACAGTATACTATGGGAGGATTTAATGCAGGAAAGAGCTCTTTTTCCTCAGAAGAGTAATTAAAAACTATTTTAAATTTAATAAGGAAGAGTAAAAGAGCACAGCATGCTCATAAAAGTGGAGGGAACAATATGGGTTTTTGTGAAATATTGGAGACACAAGACAAACTCCACCCAATATGAAACCTAACATTTCCTGCTTTTGCTTAAAGTGAAGTTACACAGTAAGGCATTTTGAGTTATGATTCATACACTAAACTTATATTCCACTTATTCTGTATGTTTTTTCCTCCACCTCAACTCCACTAACAACTGCACACCAGAGCCACAAAGAAACAGCCCGACCATCTCCTGTAGGAAACATTGAATCTGAAGAAGACAGGCCCGAAATTTTGGGTGCAGAAACCACACTGAAAAAACATAATCCCTCCCTGAGTTAAAAAACAAATAAGGATTACGATGGCTACCGTGTCTTTAAAGCCACTGGAAAATCCAAAGGGCGTAAAACAACCTTCATCCGGATGAACTACTCACGGTTAAGACTGCTTTGCTTTCTCGTTCTCATCTCTTCACATTATGGGAAACACTTGAGAGAGAGAGACGATACCACTCTATATCAAATACAGAGCTGCCGCCAGAAAACTGAGCTTAGATAGCAATACTCAGCAGCTGGCCTGAAACAGTTAGCCTAGTCACAGTCTGTTTTGAGATTATTATTCATATAAATCAGAATATATTTAAAGGGTTGTGCATTTAAGATTTTTTTTATTACTGGAGAATAGCCAAAAAGTCACACATTTTGTACGAACTCTCAGCCGACTCTTGGTCAGGAGTTTATGACGAGTTATGATTAAGATTATGATGTTATGATTATGCATTTTATGTTTTTACATTTATGTTTTTGTACTGATTAAACAAATGAGGTGTCTTGTGTAGTGAAGTTTAAACATGCTGGTAGGTGCTTTGTTTTTACCTTTGGACAGAGCCAGGATAGCTGTTTCCCTTTGCTTTCAGTCCTTATGCCAGGCTAAGCTGCTGTCTGTAGCTTCATATTTATAAATATTGATATTTTCATCTAACTTTCTGCAAGAAGGCAGCATATACTTCCAAAATATTAAACCCATATACTCATTTAAGTCACATAATTGCAGATTGTATGAAAAATAAGTAATGTGGATGTGTAGCAACATATCTAGTTTAATTTCAACAGTTTAATCTAAATGTTGCACAGTTGTTGTACGCTGTGATTGAACTTACATACAGTGATTAAAGTGACAAGATTGAGTAAAACTTTACCAAATCAATGTTATTGTAGATTTGACTAAAAGTCAAATGACTGAATTATTCAAATGTCACTTTTGTTTATTTACATGTCAACCATCAAATTAACCCCAGTCCTATGCTCCATACATGGAAAATTGGCCAGTATTGTACAGCAAGATTCGCGAGCAGCTGTAATGAGTGCTCTGCTTCATGTTCCTTTGACAGCTAGTGGAACTTTTGGGGTCAATTAGGAAAAACAAATACTAAGAAAAGATAAAAGGGTTGTATGTGGCCTTGACTGGCAGAACATTTCTGTGGAGCAGCAGGAATGCTAGAAAATAAATGAGAATCCAAACTTAAAGCCAAGATCTTAAATCTTTTTAAAAAAAAATATTTTTCCACTTTGTTTTCTCACCATTTCCCTCAAAAATGATTCATCTTAGCTGGAATTGAAGCTTTGGAACAATAAAATCCAAAGTTTGAATTTTAATCAATTTCAGTCTTTGGTGAACCAGAATTAAAATGACTCAGTCCAATGTCCATTATTTCTGCTGCATCCCACTTTAAAGACCTAAAGAAATAACTCTTGAGTGCACTGTGAGCCAGTTCATTTCAACTGGTCGCCATAGCTACAGTAAATTAGTGAAACACACAATACTATATCAAATGAAAAATCAACATGTCTGATGTTGTACACGTCCCTCCTCCTTCTCCTCCTTTCCCCTCCGTTTCTCCCCCCCTTTCCTTCCTGCCAGGTCATGTCAAAACCTGCTTCACATCTGGCCTGACAAACACCAATAAAACAGGGCCCTTTGTTACAGGGGTGGCACTTCAATAACTCAATTGGTATGAATCTGATGAGGGGAGGGGAAAAGCCCAGAGGCTTACCAGATATTTCCTGAGGCAGGAAGGGAGAGAAGTCATAAGAAGGGAGGGAGAGATAGCTCAGAATGAAAACTGATAGGTAAGAAAATGGATAAATGTTGATGCAACTGTAGCTGAAACGACTCTGTAAGCCTGACAATGAGCAAGATTTAAAGAATGTGCCATGCAATTAAATAAAAACATACTGACTAGAATGACGTGAGTGAGAGAGAAAATTAAAAGCAGCTTAGAGGGAGACACAAAAAGGAGAACGATAGAAAGCAAAGTAATTAAATCCGACAAGGAGATGGGAAGAGTTACTGAAAATAGCTAAACACTCCAAACACACCCTTTCTTGTTGCTATAAGTGGGCATAAAGAGGCCGGCCATGGCCTTTTCCTGCCAGCGGTCAAAGGTCACCTGTTGAGAGGTGAAAGGTCAAGGGGAACAAGCCCTGCAGCAGTTAAAGTTTAGAGAGGAGCTTTGTGAGATAAAACTGAGATGGAAAGACTTTAGAAACATCATGAGAAGTTCTGAGGGCAACAGTTTGATGAACAATAAAGAAAAAACGAGTCAGACAAATCTGTCTGTTGAGTATCAAGTGCTTACCACGTGCAGGAGTGAAGGCAGCGCTGTAAAGTTTGAAGCTCACGAGCTTGTAGGTCAGGATGGTGGATGTTACATTCAGAAGATCAGCGTTCGCAACTGCAGTTAATTAGTTTGCCTTTTTATTACCACTTAACCACAATCATTCCCTTCAACTTCAAACAAGTGTTTTTGTTGCCTAACCGTAATTAACCATAGTTTGTTTGCCAGAATCCTAAAGTTCACCCCATCCTAGCCATAACCTAACCATGAAAGATATTGTAGAAAGTGGCCAATGTGAATGAATGAATGTCATTGAACATAACCCAGCGTTTGGTGGAAAGTTAATGATCTTGTGTGGCAGTATGACTGTATGAAGAGACAATAGTGTGACGTGGAAGAAAAGTGGTTGTGTAATTGTCGTTTTACCACAAGCTCCAAGTTCCTAGGCCACTTAGTCTGCTGAATGTATCTTATTTTTAACTCGTGTCCATAAACTTAATCCAGTATTCTTGTGAAAACCCAATGTAATCACGATGCAGCATGTAAGGGAAACTTGAACAATGATTTTCTTAAACATTAATAAGTTACAACATCATAAAAAGGTGATTCAGTCTAAACACGTTCCATTACTGATCACAACTTCTTCTGTGTCCACATACACTTAAAACTGCCTTACGGCAACAAACAGTGACTCAAAACAAAACATCAGCAACTAGAAATGTAACCTTATCTTCATCCACTATTGAACATACACACACAAACAATATCAGGACATAAATAACATGTCAGCATAACAACATTTTTTACCAAATGTGACTTAAGTGAGATAAAAAAATCTAAAAAGACATGCCAGCTTTACTGGGCCTAAGAGAAGCACTAGTGTTTTCAACTTGGAAATAATATTATAGAGAGTACAGTCTAGACCTGCTCTGTAAGGAAAGTGTCACGAGATTTGTTATGATATGGAGCTATATAAATAAAACTGAATTAAATTGAACTTGGAATTGAACAGCTAGCATTTTAGAGTTTTAGGTAATAAACAAGGTTTAATTTGACCAACTTTTCTAAATCTATTGAATTAAAATCACCCAAAATGGAGTTCATGCATGTATGATTTTTGTCTCTTGCACATTGTATGCATGTTTGCAACACATGGTTTACAGACTTCATTGTGTTGTATTATTAGCCTCATCTGTTATGCTTTGCAGGGAAGGCCTGAAAAAGGCGCAAGTCTCTGCTCTGTGCAGTCATGTCATCTCCTATCACAACATGACCCTGCCTGGCCCTGAGGGTCTATTGTTGTGCTGCAAAAATTCTGGAAACCCACAGCCAGTGCTTCAAGGGGCAGAGTTCACGGCAACAACACTCCTCCTCCTCCCCTCAGGTTTCATCTTTTTTTGCCCCTTGCTCTAGTTTTCTTCTTCTTCTTCTCATACTGCATCATTTCTGCTTTCTACATCATCACATTTCATTTCTCCCATTAGTTACAGCAGATCAAAAGACAGCAAGAACTCCAGTCCACATACTTTTGGAAAATGTTCTAAATCTCAAAATTTCTAAATGTTTGTATCAACAGTTTCAGTGTTTAGAAAAATGTTGGTTGGTCCTACGTTGTGCTGTGTTTTTTTCATTTAACTTAAAATTCTGCCTCAGAGAACATGGATGTCATTAAGGGCCATGGGTAAGAGGAGACCTTTGAGCTCTATGGGCAAATGAATGGCAATTAAAGTAATTTAATTAAACCTTGTATTGCATTTCAGAGAGGAAAAGTGCCTTCCACAGCTTTATCCACTGTATTTTTCTCATGAGAATAAGGAATATGAGCTCACAACCCAGACAGGCTGGAAATCCATTTTAGAGAAACTACAAAGTGAGCCTGCACTGTGTCTTGATTCAGTTCACCTCTTTAGGTGATTCATTCTGTAAAAGCAGCAGTCACACTGACACTTACACTTACACAACACTTAAGTGACCAGTAGTGTTCCTGTTCAATATCAAAGGTAAGTTAAACTGGACATTTAGATACAGAGACAGTTCTTTGGTGCTTTAATTCAGTCTCAAAAGTTTTGGGTTATTCAAGGCCAAAGTTAGTTGTTACATCTGTCAGAGCAAAAAAAGGAAGTAGCAGTTTGTATTACTTCCATAAATAAAAGCAAGTTATGTCTATTTTTCCAGATCAGATATGCATTACTTCAATGCATTACTTCCAGACTTCTCTATGGCTCTCACCCCCAAACCCATGGTTCCTATTGAAGTCCTTAAGAGTGTGTAGTGTGTATATTTATAAGAATGTTTTCCTCAGAATATAACAACCTGGAAATAAGAATTTCTATATTTTTGTTACCTTAGAATGAGTCTTTTATATCTACAGAGGGGGCAGGTCCTCTTACAAGTAGTCTGCCATGTTGAACGTCTTGTTTCTACAGAAGCCCAGAACAGACAAACCATAGTTTCACCATCACGCTTGGAATGGTAGGGTGAGGCGAAGGATATCCACTCGGTTGCTGCAACTTCACAACTAGATGCCATGAAATTCTACACACTGGACTTTTTAAAGCAATAAAATAAAGAAACAAAACAAACAGCTCTTCATTTCCTGTATTTTTTCTGTTGGTGTTTGTTTTTTTTTTTTACCATGACCACGGTTATTCATTCTAACCTTTACCAAATATACCGTAACCATGGCAACGAAGGAACCTAATCATTTTAACCCAAACCACGATGTTTCCTTAACCTTAACAAAGTACTTATTTTAACATAAACCACCATTTTCCCTAAACCATAACCAAATCTTAACAATAGTGTTGTAATGTCATAAAACAGATTTATTTCATCAACAGAGATGAAAGATTTTCTGCTAATTACGGCACGGCATCAGATAATACCTATGTGTGTTATTGTAGATGTCATGGACAAACAGCATATTTTGTTTAATTAGGAGGATTCACTGAGACTGGGCCAAAGATGAGACACCAGGACATAAAACTTTAGTTCAGAAACTCCTTTAAAGATTAGAAATGCATCCCGGAAAAGGTCCATAGATCTGTGCTTTAAATGAATGCCAAAAGGTTTAGTGCAATCGTAAATGATTTCAAACACTCCGAAGTATGTGATTCTCTTTTAACTGAGACATCCAAACTCTTTGTGCCAGAATTTGCTCTTCAGAATAGATCAACGTCCAAAAGATATAAACCATGCTTTTGGTGTGCTAGCAGCTGTAGTAAACATACTTTCTCTATCTCTCGTTGGCCTTTATATATTACCCAGGTATGTCAGCATTAAAAGATATATTGCAGCACAAATCGGCTGCATATGGAGTTCATGGCTGTAATATGATAAGTTAGGTACAGTATATACACAGAAGTATATATGCGCACACACACACACACACACACACACACACTGAGCCGGGGGGTTAAGAGGTTTGTAGGGTCCGTTTAAACCATTATCAAGTCCAACAATCTGTCTGCAGTCGGATTTCACCCCATTCACTCTTTCCTCCCCTCTCTTTTCTCCGCTCACTCCATCTATCCACCCCCAGCAAGCCCTGGCTGCTTTCATTACAACCAGATTGTTCAAATAAATCAAGCCTCTCCCCACTCCAATGCCTTTCTTTTTTATCGCCGTCTCTTTCTTTTCTCTCAGCACCCTGCAGCAGTCCATGGAAGAAGGTCCTTAAATGAAAAGCACATTTTGGGGGTTAAGGAGGGTGATGGGCTGTGAAGTTGGGGTTTGTTTGACTCTTTGTTGTTCCATAAAGTATGTTGTGCATGTACTGACTGCCTGTATTGGCCAAGTTTTTTGGGTTTGTCCAAAACCTGAGATTTAAATAGAACAGTGTGTAGGATTTAATGTCATCTAGCAGTGTAGCTGCTAATTACATCCCTATTGCCTTACCTTCATCTTCCAGATATGAAAAAAAAAATAGTTATGGAATTTGTGAAAAGCCCTATCTAGAGCCAGTGTTTAGTTTATCCGTTCTGAGCTACTGTAGAAACATGGCAGTGATAGACTGTGGAAGAGGAGCAGCGGTGTCTGTAAATGTAAAAGACTCTAAGGCAACAAAAACATAGTTAATTGTATTTTCAGGCGATTATACACCAACCAAAACATAGTTATGCATATTATATTCCATTTCTGCCATGTTCTGGAAAGAGACACCCCTAAATCTGACACACAGAGGTGTGAGCAGAATGGCATGTGTGGGTGGGCAGTTAACTCATCTGGGGGGGCAGAAAATAATACCTGAAAAATCGGTGGAAAAACACTACAATTGAGGCCTTGAGACGAAGGTTTGCAGAGAACTATATACAATTTGTATACAGAGGGGGTGGGTGTGGACCCTTTTAGTTAGGCCTGCATAGAAACAGCCATAGATGCCACCATAGGTTTGCAGAGAACTATATACACAACGAAATAGGAACAGGAATCTAAGTTCTTCTTCATAATATTCACTCGGTGTCTCGCTATGGGATGCAGCCTCCTGCAGCCCTGATAGAAGCATTTATCTCAATCCGCCAATCCTGATTGGCCGGTGAATGTGTTCATCCGCGCCGCACCCAGTAGTCCCATCTACTATATATAGTGTGCGCGGATAACATTCCCCTAATTCAAAACCTCTTCTCACCTGAGAACTTATCTCACGTCAGAGCTTTTCGCTAGCTTAACTGTCCACCAGACGGATCTTGCTAGCTTCCGTCACCGGACGCTAGTGTTGTGCTCTGGCTTCTGCCTTGTCCGTTCATACCAGACCGGACCGGTAAGTATTCTTTTCCGACCCCTCCACGGCGGAATTCCTCTCGGCTCCCCTCCACGGACGCTCGAGTTGGTCGAGCTAAGTTAGCACACCAGCGACCCCCTCGACCCCACGCTAGCACACCAGCTAGCCACGAGCCTTTTCTCCACTAGCGCTCCAGCTTGTTGGCGAAATGGAGACCACTAAAAATCCTCACACCAGAGGAGACTCTCGGCTCTGTTGCTGCGGGAACAGAATTTCAGGGAGGGACACCCACCCGGTGTGCAGTACCTGCCTGGGGGTTGACCACGCCAGGTTAGCCCTCGAAATTCCCGGGTCCTGTGGACACTGCAAAGTGTTCACAGTCAAGAGCCTCAGACGCAGGCTAGCCCGCCAAGCTAGCCTCGCAGACCGTGACCCGTTTCTCCCCACCGCTGACCTAGGCGCAGCCGCGGAGGAAGACGAGGTCATGGCCGGGGAAGTTCCGGAGACTGGCTACGACTGGGCCGCCCAGTGCGAGCAGCTCCGAGCTCCCCCGTTTCCCGACGCGGACCGTGACCCGTCTCTCCCCGCCGCTGACCTAGGCGCAGCCGCGGAGGAAGACGAGGTCATGGCCGGGGAAGTTCCGGAGACTGGCTACGACTGGGCCCCCCAGTGCGAGCAGCTCCGAGCTCCCCCGTTTTCCGAGGAAGACGTGCTGGAAATTGGCCTCACAGAGGATGACGATGACGCCTCGTTCCTCATATCAGAGGACGAGGGGGAAGACGACACCTCCGTGGCCCCAGCCCTGGCTGTAAAGCCGAAGCTGCCCGAGTCTACCAACAGGGAGGAAGGCGGGGTGAGCTCTCCAGCTCCCCCCCTCCATGTGGACCTGCTCAGCACGTGCAAACGTGCGGCAGAGAAGCTGGAGGTCCCCTGGCCGGCTGCAGTAGCGGAGCCCACCGGGTCCCGCTATGAAGGCAAGCGGCTCGCCCTGGCTCGTAGTGCGGTAAAACAGCTTCTTCCCGTCTTCCCCGAGTTGCTGGCCGAGCTGTCCAAAACTTGGAATTACTGCCCGTACAGCAACAGGAGCCCCATCTCGGGCGCAGCATCCCTCGACTGCGAGGCGATGGAAGCCCAGGGTCTCCTCTTGATGCCTCCGGTGGAAGCCCCCGTAGCTGCGCATCTCTGCCCGGGCAGCACGAGCCAGCTATCTGCAGCCTCCTCCAGGCGTCCGACGCTGCCAACCAAGCCCGAGCGGTTCCAGTCTGCACTGGCCGAGAGGGCGTATAAGGCAGCCGCCCTTTCGGCCAGAGCTCTCAGCGCTCTCTCCATCCTCACTGCCTATCAGGCAGAGCTGTTTGGGGCATCCGCTGACGAGCAGGACCCCGACGCGTGGGAGGAAATGGCAGTCATCGCCGACTTGTCCCTCCGCATACAGCGCGTCTCAGTCCAGGCCACGGGCAGGGTGATGGCGACCCTCGTCATTCAGGAGCGAGCGAGATGGCTCAGCCTCGCTAACTTGACTGACAGGGAGCGGGATGACATACTAGATATGCCAATTGTCCCGGAGGGTGTCTTCGGCTCTGCATTGGCCACGATGCAGCAGCGATGTGAGGCAAAGAAGAAGGACAACGAAGCCCTGAAACTTTGTCTCCCTCGTAAAGCACCCACACCATCACCTCCAGTGCAGCGCAAATCGTTTGCTCAAGCTGCCTCTCAGCCGCCGCACTTCAGGGTGCCGAAGCGGCCGCAGCAGCTCGGTCCGCCGCTCCCTCCGAGGAGAGAGCCCGGAGCCGGCTGGCACAGAAAATCTCCTGCCTCGACCGCAGTCCCGCTGCCGCCGCCGCCGGCCGCCACGGCCTCGGTCCCCCAGGCGAGGAAGAAGAAGAGAGCGGCCTGACAGCCTTCCTCTCTTCTGGTGGAGCATCCTGCCGTTCCCCGTTATGCAGGCCCACCGTTCTGGCTTTTTCGTGTGCGTCCCACGCCGCCGCTGCCCACCCCAGAGCCGGTCCGCGGGAGGAGAGACATCACCTCGGAGGTTTGCGCTGTTGCGCCCCGAGCAAAATGTCCGCAAGCACACACATACACACATGTCCCCAAACGTGTGAAAATAAAAAGAAATCTGTCACAGCCAGGCCACGAGCCGAGGGTGCAGATAGCAAAAAAAGCCAAAACGAAAAAAAAAATACCCTGTCTATAAGCAGTGTGGCCACCAAGCCCTCTGCGGCTCTGCCCCCGAGATGGGCATCTCCATCCCCGGGGAGCAGAGCAACAGGCTTCGCCGCTCCTGCGGCGACGCCCAGGGGTTATTTCCCAGCTCTACCGCAAGGGGGCGCCACAGCACCGCTGTCGGGACCTCCCGTGATGGAGCAGGGGCTGCAATGCGCTTCTCCTCTTTCTCTCAAGTGGGAGAATTGGAAAGCAACCGCAGCTTCACCGTGGGTGTTACGCACGATTTCTCGGGGATACCGGCTCCAATTCGCCGCTGTCCCTCCCCGTTTCTCCGGCGTAATACAGTCACGAGCACAGGGAGAATTAGCTCGAATCTTACAGGAGGAAATCCTCTCTCTGTTAGAAAAAAGAGCCATTTCTGTCGTATCTCCCGAACAGAGTCTGTCAGGTTTTTACTCCAGATATTTCCTCGTTCCCAAACGGGGGGGGAAGAGGAATCCGCCCTATTCTGGACCTGCGGGCCCTGAACAAGTTTCTGCGGAAATACAAATTCAGGATGCTGACACATGCGGCACTGTTGCGTCTAGTAAGACCGAACGATTGGTTTTCGTCCGTGGATCTGAAAGACGCGTATTTCCACATTCCCATTTACCCCCCTCACAGACGATATCTCCGATTCGCCTTTCGGGGGGTGTGCTACGAATATCGTGTGCTCCCATTCGGGCCTGTCTCTCAGCCCGAGGGTTTTCATACGGTGCACAGAGGCCGCCGTGGCCCCGCTCAGACGCCGGGGCATACGGCTGGCCACATATTTGGACGACTGGCTCCTGCTGGCGCAGTCAGAACAGGAGGCCAGGGTTCACACACGCATTGTCACGGAACACCTAATAAATTTGGGGTTTGTGATAAATATGGAGAAGAGCCAACTCTCTCCGACGCAGGAGATATGCTTTCTAGGATTATCCCTGCGCTCCGTGCCATTCACTGCTCGCCTCTCGGAGGAGAGAGTGAAAGCTTTCAAAGCGTGCCTCGCGCTTCCGTCGACGCAGGTCTGTCCAGTTCAGACTGTGTCTCCGGCTGCTGGGTCTGATGGCTTCAGCCATCCTCGTGACCCGCCTCGGTCGTCTTCACATGCGGGAATTTCAGCGCTGGGTCGCTTCGCTCAGGCTGGATCCCGTGCGTCATGGCGCACGGTGGATAACGGTCACAGCAGACTGCGTGATGGCTCTGCGCCACTGGCGGGCCCCATCTTTCCTGACTCAGGGGGTGTCCATGGGCACTGTCTCGTCCAGAAAGGTGGTCACCACAGACGCCAGCCTATCCGGCTGGGGTGGCATTTTCGAGGGCAGAGGTGTGAGAGGACGCTGGAGCCAGGCTCTCCAACGCCTTCATATAATCGAGCTCTCAGCTGTGTTTCTGTCTCTGAAACACTTCCTTCCGTTCCTCTCGGGCCGCCACGTCCTGGTGAGGACGGACAACACGACGGCAGTAGCGTATATAAACCGTCAAGGGGGGTTACGCTCTCGTGTGTTGCACACTCTGGCACGCAAACTGATCCTCTGGAGCAGTCTGCACTTTCTTTCCCTGAGGGCGACTCATGTCCTGGGGACCCTGAACGCAGGTGCCGACCTGCTGTCCAGGGGCGCGCCGATGTACGGGGAATGGATGCTGCACCCGCAGGTCATGGAGCAGATATGGGCGCGCTACAGCCGCGCCAGAGTAGATCTGTTCGCATCCAGAGAAAACGCTCAGTGCGAGCTGTTCTTCTCTCTACGCACTCTGGACGCTCCCCTGGGCGTAGACGCACTAGCGCACGCTTGGCCGCACGAGCTGCTCTACGCGTTTCCTCCACTGGCCCTGATACCCCCCACCCTCGCCAGGGTGAGGGGACACAATCACAGGCTGATCCTGATAGCTCCACACTGGCCAGCGCTGCACTGGCTAGCGGAGATACATCAGATGCTGTGCGCCCAGCCTTGGCAGCTGCCGGTGCGCAGGGACTTGCTCTCGCAGGGGGGGGGGGGTGTTCCACCCGCACCCGGAGCAACTGCAACTGTGGGCCTGGCCCGTGAGTGGTTCAATCTGACCACTGCTGGTCTTCCGCAGAGTGTGGTTAACACTATACAAAACGCCAGAGCTCCATCCACTAGGTCTCTGTACGACTCTAAGTGGAGAGTGTTTGAGCGGTGGTGTCTCGAACGAGACCACATCCCTTTTCAGTGTTCTGTGCCAGCGATACTGTCGTTTTTGCAGGACCTGATTGATAAAGGAAAAGCCTTTTCCACGGTTAAGGTTTATCTGGCGGCTATAGCGGCCTGCCATATAGGATTTGGGGACAAAACAGCGGGCCAACACCCTTTGGTGTGCCGGTTTATGAGGGGCGCGCGTAGGCTTCTCCCTGTCTCCAGACCACTAATACCTCCGTGGGATTTAGCGGTGGTTCTGGAGGGGCTTAAAGGCCCCCCATTTGAGCCATTGCTGGGAGCGAGTCTCAAACACCTGTCCCTTAAGACGGTGCTGTTGCTGGCTCTCGCCTCTGCGAAGCGAGTGAGTGATATCCACGCGCTCTCTGTGAGCCCAGCGTGCGCTCAGTTCGCCCCGGGGAACACACGTATGGTTCTGAAGCCCAACCCGGTATTTGTACCTAAGGTGGTGGGCTCATGTTCCCCGATTGAGCTCGCAGCGTTCGCCGCTTCTCCTGGAGAGCAGCGAGCGCACATGCTGTGTCCGGTTCGAGCTGTGCGCTCTTATATGGACAGAACGCAAAACATCAGGAGGAGCGATCAGCTGTTCGTCTCCTGGGCTGAACCCCGAAAGGGACAGCCGGTCACAAAGCAGCGCCTCGCCCACTGGGTGGTGGAGGCTATAGCTTTGGCGTATACGAGCAGGGGACTGCAGCCGCCGGCGGGTGTGCGTGCGCACTCTACCCGCGGGATGGCCGCATCCTGGGCTTTATTTAGGGGAGTGTCTGTTCAGGACATTTGTTCAGCAGCGAGTTGGTCCTCGCCTCTGACTTTTGTCCGGTTCTACATGCTTGACGTGTCAGGGCCGTGCGTGGCTAGCGCGGTCCTGGAGTCCTAACTGGAACCCATGGACCCTCCCCACTGGCTGGTACTTGTTCGATAAGCTGTCTGGCAATACGGGAGCTACCATATCCCATAGCGAGACACCGAGTGAATATTATGAAGAAGAACGTTTGGTTATCTAACATAACCTCAGTTCTTAGAATAATATGAGCGAGGTGTCTCGCCAGACGACCCTTCTTGCTGGGCGGTGAGAAGAGGTTTGCTTATTGAATTAGGGGAATGTTATCCGCGCACACTATATATAGTAGATGGGACTACTGGGTGCGGCGCGGATGAACACATTCACCGGCCAATCAGGATTGGCGGATTGAGATAAATGCTTCTATCAGGGCTGCAGGAGGCTGCATCCCATAGCGAGACACCTCGCTCATATTATTCTAAGAACTGAGGTTATGTTAGATAACCAAACGTTCTCAGGTATTTTAATTTCTTTGACAAAAGCTCAAGCTACGGACACATGCTCTGTGTGAGCTCAGTAAATTTTCTCACGGCGTTGTGCTTCCTACGAGGGGAGCACTGACACGCCCCCTATTCAAACGAACCAACTGGAAAGCAGTGGCCGCGTTTGTGATAGTGCAGTA
Organism: Collichthys lucidus; assembly: GCA_004119915.2. Lineage (NCBI taxonomy): Eukaryota > Metazoa > Chordata > Actinopteri > Sciaenidae > Collichthys > Collichthys lucidus. Next base: position 19,058,690 of record CM014080.1, on the reverse strand, counting down.
GCAGTAGGGGTATCGCGCACGCAGACTTCGCTATTTTGAAGCATTCTGGTTAGAAATTCCTAACAGATTACAGAGGGGCATGATAACAACAAAAAAGAAATGAAGTACACTTTGCAGATATATACTAGCCTTTATTTTAAAATCACCACCAGCATTTATTCTATCAATACAAGACACAAACCGAGGTCATAAATCGTGGCCTTTTTCTGGACAGTTTTCTTTGGATGGTCAGGGCAATTCTCAGGGGGGCAGGGGTTGTCCCTGGGGGGGGGGCACACTTTACTGTAATCCACTGATAAGCCACAAAGTGTGTCTTTGTGTCTTCAAATTTCTTTGAATATTAAGAAATATATAGATCGAAAGAGGGATGATGTCCTCTAAAAGTGCTTTCCCAGCTCATCGTGTATCGTGCCTTTGACAGGTTCAGACAGCATGACATTGAATGGTATCATGTTACTTTCTGAGGTAACACGCTCTTACGTGCACTGATTTATCACTGGTAAAATATGTTTGGCCTGGAGAGCTTTTCAAGCATTGCCCCTCAGAAATATACTGTTTTTTACATTTTTTTAAAAAAGAGAACAATTCTATTTTATTCATTTCTTCTATCTGTGATCAGCCCTAAGAGGCATGTGGTGATTCAGTGTTTTCATCAAGGTTTCTTTGGCAGTCGAGGAACCATGGGAAAGAAAGTCTCACTTATTGCTTTTACCAAGCAGTCAACCAAGAATGTTTCCTTTTATATCACTCTGTACTATTATGACATTTTATTAGGTTTATATTTACTTTTGTATTCACTACCCACTGTTTTTGCTGAATCCTTAAAAAAGAAATCTCCCTATCCTTACAGCCACAGTTATAGTATGCCATCTGAGGCCACACCCTTCGAAAGTGCTTCTTGTTTTAGCAAACGCACAAAACAACCAAACAAAAATGTTTACCCCCTAGTAATTTTCTGAGGAATTCACAACGATGATCTAAAAAACCCAGCACTGTGGACCGCAGCGGCTGCTGTTGGTCCTGCAGTTCTTTAGAAGAATCTCCTTCATTTTAATCGCCTTTTCATTAGAAGCTTAAAGGGTGTAATCTGTGAATATATAATTAAGAATTTGTGTCAACTTTCTTGGTATGTTCAACTGGAAAACTGTTACGATTTTGACCTCAGTAGTGGTGTCAACTTGCCCGAGCGGTCCGGAGGCAAAACACAAGGGAATGATTCTCCAGGTGGTAATGTATGTGTGTTTATTCCACACATACAAAATCAAACACTTTACAACAATAATGATGATGATAACAATCCTCAAAATCCAATTCTCCAATCGCCTTCCAATACCAACTCCACAACTCACTACCCCAACAAACATTTCTTCGTCCCTTTTATCTATTTCCCCTTAATCACCTGACTAATTAGTTTAAACCATTGATAGGGGTTTTTACATATTTACACATATATCAATAAATCCTAAATATTTACATAAATACAATGTATACAATGTAGACACCTATTTACAAACCCATATACCATTAATAAACACCAACAAATACATACACATGAATATATGAGCATGAACCTATTTACATAACCCCACACAAACTCCCCTACTCCCACTTCCCACTTACTGCTGTCCTCCAGAACCATACATAAGGGCCACGTTCCCCGGGGACCTGTTTGGACGTGACCCCATGTGCAGACAGAGCAGCAGGTTGTGGTAAGTTTACCTTTGTTACGCCCTAGCTCAATCCACAATATACTTTAACACATCTCCTATGCGTCCTTCTTACAATATGTGCATGCATATGGGGGGAACGGCGAGCCCGTCGTTACAAGTGGATTGTGTTTAATTCATTCTGGGTCTGATTAAATCTATCTAAGCAACTTACTGTTTTAATCAAGATAAATTTAAGGAGGCTTTAGAGTAGAAGTCCTGCTCTTTTTATCTTATCTTTTATATTACCAACAAATACAAAATGTATTTCAATTCGCTCTGACATAAGCATTGACGCAACCATTGCTGTTTCAGTCATACCACGCACAAAATCAAGTGATTTTACTGTGTAACCAATGTGTTGATTTAATTGATTTCACTGTGTGATACAGAGATATGTCAGCCCCCTTTGTCATTTTGCAATGTATATTTGTTCTGTTTAGACTTGTTATACATAGTTTTACAATGAAGAACTGAAGTAGTAAAAGTTAGCTGCACACAAGTCTTACGCTCATTCAGCTGCAGGCTATGCTGAGGAGAGGTGTGCATGTGTAAACTTGGTCATGTGAAGTTTCTGTACTGATATTTTTTTGCGTTATGCAAAGAATAAACCCCCACATTCTTCATGTCGCAGAGTTTAAAAAGAGTGGAGTCAAGCCAGACTGGCTGAAGATGCACAGGTGCAGTTTTACATATACGCCACATAAAAAACGAATAAGGAATTGAGAATTGATCATGTAGACTAGGAAAGGTTAACCACACTGAGATGTGTATAGCAGAAACTTTGACATGGCATGAAAAGCACAAGTGTAATGAATAACATAATGGCAGCATGCTGTTGAGGCGTGTCGTTCCACAAGCATTCCCCTGGAATTTTTACATGATGCCTCACAGTCATGGGTCTGAGACACTTGAATGACATTTAGCCATAATTAATGTAATTAGGTACAGCCGCGCTTTTCCCGCTTTGGCAAATCAAAGGGGCCATTAAATACATTTTTCTAGCAGGGCAGGTCGATTTATTAGAAAGTCGGTCTGCACTGTATGTCAGAACAGACATAGCTGAGCAGTGAAGTCACTGTTGTTTCTTTTGGTTTTCTATGGATGCTGATCCAGGACTGTCCATTTGATTATATCAGAATTAATAATCTAAACATTCACTTCAAGTAAAGGAATGATGGAGGAATAATAATAGATTTCTACCCTGGCCAGTTATATTTTGTTTTTGTATTTCTATTAATTTTGGACTATTGCACTGTTTTCATAGCAATTCACTGTGGGTATGTAAAAAATGCCGAGTCAATAGGAAAACAGCCAATAGCTAAAAGCAGCAAAGCCACGTAACGTCAGTTACTTGAAAACTGTTTTTGTTTTGTAATATTTTCCACTGGCATCTGTTCTTGGCTATTAGCGGAAAATACAGAAAATGACCTTCATCCACAAACCAACATAACGTCATAAAGTAATTATGTTGTGGTTGAGGTTGTGTATGGGTGTAATGAGGTATTGAGAGATACAAGCTGTGTGTAATCAACTTCTGTTGTTCCTGGAAATCCTCTCTCGGCTATAGATTTGTCCTATGACAAAACTCTTGTGCATTTAAAGCTAAACTTATCAAGGCCTCACTATTGAGCATGACTGCACTATTTTAAAACCATGAATCTCTTAAATGAGGCACAGAATCACAGGCATTTAAACATTAAGTCAATTTAATACTGTTCTTTTTCTCAACATTGCTTCTCTGGCAAACACATATACAAAAAATGTAAATGACAAACAATGAGGAAAAAAAAGAGAGACATGTTTCCCTAAATAAACAGGGACGGTTCTGTAGCATGTTGAAAATATTTCAAACATTTCCGGGCCCCTCTCACTGTCCAAAGCAATACAGAGAGTCTTCCAGTTGATATATTGAGGGAGAGCAGATATATGAGCATCTGTGTCTGTGTTTAGACTGGAATATTGACAGAATGAAGAAAGTAGTGAAGCCAAAAAAACGGTGAGTTGATTTTGGACAGTGGCTGGAGTGTAGTGCATGGAATCAGTTATAAAGCAGACAAACATACTGTCGGAGTGGAAGAAGAAGGAAAAAACATGAAACAAGTACACACACCTGAACAAACTAAATGATAACACAGTTACCAAGCATTCAGCTTTAGATAACCAGAAACCAAGAAAGGTTTACTAAACTGATTACATTACATTTCATGTTTCTTCATTTTTCTGTTAGTAATGTAATATAACACAATGTCTTGTGAGGCAAAATAAAGACCCTTTTGTTCTTGAGCATGTAATATGACACTACAAGTTGTCAGTAAGGCTGTGCACCAATGTTGCTAAGGCACGTCTCTGTAAACCTATTTATACTTTGCGATTTAAGATTCGCTCCCATGAAAGAAAAAGACTTAAAAAAGAAAAGTAAAACACTTAAAAGCTTGTGACAAACTCAGCCCCAGACAAGAGAACAAATACATCAAAATGGTGCATTTAGCCTGTACATTTCACAGTCTGGTTGGCTGTAAACAAACGAAACACCAAACACACACGGCAAAAATCCTTGTCGACTAAAACACAATGGATGGTAAGAGTGGAGCAGATGAGAACCAGCGAGAGAATGTGAGGTAACAAAAAGCTACAGGGGGACACCGTCTAGACTATATCTGAGAAACGATATGGTCAGCAGCGCCGAGAGGAAACTAGTGTCCAAAACTCACTGACAGCAAATTGCCATCAAGCTCTTTGAACTTTCTTTCCTTTCTCGGCACGTGTGTGCTGCTTTATAGGAGGGAGCTCTGTGGCAGAAAGGCCTTTGAACAAAGTTTTGGGCGGTCTGTGGTTTATCCCTATGTAGAGCTGGCAGACCTGGACACAGACAATAAAATGTCTGATACTTGACAATTACATTCACTTGGTGAGTTCCTCAGAGATATTTTCATGGACCTCATACAAATATATTCTGTAGTTGATGTAAAGATTTTCAAATTAAAACGCTTAGTAGATTTTTGATTAGCGTTGGTTGGTTTTGGTACTGGTCTCAAGAACATAAGCTGGTATTTACTTCTGCACTCACTGCAAATAGCTCTGAAAGGTACTGGCTATTTGTAACCTAAAATACAAAGTTACAAAATCCATGATGACTTGAGCAGGCTTTTTCAAGGGAGGACAATTAATAATGTTTCAACTGACATCAACAGCAATACTGAATGGACATTAACAGCAAAAAGCAGGATAAAAAATACAAAAAAAACACAAAACAGAATATCATGATAAAAGCTAGACAAAACAGCCTTCCTGTCACAGCACATAGCAATACGGACAAAGTCCATTCTCAATGGCTCTTCATTCAGTCCATTTTTTCTTTCACAGCAAATTTATCTCCCATGGAGCAAAAAGCTTTGGGATCTGTGGGGAGAATTATGGTAGACAGCTGACACTGAAGAATCTAAAATCCACATGTGAAGAAACTTAAAGTTTTCTTTCAGATTAGATCATGTCAACAGCAAAATATGACGTTCAGACAGCTTTTATGGTCATCAACCTATTTCTAGCGTACTTTTTCAAAGTTCTGTGTTATTGCATTTCCTTGTGACCATCAGTCTTGTGGCAGTTCATGACTGGGACATTGTAAAGGAAAAGAAATATTTCTTTTCAGTGCAAGTTCTTTTCATAATCCACATGAAGCAAATAGAGTTTGTTGAAAACCCATTTTGTACTATAAGTTGTGGCCGAGTCATCACACATGTGCGACCACTGTCTCACTCCAGTTCTGTAGCCCAAACGTTAGGGCATGTTTCTCCATACTCTCCCAAATCCAGCAACATGATTACAGCTCATTCACATAGTCTCTTTTATACAAACAAAGTGTTTTTTTTTGTGTGTGTTTTTTTAAATGAGCCATCGATTATAGTTGTGTCAATGCAAAAAGGCACTTCCGTTTTCAGTCTGCTACTGAGACCCTTTTAGTCAATTGCACTTAGTCCACTTGGTCAGGTTTTATCATCATCAAACTCTGCAAGATGACTTTAAAACCACATCCTGATCATTGTCCCACAGTGGTTTAGCACATTTCCAATATGCTGTAATCTTAAATTCATCATTCAGCATCTCTTTATCAAAAGTAGATGATCCAGTTTGTAGTGTTATCACTTGGACAGCAACGGATATTAAGTGCCACTTTTCAAATTGTGGATATCTGAAATTGGAATGAAAATTAGATTTTTACACACTATGTGAGCCATAGCAGGACCTCACAAGTCCGCATGGGCAAGCCCACTCTCTGCAAATTCTTTCCAAGTGTTTGTATTTTATTGTATCTTAGAAATATGATGGCTTTAGAGATGCTAGATTGTTATTTGATGGACAGTGTCCTTGCATCAAAGGTACCTCATAGTCCAAACACCCATTTCGCTGTAAGGATGGAGGTGGCTGAGGAGTGTGACAGCGATCAATCTCAGGCTGTTTGTGGGGCAGTGTACCATTTCCTCCATTCTCCAGACAGGCCTTTATCCCCTCCAGTTCCATGGGATCCGGATCAGCCGGGCCCAGCTCCAAATCCTGTCCTCCTCTTTCGCACACAAATGATTGTCCCAGCCACCACAACCAACCCCAACACAAGTGCCAGGGCAGCCAAGGCTGGGATGAGAGTGTATGTCAGAGGGCTTGGTGGGTCCACCCAGTGCCCTGGGAGTGTCTGTGCCACCCCTTCAGTGCGAGCCTCTGTACATGAACGAGTTTCTACAGAGGTGTTTGCCCTAGAATTGATTTTTTCACCCAGGGGACTGGCACAGATGGAGTAAGTACAGTTTGGTCTCAAACCACGTAAAGTGTACTCAGGGTAGGATGCCGGTACACTCAGGATAATGGGGCGGCGGTCAGGCCCTGAAAGGTTACGATAGGTCAACCTGATGCCACGGATGTGTGGGCGTGTCTCGATGAAGCGGTGCAGGTCAAGAAGGATAGATGTGGAGGTCACCTGCCGTGAGCTGATGGCATCAAGTTCAGCGGGAATCACAGGGGCAACTACTGAAACCTCTGTTGCTGAAGGTTTTGGTGGCTCGGGGACCTCATCCACATTTTCGCAGTACAGGCCAGAAGTTTCAGTGGGACACAGACAGCTGAGTTGACCCTGTGGATCAAAATTACAAGTGCCCCCATTGAGGCAGATGTTTGGTGGGCAGATGTGTGGCTCATATTCCCCACTAGTCGAGCTAGGGGAGACTGGAGGTTCTGGCGGAAGGGGATAGGAGGTTTTTGAGGGGACGGTTTCCTCACTGGGTGGAGGAGGAGGAGGAATAGCATTTGTATGGGTGGTTTCTGGAGATGTGGTGGGCATCTGGGGAACAAGAGTACTTCCAATGGGGGAGCCAATCAACACTGTTGTGGTAGGTGGACACCCAAAATCCTTTTGCTCCAGTGCTGAAAGCATCTTCCCAGCATTAACTAGAGGGAAGTGACATCTGGTTTCCTCAGGCCTCCCAAGAATCACTTCCTTTTCATTCAGCCAGGCAGGGAACCAGGCTAATGGACACTTGCAGTTAAATGGGTTCTCAGCTGCTGTCAGTTGTGTCAACCTAGGGAAGGTCTGGAAAAAACTCTGGGGAAAACCCTGAAGATTAAGTCCACTAAGATCCAATTCTTGAAGTCCAGTCAGTTTCTGAAAGTCCTCGACTCTGAGCTCACCCAATGAGTTGGCAGCTAGGCTGAGCTTGATCAGCCCCTTGAGGGAGTCCTGCTTTAGAGCCTGGGGCACCTCGGTTAACTTGTTTGTGGAGATGTCGAGCTCATGGAGGTTCCCCAAGGAAGCTATGAGATCCTCATCAACAGAGGTAAGTCCCAGAGATGCCACCTTAAGGGCTTCCAGGTGGGGAGTCTGAAGGTCTGAGGGTCCTAGGGCTGGGATGTTGTTGTAGCTGAGGTCTAGAAGCAGAAGCCGGGGGAAATTAAGGGATGGTAGAGAAGTAAGCTGGTTTGCTTGGAGTTTGAGTTCTAGCAGCATCCCTAAACTTTCAAAAGCTTCAAAATGGATGCTCTGAATGCGGTTCGCATGGAGATACAGCCTCTCTAGCTGGACCAGCCCAGAAAAACTGCCTTTAGTAATGTGGGTAATGTGGTTAGAAGACAGGTCTAAGTTCTTCAACTTCGACAGCATTTCAAACACACCGTCTGGAATCTCTTCCAGCTCATTCTGGCTCAGATCTAGCATCTCCAACTCTCCCAAGCCCTTGAAGTCATCTTGTGACAAATTGTCAATACCATTCTGGAAGATGTAGAGATTTTGGGTCGTGGTGGAGACACGAGGCACAGTGTTGGAGCGACGATTAATGCAGAAGATCGAGTCCCGGTTAGGGCAGCTACAGTCTGTCGGGCAGTCTGAGGATAACACCAGACCAGGTGAGAGGAAGACGAGCAGAAAGTAAGGCAGCATAGTGATGACAGTCCTCAAAGTCTGAAAGACATAAGATAGAGAAAATGACTTGTGTTAATCACCATTTGATGAGCTGGTCATAATTGAAGTGATACCTTTGTGTGTGAAGCATTGCGAAGCTTTACAGTAAGAAATACACTGAGACATAAAACAAACTGTAAATAGACTTTTAATAGATGTAATTACTCAGAAATATATGTAAGTTATGTAAGAAGTCTTTTTTCTTAATCTAATTCTAAAGCCTAAACCTTAGCTTCCATACACACACATGCGAATAAACAAATAGTAACACAGACTGTGCCATCGAAGTGAATTTGCTGTTATATACCCCTGATAAGCAGACACCCCAGGGATCAGAACCCACAGGCAACAGCCCACCCAGGGTGACCCTTCCCAGGGTAAGTGAGAAACCCATTCAGCCTCTTTTCTGTGTTTATGACACAGTCCTTAGCCCGTGAAACCCAGTCTGCAGTAATGGAGCTGGACGGCTGCACCACACGGCTACTACATACAAACATACCCAACGCAAATATGCAGTGAGTGTGATGGCATACTCACACACGTACACACTCAATCACATCTTTTGACATATATCTAAATCATGTTACCGAAAACATGGGTGCCACACACAGGAATGCAGGAAATTGGGAGTATTCAGTTGGGAGTATGGATATGTGTGTGTTAGACAGAGGGAGAATGAAGTTGGTTGACTTGCAGTGACAAACAATCCATCAGCTTAAGAAATCTGATCTAATTTATCTAGAAAATGAATGTGTGCATGTGTGAGTACTAAAAATTCAACTCTTGATATCACTCCTATAGCAGGACTCAGCTAGTCAGTATCAAAACAATGACATCACCTAACAATGACAAGAATTGCTACAATGTAACTTTGAGTGCAAAGTTTTATCAACCAAACGGTCAAACCTCGAAACTTCCCTGCCTCTTCTCCAACTTCCAATCTTTTTATTATTACCACTATGTTCTGTCACTTCACTGTGCAAAAAGATTAAAGATTGTTTTCTGTTTTAGCCGTAGCTTCTGGTAGAACTGGATGGGTGTTCAAATTATATAGATTATATAGAGATGAGAGTAAAGGCTGCCGTGTGTGGTCAGAGCAAATTATCTAGTACCATCACAGGATCAAATCTGGAGACTGTGACCTTCAACTCCAGACCAGTTGGAGCCCAAAAAGACCAAGCCTTTTCCAGCTTGTTTGATTTCATCAGGCTTATTCTGGATAGGTTGTTGTAGTGCGAAACATTCCAACAGTCATACAGACTGAAACTTGAGAGTGACCTGGCAACAATCAAAGGGTTCAACTCAAGGTGAAGCATTTCAAACACTTGGATATTGTACCATCTATACCACGGAGTAAGAAAGTAACTTATTTCTAAACTAAACTCTTCAGAAGAACAGGGAAATGGTGTAGTACTAGTGTAGTGAATCATTTTTGCACCAGGCTGCATCTTTGACCTATTGTCCGCCACCATCACTTGCACAAAATGCAATACATATCTCTGCACCACTTTTTATTCCTTATTTCCCCTCATCTCTCGTTCTCTCTACCCTCTGACCTGGTTTGTGTTACTTGTGCACTCCTGCTCTTTCCAAGGCTGAGGTGGAGTGAAGTTGTGTGGAAACCTAAGATGTTTTTATTAAAGTCAGAAGCACACCTTCAGTCCAATGTCTCTGTTTCTGTTCTACCCTGTGTCTCCTCCATTTACCCCCTCTCTCCTCATAACATAACAAGTCAGAGTCTGTCAGCTTGGAAGGAATTTGCAAAATTCCCTCATAATCTGTCTTTATTAAGCACAAAAGGAAGAGGGGGAAAGGAGAAGGAAAGAAAGTAGGAGAAGGAAAGAAAGTAGGAGAAGAGGGGGGGGGCAAAGAGGTTAAAAGAAGTGACCGAAATAGCTGAGGTAAAAACACAAAATTTAAACACACACCAAAATCAGGACTTTGGGTGAAGCTAATATAAACCAGAAGCTTCCAAAGCTCATAATCTTGACATAGGGCATCAGTGGCACATTTGGGAACAATCAAACCGCTAATCTTCAAGTCACATAGTGGACAAAATAAGCCATGCTTTAATTGGTTAGTCTAAGAATACTCAGCATGTTTCAAGAGCTTTTTTTGTGTTTTATAGGAAGTAACTACAATATACTATATATATACTAACACATGGGTTGCAAAACAATGAGGTGGAACGCAATGGGAGTGTGTAGGATAAATTTCTCTCAATATGCCTTGTCTTGTTGACATGTGATCTTTGCCAGGCAAAGTTTTGTAAATCCGTTTACAATTAATTTGCTTCTCGTTGTTACTTGTTGGTACAGTGTCATTTTGTCAGCGCCAAAACATAAAAATGGCTGAAAAAAATCCAAAGATCCAACAACAACAAAAATTTGCTACCAACTCCTGAAATATTTCACAGTCTAGGATTTATAAACCAATTCATACAGTGTTTTGAAAATGGTCACATTGTGGTTCTACCACATATAACTTATTTTTATATTATTATATTTTTTTACAGTCTAAAGTGTTTTTTATATTTCTTTAATATTTGAGGTTTAAACAAACTGCATTGCAAAACTGCAACAACCATTTGCTACAGTCTAGAAACAAATCCTAGTTAATTTTTAGTTTTAGTTTCTGCTATGAATAATAATTTTTGACTGATTCTTTCTTTCTTTCTCCACAAGTTAAATTACCTTAATAAGATTTCTTGAAACGATGTCTCTTCCTTCTTACTCAGTGAAACAACTTTGGATGTGAAAATATTGCTTATGAAAAACTGATTGTGTGTGTGTGTGTGTGTGTGTGTGTGTGTGTGTGTGTGTGTGTGTGTGTGTGTGTGTGTGTGTGTGTGTGTGTGTGTGTGTGTGTGTGTGTGTGTGTGTGTGTGTGTGTGTGTGTGTGTGTGTGTGTGTGTGTGTGTGTGTGTGTGTGTGTGTGAAATCTCCCCATCATACTTGTACAAGTTGCATATTGGACTATGATTGGCTTCCAAACTCACAAAATCCTACACAGTGTGTATCAGAATGAGGAATGAAGAAGAACAATGGTCATCACACACACACACAATGACTAATAACAAAGTATTAGTGGTATGACAAGACATATGACTGCTTTTGTCTGAAGTGGAGTCTGCTCCAGATCTGTCTTTGTGTGCTGTCACTTAATGTTTATAGAACAGTAACAGGGTTATAATAAGAGCTTCTTGTCATTCCTTTAAGGGTGCTGCTGGCACACTGGCTAAGTGAATAATTTGATGACAGTGAAGGAGAGGAATGAATGGAATATGAATAAAAATAAAAGAATAATTGTGTTTCAGAGAAAGGATCTCTGTAGGATGGCTTTGCTTTTGACAATTAGTTTAATTCCTATTACCGTGTGTGTGTGTGTGTGTGTGTGTGTATATATATATATATATATATATATATATATATATATACATACACACACACACACACACACACACACACACACACACACACATATATATATAAACAGTGTATCTTTTGTTGTGGCTTGGCTGTGTCAGGACTTGCACTGCAGATGAATCCTCCCCCAGTATGTGTCAGCTTCAGCCTCTCTGCAAGTCTAATTCAAGGAAATGCACTGTCAGGCGCTACATGCAGCTTGGGTGGTGAAAGAGAAAACACCTTCAACCACAGAGGATAAGGATTAAACCTTCATGACAGCAAGCATCCGCCCTGCTGAAGCATCCTTGTTTAGGAAACTGAATACTTTCATGCTTCAGGGCTGCTTTGCAGCTGAACCTGACCTCTGACCTCTGTGTGCATAGGGGTGGGACAAAAGTTTTCATCAGAAATTGTTCCTAGTTTAGGGAATTTTAGTTTTGTCTTGGCAGAGGTGATAACATCTTCATGATAAATATCACCTGTGAATTCCTTCTTTTTCCTATTTTTTTTACAATATGTAGTGACATATCATTAATATATTGTCTATGTACGACCATTTTTTTCCACACTGTGGACAAATGATTATATTTTGCATAACTGAAGTTTAATTTCTGGACTGGATTTAAATCTGTTAATGTAAAAAGTGCTTAATTTCAGATTAACACAGCTGATTTTGTCCAAGACTCTTATAATTATAATAACGTATGATAATTATTAGTAGAAATATTAGTAGAAGTGTATGCAACAGATTTGTGACTGCTAGTCTATATGTTATGCTTGTGACACCTTTGATGTTTGAGTTTTGACGGTTATTCAGTTGAGCCATGTAAAAGTCTAAAGCTGAGGGCAGAAAAGTATTTAATAATAAAACATTCATATTGATAACTTCGATCACAGCTGCTTCATACACACCTCCTCTATTTTGAAATTGTCTCTGCTTTTCAAAGTAATAGCAAGAAAAGTGGGAGGGAAACAATAATGCAGGAAGAGATGAAGTGAAGAATGAATTACAGCTCAATCTGTGCCTGCTTTTTTTAAAAGTAATTCTCTTTTTGGCTCTCATCTTGGCCCTTTTCTGTTGTTTGATAAAGACCTGGTTACCCACATCACAAAGCCAAGAGTGTGCCAATGTACCATTTTAACCATAGCAGTCAAAACATGAGGAGCATTTTCCTCAGAGTTGCAAAACCAGTTCACCTCTCCTAAATTCATAATTAAGTGTGCCAGAGTTTTCTGCTTCTGTTAAGACTTCACTGCACGCAGTATATCCTCAGCTATTTGTATGAGCGAAGATAAGGCCGCATGATAAAAGCAAAACGTTGCTGTCAAAATGACATGAAACAGGTCAACACGCACCCAAGACCTGCAGAGCCGAGGCACAGCCACACACACACACACACACACACACACACACACACACACACACACACACACACATTCCTGCACATGTTCGCACCAGCAGACACACACACACACACACACACACACAAACACAGCGTCTACAACACAGCTGGAGTCTGTTACCCACAATACACTGCAGTCATCTCTCACTGTGAGACAGAATGAAAGGCCCACATAAACCTTTGTCCTCCCCTGTGATAAGAGAAAGGTAGAGAGGCAAAAAAAAACAGACTAATAGATGACAAGTGTGAGAGGTAAACTCAGAGTACACGAGAGAGAGAGAAAGAGAAATTTGGTGTCTTAATAGCTGGTAGCTGACGACTGCCTCCATTCATCCAAAATCTGCTGTAAACAAAGCCCAACTCTAAACTTAAAGTGCATGACAAAAGCCAGATATGACCGTGTTGTATATTCTAGCAAACTGAGGTGGAGGGAGTCCTACAAAATACTGTAACAACTACAGTACTGCAACTCGACTAACTATTACTTAAGTAGAATGTAAATAAAAATACAACCCCAGCAACAATCCCCAGCTTCCGACATTATCTAGGGCGACCCGATCTTGGGTTCAATAGTAACGGTTGTCAAGATGCTACTGGCATTGGTATTGACTGGTAACCAATTCAGTGAAAAAAATTAATACATACACTGTATTGCTTTTACAGTCATTGGTGTGTGTACAATTCATTTTTGAGGGATCTGTGAAGTAAGCCTGACAACTACTTTTAAAAGCTAATGCTGAGCCCTGAAACATATTGAATTACTGTACTTATGTAGCAGCACCACATGAAACACTGTCCTTTTGCCCGTATTCATCGAAATGTTTCCCTCGTTATTCATGTCAGGGGTAGGCACTGAGGCATCAAAGGAAAGCAGTATCTTGCTAGGTAAGGAGGCTTGGTGTTATTAATTTATTTACACTGCGTGCCAGCGGTGAAGATTAAAGAAGTCACAGAGGGAAACTGTAACCACTGATGACAACAACAACCACAGTGTCTGCAATAAAAGAGCAACAAGGGGAGCTGTGGGATCTTTTGTACAGGTATAACCTGTCCCTATACAGTTGCTTAAGTCCTGCCTTTTGGCCAGTGTTAGCTGGGATTGGCTCAGGAAGAACATCAATTATTTAGTCTCTACTGCAGACAACAGTGGTTCTAACTTTAGTTTGCTTATATCTTATACTAACTTTTCAACATTTCATGTCTGGTGTGTCTTTACTAAACATGTTATAATGCACAAACAGGTCTGCTTTCTTTTTTCTCATTTAAAAAAAATAAAAATCCCAAGTATTAGAATTGACAATCTAATCACCACTTAAAGCACCACTTACAGACTAACTATCAATAGAAAATTTGATGTAAATGATGTACTGTGTTGAGTGAAATCACCATGGCAATGACCTTTAATCACCCAAAGTCAACCAATAAAGATTTCCAGGATTACCACTTTAAGGAAAGGGGGTCAGGAAGGATTTAGAGGGATTGTGTGAGAGGTGAAGAAGGGAGGAGGAGGAGGAGGGACAGTAGAGTCAGGAATGAAGGTACAAAGAAGGAGAGAGGGAACATAAATTGTGTTACTTCATTCCCATGGAGAAAAAAAGGGGGTTGTGAGTTGGTGGTACAAAAAACTTACCTCGACTCCCACACACCCCCGAAACTCCCCAAAGTGGAATATCCTGTTACCCTGTGCCTGAGAGGCTTAACAGTAAAATCAATTCAACAACTTCAATCTTTTTTAAACCCCTAGCCTCGAAAGCTATTGTGTATACTGTGTATACATACTGTATACATACTGTATGTGTGTGGGTTTTGCAAAGTGATGTGTCTGCACCTGCACAAACACGTGAATCCTGAAGACATGCAAAAAAAAAAACGCTTATTACGCTTATTTTACACTTTGATTTGATGCAAATCGATTGATCTCTTCCAGTCACTTGGTTTATTCTTAGTTACGAAACCAAACTGTGAAAAATGAACTGCAGCAGATAAGTTAACAGACGGAGATAAATAATTTAAGTGTGGTTACATCCTGAGCAGCTTTGACAACTCTTGACCTTTAAACCCTGTGCACTCTGGACAATCTGTCCGTCACACACGGTCACCCTCAGCCCGCTGAGGTTGTACTTAAACAAAGCAGTTCTTTAAGTAAAATGTGCCAACAATAATGCTTGAACGTTTAGCAGGTTTACCATCTTTATGCATGTTAACATTTGCTATGTAGCATTAAAAACAGAGTACAGCTGCGGCAGGCGGGAATGCCATTAGCTTTGCAGGCATTTGGTCATGAACAAATATTGGACTGTATCGTCATGTACTGGATTCAGTATTGGATAAACAGAAATGATGGCCTGATGATAAACAGCTATGGGTTTTTACAGTTGTTAAGGTATTTCAACTGAAACCAATAATATAAACCTCATGGTGGTGTTAGAGGGAAATTCAGGGCACCATCAAAGTCAATAAGACACATTGTCTGGAAACTGAAGTCTCTGTGGTGCCAATCCATTAAAAACATGTTGGAAACATTTTGACCTGATCGTGCCGAGAGATAAAAAGTCAGAATGTGAATGTGTGTGCGACATTTATTTCCAATAACTGTGAAAAGCTTTCATCGAAAGGAATGAGCAGGCTATTTTTATGCTATCGTTGTCGGTGACTCACTGATGATCAGGTCCTGTGGCTCAATTTACACAGTGCATACCTGTAAACGTCACGTGAATCCAGACAGCGAGTTAAAACATTCAAAGACGTCCCTGCAACACTTTCCATCAAGCAGTTTGGATCTAGTCAGTGACAATTGGAGAAAATAATGAAATAAAAGTTCAGCGGATGATTCCATATCTCAATCCAATAATCCAAAGAGCTGCTTAGTGTGAAACTTTTATGACGTGAAATAAACAGAGACCGATACAGTCCAACTGCAACAACAACTTCTATGCAGCAGTTAACACTTGGGTGATGACAACTGTTGTCTAGACTGGGCTAGTCTATATTAAGATGAAGAGAGAGGACCACGATTGGAAAACCAAAAGCGACTCAAAGCTGATTTTAAATCATTCAAATAAGGCAGAAGGATCTGTGTTCAGAGCTTGTCACGGTTTTCACTCTAGACAGTGAACCGACTGCATGCCTGGAGCGAGGCTAACAAAGCTAAACCGCCGCTTGAGTCACAATAGGAAAGCATAAATATGTCACAATAAGCACAATGAACCATGTGGAAGGAATAACAAACACACACTAAGTATTAGCATAGAAGTTCAATTCATACACAATCTCCCTCATTGTCCTTAATATCTCCCTCCAGCTGCACTGAAAGCTCGACCTCAGCTCTTCTTCTTTGTGCTTTGATGTCTTTTTCTTAATATTATTGTTCATTTCGGAAAAATGAATATACCCAACCGTGTATTTACATACACGCACGAAGTGAGCAAGACCAGTCACCTCTGGAACAAAATAATAACACGGTGTGTGACAGCCCATCTCCTCCTGTTACTTGAAACTACAGTACTTACCCTTACATTGGCTGCTGGATTGTGATTAGATTTGAGACACGTCTACCACTACCTGCTGGATTTTTCTTCTTTACAGACTGCTCCACCAGTAATCCTTATTCCAATGACTTTGACTCTGGTCCCTCTTTCTGTCTCTGCTCACTAGGGATCGACCGATACGGGTTTTTTGATGGCCGATGCGATACCGATTTTTTCCCCATGGCCCATGGCCGATACCCGATTTCCGATACCCGATTTCCGATACCGATATGGGTTAAAAAAAGTTTAAAAAATGACAAATATTCCAGGTCTCAAGTTAAAAATAAATAGCCATTTATTTATAATAACATGAATAACAGGAAAATGACAATCATGTCTGAAGCCCATTGAGCATTTTTTTTTAAGTGTCTGCTTAATGCTTATACAGTATTATATCCACTTAAAAAGGAATAGCCCACATACTTCGGTGCTTTTATTCATTTTTATTTATTTAAAAAATATATATTAGTTTGGCTTGACACATTCAAAGGACTGTGGCTTGACAGTGGCAACAGAGCTTGACTGCACATTTGAGAAATGTTGGGGATGACACAAAGATTATTTAGAGTAAATGTTTAGGCCTATTTTACAACTGTAGGCCTATATTGTACTTGATATACCATTGCCTTTGAAGCAGGCAGTGACAGTAAATAGCCTGACTTGATCATCATCCGCATTGCAAAGTGAGTGAATGAATTGTAGATTTGTCACTTTTTAAAAAAATAAAAAATGGGCACACCATAATTTGTTTTAGTTGTGGAGAAACAAAACCTCGCTGCTTGCCCCCTGCTTTGTTTCAGGAAGAGGGGAGAGGGGCGGGACAAATCACAACAATCTCCCTTCGACATTGTCTTAGTTAATATCAAATCCCACGCCACCTCTAACTCTAACGAAGTGTACCCTTATATTGCACACAATATGCGTGGCGAGTTACGTTTAGGAGGGATTTAGAAGTTTATTCAGTGATAATCACTCGCATGCCATTATTGCTCCCGCGGTGTCGACATGCACTGACACGGCGCTACCCCATGTGTTGAAAAATATTCCCGTACGTAAGCTAAAGTAGTCTATGGCTTAGCAAGCGAAACCCCAAAACGTTTCATTAGGTCCTGGACTGTTGGGTTCGTTGTGCAGTTATCTGATTACAGCAACTGTTCCGCTCCGCGCTGATCACTTTTTCTCGCTCCATCTGTCTCTCCCTCACGTGCGTGCACACTCACTCACACACACACACACACACTGGGCTGCTTCACCGGTGTTCGCCGGTTTAACTCCTGCAAATGCCGAATTGACAGTGACTGATAACAACACCGACTTCATTTGAACTTTAAACTGCGGGTGATTGCATCATAGCCTACTCTTAGTGTTACAGCTCCCTAGTTTAGGTTGGCAGTTTAAATGCGACGCACTTAAACAGCATTCCCGTTTTTTTCGACTCACTTAATGACTTTCAGGCACACGCATGCTACTGTATGCAGTGCAATGCCATGTGCATACTATGCTGCGGGGGCTGCAGCAGCGTGCATAGCGGGTCTTCACAGAGCTGCCCTTTAACGCCTGTCTGTAAATGACGCTGGATGCGTATCGGCCATGTGTATCGGCCGATGCCGATACACCTAAACAACGCTAATATCGGCCCGATATATCGGCCGGTCGACCCTTACTGCTCACTCCCTACTTGTGTTGAGTTAACGAATGAATAACTGACCACTTGCTGAACAGACAACTTCTTTGTCAAAGCCAGAATTAGCTTCACATACATCCATGTGGCAGTCAAAGGTCAGAGGTCAAAAGTCAGGGTTAGGGCAAGGATCCAGTGTCTGCTTCAAGAATGCTACACTCGTGTGGATGCTTGTTTATGCAACAGCTTCACCTCAGAGCTTATAACTTACATCCGCACAACTTAATCAACCAGTTTTTAGCAGAGGGATGCTTAAATTTTAAAGACAATTCCAATTCAGTTTCAAACAAAAGTACAATCAGTCGGCATGTGTCGTGAACATGCAGAATCAAAACCTCAGCAAGTCATATTTTTTAGCCATGCCCTGACCTGGTTACCTACAATACTTTCAGTCGTTCGGAGAGTTTATCATATAAAATGATAGGATTGCACCAAACAAAGAGACTACTGACTATTAATTGATCACCATTTGACAGTAACCTTGGCCAGCTCCAGGGTTCTGTCCACGTAGTGACACCCTAGTGTTGTGTTGTCTGGTATGGCAGAGATGTCAGTTATGCTGCTGCTATGAAGAAAATGCAAAGTGACATTTAGGTGTGCTGTTGTTGCTCGTCAGACCTTAATGATTGTCTGTAGGTTCAACCAGCAAAATACCAGATCCAGCCTTTTTTAAAACAGTATATGTGTTTAGCTTGAGGTGTTTGTGGGCAAACGCCAGATGCTTTTAACGGAGTTCGGTTTCCTGCCGAAGTCGCTCAAAACAGAACTGCAGCGACAAGTACCTGATACTAGAGGAGAGTGTGTGCTTCTACGTCCACTTCCTCTCTGAGTCATCAACAGACCTTTCTCTCAGCGCAGATCTTGGCTTATGAGACACAGGTGTAACTACTCTCACTGATAATTGCTGCATTCCAGTTTTGTGTTTCGGTGCCAGGACTCCGTGTCTTCTGGCTCACTGACTTATTGCCTTACTGGCAAACTTAAATGCAACAGAGCCATCATTAAAGTTATTAATTGCACCTGTGTTCAGCAAGTTAATAATGGGCATTGTTAGAAAGCTGCATCAAACAAGCTGCATCAAAGAGAGGTTAAGCTGGAACTGCAGTAGTCAAACTACTGTGCAACTGTATCAGGAGTTGTGAGAGTGAAGGGGACTGAAGGGCATGTTAAGTCGTGCTTGCATTTGCTGATTGATTATCAGCTGACTAGTAACATTCAATCATATTCAGACAGGTGTATTTTAACACTTCCTGCTGATTTCTTCATACCAATTGGTTTGTTTGTTTTGGTGTTGTTGATTTTGCAACTTTAACTGATTTAACTGAGAATGTACAAGTTTAATAAGCAGAGGTTAGCAAATGAACTCCTAGCAGAGCATTTTTCACCACATGTAACCATTCACTACCACATAAACGCTAAATTCTGTGATAATTAATCTTTGAGTTAAAGACAGTTTAAGTTCCATGTGTTCTTCTTCAAGTCACAATGTGCGTATCCTTAAGGCCTAACAAACCTGTTGCATGCAACCCTAATAAAACATTTGCTTTGAAAGCTCCTTTGTCAACATCGACTTGTGGTTTTCTTCTTCTCTTTTATTGCCAAATGGTTTCCTTTAACAGCTAAATACAGCTGCAAAGTGATAGCAGCCCTGAATGCAATATGTATCCGTTCAAACGCTTGCAGCATACATGTGTATCAGCAAGTTTATAGAGGTGCAACGCAAGATGCACATCATCAAAACAGTAACACTACTACTACCAACATCTGTGCATACAGTGATAACAGCTTTAAAACAAAACGACACATCTGACAGCTGTGTGCTTTGGTTTATTTCTACTGAAATCCAGTAAATATGAGATAGATGCATGCTGATGTAGATAAAATTGTGTCCATTGTCTACCTTTAATTCTGCACAAACAAGCATAAATGCACTAATCACTACTTTCCTAATGCCAGAGAAAACAGAACAGAGAGCAGAAAGACACAACAACTTTACCTTACTAGAAGACAAATTAACCAACATGATTTGGTAGTTACTTCCAGCACGATTGGGCACACACCCTGACTCAGGAAGACTTTTGGTGACACCGGTTTATCCACAGAAAGTTTGAATGCCAGCGACAAGGCACTGCTGCAGTGTCTGCAAAAAGTCGCGAATGTAAAGGTACGTGTGTGCATGTGTCTTCATTGGCTCCGAGCCCATGTCCTGTCTGTCAGCAGTTAAAAAATAAGCCACCTTTCCACCTGTATTAACCTTCACACAGGTGTGCTAGGAGGCAACTGGCAGTGAAAGCAAAACTCAAACTGTTTTCTTTTCCTTCTCATCTTATCACAAGTACAAATTTGTTTAAACCTCCCTCCAACTTACATATCCTCCAGTTACTCACAGCACGTCTTCTCAGTGCATTTTAAAGTCTTGAAATTAGAGTAGTAAAAGAATCAAGTGTGATATCTGCAGACGAAATTCACTAAATCTTCAATAGATAAGTTAGAAACATCTGTTTATAAAAGCTCAAGACAACGCTGAAGTTGACAGACTCAGTTTAAGTGCATAATGAACTACTGTTTTGCATTAGCTTTTGGGGGGGAATTAAAGTCATGAAGCTACAATAAGGAAACATTTCACCTAGAAGCAGTAAAGTGTATTAGTGTATTACTGGTTCTCCCTCCTCCTCCTTCTTGGATCTGTCAACTCCTGCCCTGTCATCACCTGTCACTCCTGTTTAATGAGCTGTTTAAATCAGGAAACGGCATCTAGCCTGATGCTGACAGGAGCCACAGAGGCAGTAAATATTTTTCTGCAAAAATGTTCACAGAAGTTTTAACCGGCCTTGCTTTCTATGCAGTAGTATGCATCATTATTGTTGCACATCGTAGCTTTATACACCTTTACCCGTCACTCCTATTCATTCCTTCTCCTAACTCCACCCTTCAGTTTCTCCTACTACCTCCAGGCCTTATTAGTGACTGATGATCACCTTTGGGACTCTTACCCAGTAGGGGCCCCTTCATGCTTGTTAGGCCCAGCTGTGAGTTACCAAAGTGTGGCCTCTGGCAAACACCTCCCCTCCAGTTCGTACAAGTCTAGACACCATCATACCATATACCTCCTTTCTAGCTGAAACTTAAGATGAGAACTAAAATAAAGCGAAAGAAAAAACATGGAGAAAGAGATAGTTGGCAAGTAGAAAAGCAAAACTAAACAGAACTTAATTAAATTTGGTCTTTATTTAATTGGGGATACGTCAAAAATGAGAAATAGCAATGTAATGTATCGTATGTAACCTTTTGAGAATTTGACTCAAGCTTTATTGTCAAGACCACTGGGAAACCCTGAAGTACATTTGATCACGTTTGGTTTTCTTTTGTGCACTGACAACATTTTAAAGATATTTTACTGTGCCCGCTTAAGCTTTTGGACCATGATCGGGAAGCAGAGAAGAGAGTTTGTTTTCTGCTCCAGGGCCAGAAGTTGTTGCTAACTTAGGGGGTTGAGGCAGTTGGTGAACAAATCTCAAAACTGCCACGGTTTTAAACTAACCCTATTCTACTCAAATCACCCACACCTGCCTGTTCTGGATGCAGTTACACCGACACTCTCACTCACAGTTGATCTGTACTTTCTGCACTGAGCTAAAGGAGAGGGGCAGCCTGTTAGAGAAACATGGCTGCCAAATGTGTATTCTGACAATTTACTCCCACATGAGCAGTGTTGGGCACATTACTTTGAAAAAGTAATTAGTTACAGTTACTAGTTACTTACCCAAAAAAGTAACTGAGTTAGTAACTGAGTTACTACACTATAAAAGTAACTAGTTACCCAGGAAAGTAACTAATGCGTTACTTTTTTAAGTTAAAAAATGCCAAATAATTTGGAGTAAAGCAAACAACAGATACCCATACAGGTTTTAATGTATTGCACCTCAATGCAATTACAACTGAACTTCAAGCATTTTCTTTACTTACAAATGTAAGCAGTTAAACAATATGACATGTTTTACACTTGACATGCTGCAAATTAAAACAAACTTTCAATGGCAGCATGTTTTCAACCACATACCTCCCTATCATTTTATTGAGTTCTTGCTGTGTGGTAAGTTTTGGGGTGGAAGCTGAAGCAGAAAAATCCAGCCTTCCTTGTTAGCTAGCTTGCCTTTATCGTGGGGCATGCCGGTGGCCACTAGCTTAACAGACGCGTGTGCAGTCGAGAGATGCTTCATTAAATTCCAGTTGCTTACATTTGACGTGGGCAAAGTCTTTGGTCTTAGACACAGTGTGCATGTAACATGTACATTTTTACCTTTTACCTCGACGAGGTTAAAATACTGCCTATACTTCCACCGTGAAAACGCTGTCTTAGACTCAGCCTCGGGACTCGCCATTTATCTGACATGCTGTGTGTGTGTGTGTGTGTGTGTGTGTGTGTGTGTGTGTGTGTGTGTGTGTGTGTGTGTGTGTGTGTGTGTGTGTGTGTGTGTGTGTGTGTGTGTGTGTGTGTGTGTGTGTGTGTGTGTGTGTGTGTGTGTGTGTGTGTGCGCGCGCTACGACCGTGTGTTGGTTTGTGTGTATACCCGCCCACCGGGTGTCTCTGGTTGGCTCAACATGAAATCTCTGCTTTAGCCAATCGTCATTACGTATCCCGCCCTTACCAAAGGGAGAAAAAAAGGCATTCCTGTATGCGAGTTGAGTGAGGTGCCAGTTTCTAAACGAGTAGGTTGGTTCAGTAACGCGAGGTAACGGCGTGTTGGTACCGGTAACGGCGTTACAACGATAGATGAAGTAACTCGTTAGATTACCCGTTACTGAAAAAAGTAACGCCGTTAGTAACGGCGTTTATTTCAACGCCGTTATTCCCATCACTGACCATGAGTCTATGTGAATGGATTCCAACTCTTTTTGTTTGTTTAAGTTTTAACTTTTAATCTTTAAGTTCACACACTTTTCCATTGATTTGCAATGTATGCAACAGTCCTGCATACCTTGGTGGATGTTTTCAGCATATTGCATTAGATTACTGGTATGTGGGGAATCACTTGCAAGCTGTGCCTGTGTAAAAGCATCCGAATGACCTCAATACAAACATGTAAGAATGTGCCAAATACATTGTAGTGCCAAAGCAATACATATGCTATAAAAAGGGCTCACAACTTATTTATGACTTCACTTCGCCTCAGAAATAAGCTACAAACTGCATGCTGCAGCACCTTTCTCCATTGATTAATATTATCACGGGACTTCTGTCTTCACCAAAACCAACTAAGACCAATTTGTGCTGGAAATTTTCAGGCATGGCCGACTTGCACTGGAAAATCAACAACAATCAGTGCTACTATCTACAATCACACGACTCCAGACCTGTCTCAAGATTTGTCTCAAGTACAAACACACCTTCACAGGATGAATGCTGCGTCTGCTGCATCCACTTAATTCCTCGACCAGATGCATATACACAGACACACCAACACATACACAAACTGAAACAGGCTCTCTTCCAACCATCCCCTGCTGCTGGATCACCTCATTAACCCGGTGTTAGGTCGGGGAGTGTGGACGGATTTACTGCCGAGAGAGACTTGTATAGGAACTGCCATTAAGGATACAGACACACACACACAATTATAATTGATTATAACTGGCAAATGGGTTCACCTCTCAGAAAATTCTGAACATGAAAAATCACTAATGGATGCACAAACAGTTAATGTGTGTGTGCATCCCTGAATTAGGATGTTTTGGCGTGTGTCTGTGTGTGTGTGTGTGTGTGTGTGGGATGGGGTGTTTACTTTGTCACTTATCTATTTACTTAAACTCCTGACAGAGCCTTTAAAGTAAACACACACACACACACACACACACACACACACACACACACACACACACACACACACACACACACACACACACACACACACACACTCATTCTTAGGAATCAATTAGTGCAAACTAAGCTGCGTGCGTGTGTGTGTGTGTGTGTGTGTGTGTGTGTGTGTGTGTGTGTTTGTTTGGCTCGGTTAAAGCCAGTGACCTCTGCTAGTTCATGACCCAGAAACAAAGGCTGCATTTTACACAGGAACAGAAAATCCGATTTTTTTTAACTCTTTGTGGTGCACCATCAAGTTTACAAGACCAGACCTGATCCTTGCCATGATTTTCACAGTGTGAAAGCAGCTACAGACACGTAAAATGTGTCCTGTGAGGGCAACTCTGCTGAGAAAGCCTTTGTGTCTGCAAGAAAAAAGGAAAATATGGAACTAATTTCAGTTTGGACAAAGCTCATCCTGTGCTATTTGAGCAACATGTCGTGGCCAGAAAATCAGTTTTCATGCTGCATTTGTGTAGTTTGTTTAGTACTTTTGTTTTTTTAAAAAATCAAAGAATTACAAACCATCACTGACTTGAATATATTATGAAATTATATGCTCACAGATCACTGATGACATCACGTGTACACACAAATATCAGAGCTCTTATCTCCTCAACATAATCAAGACAGAAACCAGGCTCGCTCTCTGTTTGCACTTGCCTCACTATCAGCAGAGACAAACATCAAACTTGTGAACATTCACCTCAAATAAAGGTCAGCTTATTCAAAGTCCTGAGTAACTTGATTGTGAGTCCAACTGTACCGGTGCAAGGAAAGCAGCTAAAATGACCCTACACGTGATTCAGCTGAAAAGCGTCAAAGGTCACGTTAACACTCCGTCTTGCTGTTTGTGTTTGTTTTCTCTTTAGGATTTTTCTTTCTGCCCTTGGATTTCAAAACTTCTTGTTTTTTGTGAGAAGGACTTTTTATTTTTTATTTTTTTCAATAACAAATGATGAGATTTCGAAAACAAGAGCTAGACCAGCGGTATAGAGTTGTGCTGGAATGATGTATTTTTGTAGGCTAAGCCAGTAGTTAGGATTGGATTATTGCAGAAAATAAACTGCATGGTGAACAAAAGTTTATGATGCATGCAGGTTTTATTATAAGTAAGGTACTAAAAAGCTAACGTTAGGTTATAAACAAACAACGCCACAGTTGCATGACTTTTATGTTACCACCCCTAAACTTAAATCGTGTAATTAAAATCTACAAGTGGCAAAGTTTGAGTTTAAGTAGTTTGTATGAGTGAGAGTACAGATAGTATACACTGAAAAATATGTACTTAGTAGTCAGTGGCAAGAGACACATTTTATTATGAGATTTGAATTAAGTTCTATGAATTACACATAAGCTTATCAATTTTAAGATTTTGCAAGTCAAGAAAGTCACAGTCTGTCGTGAAGATGCTAAGAAAGAAAGAAACTAAAACTCTCATCTCAATATACCAACACCACCAAACAACTGAATGTCTATAGACCTGAAAGACGCGTCAAGATGTATCACAAACTGTAGAAACTTCTCCACCACTGATCCATACGTTCTGTATGTTTCAAACCACAATAGAGCTAACCCACCTAGTTTCGTCCCAGTATCTGTTCCTCGTTGCTTTAAAGCTTTACAAATTACTACTACTTCCAGAGCCATGTCGGTGTTGTGTTACCAACACTTACATGGCTCTCACCTTGGCACATTTCATTTCATCCTTGCAAAACAAGGAAAAAAGTATTTCAAGAGGTAAAAATCATTACTAAGTCTGGACCAATTTGGAATTACATAGTCTGTAGGGGTCTGGACTTCACAGATCATCTTACACAGATAAAGATTAGGATGTTCCTTAGTCTTATTAAGCCAGTTATTAGCAACTGTCGTTTTTAAGACACATAAAAGCTTCAAAATTCATGAGTGGGGTATTTAAATAATCTCAATAAATCTCTAATGCATTTGTTAATCACAGACCTAATTTCAGACATCTAACCAAAAACCCCAATTATTCTTCTAGACAAGGCAAACAGAGGTGCAAAAATGCTCACTCATGTCCAGGCTTTAGGACTCATTCCTGCAGCACTCTATTGTGAAATTAGTTTTTACAATGTACTGTATTCACAGAAGTATATACAAGCTGCCAAAACAGTTACATTGTGGTCCATGACAGGACGAAACATCATCACTTCATCACTGAAGAATCAAGATTAGATTCTCATAGGAAGTGCAGCACATGAATCAGTCCAGTAAACATAAAGTCCACATGAAAATAAGTGAAATCCAAATATTATGCAGCGTTATCAACACATGAGCTAGCTCCAAATGAGCTTCACAGAAAAACTAAATCTACTAAATCACATATCAACAACCACAAAAGAGCTTTAACAAAGTGAGTACCAATTGGCTGCTGGTGAGTACTGACTGCGCTATTAACTGGACACTGTTGACCAGCAGTAAATGAACTTGTAGCTATTTCGCAATAGCGCAAATTGAATGTATCTTTTTTTTTTTTTTTTTTTTTCAGTGTGTGACGCAGCCTGTGTCGGAGGCCAGTGCAACATCTTTGGGTGGGTTTTCTATTGTAAACAAATGTTATCTTGTGTGCAACTATTCTGCCGACTTCACCGCACCGCATGTAGATTAACTGGACTGCGAGGAAGTGAAATGTGAAGGAGTTGCGACGCTCTGTTTCACTGCAGACCCGGTGCTGACACACGACTCTGAAAAAAGCCCAGAGGCTTGTAGGAATGTTTGGAGAGGGAATGGGGAGAATTTTTTCATTCCCTCTCCAACATGTTGCGTTTGTTTGGATGGAGTGTGGATGTGTGTGTGCACATACACACACGAAGAAAGTACTGGCCTTAACATTTAAAGGTTTCTTCTTATTTTTGAGTAATTTTTTGGTTTTAAAAATTGTTATTAAGATACATTTAAATCAACAAAAGAGCAAAATGAAAAAACTATTGGATAATCAAAAACACTTATAATAGCCACCAAATTGTTGCCAAATTGTTTTTTAATCCCCACGAAAACAGTTGGATTTAATTTGAATGTTTGAAGTATTTTTGAACTTGAAATGAGTTTTTAAGGAGCTGAAGCCATGCTTCTTTTAGACTTCTTTGAAGATAATATCAATTTCATGGGAAGATTTGTGAGTTTTAACAAGTCGAAGACCATGCTGATGCTGAGCTGAACAACAAGCTGGAGAACCAAATGTTTCTCAGAAGGTGAGGTGAGGTTTAGCCGTGTTAATCACAATCTGTTAGGGGATGAAAGATCTGATAGATCTGAACTCATTTCCACGGATTAGCTTTTGTCAGCACAAACCCAGCTTTGAGTCAACACACACAGATTTATGTACATCATACACAATCCTTTAGTCACATGCATCTTTTTGTTCTGCCTGCCCTTTCACTGTACGCAAAATGTGCAAATATTGAGTCCAAAGCGTCACGTCAGATCAGTTTGAACACATAATAGTGTATTTCCCAGTGGGCCTTCTTGAGTTCATTTAAACTCTGCTTGTGGTAGTGTTGCCTTTTTGAGGGTTTGGTAATCATACAGTTACTGAAGACACAAGAGCATAGTAAACCACGGACACAGTTAAAACAACGAAGTGGTAACGTCTCTATATCTTCTTTAAGCTGTCAGTTCTGAAAATACTGTATGTTTGAAGATGAGACATTACTGAATAACTTAACCTGATGTGTTGTTGCCCGTTAGATGACAGGCCGCACTCTGTATCATGTATAATGAAGCAACAACAACAAGCAAAGTTAATGGTGCATTTGGTCTATCACCTTTAACAATTGGCAACTCCACTCCACTTTCTGCAGCGCCTCACACGTGCACACACACACACACAAACCTTTTAACCCCGTTGAATAATGCCAGCAGTCAATTTTAATGAGCAGGGAGTTTAGAGAAGCCCAGGTGTCTCTGACAGACCAACAACTCAATCAAACACATGGACATGTTCACAAGTTCATTCTCTGCCATGTGGCTGTGAAATTGCTCCATCAATCTTTGCAGCCTCAGTTTGCTTAATACACCTCATTTGTTTTGATGAAAATCTGGTCTAATTCTGGCCTAACAGGGGAACAGAACAACATTTCTGAGGCTGGCTGACCTGTTGACTGCTTGTCTTGGACTTGTATTGGTCTGTCTGTGTTTATAAAATGTCTTGGTTTAGCTCGAAGCCATCACTGCACCGGCAACAGAAACAAAAAAATAAATACAGTCTCCTCCTTAAAACTAAAAGAGAAGCAGCAGGTATCAGAGTACAACTTTCTGATACCTAAAAGTATTAATTGATATATTTATTTCATGTGTTTTCTTGATGTAAACAAAGTAAATGTAAAACAATGTAATTATCCAGTAAAAGGTTGAAGGTGCTGTTGGCAGCCTATAACTATAAAGCACATGTTTCTCATAATAAAACTGTAGGCCTTATTAAAGCCGAGTGGCCCATTTATATTGTCCACAAGTTTGAGTGGTTAGTTTACTCTGTGTTTACACAGCGGCATGTGTGCTAGCTGCAAAGATCGCCAAACAATGTAGCAACAAATGTCATATTAAAACTAAAAAGTGTCTTGTTGAATGAATGAGATATATTAGAGATAGATTTATTTGGAAGAATTTGACCAATGTAACAGCAACTCTAGTTTCAGTTCAGGGGCACACTTTCTTCTAAAATACAACACCCCACCCAGGCGCTATACTTTCCATAGTTTGTTGACTTTTACTTTGTATTATTCCTAACTCTTGAGCATGCCGTCTGTGTTCTCCGTCCCTTTTGTAATATAAATAAACTCATATGCATGCACACGCAACAAATGTTTCCACTATTCACTCTTGCTCCGACGCTCGTGTGCGTTACAAGCTGCTGCAGCATGACTTTTGATCTGCTTGCCATCTCTTTGAAGTGGCTTTCAGTTCTCATCTGTGAACAAGATGTCCAAATTAAAAAATACCACAGGTTCGCCCACAGCCACGGTTTGCAATGCTGGCTTCAGTGGGCAGAGGATGTGTAAAGTGCTGTGTCAAGTGCAAAGCAGTTTACACTGATGGTTCATCTGAGACAGCGCTGACTTACGGAGCCAGAGGGAGCAGTAATAACTTGTTTTTTTCCACCAGATTTATCTATTGGTGTCCCTTCCTTTTTGCACTTTTAACCCTATATGAACACGCTTCCCTAAAAAGTTCAGACTTTCAAGAAGTTCTACAAACATGCTACATGCTATGATGAAGAAATAATGTGTGCCTTGTTGACTCAAAACAGCAGCTTTAAAGTTTTAATACTGAACATTCACAACCGTTTGAAGTATTTTGCGGATGTTGTTTGCTTTGTATTATTCTCAGCTTTCTGCATATTTTAATATTTACATTCCTGTTTTACAGCAAACCAAACATTGGAATGTCACCCACAAACACTAAAATACATAGCTTTGCCCTGCATTTGTTATTTTTCATTGCAGCACCAGACAAAGCTCTTTAATTTACAGAAACACTTTCACGTCCATAGTAGGTTTATATGAATACTTAGTATTATATGGATGGTTTAGCTTTTCCCTTTGAACTTTTTTCTTCTATGATTTATTACTTTGTTTTTGTTTTTTCAACTTTCAGTAGCCTCGTTGTTGCAGTGAAGACAGATGTTGTCAGGCTCTAGAAGAAGAAAAAGATATATATTGTGTGTTAAGATGTGCACCTGGTCAGATATTTCCCAACAGAACGGAAACAAATACATCACATATTATGTGACATAAAAATGACTACTACTAAATCTTTACCTACATTAATAACAATGATTTTGACGAAGACGTCTCTACTTTCAAAATGCCATAAACCAAACAAGATATGCGACATCTGCAGCCAGACCGAGTGTCGAAATTGTGACCGGCTCTCATCATGATAAACAAGTGAGTAATAGTTGAAAATCTTGCACAAGCCTGAACGTGCTCGGTTTGATCTGTTTCTTTCTCTGGTGGCCAAATCATCATCAGACGATCGGCTTCGGGCTAATTGGTAACCACAAAACATACTCTCTTGTGTGGTACTCGCTCAGTAGGGCAAATTTGTTCCTATTGGGTAATCTGGATTGTATGTTTGACTCTGACTCAACACTCTTGGTACATCTCCCTCTCTTTGCCTGTGTTTCTTCTGCTACGTCAGTTTCTTGTTGAGGTCTGTGAGTTGACTGGTCGCTCCCCCCTTTGACTCCTGACCTCTTAATCCCCTGCCAGCTGCAGTGAGGCCTCCAAGGAGGGCTCTGCGAGTGTGTGTGTGTGTGTGTGTTTGCATGCATGTGTGAATGTCTGTGTGTGTCTAGGCTAAAAATCATTTCAAGACAATGAACAGTATGTACCTGTATTATTTGTCAAAAACAGTAATGAAGCTTGCTTTTTGTTGACATATTTTATTATGAATCTTTCGATCTTCACATGTGTGGATTGGTGAGCAGCGGTGTCGCTATAAGACTGTATGAAGGAGTATTACAAACTAACTGAATATGGCAAACACTATGTTTGTCTGATTTGCGGCTTAAAAGTGAAGTTAGTCCCAATTTACCAGGTTGAATTTGTTCAGGAACAACCATAGTGCCTCATCTGTACAGTAAATTTGGTTGATGTACTTGTACTGTAGCATGGCTCCTTCTAGGCCATTGGGTTCATTTACACATCTTGTCTCATCAAGCAGTGAATATAACACTCTGCAATCTGTAATTGACTTTAAATTAATCTTCTGACATTGACCAAAAGAGGAATCCTCAAATTAAACACTCAACATGCCTGTGGTGACGATCTCTTCGCAGCTTCCGTTTCCTGGGAAACCAACTGGAGTCTTTAATTTCAATGATCTCATCCATCTTTTTGCCTTACCATTGATACTTATCCAAGTAGTACTGAAATGTAAATAAGGTATAAATAACTCATGTCACAATGTTCAATAACTTTTTAAAATAGTCCAAGCCTCAGTCACTCCTCTACTCTAATGGGAAAAGTAAGCACAGATCATGAGCGATTCCTTTGCCCCATCGTCACTGAAGTAAATACTGGACACGTTTTCACAAGCCGCAGATTTTCTGAACACAATAAAATGACATTTTTCAGACTGATAAATTAACTTTGTTCCTGTCTCTGTCTCTGCCTGAGCATACCCCTGCTCCTCTAGCAGAGAGACAGAGATGAACTCATAGTCAGTCATGTCATTTTCTGAACTCGTGACATTTCAGTCACTACAAAATCGCTGCTTGATTGCTCTCGCTAGTGGGCTTTGGCTAAGTGGTTCATAACACTTTCTTCTTTGGTCTGACTATCTCAGAACACATATTTATTCTTACTTTACACGGACTTCAAATTTAAACTTTCTGAACCATCTCTGGCACAACACAATCTGCTTTCATCATCCACACCACGTTTACAACATTTCCAAACAAGGTTTGGCGATCAGGGATAAAGGAAACTACTTGGGAGGTGGGAGGTATTTAGCATTTCATATCATTGTTGGAGATTGTAATCTTCTGTAACAGAAAATCCTAACAGAATACATGTGTTGAATAAACTTGTGAATTGTTGAATTACGGACTGAACTGAGCGGCTCTATTAATCTTCAATAACTCTTTACTGAGTGGAACATACTGGCGGTATTCCGGAGACAATACAGCTAGCACGTAATTAGCTCACGAGCTACAGTAATTCATGAATTAGCCCTGTAATCTCACATGGCCACATATTTAGATGCAGAATTCTGCTGTGCCACTTCCTGGTGTGACAATTTATTATGATGGAGGTCAACAGTATATCTATTCTTTGACATGCTGTCGGTCTCCTGCCAGGTTTCTATGACGTATCTTTGTATAAAATGTGCAAAGAGGTCAGCAGTTTTATGTGAAAACAAAATAAGTTCAGTTCATTGCCCAATCTCTCCATAGTTGTGCTCAGTGTGACACATTTTTTGCTCATTAACGTCTTCTCAAAATCAGCCAAACTAATCATATCACTTTTCTCTTTAATACACTCGAGTACAGCGGTCCCTCGTTTTTCGTGGGGGATACGTTCTAAAAATAACCCGCAATAAACGAAATCCGCGAAGTAAGTTTTACAGTTATTATACATGTTTTAAGGCCGTAAAACCCCTAACCACACACCTTTATACACCTTTTTACACACATTTTGTACAGTACTCCCTTAGCCAATCAGGACGCAGAACACAATGCACGTTCATACTGTACAGTACGCTGTAAAAAAAAGCATGCAAAATTACACACAAAAAAATCTGCGAAAAGTGAACCGCGTTATAGCGAGGGACGACTGTATTTACATAATTCGAGTAAGCACTGATTGATTTCCAGATCAAATGATGTCTAGGCATCTAGCTCCATAATGGACTAAGTTTGGTTGTGTTGATGTGTTTAAATGGGTTTAATGTTAAAATCGGGTAAATTAACACTTTCTTAATTACATGTACTAGAAATCTACAATCTACCCATTTTAATCTTGTCCATGTTCAATGCATATACAACAAGGAGAGATGTAATTAGTTTAAATTACTATTTTCCACGCAGGCAGGTAGGTAAAATAATAAAGGATTACATTAGGGTCTAAATTAAAGTTGAACTGGCAAACGCAGACTTCTGGATGTCAACTGTACAACAAAGGAGAGTAAACAGAACATAATACTACTACACATGCACTTGAATGTACAAAGACACACATAAGCACGAAACACATTCCCCTAAACTTAACGCCTGAAGCAATGTGGCTAAATAATCTTTCACACGGCATGCTACACACGAGCGTAGACTTCAGCGCACACGTCCACGGTAACCAACGCTGTCAGCTAACTTCTGTTTGTCAAGCGGCTTCTCTCTTCACCTGTTGTGCCTCCAAGTTGTTCAGACCATCATAGATCCAGACCTCCACCCTTTGAAGTGCTTTGTGAGGCCCTGCAACCCCCCAGGCCACTGTCTACTTTAGCCCGTGTGTGTGTGTGTGTGTGTGTGTGAGGGCTGTTGAATAGGAATGAAAGAGTGTGTGTGTGTGTGTGTCTACAACCAGACTATGTGCCCTCAGGAAAAATAGAGAGGCTCAGAAAAAGGGGGCTGTAGGATGGGGCTTTCCTAATCTAACACCACCCCCCGCACCAACTCACACTCAGGCACCTCCACTCGCCCTCAGGTAGTGGTGTGGCTGCTGTTGCTGATGGAGGCGGAGAGATGTGTTATCTTAAAGACTTCAGACAGATTAGGTGTCGAGTCAGAATATAAAAGCTTTCTTTATATACACTCCCAGTTTCTCTGGGTTTTCACACAGCAGGAAATGTTTTCTTTACAAGTATGTAATTCATTTTCAGATACTGAATATATTTTTTTATATGTTTTTAATTCTTTATGGTATAATGTGTTGGATTTTCAGATCTTAGACACAATCAATGCAGGTTTCTCCAAACTAACAAAATAAAAAAAGTGTCTGACTTAATCCAAAGATTCTTAAAGTCTTTTTTGTTAAACTCCTGAAACTATGCCTGGACATTATCAAATTAATTCATTAAGATGTTAGCCATTGCACAATTGTAAAATGACATTATATATATGTGTGTGCAGATTTCTTCTTACTTGGTGCCCTATCAGTTTCTTTCTGCATTTTGCAGAGAAAAAAAAATAATATTGTGTCTAAATTGGTTAAAAAGTTTTTGCAATATTTTGCATTGTATTCTCTTCTGATTGGCTGCTCTGTCGCTGGCACCTATAGTGATCACACCGCAGCACGTGTTTATGATAAAAACCAACATACCACAACTGCTCTAACTATATATTTTGCACACGATATATTCTTCTTTTAACACTTTATTAAGGGATATAAACCACTGATAACAGGTTATTAAAAGTTAAATCATTCTCATAATCTAAACCTGGTATTTCTGCATACAGTAATCTGACCACAGAACTGCATCTTTCTGTCCTGGTGCCTCCTGGTACCACAGAGGAATGTTACGAGGAGTCTATATGTGTCACGCTCTTTACCTTCCTACTAGACCACCGTGTTTATACAACACAGTGCGTGGATTGGGGGGCGGGGTACTTAGAGACACGCTTCGTGGGTTAGTAAAAAAAGTAGCAACCCCTAAACCCTCCCTGGGGGTGAAGGGGTGAAGGCAGGGGGTTGAGTTCTAGGAAAGGAGAGGTTCCCCTCTGGTGAGCATGTTAAGTCTCAGCCTGTTGTAGGTTTGAGTCTAGAATTCCTCTGGTGTCAAGGAGCCTTGTAAAGATGTAATCTGAGTCTTTTTATGTTCCTGAAAACAGAAACCAAATTTAGCAGAATGTCAGCAATAACTGCCATCATTTGAAGAACAGAATACTCTACAAGTTCATGAAAAAGTTGCTTTAGGCAAGATTTGGGTGTATAGGGTACAACGAAAACTCCATACTCCTGTAACTTAAACTGCGGGCTTTGACAAATATGTACAGTAAGTGGCCTATAAATACGTTGAAATTCAATTACTTAAAAACAATCAGTGAAACATACTATAACTGACTGTCTTTGGGTTATGGACTGTTGGTTGGACAAAACAAGCAAACATCACCATCACATTGGTGTCTTTGGCATTTTTTCACTCATCAGGAGATTCTAAAAGTCATCGTAGTAAACAAGGTTAGTTGGTACGGTATGATTTGAAATAAGCAGTTGCCGAATGCTTGAGCAAAAATGGAGCAACGGGGGAAGCGAACCATCGTCAGCATGTTATCAAAACAGCTTGTTACTGTAAATGGTTTCAGTATGGTGGCAGAGTTCCAGGTAGGCCTGTTCAGGAGGAGGAAATCAGCCCTGAGCAGCATAATGACTGAACTGAGCAGGATGATTTATCAGCAGTCGGAGGCTTGATGCTGGACGTCCGCTCCATCTGCGTGGTCCCCGCTTTCTTAAACACTCCCAAATGAGCTGACGAGCAGCTCGGCCCACCCCACCTATACATCTGCACAACTGTAAGAGGAGGGGGGAGATCCAGATTTCTACCCTCTTATTTTTATGTGCTTAACAACCCAATAATGGAAACACCAGGAACAAAAAGATGTTTTTTAGGTCTGTAGTTTTTCTGGTTGACATTTTATGCCATTTGTTATATTATATATCAACTTTATGACCACTTTCAATTAGCTTTGGTTCACCCATTCTAGCGGCTTGTTTTGCTGTCTTCTAGTGTCAGATAACTGGTGCCAAAGTAAGACATAGTTCGGCACATAGTGTCTCGAGTTTGCTTCTGCATTTCGTTCTTGTCTAATTCCTGACGGTGTAGATGAAGTATCGACATTTCACCACAGCCACATGCCTCTCGTTCCCTGAAATGCCCCCAAAAAAAACAGCAAAAGCATCAAGAATCTTATTAATTCTGTATATTAATTAGTTAGAGTGATGTTATTCCACTTGCTTCACAATAATCACAGAATAGCCGGTTGCTGAGCAACATTTGGACAGAAACACAGGGGGAAAAGATGATAAAGGCCTGAATATCACCCAGTGTCCTTAGGAATTGTTTTCATATTGGGGGATAATCCAATGCCAGTGCAGGATGTAATGTGCCCTTTAGTAAAGCACAAAGTAGAGATGTAGAGGTCAGAGTGGTTGATGTGCATTTAGCGTGTCTGACTTTCATTTTCGGAGCACTGAAAGTGTGATCTTTCCCTAACATCACCCGTGTGTTTCCTCACCATAACCATACCCTTTCCATCTCTATGATCTTTCCCATGAGCAATACTCTAAAATAAGGAAATGTTTTTAAAAACGCTCGCCGTTAAAAGAATCGAATGTCATTGAATCTAATCCCAGGTTCAATATCAGTGTTGTGTCTAGTGACGGTGTAGGGTATCATAAGGATTTGAGTGAAAATGATTGTGACACTCTGTTCCACATAAAAGAGAAAATATTAGACGAACAGCAGAAAAACCAAGATGGAAAACAGATTGAACAGAAAGTAGAGCAAGAGAGGAGAAGGGTGAGGCTGGAAACAAGCCTCTCTGCGGCGGTAAAAATGTCACATCTGCACATGTGTCAAACACGGTGGATGTGGAGAACAGGAAAGTCGTGACAGTCGAGACGAAAACAGGAGGGAAAAAGAGAGAAAAGATTGGTACTTTAGAAGTAGTGCAAATTTAAAAGAGCAAAGAGCAGGAATTCAGTTAGAAGTGAAGAAAGAAATAAGAACCAGCCAGGAAGTTGTGTCAGTGACTTTATTTCTCTATAAAAAAAAACTACCCAACCAGTGGTACGGTGACCGAAATCTGACCGGGAGGGAGGGAGGGTGTGTGTGTGTGTGTGTGTGTGTGTGCGTAACATCAGAGCACCACAGGGCACACTTAAACCCCAGTAAGAGGAGGGGCTTTAAATTGAGGTGGCTGATAACAACTGAAATCTCATCAACACAGACAAACACACACACACACTACACAATCTACAGCTCCATCCTCTTCACCTTGTACCTCTTAACTTCCTTCATGGGGTTATTAACTCCCTGATTGGAGAGCTTTCCTTCGGGTTTGCCTCTATTTAGTTGTCATGGTGGCATGACCCGAACAGTTATTAGCTGACCCTTGGGATTAGTCCAAGCTGGAAACAGAGGGTGCGGGGGGTTAAGCCTTCACCTCAAGGTGCTTGATGCAGCATCTCACAAAAACCTTAATTAAATTGCTGAGACACCAAGTCAGGAATGTTTGCTTTGCTCTCGGCTCTCTCCCGTACGTACCTCAGTCCATCCCGCTCGCTCCACCTTTCTTTACTTTTCCCATACTCATACTCCACGCTGGGTTTGTTTTTCTGCCTGCTCGCCAACCAATATTAACTGGGAGAGTTGTTATTGTACTCCTCATGTAGGTCCACAGACAGTGAAGGCAAGTTGCGATGTGAGGTAAAGACAGGAGCGCATAGTCTAGATTTATTAGATTTCTCTGAACAGCTCAGCCATGCTTTACAGACTCACATATAACAGATTGCTCATGCATTACCGATGTTTCGCACAAAGTGCATGTTTACACTGAGTCTAGACATGAATAAAGGTCACTTAGATGTGTTTATATCTTCTTTTCTACGTAATTTGATTTGAAAGATGATTTGATTTTCTGTAATTACCCAATTCACCACTATGAATTCAAACAAGGACTGCACATGCACATCCCACAACAAGTTTTTTTTCATTAATGATGAATCATCAATGATTTTTTCATTCCTTAAAATGTCGAAAAACTGTGAATAGTCCCCATCAGGAAAATTTCCAAACCTTCAGTTCCCTTGTTTTATCCGACCAACAGTCCAAAACCAGAAACACAAAATTCTTTGCATTTGACAAAGTAAAAATGTTTAGCATTTAATTCTTGATTCAAACTTTAAGTATATCATTTGGCAAAACTGTATTAATCAGAATCTAATCCTTTTGATTGTATAATAAGTTAATAGGTAAGTCATTGCTGCACTACATTGTAGGTTATTTTAATTGCAGATTTACTTTATGATTATTTTTTGACAAACTATTTTTAAAAAAGTCAATTTATTTTTGTGTGATCGACATTCCAAAAAACAAAGATCTTACAACAACAGTCACTTGATTTTCTGTCAATTGGTTTGTTAGAGTTCTCTATATAGAGTTAGAACATCATCTTTCAGCTACAATAAATAACATTTTGTTCATAAAGACATCATCTAAATGCACACAGGGGTACTGTATAGTGTGTACACTACACTATATAAGTCACCACATTAAACTCACACACAGCCTATGTGTCCCCATGGGGAATATCTTTGATTTGTCTCTGGGGATCAGCAGCCAATCACAGAGATTAAAGTTTCCCATCTGAGGTGAAAACAAACAGTCAGAAGTGAGAGAAACCACGCAGGGGCAGATAACGACCTCTAATCCGACACATTCGACACAAACACGGCTTGAAAACCCCCAAAACGATAAGAGCTAATCCTGTTTCCACGTATCTCTGTAGGAAAACACTGCTTTCAGTGTCTCCTCTGTCCGTGCGTCTCTCTGAGCGCGTCTGGTCGGCAGATTCTGACCCGAGATAGTGACCCATGCGCCGGGAGAGGAATGCGAGGATATGCTGACAAAGTCACCGGCCACAAGGGAGGCTTTCACATGTGAAGCAGGCTGAGTAAAGACACTAAACGAAGCTGAGGCTAGATCAATTATCAGAGCCTCTGTGTCAAAGTTAACAGAGTAACCGATTTACCGTGTGGTTTAAATCCATAACGCAGCATCTAAAAGACTTCAAACAGAGGGAGGGTTTCTCTGATATAATGCATGACGCACAAACAGGCGCTTCTGAATTTAACTGCAAGTTTAAAAATCACAGTTAGTCACTATAAGAGGAAGCGTAGGAAGAAACGTACCTTAGTAAAGTAATCCAAAAGCTGCTGGTAATGCGCTCGAGCAGCTTCTACCCAAACTTTTTATCCACTTTGTGAGCGTGTCTCTCTTGTGCAAAGCCCCCCCCTGAAAATAAAACTGTTCAAACACACTTCTTGTTACGCGGTGGAGTTTGCGTCCACACGAGGTTCAAACCAAAAAGGTAGATCACTGCAGCGCGCTCCGCTCCGCTCCGTCTGTCAGGGCTGAAGAGCCGAGTCCGCCAGAGCAGCAGACAGAGGCGTACAGACTTTTCAACAATAGCGCTCATTGAAGTGAAGGAGGTGTGCGCTTAAACAAGCTGATGGAAGTGGGAGGTAACGTGTGAAGCCGGAGCGCGCGGTGGTGCGCGTCCCCGAGGCGCACTGCACCTGCAAAATGTATTTACAGCAGGAGAACATAGACGTCTGTAAATTACACAAAGTTTTGCACTGATGTAAAGCCACTAAGATCTCCAGACTGCACTTCAAAATACTTTTATGACTTACCCATTTAGAACCAAAGTCAGATTTATTTCCAAGCAGGAATTTGTCTTGGCGTAATTAGTGCATATTCAACAAAGTAAATCTATAAGGAAGAAATCAGGTGTTAAAAAATATAAACAATACAAATATATATATACACAATGTGTTTGAAGTGCTGTGCAGGAATTACCAGGTAATGTATGTTCACAGTGTGCAGAATATTTTAAATGTGCAGGTATTTAACAAAACAAGGAAGTCCAAAAGATGGTAAATGTAGGCTGAGCATTAATGTAACGCATAGGGTTGGTGGATACAATGCCAGTGTGACATGCAGGGACAGGGTGGAGGGTGAGAGTGGGCTCGGGACCTTGATGATAAGGCCAGCAGCAGATGGGAAAAAATGTTTGTGTAGGTTTTGTGTGTTTAGGGCTTGGCCCCGATGGACGGCAGCCTCCTGCCAGGAGCTACTACAGTATTATTTTACTACTGTTAGTACTATTGTAACATATCTATAATATCTTATCTACTCATATTACTTCCATAATGAACTGAACTGAATTTATGTTGCTTAATTTAATTAAGACATTATTACGAGGCATATTACTGCTACTAATTAATTTGCAATCTTCCCATCTCCCCCATACAGCTTTATTTGTCTATTTAATTGTGTCTGTGTATTTGCATTGATTCAGGGATTCAGTGTGTTGTATTCAAGGACACTTTGGAAGTGTTGACGCCTTTATTTTGCAGCAGTTTATCAAAGTTCTGGAGCTACTCTTAAGAAACACTGACATGAATAAATAAATCGATAAATAAATAAATAAATACATAAATGGACTGTACTTATATAGCACGTTTTACACTACATCTTATTTCCTTGCCATTCAAGGTGCTAACTGTGCATCAGTTTGGGAGCTAATCATACACATTCACACACTGATGGCACACTCACAGCCTTCAATATCAATCTGGGGTTCAGTATCTTGCCCAAGGACACTTCAACATGCAGAATGAAGGAGCCGGGGATCGAACTACTGATCATCTGATAATTACACACAGCCAACTGACACAGAACAACATTCATGTTTATTTAGAGTTGTGTTTCTGATGAATACAAGTTTAACCCTCTGGTTTGGACTCCACCAACTTCTGAGGGAAATATCTAACACATTAGCAGCTAAATGTTCACCACAAATTATGATTTTTTGTTGTTGTTGTTTAGTGCTGGGCTGGTAGGATATAGTGGGTTTATCAGAGTTATTTTTGCCTGCTGCATCTGAAAACCATGCTCATGAAAGTCGAGAAGTGAACCAAAATAGTAAAGTTGTGGGCCATAAAAACAAGACAATGAAAATGTTGATTAGAGCCAGGTTAAAGTTTGGTTTATTTTGCCAGATGAGAGCGCTGCATTATCAACCCGTGTGGTAGCAGATGAAAGATGCCTGAAAATACAAGCTCACTGTAGAGAGATTAGTTAGGAGCGAGAATCTCTAATCAACAGCAGGAAATGACCTATAACACAAGGGTTTATGGGTATAAAGAGACGGATGTTGAGGTCTGAAAGCCAGTAGTCCAATTACACTTGGAAACCTGAGCAGAGACAAATGAAGCTTCGTTTTTCTTCATTCCTAACCAATATGAACACCAAGAAAGGTCAATTACAAAAACAGAGAGCCATCTGTGTCTAATTTACTCCTCAAATGCTTACAAGTCCTTACTGGTAGATAGCCACAATGAATCCAATAAAGCAAAAACCTTTTTGACTGATTAAAAGTATAAAATTGAAATCTTCTGTAGATTTGAAATTAACTAAATCTGTTGCGAAAACAGCGATATAGCCATGATATAATAAAGTACTAAAAAGGTCAGTGTCAGTGTTTCTTGTTGAGATGACGCTCATTGGTAGTTGTTCAAAAAAATATGTCTATGTTTTAAGATTTTTAACTCATGAGCCACACACAATCAACAACACATCAGAACAGCTAGCTAAAGTCAACAAATACACCAACACCATGACCTATAGTTTTATAAAATATCTAAACTATAAATATTACAAAATCTTTTGGCATATGAGGCCACCACAGCTTCTCCTGTGCACTTGGAACAAGAAGGGTAAAGCAGGGGATCGTTGAGTTGATTGCAATCTCCAATCTCACCATTAGATGCCACTAAATCTTACACCCTGTACCTTTAAGAAAATGCCCATGTCAACTTTGCCACAAAAGTTCACCAACCCATTATGTTTCTTTTTATGTACAGTTCTATCTCCGAGTTTGCACTTCCATTTTAAGCTTGTGTATTTATACACAGTCTTGGGAAAGTTACTGCAGGTGCACCACAAACCAAATACTTCACCTAAGCTGTAAATGAACTGTGGACAGGGCTGTGCTGAAACCTGAAACTCTGATCGTTTTCACCAGCCCTCAGCCTGGCAAAAAGAGTTTAACAGCATCACTGATAGTGAAGACGTAACCACACACACATACACACACACACACACACACACACACACACACACACACACACACACACACACACATACACACAGGGAGACATTATTGATCTACTAAAAGAGAAAAAACACACATCTGTAAATACACATTATCGAAGTGTGTGTGTGAGAGAGAGAGAGACGTCTACACACACACACATAAACACTCTGAGACATCTGAGAGTCTAAAACGAGACGGTCAGTCAGACGAGTCAGAACATGCATGACCACTGTCCGTTTCCATCTACATGACTCACACACAATAAAAACACAAAGCAAAGCAACAAGCTCACAGCTAGCCAGGAGGTGGGGTGTCTAATTTTCAGAGGGAAAAATATTTTGTCTACTAGAACTGTTTTTAAGAAAGCATTAAACTGGACATGAACCCAGAAGAACAAAGCAAATCATTTTTCT
The DNA here is from genome assembly GCA_004119915.2 of Collichthys lucidus. Classification (NCBI taxonomy): domain Eukaryota; kingdom Metazoa; phylum Chordata; class Actinopteri; family Sciaenidae; genus Collichthys; species Collichthys lucidus. Next base: position 19,016,904 of record CM014080.1, on the reverse strand, counting down.
TTATATTTTATCTGGATTGCAGTTCGAGGAATCAAATCAACAAACCAAGTCAGTTAAAACAATATTAGTACATTTGGTACTTTTAATAGTTTGGAGTCTGGACTGACAGCGCTTTGAAATTTTGATTTATTGTGTGTTTTTTCCAGGAAGTACATCTTAGAGTATAAATAAAAATGTACACGTTGGTTGTGCCTCTGCCGCCTCCCGGCTGATATAAAAATGGGCAACAGGAAAACTGAAGCCTGATTGCTCAAACAAACCACCTGTAACAGCACCCAGCTGTCAGTAAAAGTGGCCACACTCTTAATTATGCATAACTTTAAGCCTTCATTTAATTTAATAGTTGAATTATAAAATTTCAGCCACAGTACAGTTTTTTTGTAGCAGGCTGTAAACGTGTTTATTTCTACTGTGATGTTCTGAAGCCAGCCTCAAGTGGTCGCTTTAGGAACTGCAGTTTCTGTTTTCACTTCAGTGTGTTTTTAACTGTTTACCAGCGTAACATTGTAAAAACATGATCAGCTAGTTTACACAACTTTGTTAGGGCTTCATATTTTGATATTCATCCATATCAATTATCATGCATAAAGTAGTCCCATCCACTGCGAGAAAAGGGAAGATGGTGAGAAGAATTGGGGACCTGGGAGGGTCGAAAGATAAGAACGTGAGTAGACATTACGTGCCCAAGACCCTTAAATACAGATTTACAGTTAAGTAAGCAGTGATACATACTGCTGGCAGTTTAGGACAAATAAACAAGAAAGGTAAGCACAATACCTATCTTCTGCACCCCTGCCCTTAGACAACTACCTTAGACTATTTGTACAGTCTTTGTGTGGTTTACGTTCCTTTTCACTGTAGCAGGTTTACAGTGGAGATGCCATCATATATGTGTGTTACTGAAAAGGAGAAGATGACTTGTAAAAGTACAGTTTTACATGCTAGTGTCCTTAGAAAACTTCCCCTTGAGCTGAATTGAACAACTGACTGACGGTTAGCTCCAAGGACACACTATAACAAAATCAGGGAATGTAGGTTTGTTATTGGATGATTATTTAATCCCCAGTCTTCATGTCTACTGTCAGTGACCTTAACCCCTAAACAAGGCCAGCTGAGCTACTGTATGAGATCAGTCCCATTGAAGAGCTGCTTTGTGTGTTTGTTATGTGTGCCTGCGTGCGTGTGTGTGCGCGTGTGTGTGTGTTTGCATGAGTGTACTTGCAAGGTTGAGAAAGAGGAACAGATTTTGAGAGGAGTGCGAGAAAAACAAACACGACAACCCCGTGTTTGATCTGCTGCTATACAATGAAACACTAACTGCAGGATTTTCTCATGGGAAGAAATCAATACTGTAAACTGATGATTGACCATTCAAAGGAAGATTCAGGGTTTCATTGTTTGTTAATCAATGTTTTCAGTGTACCAAGCCTTACACTGAAATCAGATAAATAATAAAGAAATGAAAGAGGTGGTTGGTGTTTTTTTTGTTTTTTTTAAGCATTAAACTGAAATCGTTGAGATCTTTTTGAGATGCCAATGTCGGTTAGCCAGTTCACCATCCAGACTGAAATCCAACTATTGGATTTTTCCTCTAGCGCCACCATCAGGCCAAAGTATCTCCAGTTTTTTTGCTTTATGATCAAATAATGATTTACCCATCAGCCTCAGCTGTACTTTAACAAGTCCTAACACGCTTAACTACTGTTAGATGGTGAACATGGTAAATATTATAGTTGCATTAGCACGTTACCCATGCCTAAGTTCAGCCTAACGGAGCCAGTAACAAAGCTGTAGACTTTAAACCTTCTTAACACGTGATACAGAAATTAAAATTTTGAGGCAGAAGAGCTGGATGCTCCAAAAAGTTTCAGAAAATAGTTTGTGTGCTTCATCAAATAGCATCAAATATAATGTATTTAGGAATAGAGCACTGTCAACAGTGGAGCTACTGTTAAGGACACTAAAATCACATTGTATGGCACTATTTCAAGGCTCCTTATAAAATAACATAAATGTAAATGTTCTTATTTTCAGTTCATAACACACTATGAAAACATAGTTATAGACATTGTATATTATTTTTATATTAACCTTTAAAATGGCACTCAAGCTAAAAAAAAACTGGACGCACTCCATCAATTTCACACATAAAAGTCAGTTCACTCATCATGGGGAGTGCTACTCAGACTGTGAAAGCAGCTGTGTAATGGCTTCTGTGGCTATGGATTAAGTTTTGTGAAGTCTGGGGAAAACTAACCCTTGTGAATATTTGAGAGAAAACACGCCTAATGAACTGGGATGATGGAGGTGATTTACCAAATGGAAATTGGATTTTGTTTTTAGGTGGTGAAAGTTGGTTGTACCTGTTTTTTTCCATCCACTTCTTCATCCATTACGTGTCCAAAATCCTGTGAGTGAATATTCAAGACATACAACAACATTTCCATGCTAAAACTATTTGTACAGTACAAAGTGGCGTGTTAAAGACTAAGTGTGGCTCCTGCAGCGCGAGCACCAGAGGAGGGCTGCCGTCGGGTACGAAGTGGGAGTGTTTCAGTCTGAGTGTTTATGTGATTCACACAGCCGAGGCTGGGGAAGGCTTGACCCTTCACAGACCTCCCCAACACAGCGGAAATGACTTTTGACAATGTAAGACCCTCAGTTTTCTTCTAAAGTCCAGCCCAAACCCCCAGACTCCTCAACTTGTTGCTGTACATTAATGTAAACAAGGCAGGAAAACAGGAAGTGTTAAACTTTTCTAGTGTACTTCAGGGTGCATGCTTAGATATCTTCAAGCGTTTGCATGCAAGCCTGCCTGCGTACACTTAGCTGCTTACATAGTGTGTTTTACAGCATTGCAGACATTGGCCCACCTAATGAGTGTAAGTACACAGTCTGTGCTTCAGAGAGAAGTCTCTACAAGCAAAGAGGAAAACATGAAATAACACAAAGGAATTCAAGCCTGGTGTTACTCTCCCCAGGGGAGTCAGTCAGACTTGCTGCTTGGTCCTGAGCCAGAAACACTAAAAGAAGACGAGAACAGCGCCCATGTCTTTTTTTATTCATGTTTCTCTGTCTCTTAAGTGTTGTGTCTGCCTCTCTCTCTGCGTTTGCTGAAGCAGTTGGTCTTATTATAATGATATAGTCTCTCTTTCCTCTTTAATGCACTGTTTTCCTTTTCCATATCGCTGTGTCATCTTTCATCACTCTCTCAGACTCTGGTATATTAATAGAACTTTTGATGATGAAGTTGCCACCTGTACCCTGTTGCAACACACACACACACACACACACACACACACACACACACACACACACACACACACACACACACACACACGATGCAGGAAAACATACACCACACCAGAGACGGCACAGGCAGAGTGGTAATCTGTGTTTGCAGTGCATTATGGGAGTGGCAGGTCTCCAGTAATATGACCTAAGGAGTATTTCAGGTCACTGCAAATCAGTCAATACATTTAATTTATCTTAGAAGTACATTAGACTTGACTCTAGTGGGATTTGTTTTACCTTTTACACTCTTGCTTACCTTTACATTGCATCCCATTCTAAAACTCTCAAATATGAACTTTATAATTTGCCTCATCTGCACACGCTCACACGTGATGGCAGAGAAGCTACCATTAAAGGTGCTGTCTCGTTCAAGGACACTTTAAAGTGTATGCGGGAGGATTGAACCACAAACCCAGCATTTAAAGTATTCTCACCTTTCATGTGATTTTCTAAAAACAAAGGAGCACTCTTACTATTTTTCTGTGAACAGGTGCCATCTGGAGGTCTTTATATGTGCAAAAGTAAAGAGTAGAACAGACAGCTAGGAGATATAAATGCAACAAAATGCAAAATTATTGTATTCCAGTATGTTGTAAAACTACTTTTTTTTTATCTCTGACTGAGAAGAGTGTTGATGATGGGAAGAAAGTGAAAGTGGGGGAGGAGAAGCAAGAAAGAAACAAGGCAGAGGGAGTGAGGACAGAGAAGAGATAATAGAAATACAGACAGAGGGTGAGAAAAATTGGGAGGAAGCAAAGGGAGTGAGGGAACAAGAAAGAAAGCAAAGAGGGTGGCAGAGAAAAATGTTTAAGAAAAAGGAAGAGAAGGTGAGATTATTGATGGACAATCGAGTGGGAAGAAGGGAGGAAGAAAAACAGCAGGGGAGAGTAGGGAGGGGTGACAGAGGGTGGAGCGAGTGGGGCTGACACAGCCATGGGAACTCACGTTTGGTCAACGCTTCAGACTCTGCAGTTGTTGTCGTCAGTGTTGTTGTTTTGTTTTCACATGGCCTTCAACCTCGCAGCGTGGACCGCAAACAGATGTTAATGACGTTTCTCACAGCAGTTTCTGCTCAGAGTCATCAGCGCTGCTAATGAGCTGTGGTGAGACGGTTTGTGAGGATGGACGCCTACTCGCAAAAGTATCAGAAGCTCTAAATAAAAAAAAAAACTGCAGTGGCAGAAACAGCAGTGCTCCAAAACAGGACAGAATAATATCGCAAGGATTTCATAACAAATGACAAAATGAATCAATCTGTGCATTTCTGATGTTAGCTTTAGAGTAATAGTTGCATTAAAGTACCACATATGTCAAGAGCAGAAGTTCCAGGCCATACTTGTGAAATATTTACCACACCCTTAAAAAGTTACAGCTGATAGCCTGTGTGGTAACAGGTATGGTTGAATTCTATTAAACCCGTCTATAGTAACAATTATCTTAAAAAGAAACAAACAAACATGTAATTAGCTGCAGCTAAACTGTACATTACATATAGTACATTATAATTATAAGTGGGTAACATCAAGTAAGGTGTTGGGTCACCACACGGAGCCACAGTGTCTTCAACGCTGAATTCTCAGTCTGTGAAAGTGCACTGCAGTAGACGGTAGGATGTTTCTGCTCCCTTCTGCAAAAGATGTTTCTTCATTCCTTCGATGTTTAGATGATGGAGGCGGAGAGCGTGTGGTGTTCAGCTGGGTTTACTGTGAAGTTTATAACGTGATTCACATAATTTTCATACTCGCCAAACCATTCATGACCCCTTGTGCCCTGTGTGGAAGCATTTGTTATGTTGTCTGCTCTTTTGTTTAAATTTTTTCCTTTTATTTGTCCATGGTTTGCAAAACCAAGACATAAAACATTAAAAAACAGATGTGTTTTTTCAGCAATGAGCACTCAAAAGCTTGTTGCAAATATTACATTTAATAAATGTGGCTTTTTAGTCATAGTGTTGCATTAGTGAGATGCATTGACCTATACAGTAGTGTGTTTGCTTTACGTATTAATAAAAGAGGTTGTGGTGCATGAGAGAAACCAACATTCAGTCTCAGAGGTTGTAAAACAAAGATCCAGACTTTAAAATAAAAGTGCAGCACAAGTAGCCACATTTATAGTCTTGTGTTAAGAGGCTACAGCATAGTTTGCACGTACTGTAGCTGCAGTAGCTGTGCTGGAGGAAGAGTGGGTCGACTCTTCCATTGTTATCAACTGACACAAATGTAAATCCATACTACCACTACTACCTCTACTGCTAGTATGTTACTCTTACTGCTACAAATATTACTCCTGAATTACTACTTCATTGCTGCTTCTGTAAAGACATCATAACTGTAATTCAAAGCACATTCAGATCTGATGTTAGCATCCATAGCAGAGCAGCTTCAACAGCTGTGTTTGTTTTAAGAGAGGAGAGAGGAGGATGGAGAGAAAGCCGGCCCAAGAGTCCACGTGCTCCATTATTTCCGCTCGTTTCATTCTGTGTATATACAACATACATTGACTTGTGACATGTTTGTGTGTCTTTTTGTTTGTGTCTGTGAGTGTGCGTCGGGGGAACGGACCGCGGCATGAGGTCTCCAGCAGCCAGGGCTGCCGGTGGTTCTCACAGCCTCCAGAGTGACTCTCCGACAGGGATCGTGAGAACCTGAATGGCAGGGGTCCTTGTGGTGAGGAGGAATTTAGCAAAATGTAAAGAGAAGTGTTCATGGACATCAATGAGTGGAAGGAAAACATTTGATGAGGCTGCTCAAGCGACTATTTTTGGATCAAGGAAGGTTGAAAAGAATCCATGAAAGAATCTTGTTACACCTATAGGAACATATTTTACAAGTTAGACTCGTGGCCAGTGGAGCAACAAAATAGTTGATAATGAAAATAATTATGTACTTAAAAAATTAAAAGTAAAAGTCCGAACTTTTCCACACTAAGGTACTGCCAAAGGCTTCAGATCACAGCCCAGACAGTTTTCACTATAGTATATACTATACTATGCTATGCTAAGCAGAACGCTCTGATGGAAGGCACAGAGCCATTTTCAGATCATAGCATATCATATGTGATTTTATTTTATTGATAATAACAATGCACATTTGATTTTATATTTTATCTTTTCATTTTAAAAGATTTTATTTAGACCTTCCAAGCTTTATTTGGCAAAAATAGCACAAGAGTGTTAGGAAAGTGAGGAATGAGAGAGGGGGACGACACGCAGCAAGGAGCCACAGTTTCTGGCAGCCCCGACTTTGAGAAAAACTCGATTACCTTTTTATTATTTGTGTATGAATGTAAAAGCTGCTTTTTAGATTTACTGTGATTTAAAAAAATGTTCATGTATTTTCCGTCAATCTACTAATATAACAAAGCAGCATGTTTTGCATCCTCTTTGTAAATTATGTGTGTAAACGTCTTGATTCGTAAGTAAATAATACTATATAATACTTGTAGTGAAGTAAAAAGTACTATAGCAGCAGAACAAAGTAGTATCAAAGTTGTGCTTTACTCATTACATTACACAGTCGCAACATTATAATCAGAGTTTCACAAAAGTTTTATCACTTGAAATACTAAAATATATTCTTCTATGATTTTCTCCACAACATGTGTCTCAGTCTTATCTTTTCGTGAAAGTTGATCCAGCAGGACTCAGTATTAAACCCAGAGGTGGAACTAGCAGAACATCTGGATTTTAAACTCTTCCGACACCTGTCTTCCTTTTCTCATCTCTCTGCTCTCTTGCTGTTTCTCTCTGTTCGTCAAACGAACCCATCTCCTCTAACCCTTTCTGCCTACGTCCATCTCAAACTGCAGCTTCCCGTGTGTGTGTGTGCGTGTGCGTGTGTGTGTGTGTGTGTGTGTGTGTGTGTGTTATTTATGGACTGGTGAATGGAGAGAGATAGTCTGAGACCCAGAGCTTGGCCTCTACCCTTCCACTGTCTGCTCCCCTAAATCACCATTGCGTCTGGCTGACTTTCACATTAATGGCTTGTTCTTGTGTGTGTGAGAGCAGGATATAGACAGAGAGAAGAAAATTGATAGAGTTAGTTAACACAGGTTTTCTCTCATTGTTAAAGTTCCAGGATGTAAGATTTGAGAAGCTCTATTTGCAGCACATTGCAGACATGGAATATCATATTAATATGTATGCTTAATTTGATGGGATGCATATCTAACATAGATGTTTGAGGTGGTGATATATGTGTGTGTGTGTGTGTGTGTGTGTGTGTGTGTGTGTGTGTGTGTGTGTGTGTGTGTGTGTGTGTGTGTGTGTGTGTGTGTGTGTGTGTGTGTGTGTGTGCGTGCACGCATATGTCTGCCTGTGACCAAACCAGGACCAGCTGAAGTTTATGACCCTGCAGTGCTCTATGTTTTCTCAGCGTGACAGAGGACAGCCAGTCTGCAGGGGGTGGAGGGTACATTACAGCAACACCTGGTCTAGACGAGTAAAACTAGAAAGTATTCGAGGGTGGATGGTATTAGTTCATTTTCTCTTGTGAGATCAAGAGTTGAGATTTGAGACAGATTAAGATTAGAATAGACCTGCCCTCATATGCCACTATCTTAACTATTTGTGTTAATTTCTTATCTTGGATAAAATTCTTTAAAGACATTCTGTAAAAAAATGCTACTCTGTGATAAATATGGATAGCTGTACATGTGTATTTGTTATGATTTAGACCTGTTTTACAAACTGAAGCCTTTCTGGTGAAGAGAGCACAGGAATATAAATAAGAGCCCATCCTTAAGTCTCCACACACACACACACACACACACACACACACACACACACACACACACACACACACACACACAGACACACACAGTAAATAATACTACAGGAATCCAACAACTCAATCATGTCTGAGAATATCAAAGGAAGAGAAGAAGATTAGCAATTTCCTCTGTGGCTCTATGTATGTACAAATTGGAGGGTCTGCGGGTTGTTTGTACCTGAAATAGAAAGACAATAAAGGGGCCTGGTAACACAGAGGCAGCAGACACAACTAAATAAACTGTCTGGTGGGCACAGACGCAGAAGCAGAAGAGGAAATATACTATATGTCTAAAAGAGGAAGAAGAATGAACGTCAACATAATTTATCCATAGAAATGGGATGAACTATCTTAAGTTCTTGATGATACAATTGTGCTAAAACAAGGAACTAAACTCTGAACTATTTCACAGTGGATAGTGCCAACTGTGATTCAATATGTAATGCCAACCACTGAGGAGGTTATCTGACTTTAGATGGCTGCAAAATAATAAATGATGTGTGGATCCAGGGTTTTGGTTTTCAGCATCTGTGTGATATATACAGACTGTAGCAGTCAGCAGGAAAAGGGAGAGCAGGGCATGATTTTGTTATTTTTGTTGTTTTTTCCCCCCACAGCACTGCATGGTACGCTCTTTGGCAGCAAGGCACCTACTGTGGATGAGATTCGCCCTGCGATGCTGAAGGCTTTGGACATTGTTGAGCTGGCTTGGCTGACATGCCTTTTCAATGGGAGTATCTAGTGTACATGTGTTTTGTGGATTTGGAAAAGGCCTATGACTGTCCATGCTGGAAAACAGTGGAATGCTTTCTCCAGGTTAGGAGCTAGTTGATGCCCCCAAGGAGTTCAGATACCTCGGGGTGTCGTGCACAAGTGATGGGGAAAATGCCGTGTGAGATGGACTGGCAGAATGGTTATGGGGAAGAGGGACCTTAGCTAGAAGACAAAGCTCTTGATTGGCCGGGCTCAGCGTAACAAACTCTGACATGCAGGGGGAGTTCGGAGTAGAGACGTTGCTCCTTTGCATGCCAGTTGAGGTGGTTTGGACATCTGATCAGGATGCCACCTGGGTGCTTCCTTTGGATTTATTCTCGGCACATCCAATTAGGAAGAGACCCAAGAGAGCCAGAACTCACTGGAGGGACTGCATAGACCCCAGGATCCCCCAGGGATGGATGGATGGAGGATGAATGAAAGTGCCATGTAGATAAAAATCTTCACAGTGGTTCCTCTCATCAGGGAATAGTTATCTATTCCCTTTTATCCCTTTTCTGTAAGGGGCTGGGCAAGAGGTTGGCCACTCTGGAAGTCATCACAGGGCTACGATACGATACGATACGATACGATACGATAATACTTTATTGATCCCACAACGGGGAAATTCACTTATTACAGCAGCAGGAGGAGGGGAAACACAGTGTACATATGTCGTACATATTTACAAATTTATTTTATTTAAGGACCGCCATGAGACTGACTATTTCTAAGCAACATTAATCAATTTTGTAAGATCTTCAGCTGAAGCACTCAAACTTTGTACAACTCATAAAATTATCATTCATTAAAGATGTTATTATTTGTAGGCTAGCACAAATGTACGCATTATTCATGCAGGATCTAAATCTTAAACATTTTAAACATTTTAAGATTATGGATTAAGGAAACTCAGAAAGCATGCACATAAAAATTGCCATCCATCCAAATTTGAGCCTGTAGATCAGTTTTATTTGATGTTAGTCTGCCCTCTGCTGAAAAAAAGGATCAACTACAAGTCCACAGAGGCTTCACTCAAGTAAAGAGAAGCAATGGTCTGAAGGCCACTCACCATGAAAATGCCACGATGAAACTGGTTCTTGTGGCGATAATATTAGAATATTATCTATTACATTATTAAATGTTTATATATATCTTTATATCTTGTTTTGAATTTTTCTCTAATCTGTGCCTTTCTTTTCCTGCAGCTGTGACCCATTACAAGGGTCAGTTGTGAATAACTGTTATTTCATAAGGTTCTCTATCTCTATTTATGAGAACAACCTATGAGAAGTTTTTGTTGATAAGCTTCATGGCTAAAATAAAGTCAGTTTAGTCATTATGGGAAGACTTCAGAGAGCTAACTGAACTTCCCCCTGGTTATGCCAGTTTGTAAAGACGGGCTCGCCGTTCCCCCCATATGCATGCACATATTGTAAGAAGGACGCATAGGAGATGTGTTAAAGTATATTGTGGATTGAGCTAGGGCGTAACAAAGGTAAACTTACCACAACCTGCTGCTCTGTCTGCACATGGGGTCACGTCCAAACAGGTCCCCGGGGAACGTGGCCCTTATGTATGGTTCTGGAGGACAGCAGTAAGTGGGAAGTGGGAGTAGGGGAGTTTGTGTGGGGTTATGTAAATAGGTTCATGCTCATATATTCATGTGTATGTATTTGTTGGTGTTTATTAATGGTATATGGGTTTGTAAATAGGTGTTTATATTGTATATATTGTATTTATGTATTTATGTAAATATTTATGGTTTATTGATATATGTGTAAATATGTAAAAAACCCTATCAATGGTTTGAACTAATTAGTCAGGTGATTAAGGGGAAATAGATAAAAGGGACGGAGAAATGTTTGTTGGGGTAGCGAGTTGTGGAGTTGGTATTGGGTTGTTATCGAGGGTTGTTATCGAGGGTTGTTATCGAGGGTTGTTATCGAGGGTTGTTATCGAGGGTTGTTATCGAGGGTTGTTATCGAGGGTTGTTATCGAGGGTTGTTATCGAGGGTTGTTATCGAGGGTTGTTATCGAGGGTTGTTATCGAGGGTTGTTATCGTATGTGTGGAATAAACACACATACATTACCACCTGGAGAATGATTCTCTTGTGTTTTGCCTCCGGACCGCTCGGGCAAGTTGACACAGTTGCAGGGCAAGATCTGTATAAAATGTATAATATTTCTTGCACTCTTTGTCAGAGTCTGAACCACTTTGACTTTTGACTTGCTAATCTCTTTCTGGATCACTGGAGATTTCCTCTTCAGTCCCCATTAGGCCTCCCCCAGGAAAGGAAAAGCAGGAGTCACATCTGCTGCAGAGGATAAGTTAAGTACAGTTAAAAGCCTCAGAAATAACTAGTCCACATCTTAACATCAACAGTTCAGATGATGCTGTGTGAATCAGGCATTTATGGTTGAATTGCTGCAAAGAAACCACCAACAAGAAGTGTGGTGGGAAACTGTTGTTGTTGTTTTTTTTTGGTTCCAATCATTTTATTTTTCTAAAAGAAAGTGAATGCATTGGAATGCATTTACTGTACAGGAACTTGTTCAAGACTGTTGGAAAGTTATTTCAGGTGACCACTGCAGGTTTTTAACTTATCTTCTTGCCACTGTCAATAAGTTATCTTGCAGTCCTTCAGTTTGACCATTTTTTTTTAACTACATCTAGACATCCATAAATACTCTGCTCTCATTCCTTTTCTCTCGTTTCTTTGTCACTTCACTCTGCAGACTCCTATGCAGTCTGTATGACTGCTGACCTTTGCAAAGAATAAAACTATTCAAAGGCAGTTCAATTGAAAAAGTTTATTATTTCAGTCTCACACCATTCAGTAAGAACTACCACCACACTAACTCAAAGCTGGTGATAAAATAATGTCAAGAGTGTGTAAAGCTGTCATCAAGTCTAAATATAAAATACTGTATAAAACATATTTTACCTCTTGCCATCTGTTTTGGTAAAATGCAGCCGAACTTTGGAGCGCTTAAACCGAGTGGGTGACATTGTTTACTACTAATTGCACTGCACATTCGAAACTTGCATAGGTTAAATGGCGTAATTTGTCGTGCTTTCTGGAATCGATAAGAGAATCGTTAGATAAACTGCCAAACGATTCTCAACAAGAACTGGTTCTCGATTCCCATCCCTAGACTTCAGTCAATGAGGCCAACATAGAAGTGGTGTAGCTGTCATTACACAAATATTTTCAGATTATTTTGTCAGATTCAGTACCAATTAATTCAGTGCTTGAATTGAATATATGTCCATAACCTTGGTTACCATACATATATTATAAATATATGAAAGAGCCCACCTCCAAAAAGTCTAAAGTTCAGCATTTAGCCTGTTTGCTTCTCTTCCAGTAGCTCGTAATCTGTGATATCTTCGTTGTTGTCACTGCAATCACTTTTGAAATACTGCAGTCGCTCAGAGGATGTGTGGGGTCGACAACAAACATAGTATTTTCAGGAGGGTCAGTGGGGGAAATGCCCAGGCGTTTTAGGCAAAGTCCCAGGTAGACGTCTTCAATGTACAAAGGTTTAATCTGAGTGGAGACTCCAAGGATCTTCCCAGGCAGATCTAAGGACATAACATAGGCCATGCCCAGAGGATATGGGGGGTACTCTGGCTCAGCAATCACCGCTTTTGGCATGTAGAACTTGTTAGATGGGTTTCTTAAAACCGGGCTGTGCCACCATACCAAACCTGTCATGTAGTTTTGTTTGGCTGTGTTGGGATTCAGCAACAGTTTAACCAAATTGTAGACATGGACAAAAATATCTGAGTCAACCTTCATGATATAGGAAGCCTTGACACAATGTGCATCCAGCCACTCCAGCATCATCATAGTCTTGATGGTCAGATTGCGGTAGCTGTCCTGGAAGTCACTCTGGATGAGGTCATGGTGCTGCAGGTTCTCCTGTTTGAGTCTCTCCTGCTGCTGCTCTGCATCAGCTCCTCCAGGTAGGCCCAGTATGAAGAGAGTCTCCACCAACTGACCTAGAACCAGTTTCTCATTTCCCCATGTCTTTCGGATGGCATCCCGAGCTGCTATGTTGCTGGGAGCAACTGGAACCATCAGGACCAGGAAAGGAGTTTTGCTCTTACATGTCGGTGTGTCCTCCATGATGAATTTGTAGTTTCGTGGATAGGCTACATGATACGGCCCGGGATCCTCCCATTGTTGTTCTGTTGCTACTGTTTCCGCTGCTGCTACTGATGATGGTCTATTGAAAGCTAAAGCATTCAGGTTCCCTGACTGTCCCTCAAAGCAGACATAAATAAGAAGCACTATCAATGCTGCCAGGATGCAGCTCAAGATGTATTTATAGTGTTTCCTCAATGTCTCCATTTAAACTGCACAGAAAAGAGAGTCGTATTATTACATGGTAACAGCAATTTTATATAACCTAAGACAAACAACAACAGACAATTTAACAATCTACCATATTTGAGAAATGCTTTAAAACTGAAATGACACAAACTGCAAGAAAATGGTGTTCCTCAATATCGGTATGATTTGAAATGTTTTAATACGAGTCTCAATATGATATCTTAGTTTGACTACCAATACCAACAGTACATTCAATATGTTACTGTAACAGTAATTTTGTCTGGCTTGTTACCTGATCACCACTTGGTGATGGATTGGATCAGTTGGAGGGGGAGAACGCCAAATAAGTGGTACCAACTGGAGTGCCACTCAATTCTCCATCACACAAATTTCTGTTTGAAACAGAGGCTGCCGCTACCCCAGCTCCTCTGATCTTAATATTCAAGGGCTCACATTCATGTGCCTCTGTCGAGGTTACTGTGAAGCTCCAACTATTTATAATGAGGCAGTCACTCACAGAACCAGTGCAGCTCACTGAAGGTACAGCTCTCTAGACTATTTTTTGGCTTGCAGCCCAACACATGGGCAGTGTGAGAAAGACACTGTCAAACTGCTAAAACATTTAGCTGCAGAAAGACCTGTGACATTTTTGCGTCATGTGATCACGTGATCGCATTGAAGCAATCCAAAAGTGGATTGAAGCAATTTTGGATTGCTTCAATGCATGTTTACTGGCTGTAAACAAAGGTCTCTCTCTCTTTTTTTGAGTAAGTAGTACTTAGTACTTTTACTGTACGAAATTCATTCCAAACATGGTCCCAGTGCAGTTTGGGAAGCACTACTTAGTGTTTTCATTCACAGAGCTGCCAACTTTTCAAAAAACCTTGGGGTGAGATTCCGTAAGGGATGGCCAAACTTTTGTACCGCGGCTCTGGCTACTATTTATTATTTTCATGTGCTTTTTTTGGTTTGGTTTAATTTTGCTTGCACCTATGCGGTGCAAAGTTAATGTTATTTAGTTTTTACAGTCAATTTTGTACTGTTTTCTACTAATGTCAATTAATGAGTCATGTCCTTTAGTTGTAACTTGTATTTTTGTTAAATAAATATTTGATCACCAAAAAAAAGAATAGAGATTATTATTTGATTTCTGAGTTTAGTAGGTACACTTGAAGGCACCATGAAGCCGTCTCGTAATTACGAGATCAGGTGTCTAATTTTTTTATTTATCCAGTGAATGCAATGCGCTTCCATAATGTTTCACTGCGCGGTTGCTTTTCGTGTCTCTGCCCAGATTGGATTTTTTTTGGAGGCGTTAGAAATTGGATGTATGGCGTGAGAGCGTGTGAAGGCAGGCAAAAACGTGTGAGATGGTAGCTCTGCATTCACATGGACACCAGAAACAGAGCATGTTACTGTACTTTACATGTTACTTTATTTGAAGAGTACTTTGAGTTTTTAGTGTCATTTTTATAAAGGGTGCAAGACTTATGACCTTTAGCCACTATAGCCAGCCACAAGGGGGCTCACTTTGACTGATCTGTCATTTTCGCGGGTATAGGATCTTCTACACCCACCCGCCCATTCATAAAGTTTCTCCAAACGTGTTTGTTCATCTAGGTAGTTGTTATCACGTTAATCCATGTCCAAGAGTCAATTTCCCCGGATAAGATAAAATATAATAACATTTAAAAATATAAAATAATAATAACAGCAATATTAACAAAATAATAATAATAATTAATTAATAAAACCAATTAATAAAATGTGAGGAGCCGATTTAACATTATATTTAACATTTAGATTTAACATTTAGATTTATATTTAGCATTTAGATTTTACATTTAACATTTGGATTGAAATATTTAAAATATCTCTAAGTTCACAAATATTGTTCTAAATGTGCAAAAAAGTGACTCTCAAAAATTCAAACCAGTTTTTTAAACATTGTTTGAAGCTAAATGTGACAAAATGTGTAAATGTCGCCCAGGGCGCAAATGTGGCCAGGACCGGCGCTGCTGTATGTTTTAGATGTTTCCTGCTCCAACACACCTTTATTATGTGTTGGAGCAGGAAACATCTAAAACATACAGGGCAGTGTTCCCCGAGGACCAGGGTTGAAAAACACTGACCTACAGCACAGAGTTACTGTCAGTCAGTGTAGTTTTAAAATACATTAAAATAGGTTGTTTCATATTTAAAAAAAAAAAAAAACATTGCCCACTCAGAGGATGTGTAGCCCGATTGTTCCAAACGTGTTAAGGCCACTAAACGATCTTTATATATAACATAAGGAAAACATAAAGCGCATATAAATTATGGTTTATTTCCGGTTACTTACCTTTCAGTTGCTCGCATTGCACTTCCTGGAGCCGTTGTTCTTAATCGCAATGAAGTTAGTTAGTTTTAAGTTGGATATTGCATATTGGACAGATGCACCAAGCCACTTCAACATTTCAAGTGCCCCAGTATTACAGTAAACACACGGCGATAGAAGACGGCTACAGGTGTACCTACTTCTTCTTCAACAACATGAAGGAGGCATGGCAGGGTGTAACATTACAGGGTGTGGAGGGAAGGAGGGCTGATGGAAACATGTCTAGAGGGAACGAGTTGAACCAGTTTTATAACCGAGGCGACAGTTACTCAGGTAGACAAATAAAATAATAATATAATAGAGTATAGGTCCAGAATATTTCAGAAGTGCCCTTGAAAATAAGATACAATGTGTAAGTTAGATCACACTCACATCAGACATGCCACAGTTACCCAATTAAAATGACCATGATTTACATTTTAATAACATTTGTTAACACCCTATAAACTAAGCATAACATGCTACAAATTATTTAAAAAGCTATATCACATGTATCTTACAAAATGCCATGTCACTGTATATTAGTATAGTTTAAATTAGCATAAGTGTACAGTAATAAAAAATTCCACAGTCAGGACGCCCGTAATGAATCTGCACTTGTTGTGTTGCAAACACAAACCAGACTAGGTTGCCATGGGTGAAATTAGTTGCATTACATGATGTCAATTCTAATACAGTCATCTTCTGTGGCTAATAGCAACATATTAGCATCGGATTTTAAGGATTATATAGTGCGGAAAAAACGGTATATAAGCAATATTTTGAAAAACGCTGTGAGAAATGTATGTTCTCAGGAAAAAAGCCGCTTATCAGTTAATCGTTAATCGACTGATAAGGTCAATCAACTAACAATTAATTAATTAATTGATAATTTGCATCCCTAGTGGCACCATAAACTACACCTTCTGAAATGACTGAGTAAGATTTATTGATTTCTGATTTAGACTGCATTGGCGGGCCCTAATAAAATCACAAGATTATGGGTTTTAAAATGATGGTAAATATTTTCTGTATTTCTGATGTGTGTGGGGGGATTGTTGGTGTTTGTGTGCTGAACTTCCATTTGTCTCTCTTCCTCTAGGGAATGTGACAGTGTAAAGGGCATTGTTGCTGCGCAATATGAGATGTCTCTGCGTGATGCTCAAAGGCTCTGTAGTAGTGGTGAGTATTACTGTGCAGTTACTTGTTGGGTTACTGCAATTGTTTAAACAAGACTGAATGAAATTTTTTCATTTTTCATGTAACCCAATTAATTACATGTAGGTTTATGGGTCTATGTTAATTCTAGGAATGAAATACAATTTATTTGGAAGCAGTTTGTGTTTTGTGGCCTGCCGCCTGGGGTCAGTCTATCCTCCCCCGCACCCCACCCCGCCCGTCTGACACACACAACCTGTATGACGACCACATTGCCCATAGCAAAAACCGGCCCTGTCGTGACTCCGGTTGATTGACGGGCAAACAGTGTTGGCAAAGGTATAGTGGTTAATGATGTTGAGTCTTCATCATGGACCAAAGTAAAAAAAACCAAAGAAGCATCAGGTGCCCAGTTTAGAAAACGAAGAAAAGAAGAAGGAAGAAATGGGCCAAAGATAAAGGTATGCAGATTTCTGTGAGTGACGTGAGGGACAGCAGCTATAGGCTGTGACAAGCTTGGGACACAGAGGTAGGACTCAGATGCAGAGCTGAATAGAAGGCCTTATTAAGCACACCAAAATAAGGGGAATGAACAGAAAGTGCTTCGAACAGGAGGGATGGCTATCAAAAATTACTAAACAAAATCCCAATGTCTAGGGGAAAAAACAAAAACCGATGAAAATGCCTCAGAGGAGGGAAAAAAACACAAACTGGAAAAAAAGTCCAAACTCTGACTATTACTATGAAAATGAAATGGCAAAAGGCCAACACAAAACTCTCAAATCGAGGCGAAAACTGTCAAAGGAAACAACTGACTGTGACGAGATACTACTGGTGGGTCTAGACGAATGACAAGACACACTGGCACAGGACAAAGGGGGACGCAGACTATATGAACACATGGAGGTAATAGGGAACAGGTGGACACAATCAGGAATCAGTGAAGACAATCAGACTGGTGACACATGAGGAAGGGCAAGTGACCTGAAACGAGAGGAGAGTTAATTTCCAAAATAAAACAGGAAGTCACAAAACAAACATGGAGACAGGACAAAAACAAAACTTGACATACCGGTGTGACAGACTGTTTATTCTATTTATGCCTCTTGCCATATGTTGCTATTAGCCACAGAAGATGACTGTATTTGGTCGTATGTAGTTTTGCTGAACTAGCAACTATTAGAATTGACATCATGTCCTGCAACTAATTTCACCCATAGGCAACCTAGTCTGGTTTGTGTTTGCAACACAACAATTCACACTGTGGATTTTTTTTTATTATTACTGTACACTTATGCTAACTTAAACTACTTCTAATATACATTGACATGGCATTTTGTAAGATACATGTGATATAGCTTTTTCCCCCCACTATTTAAATACAGTTGTTGCCGGTTCCCGGTTGGCCCCAACTGAAGGAGGCGGGGTCAACACCGGCGCGCATCTGTAATTCGTGCCGGGCCGGGATTCCCGGGATTTAGTTTATGGTATACTGATTACACGTGAGGAAAGTCTTAAGTCTATTCTTAAAAGTGTTGACCGTGTCTGCCTCCTGAACCCAGAATGGTAGTTTGTTCCACAGAAGAGGAGCCTGATAGCTGAAAGCTCTGGCTCCCAATCTACTTTTGGAGACTATAGGAACCACAAGAAACCCAACGTCCTGAGAGCGCAGTGTTCTAGAGGGGTAGTAAGGTATTATGAGCTCTTTTAGATATGATGGTGCCTGACCATGAAGAGCTTTGTATGTAAGAAGAAGAATTTTAAATTCTATTCTAGATTTAATAGGTTGTTTCCAAACTTGGGTAACCCTTTCTTTTACAGTCCCATTTTACAGTCCCCTAATTACTATGTATTTACTGTGTAATTACAAGGTAAAAGAAAGAAATTACAGGGTAACTAACACTGGTAAAATGATGGTAACTACAGAGTAAATACTAACTAATTGCCTTGAAATATCTCAACTATTACTGAAAAACAACTCTACATTAATAGGTAATTACTACCGGCATTATAAGGTAACTACAGTAAAATAATAACACAATTACTATGTAAAAGGAGATCAATTACAACCCATTTACCTGGGAGTATAATCCAATATATCACCTGTCCAGCTAGTTACTAAGTTTTTGGGCTGTTAATCACTTTGTTCATTAATTTATCATGCCTGATTTTATTTAGTACTTACCTGTAAATATGCCATCAGGGTCCTCTTGTTAATTCAACTTGCTGTAGTGTTACAAGGTATTTACCAAGTAAATAAGATAAAAGCGTGCTGCAAAAGAAAGCGTGGCTTCTTTCCACAGTATTACCAGTTTCTTACTATGTAATTAAACCAAGACTGTTCAGTTTTACATATTGTTAACAGGCAGAACATCAGAGAACTGACCACCAAAACTGACACACTGAGACCTATCGGTAGGGTAGCTTGACAACAAACCAACAGCTTTCTCTGATAGGCTATTAATATAAAAAAGCCTCTGTTTGAGGACAAAGTGATATACTGTATCAAAAGCCTTGGCTAGTTCAATAAAAAGAGATGAACAGTGCTGTTTTTTTTATCAAGTGCTAAGAAAAAATATCATTTACCACCTTTAGAGCTGCCGTAATGGTACTGTGATGTTTCCTAAACCCTGACTGAAACGGGGATAAGATACTATTTGAATATAAAAACTCTTCTAGCTGTTTAGTGAAACTTTCAAGAATCTTTGACGGCACAGATAATTTTGAAATTGGCCTGTAGTTAAAATGGTTGGATCTCCTCCTTTTAACAGAGAAAGAACAAAAGCAGATTTTCATTTCTTTGGGAATTCGTTGTTTGCTACAGCCAGGTTAAAAAGATGTGTAAGCTGCCCTGCTATGACATCAGCTGCTAGTTTTAAAAAATAAGGATCAATAAGATCTGGTACATGTGCCTTTTTTCAGTGCATTCAGGTAGAGAGAGACAATACTCACTAAAAGGGATTTTCCAGAACCTTCTTGGCAGAGTAACAAAGTGGAACCACTTAAGTACTGTACTTAAGTACTAAAATGCAGTATCTGTACTTTTTTGGGGTATTATTTTTTCCCCCAACTTCCACTTTTACTGCACTACATATTTTTGATCGATTTAATACTTTTACTTCGATACATTTTTCATGTGCTGAATTGTTACTCGTTACTATTGTAGCGTCCAGACGGACATGTGATGAATGACGAGGCGTAATTCAACAAACCTGCAATTATTGGTTAACGATTTGGTTACATTTCTTTAATATATATATAAAAAATATCCTCATCATCATGCTGAGGAATCCATTCAGTCTTGTTTTAAACAGATCCAGTAACCCAACAAGTACCTGCACAGTAATACTCACCACTACTACAGAGCCTTTGAGCATCACGCAGAGACATCTCATATTGCGCAGCAACAATGCCCTTTACACTGTCACATTCCCTAGAGGAAGAGAGACAAATGGAAGTTCAGCACACAAACAGCAACAATCCCCCCACACACATCAGAAATACAGAAAATATTTACCATCATTTTAAAACCCATAATCTTGTGATTTTATTAGGGCCCGCCAATGCAGTCTAAATCAGAAATCAATAAATCTTACTCAGTCATTTCAGAAGGTGTAGTTTATGGTGCCACTAGGGATGCAAATTATCAATTAATTAATTAATTGTTAGTTGATTGACCTTATCGGTCGATTAACGATTAACTGATAAGCGTCTTTTTTCCTGAGAACATACATTTCTCACAGCGTTTTTCAAAATATTGCTTATATACCGTTTTTTCCGCACTATATAATACTTAAAATCCGATGCGCCTTATATATGGATCAATATTGGTTACTCATAGCTACCGTAGTCAGGGGGCGTTGCCAAAGTAACCATACACATATATATGTAGATGCCGCACTGAGCGCTGAATCGTACGTCGATGTTACCGCCATTTTGGATGTGGCAAAGTAGAGCGCAACCCTTTTCATTGTATTAGTTTACGGGCAGATCTGCCACGTCCAATATGGCGGACGCGTTAACGTATCGCAGCAACAGACCAACCTGCTCAATGAGGCATCTGTGTATATATGTCTATGGAAGTAACAGCGGTAAGAACGGTAAAGAGGAATTCCAGTCCAAAACCATTTGTGTCGCGAAAATAATACGTCACTAACATTACCTCGGGAAAGATAATAAAACAGCTGTTTATTCATTTTGGGAGTGAAGCAATATTTTGGTTTGTATTCTATTAATAAAGTTTAATTGACCTATCTGACTGTTTTGATTACATTCCATTTAGCGCAGCTCTATCTAGTGGATGCATAACGCAACCCCAGCCACTACTGTAGCTTCTATTCTATGCGCCTTGTAATTTTTTAAAGTAGGCTATTCATTGAAGGTCCTTATAGTGCGGAAAATATGGTACTGAATAAAAAATGCATGTGATATTCCTCAACTAATGTTTTATTGTACCAACAAACACGTTTGGAGAAACTTTATTTGAAGAGTACTTTGAGTTTTTAGTGTCACTTTTATGAAGGGTGCAGGACTTATGACCTGTAGCCACAAGGGGGCTGGCTGACGGTGACATTTAGATTTAGACTTAGACTTAACATTTAGATTTATGTTTAACATTTAGATTTATATTTAGCATTTAGATTTAGCATTTAGATTTTACATTTAAAATTAGGATTCAAATATTTAAAATATTTGAACTATAAGTTCACAAATATTGTTCTAAATGTCAAAAAAAGTGACTCTCAAAAATTCAAACCAGTTTTTTAAACATTGTTTTTAGCTAAATGTGACAAAATGTTGCTGTTATTTTCAGAGCAAGACGCTTTACAAATGGCACCCCATACCCTCCTCCTTCCATTTTTTCAGTGTATGGACATACTGACTGAAATGACTTGTAAGGTCTGGATCTGTTTAGTGAGCGACTCAGAAAGACTTTGAGTCCGTAAAATGATCTGAGTTTGTTTAGTTTGTCAAATCTTGGTAGAGTTCTCATCCCAACCTCATATACCAGCAGAATAAAAACCTAAACATAACTAATAAAGAAATAAACATTTCCTTCATTTAATTTATTGCCGACCCCAAGTAGTTTTAAATACACAGAAATACATTTTAAAAAAGCAAAATATTAATCCCAGTTCTAATCCCAACCTCATATACCAGCAGAATAAAAACCTCCAAATTCCTTGTTTATTCATTAATATAGTAGTTATCCCTTGAGACATTGGAGTCCTTCACTCTTTGTTAAAAGGCTTTGGGTGTTCATAGAGGTGAAGACATAGACCTTGTGGATGTTCCAGATTCCCCTGACAACACTGAACGAGGAACAATATTGACTGAGGGTTACCCACAGCAGTGGCATTTCATTCACACATTCCCATGTACTGTCCATCTATAGCCCACCTAATCCCTAAACTAAACTTCACTGAATTTGATATAGCATACCTATCATTATCTTGGCAAAGGAATGTTCATTAACACACAGACTGTATTTACAGAAAAGTCTAAGCTCTTTCATATCAACATAATTGCTGCATTTATATTTTTGTTCATTATATAATGACATACAGTCTTCCCAGCATGACTCTAATGTAAAAATAATGTAAAAAAAAATCAGAGACAAATTCTCAGTCTGTGCAAAAGAAAAAAAGAAGATACAAATATATGGCTTCAGTTTGCTGGTTTACCTTATCAAGTGGGGTCTTGGGTGCATTTACATACACATACAAATGCTACAAACTTAATTCAAGATTCCAGAACAAGAATGTTTACATGTACAACATGACTAGGAAATTGCAAAAAAAAAAAAAAAACACTTATAAGGAAGAAATCACTTCACTACCCGTATAGTAGTTGGGGTAGTAGCGGGCAGTAACTGCAATAACTTATGTATATAGTGGCATATTTTAAGATTCTCTTCATGACTCAAAAATCTTTGGCCTTTGTACAATTTTCAGATGCAACCAAGATACAAACAATACAATGATCTGCTCATCGATTCATTGCTCTGCACCACATTTAATTCCACTCATTCACCTGTTTGGACAAATCAACATTCCCTTCATTTAATTTTTTCGCAACCCCAAGTAGATACAATACACACAAGTAAAAAAGTTCAAGTGATTTCTAAGTGCACCTGTAGCTGTTATTGTCCTAACAAGGTGGTCCAGGCTTCTTTAAGTCTGTCCAATATTTCACCAACTCTTCTGAAGACCCAAGAATGTAGGTGATGATCTTGGAGTATTCACAGCGATCATATCTTGAGTTATAGGCCTTAAACTGTGAGGGATCTGGTGGTGATTTGGGTGCAAGTCCTAGTTTTTTCATGCACATTCCAATATAAGCATCCTCTATGTTAAAGGGTGTAATTGATTTTGAGACATTCACAAATTTCCCTGGAAGATCACTGGAAAAGATATATCCCATGCCGAGAGTGTAGGTCGGGTACGTGGGATCTGGAAACAACTCTTTAGGAACGTACCATTTGGAGTTCTTTGAACGCAAAACTGGTCTATTCCACATAAGCATGCCTGTCAGGTAATTCAGCTTGGGGATGCCTGGCTTTTTTAGCATGATCACTAAATTGTCAATGTTCAGGAACATGTCCGAGTCAACCTTCATGGCATACGCCGCTGTAGGGCAGTGTGTGGCTAGCCAGTCCATGATCACCATAGTTTTGATGGTGAGATTCAGGTAAGTGTCCATGAAGTTACTCTGAATCAGGTCATGGTGCTGCAGATTCTCCAGTTTGAGCTTCTCCTGCACCTGCTCAACATCAGCTCCTCCAGATAAGCCCAGCATGAAAAGAGTAAGCACTATCTCACCCTGAACCAGACTGTTTTTGGCCCATGTCTGCCGGATGGCATCCCGAGCTGCCACGTTATTTGGTGCCACTGGAACCAACAGAACCAGGAAAGGGGTCTTGTTCTTGCACACCTCTGTATTATCCATAATAAAGTGGTAATTGGGTGCATAGGCTTGGTGGTACTGTGTACCTGTAGGTGGTACAGTAGGGCTTTTTGTTGTTTCACTTAGTTTAACTTTGTGCTTTGGATGAACACGATAAGCAGGAAGTAGATGAGCCTGATTGGTCTGATTTAAAAGTCTCCCGTAGTGCTCACTGAGTGAAAAACTCTCCCATGGCAGAGAGCTGGTGAAGAGAGTGTAACACAAGACGACCAGCGCTAGACACATCAGGAGCAGGAACTGGAACCAGACATGAAATACAGGTTTCTTCTGACGAAACAGGCTCTCCACAAGTTGTCTATAAAAAGATAAAAAAAATTTGAAAAGGCAATCTTAAAACTGGTGAAAACCTTTTGGGGAATGCAAAAATTAATTACAATTATGTTACAGTGTCAGCCAGTCAGTTTGCCATGGACTACAATTTTTTTTAAGTCTGTATCACCGGATCACCTCTGTCCCATCCTCTTTTTTTTTTACTCTCTGGGGTCCCATCTGTGAGGGTTTTATGACAGCCTTATACTCAGTTAGCTCTGACAACAGTACATGGACCTTTCCATGAGAGCTGATATAGAGCATATCATCATTGGGACTTATATCTATCAGTCTGCTTATAGCTGTTATGAATTTATTTAATTAATGCTCACCTCATCATCTATCTTAGAACCATGCATCACAAAGATGAAGAGTTTTCCACAAATAACATTTGACTTAAACTATGAAAGGTCATCAGAGGACAAAGAGACGAAATAAGTCAACATGAGATTTTAACTGCTAAATATTAACGTTGAGTGGTGGGATTTGGTCATAGGTATGAGGACACAAGCCTAATTACTGCTATGTTTTTGTAAAATACAGATGCACAGCAGATACTTAGACCTTAGAACTTTATTAAAGGGACTAGAGCATTCAGGAGCTGCAATGAATAGCCAATGAACCAATTAGCTGATCCACAGAAAATCAGCAGCTAGTGATACATTTTCAATAATTTGTCAGAATTCGCCACTATGTTTGGCATTACAATAAACAACATTTAAAGAAGTCACCCTCTTATTATCTTTGATTGTTAGCTGCAGACACATGGATAAACTGCATTGATTATACCAATGGAAATTTTATACTTGAAACTGAATTTGCACTGTGTACAGCTATTTACATTTTTCATTTTTATAGACCTGTTTATTCTATAAATTCTGTCCATACTGCCTTATTTATATTCTTACTGATAATTCTGTTTATACTGTTCATTCCAATTCCGCCATATTTATACTATTTATACTCCAGACTTGCCACTGTCTTTTCGAGTCTTATTCTCTTTATATCGATATTTTTATTTTATATTTTTACATTGTTTCTTACATTTTATATTTTTACATCTTTACTTATATTTTATATTTCATGTTTATTGCTGTTTGCACCAGGATAAGAGGGACACGCAATTTCAATTCTCTGTATGTCCTGTACATAAAGCAGCATTGATAATAAAGGTTTCCCCTGTAATAGGCCTAAAGCTTTATTGTGTATTTTCATTAAAGTCTTTAAACCATTTAAGGCAGCAGGGCCGGCGGAGTAGACAACACGCACTGCAAAGACATCCTGAAGCGCCATGAGAATGAAGGTGTTCGTACTTAAGTTTAAAGTTAAATGTGTTCCCAAAAGTTTAAGTGGAAGGTCAGAAAAAATGGAAAGCGCTTATTGGTTTAAATAGACCGCCACGTGAGGTTATATGGTGCTATGTTGCAATGGAGTGAAGTATGACGCATGAGTGTAGAGGCAGGGTTGTTGGGGGCCATTAAAACGAACAAACAAGACTGGCATCGTCATTGATTTTATTCAAATTATACTGATTTGAAATCAACATACCTTAATCTTAACGGTATCTTGTATTTATTTTGCACCAGGGACTCTAATAGTGTAATCTGACCATGTATGTTCAATCATGACCAGCCTAATCTGTTAGGGACACGTATGCAGGCAGTCCTTTCCTCTCTTCACACAGATACACAATATAATACAATAACTCAAAGCAGTGGACTGGTTGCACAGCTGACATTTTGACTTGTTACAGGTGACATGGTGCTGTAGCTCAATCCCTGCCTAAATGCATTTGCTATAAGATTAATGAATATATATATAATGAATATATATATATATATATGTTCAATACTTCACATACTTTCTCTAAATAAAGAGTAACAGAGTAACGTGTTAGAGTACTCTGATTACTTTTTTGTGACGTGTAACGTAACGCGTTAGTTTCGTGCGTTAAGCAATCAGTAACTTCTTTTTTTTATTTTTTAAGTAATCAGTTGCTTTAAGAATTTTTTCCAGATAAGGAAAGAAAAAATCCGCCTGCTCCTTGTCAGACAGTACTGTGCCACTTGCGAATGTGTGACCGGAGGCGCAGCGCTGTGATGAAAAAAAAAAAATCTCGTATCCAAGCTGACTGTCTTTCCTGTTATTGTTATCCTGCAGAGTTCATTTGTTCAACGTTTTCCATTGTCAGGACTTCTCTGTGCTTTTAAAGCAGGCTGTGTGTCTGTGTCAGTTAAGTTGCAGCATGTGCTTTTATTACTTTTATTCATAGGTGACACTGTGACGTAACGGATTACTTTTAATTGATGGTAACGTTGTAACCCAATTAACTACTTTCCAAAGTAACTATACCCAACACTAGTTATAACAATCATGGGAAATTTTTTTTTTCTTCTCCTTGTCTTCTTAGTTTGAATGCGTCCCATAAACGGTGCCCTAGTCAGATATAGATCTGAACATATAGTTTACAATGTGTTTCACTCAAAGGGTAGCTGAATAATCTGGTGTTCCTGTGCACAAAACAGGCGTCTGTTTATTTTGTATAGAATAAATCAGATAGTTGTTATGACTGGATGAACTACTTTTCTATAGCGGTTCATTCTGAAAAAATAACGTTTCAGTTATACGCGGAAATAAGAAGATCTTGTCGACTTTGGATTTAAACCAGTCGGACAACCCACTGATGGAAGTAAATCATTTCAAATTCTTACCTTTTCAGACCATTCCCACCTGAGAGAGTCTCAGGATCCCCCATGACTGCCGCCACTCTTCCTTCCTGATATTCTTAAAGCCCCCCCTTATAAATACATAATATAGTTCAAGCTTGAATTAAATTAAGATTAGGACGAGCTCCCACTCAGTTGCGCGTTTGATGACATCTCTGTGCCAATAGTGAGGGACAGACAGAGAGAGAGAGAGAAAAAGAGAGAGAGGGAGAAAGAGAGAAAAAAAGGGAGGGAGGAAGGGGCTTTGTCACAGCTTCACACCTGTCGACTGTTTTTTCATGTCACCTGATCCCCTGATTCCCTGATTCCCTGCGCACACACACACACACACACACACACACACACACACACACACACACACACACACACACACACACACACACACACACACACACACACACAGGGATACTTTAACGTGACAAAAGCTCATGAAGAAAAAGCACATTAAACCACAAATTAAAACCAGCTCATCCTCTCACTACCACAACTAAACTGTCATTTGAAAAATTTATTGCATGTGCTCATGCGGTTTGTTTTGGTATTTTAAATGGGAGGGGGGTTTCTACCACAGTAATTACGAAGAAGGGAGGAGACATTCTTGTTGATGTTGATGAAAAGTACTAATACGTCAAAAATATACAAATGTACTGTATTTATTTTCCACCACTGGTGACTGTTATTGGATCACCAAAAGAGAAGACAGTAATATGATTACAGGTGTTAAACTGCTGCTTTTGTCCTTGGTCCCCTGACATGAGGTGTAATAGCAAATATACAATTGGCGTGTCAATCAGGCTTTCGACATGTTTTGACCTTGTTCATTGTGCTTGTTTGTTTGTTTGTTTGTTGTAAGTTGACTGACTTCACCAGTTCGTTGGGAAATGTCGATGAAACTGGGCGTGACTGAGGAGGAAGTAAAATTAATATTTATGATGCTTTCCCAGGTGTGTTCTTGTTCCGTTTATGTACCCATCCCTACCCATGAATAAAGTTTTATTTCGTGTACCCATACGAGAGAGAGAGAGAGAGAGAGAGAGAGAGAGAGAGAGAGAGAGAGAGAGAGAGAGAGAGAGAGAGAGAGAGAGAGAGAGAGAGAGAGAGAGAGAGAGAGAGAGAGAGAGAGAGAGAGAGAGAGAGAGAGTGTTATCACATTTGTGGTAATTTCTGTAGTTTTATAATTAATGTTTTGAATATACGTTCAGGGGTAATCGACCTGTTTCCACCATCCTATGCACTTAAATATTTTATATAGATGTCAGGAGTGATTGTGGGGTCGCCAGTAGGGTACAGTGAGGTGCTTTATGTCAGTTTGGTCCGCTTTGCAGCTTTCCTCTTTCTGCTGAAAGAGATGAAAAACGGTCTTACATAGAGTTTATCCTGTCTCACTTATTTCTCCTGTCTCCAGGTTGGTGGAATAGTAAAGTAAGCTCAGTAACTTAAGTGTAATATCAGCATAAACATCATTTGGCGTAGCAATGTAAACTGCAGTCAAGTGAGCAGACGTTCGTCCTTTCCTGATTTCAAGTGCGCCCGTATTACAGAATGTATGGCAAATGCACGTAGTTCCATGATACGGAGCAAGCAAACCTATTACTGTAAAATCTGTTTGATAGTAAGAATCTGTCAGCTCGTGCATTTTAGAAGAGTAAAATGATTTAAGCTGAAAATGCAAAATGCATTTAAGGAACCATATGTAAGTGGTAACATAAGCTGTGTTTCATTTCAAGTTGAAAAGAGGCAACTTGCAGAGTAACAGTGCTTATTGTCATTTTGATTTACTTGAGCATACAAAACTTAACTCATTATTTGCTGAAAGATGGGAAAAGACATTGTATTTTATTTTGAAGTCGTGTTTATGTCATAGAGAACATTGAGTGTTCATGACAGATGAGGATTTAACTTGTGAATGTTTTATTAAATCCTCTTTCTGTCGAGCACGATGAAAAGCGACGCACAGTTTGCCCTGTCTCACTTATTTCTCCTGTTTCCAGAGAGAGCATGTTCGCTGTTTACATGGTGCCAGCCAGTTCCTGTAACATTAGATCCATGACAAACAAACACAGTCCTGTCTATTTAGTTTCTGTGTTTCTTTTGTTTCCTTGTTTGTCCGTTCTTGGTTTCTTGTGTTCTCGCGTGTTCTTGGTTCCTCTGTCTTCTCTCGATTTCTAAATCCTGTGGCATATTTTGCCTGTTAGTGTTTTTGCCTGATCTTCAGTTAGTGACATTTCCTCCTAGTATTTCATAATAATTGACTCCACCTTGCCCTCCACACGGTGCTGGTTTCCAGTGCTAGAGAAAGCAAAACGGCCCTGGAGCATCACAGAGCCACCGCCATGCTTCACTGTAGGCAGGCTGTTCTATCACGACATTCTTCATTTGTCCTCCTCCAGACATGACACTGAGCCATAGGCCCAAAAAGTTCCAGTTTTGTTTAATGTCTCCACAGAAACTTCTGTGTGTCTTTGTTTTTGAGCATATTGGAGCCGACTTTTGGGTCAGTGGTGGTGTACATCTTGGTGTTTGGGGATGGAGCCCTTCAGTGTTTAGTATACAAACTGAAACTTCATTCTCCAAGACTTACTGTAGGTCTTTTGTAGTTACTGGAGTGTTTGAAGGAAGCTATCAAAAGATAGCAACGTCCAGGTAGTGTTCCTTTTAACTTTGAACTTGCAAACTATGCTTTAAACTGTATGTCTAGAAACCAGGGTTCCCACGGGTGCTTGAATTCCTTGAAAATGCTTGAATTTCAATTCAGTGTTTTCGAGGTTGTGAAAATGCTTGAATTTTTTGTGAGATGCTTGAAAATGCTTGAAATTTCATAATTAGTTAAAAATCAAAACAGTCAATCTACCACCATATGAAATAATGCTAATTAGACCCATATTATTATGCCATACAGTGGCACCGCTGCGCTTCCCATGACCATCATGGCAAACACAACTAGTAGGCTACCTATTTAAAGGTGCTGGAAACATGGAAAAACTGGTGCTTGAAGTTGCTTGAAAAGTGCTTGAATTTGTTCATGAAAAAGGTGTGGGAACCCTGAGAAACATTCTGCATTTTCTGTCTTTTTGCATCCTTTTCCTTGTTTGTGCAAGGCAATGATCACTTCTCTGTAACTTTTTGGACAATTCTCTGGACAGCCATATTTCTAACATGCAATCGGACATCACCGTTAACAAACCCCAGTCCAGGTATCTGATGTGTTGTATCTGAAGCACAACTGATGCAATTAATGAAGCTCTTGATTATTTACATCAGGCATCACCTGATCAGATGTGTGCTCTTATGAGGGATTCTATTCAGGGGGTTGGATAATTTTGAGGCTGCAGTGCATTTTAAAAGTAGTGTTTTGTGTTTTTATTTGTCGTCTTACTAAAGGCTCACGTCCCGACCAGGGCGTTACTCTCCGCTCATTCAAACCGTCTAGTTGCACCATCGCCTCTTGCAAAGCGAGGTCACTCTAAACTCTTCTCTGTGGTCGTCCCCAAATGGTGGAATGACCTACCAACGGCTACAAGAACAGCAACATCCCTTTCTACCTTTAAAAAACTTGTAAAAACCTTTCTGTTTCGAGAATGCTTCCCTGCCTAACAAAACTAACAAAACTAACAAACTACTCTGTGCTCTTTACACCTCTTTCAGCTTATGGCCTCCCCTGTAAGTCGCTTTGGATAAATGCAATGTAATGTAAAATGTAATGGATAAAAAAGTTGTAATATTAGTTTACATGAACTATTTAAACTGTTCTTGTGTCATAAATGTATTGCAAAAAGATGAGAACATTTACATTTTACCAATAAACATAAATTGCGGGGGTAGGGTTAACCCTAATTTTCGCTTCTTAAAAAAATTGGAAGGTGAACTTTGAGCCACAGGAAGCCCAAGACATCATAATAACTTTTATAACCATTTCTTCTTTACTGTCACCAGTCCTTCACAAGCAACGACTGATGTCTAAATACATCTCTGCATACAATAAACTGGACAGGGCCAATAACACCCAGGCACTTTACAAGGGTCAGAGTCCTCTCCACCTGGACACTGAGGTCGTTCGGAGTGTGCAGAGCTCTTCTCAGGACCTTCTATGACTCTGTGGTGGCCTCAGCCATCTTTTATGCTGTGGTCTGCTGGAGAGGGGGCGGCATGGACAGGGACAGGAGCAGACTCAACAGACTTATTAGAAGAGTGAGCTCTGTCCTGGACTGTCCTCTGGACTTCATAGAGGAAGTGGGTGAGAGGAGGATGTTAGCTAAGCTGACCTCTCAACACTGAACTCTCAACAGTACAATCATTTAACAATGATCAATCGACTCATCATTTAATGGAAAAAAAAAACTTCAAGTGTAAGCTCTGATCCATCATGGACAACACCTCTCACCCCCTACATGACACTGTGGGGTCCCTGAGCAGCTCCTTCAGCATTTATATTTTATTTCATTTATACCTTGCAGTTACTATTTATATTTTATTTTATAATTATATTATATTATATTTTATATTATTTTATTATATTATTTGTATCATGGTCACTTTTTTTTGCAATATTTCTTACACTATGGTCACTTCACATTACAATACTCTTTTTATATATCATGCCACTTTTATCCTCAGTACTTGTCTGTTTGAAGGTTGATTGTTTTTCATGTTTACTGTGTAGGTTATAGATATTTACTGTATTTGTTTAATTTCTGTCTGTTTATTGTGGCTTTTTGCCTTTTCTACTTTTTTCAAATTCTGTAGTGTTTGCTACACTTTCCTCTCCTGCTGTAACAAGTAAATTTCCCCATGGTGGGATGAATAAAGTATATCTAATCTAATCTAATTTCACTAAGCAGAAAGCCAAACAAACCACTCTATTAATAAATTATAAGCTCATATGGCTCTTTTGTTCAATGAATGCCTGACAAGAACCTAGGAATTAAAAAAATGTTGTTTATGTAACCCTAATTCAAAAGAAGTTGGCTACAAAGATACAAGATATTTATTGTTCAAACTGGCTCTTTTTTTCATTTTTTTTTTATAAATATGCACATTCTGAATTTAATGCTTCAGCACATTGAATTGTGAAAAAGTTGTGACAGGGATATGTTTGATCTAACACCACTGTTTTCGATCACCTTTTCTTTTCACAGTCAGTAAGTACTTATGAGGACACTAATTGGTGATGTTTTGAAATTGTTTCCCATTCTTGCCTATGCTGTGATGGCTCCAGAGATGTATAAAGTACTGGAGTAAAGGAGTGGAGTAGAAGTACAAGTGCTATATCAAAAAACTGACTTGAGTAGAAGTTGAAGTGTTCTTTAAACACCATACTTAAGTAAAAGTACTAAAGTATTCAAAATGTTTTGTACTTAAGTATTGCAAGTAGAAGTATGTAAAGAAATGCTACTCAAGTACTGAAAGTAAAAGTACAAGTACAAGTACACAACTGATACTTATAAGGCTTGTTTTACAATTCTTCTGATGTTAACCTGAGAAAATATTTGATAGCTGTTGACATATTCTTTTTAAGTAAAATAATTCTAATTAAGTTAGCTTAGCTAACTTGGCTTAGTAAAAAATTGAGATGGCAATTTGTGTAGTGACGTGATCAGTTGTATTTTATTTAGTTACATTTGACCAGTTTACAGTACTTACTTACTTACTGACTACAGTAATTACAATAAAGATACAGTACAGTTCGATAGTCTTGTTATCTATTATCAGTCACTGCTGAAGTAATTATTTGAATCAAATTATTATTATATCATTAAGTCATAATATTTTAAATCACACGTGGATGAATGTGTCATTTTTGACCCATGTGTGTAAACTCGATGTAGTAATGAAAGGAATAAAGTTGAAAATAATAATCTATCGTAATCAAAAACAATCTATTTAAAGAATTCTTAGAATATTCAATTATAAAATAAATTGATTTCAAAAGATAGAGCAAAGAAACACTGTGTGGGAATGTGATTTTTTTTTTTTTTTTACCCATGTTGTGCATTAGGAGTATGCATATGTTGTGCATCAGGGGGTTGAGATATATATGAAACTGTTATATGCCCAGGTATGTTAGTCCAGTCAACACCTCCAAGTTTGCCAGCGACCTGGGAAAAATTTTAGTAATGTTATGTGAAGAGTCTTTACTGTGAAGCGTGCTTTTGTGCAAATTGGAAGAACCGGTCTCCCTGTTTGTCCTCAGTGCTCAGTCAACAGCTTAGCATTGATATGCTTCGTTGCCCGGTGTAACATCAGCTGGCAGACTTTGGAGCTGCAGACACTAATCAAACTAACCAGAGATTAAGGACAAACAGGCTCTTATTGTGGCCATAATTCCCTCTTGTCCTTTCTTCTGTGGTGTGTTGTGTGTGTCTTCCTAGAGTTAATTCACACATTGAAGAAAGTAGTTCCAACAATGTAAGTCTATCCACATGTCAGTGTTTTCGGACTCTTTATTTAAATCTCATCAGGTATCTCATCTTGATGCATTTGAACCATTATTTTCTCACTGGAGAAATTAAAAGCACTTGGTTGCTTTTTGAATCCTGCAAGTCGACTAGATTAGGGGTAAAAGATTTTGTGAAATTAATCACTTTTTGAGCAAGTTTTAGATGAGACCATGTCTGATATTAGACAGAATTGACTACTCGTTACACTTCATTTCAGAGAATTTGAAGTTAAAAATGTAAAACCAAGTGGGTTAAGTTAACTGAACTCTCAACAGTACAATCATTTAACAATGATCAATCGACTCATCATTTAATGGAAAAAAAAAAACTTCAGGTGTAAGCTCTGAAGTGGACTGAAAATAAAAGCTAGGAATTCTAAGATGATTTAACTTACTGGTTCTTTAAATTGACCCTTTGCAGCAACTGGTTCCTTGAAGTGCCAATAGGTAAAATGTTCCCTGTAGAACAAGAAGGGGTTACCATATGGCACCATGAAGAACCATTTTAGGCTCTAACTTGAATCTTTATTTCTAACAGTGTAGAGTTACATTAAACTGCAAAGGTATCAGCTTATTCAGCACAATCTATATATTTTATTTCCTGAAATGTTTGTGGATTAGCAGAATACTCTTAGAAAAAAAGAGCATGTATTGATAGGGATGGGAATTGATAAGATTTCTACGATTCTGATTCCGATTCGATGCATTATTGATACTCTTATCGAATCTCATTTAGGAAAAATAGGAGAACAAACAGTTTGATCAGTTAGAAGTATCACAGCGTTACAAAACCAACAGTGAGGTCAAAAGAGGCACAGCCTAGTAACGATGTGTAACTGTGGCAAATACACATATTATATTAACTGTTATAGCATGTTTTACAAAGAAGCACATTGTGCTAACATGGTGGGCAGTGTGTTATTTACCAGAGTTACCTTCTGTAGTAACCGCAGAGGTGGTCTTAGCCTGGCTGCTGCTGCTAGGTTGAGATTCATCTCCAGTCCGAAGAGTGTCAAAAACACGACATTCATTTAAAAATATTGCATGTTGTGTGCGCAAATGTTTCTGCATGTTCGTCTTGTTCCCTCACGACGCTGTTATCTCCACTTTGCAATGATTGCAAGTCGCCCTGTTGTCGTCTTTTTTGGTAAAATGCATCCAAACTTTGGAGCGTTTGTGTCACGGTTCTGAGGGGAACCCAGAAGCAGATCGGAACAAGAGGGTTTGAATGAATACATGAAACGAAATGGAAGCAGGTTGGCGAGAGTGGGAGTCCAGAGGTGGGGGTTATACAGAGAGGGGTCTGCTGGCAGGCTTGGAGGGTGGAGGTCCACACGCTGGCTACACGAGGCGTAGGCTAAGTGGACTGGACTGATTCCTGAGGCAGAGAGAGACGGTTAGTGGCAGACTAAAAACAGACGGCAAGAGGTAGGCAGAAACAGTCAGTTACTGGTGCATGGTCGGTTTTCAGGCTAGAGGGCTGTAGCATACACAATACTTCACAACGATCCGGCAGGGACTGACAGGTGAGGTGATGACCTCAGCCAGGTACAGGCACGTCCCCTCAAGCACTGCCAGAAGAAAGACACCAGATAACACAACAAACATAGACACAGTCATCCCGGCTGGAGATTCGTGACAGTTTGAACCGAGTGAGTGATATTGTTTACTACTGAAAACTTGCATAAGTTACACGCTTGCTGGTACAAGAGAATCCTTAGATAAACTGCCAAACGATTCCATGGAATTGAAACACACGGAACCTGTTCTCAACAAGAACCGGTTCTCGATTCCCATCCCTATGTATTGATGATGTATTCAAGGTAAAATCAGATGTTCTTGTTTTGTTGATTTGAAGCTTTCGATTGGTTTAACAAAGATACACAACAGGAGAGGTGGAGGTTGTTTTTTTTTTTCAGTTTTTTATGTTTATTGACGTAGAGTCATTGTCATAGTCATCAACACTGGTGATGTCCTTGGAAAATGTTGCAGTGGCCCTGATGTACAAATCACATCTGTTGTCATATCAGTTATTAAATTTCAGCTTTCTAAAATGCAATGAGAGGTACATTTATACACTTTACATTTGTGTAAATATTTTTCATATATTGTGTGATATAATTCAGTTGAAACACAAGGCACTTGGACACTTTTGAAATATTGATTAGGATAAATCAATGTGCAACAGGAATACAAGGTAAATCAACACAGTTACTGGCCACATATGGCCATTGTCAAACATTCACCCTTAAAAAAAAAAAAAAGACATTTAACCATTAAACCATTGTTTGGCTTCTTCATCTGTACCTTTTCATGTTTTAACATTCATTTGAAGCAAATGTGTTATAATGATATGAATACACTAGTACACACTATTGTCTTCCTCTTGTTGTCCTTCCCGTTGTCTTATCTGAAAGGCAGGGCTGATCCTGTAGATCGTTGTCTTGGGATTGATAGAGCAAGTGGTTAGACAAGACTGAACAAAGCTGCGGTTGGCAGAAAGCAAGGAGGGAAGGGACTCAGCCTTAAACCTACATTCAGTTGCGTCAACTTATTTTTTTTTCCTTTCTTTCTTCTTGTGACTTGAAAAATCACATGGTCAAACAGATAGGTCTGTGTGGATTATAGTCTTTTGTCACACATCGTAGTGTTGTAAATGTCCCGCACCAGGCCAAAGTCTCTCTGTGTAAAAAAAAAGAAGAAGTAGCTGACAGCCACACTGACTAACTACGCCATAGATGATCATATGTGGCAGTAAGAGCCAGGAGGTTCTGTTTTCCTCATGGGAGGTGATTATTTTGTATGCCGTGGGTGTGAGAATGGAGCAGGGTCATGACAGGTGCACATGTTGCGCATGACAACTACTGTAATGTACCAAATGAAACCACAGAAAACGTCTTTAACAAGACTGCGAGTCCAACATTGAAGGATTCAAAGTTGACTTCCATTTTGTGACCAGACGCATACATGTTTCGAAAACACATAATTATTTTCTCATACGCATAATTATTTTGTAGACAGTATTAAAATAACAAGTGTCAACTGTCATGTTTTGGGAGCTGGTGTCAAATTTTTCAAATGATTGTTTAAAAAAAAAAAAAAATCCTGGATTGCACAAGCTCGTAACTTTGCATGAAAGAAAGAAAATACAGATTGTAACAGAAGTAGATTTGATTAATTCTACGATGCATATCATTTAACGTCACATTAAATTATTATGTATGGATTGTATGTATTTCTCATTGCTCCCCATGCTTTCCCCTATATGTATTTATGAGTAAAACTTCTGTGGAAGAAGTCAGTGGGGATTGTCGAACATAAAAACTACAAAGTTAAAGTTAGTGTACCGGCTCTTTTTATAACCTGGTTTAGTTAATATAATACAGGTTATTGTCCACTGTAAAATGTTTTCTGGCCATAAATGGAAGGAGATGGATGCATCAAAGAATATTGAAGGGTCAATTCACTCAAATCACACATCAAACCATGCAGATAGATGTCATGTCAAACATCTGTCACCACCTTTATACACATTGCAACAGGATTAAGAGTCTACACCCATAGCTGACTGCCTCAGTCAATGTTGGCATACTTTACACAATGCAAACATCCTTATAGTAAGCATAAATGTTGTTGGCCTTGTTAAGGTGCCAGGTGAATTTCCCTGGTATGGCATCAATAAAGTCTACCATATCCACTGTGGATTATCTAAAATAATGGACTATTTTAAGGATACGTTGAGTTTAAGTAGAAATCTAGGATAAAGACTGTATTGAGGTATCAAAAGGTATCTCAAAATGTCAGCTGTTAGAAATGTATCTGCAGGGCAAGTTTATTTTCTTTGTAATTTGGGTGAATGGACCTTTTAAAGTTTAAGAGAGCTGAAACATGCATGGGGCAAAAACTTTTTGCAACCCAACACTCAAAAGGCGTTTAGGTTTTGTACACACAACACAAAGACTTTGTGACTTTTCAGTCTGTTTTTTTTCCAGGTGTTTCTGGGCTGGAATGACTGAAATGTGAAAGCACACACACACACACACACACACACACACACACACACACACACACACACACACACACACACACACACACACACACACACACACTTCACATCAGAATCATGTAAGTGGTATATGGTTCTGTGCATAGCTGAGTGCACATTCTAGCTGACAACAGCTGGTTTAAGGAGAAGTGCCCTTGGGGGAACAACCACCCAGGACAAATGGTCACCTTGCCTGGGTCCCACCCCTGCAGACAGGTTCAATACCTCCCCCTCCTCTCCTTCCTCCTCTTCTTCTTCACCTTTGGTCTCCTTTCCTGCCATGTGTCCCAGACTTCTCAGAGCTCCCAGCCCTAACATTGATGCAGCTGAAAGTCCAAAATGTAACAGAGGAGAGTCAGTGAGGCCAAGCGGCCCCATTGCGCTGCCTCCTCCACCTACAGAAATGAGTGGTGCCCCGTGGTGGCCCAGGGCTCTGGCATGGCAGAAAGCAGAGAGAGGCAAAGAGGTTCCCAGACCTCCAAGAAGAGCTGCCGCAGCCCCAGGGATGATGATGTGGGCCCCGCCTACAGGTGGCAGTTCAGCAGGGCCTTGGTGCCCAGAGAGGCCCAGCCCCGTCCCCAGCCTGCTCGGAGCGCCTTGGTCCTGGGCAACAAAATGCCCATGGGCCTTAATGTGTTTGCGTAATGAGCTGGGATCCTGTGTAGCGCTTCAGGCAGCCTGCCATCTTGCAGTAGTAAGGCTTGTCAACATAGTGGGTGCGGGTGTGTTTGAAGCGGTCGCTCGAATTGGAGTAACGTTTGCTGCAACCTTCATATGGGCAGATGTAGGGTTTTTCTCCTAGAGGAGGAAAAAAGAGAGACAGGAACAAAAGACGCAAGAGTCACAAGGGGGGAGAAATAATGAATTACTTGATTCAGTAAAATACAAAAAAAGCTAGAGAAGACTGGTTTGAATAGGTTCCACTGCAGGTTTAAGAGCCATACAAATCAATATTCAGTTCTATCTTGTGATATTTTTTGAAATCCTGCACTACGATGTGAATTTATGATGCTCTGTTACTTCATTTGGATTTTCAGCTCTTGCTAACACGTCTAACTTGTAATTTTCCAATGTGAACCTTTAAAGTTACTGATTCCTACAGATGTGTCCTGTGTCATTGCTTTTTAAATGACTCACACAGATATATTTACACAGATACTTCAATAATTTAGTATCACACTTTTGTTATAGAATAAAAGACAACACGGGCCTTGTGTTAGAAATCTGCTGTACTTCGTTAGGTGTTACAACAACTCATCACAACATGTCTAAATTATTGATGTACGACCCCCCACTTCACTAAAAAACATATGATTTTAGATAACATATGACATTAACAGATTTTTCTGTCCGTACTGCCATATTTATATTTATACTGATAATTCCAATCCCGCCATATTTACAGTATTTATATCTCTAGTCACTGTCTTTTCTATTCTCTGATGTCTTTTAGCTTGTATATATTTTTATATCTATATTTATTTTATATTTTTACATCTTTACTTATATTTTATATTTCATGTTTATTGTTGTTTGCACCGGGATAAGAGGGAAACGCAGAAACGGTCAAACTGGTTGTTCAGGACAGCCTTATTTCCTAGAAAGGGCTAACAAAGGATAACATCTCCACATTATCCTTCGTTAGCCCTTTCACTGTGGTCATAAACGAACTAGCAAAGCAAACAACCTACCAAAAAGTTATCCTGCCATGTCAAAATATGCATTTGCACAGCTCAGTGTACAGCACGAAGTTCAGTCAGTCATAGATGCATAAATCGTTACATCATTGAGGGTTAATGTGGGTGAGAAAGATCCGGATCCAGCCGGACAATATGTGCCAAGATAAAATAAACACAGCTGCAGGAGTTAAATACTTTAATTCTTCTCTTATTTGCTCAACTTGTTGGTGGTATAGGAGGAGAATTAAAAGCTGTGTGCTGTTTGCTAATAAATCCAATTTATGGTGCATGGCTATATCATTGTTGTCAAAATACAACTTCTATTCTTTACTACTACTACTGGGTGGACTGCTTAGAAAAATGACACGTACTAAAAAAAGAAAAGGTAAGGAGTCATGTGTTTGGGAGAGTGTCTCCTGTTAGACATGTGATCTTTTTTGCAGCATTGTCAACTCATGAATGAAAGTAGCAGGCACAAAAGTCAGAGTCCTCAGATTATTTTGTTCGCTAATTCAAATTTTCATTTTGGCAAAAAATGATCTCATAGCTTTATTCCCTTAAGTACCCTTTCCTTAGGTACTAAGGGTTGCTGGTTTGATTCCCAACTCTCCCGGTCCAGTCGAAATGTCCTTGAGCAAGATACTGAACCCCAAATTGCTCCTGATGGCTGTGATATTGCTGAATGTAGCCAGTGCCACATATGTTTCTAATATATGCTTATGCTTCTTGACGTGTTAGTATTTGATTTTTATCTTTTCATCTAAGAGAAAAGCGACTTGGCATTATATCTGATCCGTCTGAATAAGTCGATAAATTTTGTCTAGTCTCTTTTTAGGGATAAAGTTGCTAAGAGGGTAAATGCTGCAGAAGCAGAGCAGAAACATGACACGACAGTAAGTAAATGATCAATGATAAGTAACCACACTCATAAACCACAAGGTTTATATGCTCTGGCAGATGCAGTCACATTTGCAAATAAAATTTGTGATGGGGAAGCCGTCACAGTCAGCTGATCCCGTTCGCCTGTAACAGAACCTGCTTTTTCTTCTGCTGCACACTTTCCTCCTGAATGTTTTTACATTTTAAAGCACCGGTGCACATGGAACAAACTGTAGATAAAGTGATTTAAAACTAAATGTGTTTCTTTCAGATTATTTTTGGCATTCCCCTTTACTTAGTAGTGAGAGTAGAGATACAAACGGGCTTTAAGTACAGAGAGAGGCTATAATATGCAGCCACAGCTGGAATTGGACTTGGGCTGTTGTAATTATATGGTGTGTCATAACCACTTGAGGCCCCAACAGAATGTGTTTTTCTTGCAAAAGGAATTGCAGAAAACCACATTACATTCTTAACATTACAAGTTTCTCAGAAACAAATTAATGCTAAGTCATGGTATGTTTTATCTTTTCCAAATCTAGTACAAGTTTGTGGGAAATGATGCGTTTGATGACCGTTAAACTGAAAGTAGTGAGTTGTATCACACATTGTATGGTAGCACACTTTTCATGTTTTGCAAAGGCAAAGTAAAAAAAGCCCAACAATATATTGAAAGTATCGGATTTCAGGTTTAAGACAATTTGTTACAGCAATCTGTTGGTATAAACTTTATTTACGATAATGGGTGTTTAATTAGTGTTTTGAAGGAGGATCACAATTTTCATTTTACTGTTGCACTGGGCCTCTTCAGGCATCAACATATCCTAAAGAGCTCATAGTACCTCACTAGAACACTGCGATCTCAGAATGTAGGTTACCGTGTAGTGGCAGTTCAGTGGTCTGTCTTATCTTGTCTTGTTTTGACATACTGAGAGCAAGCATGCCACTTCACGAACAAAAGTTTTACATAATAATGAAGACGAGCTGTGCAGCAGACATAAGAATGAATTATAGTGACATCCACAGAGATGGACAGAAAATCCAAGGTCCAATGACAAGGAGCCCATCAACATTACCAATGTGGTGCCATAATGTTTTCATCACAGTTGGTTGCTGTTAAAACCAACATATACTTTCTATTTATTTTTAATACAGGCCTTTAGAGATTGAAGCTCTGGAAGGGTAAAACATTATAAACCTAACAGAACATAAATTAGCACAGCTAATCTAAGTCTAACTCCTATGACAGACAATGGAGTGACCGTCCTGCCCAGGTCCATTGTACCTGCAAACTGATATAAAACCTTCAGTGCAATTTTTTTTAGTTGTGCGAATGTGCATGTGTTAAAGGATATTGACATTAAATAATTAGTGGACAGAGCTTCTGAGTGGATGAAGTCAAGCCAACACAGATGTGTCTTAAACCTGTATTCTTTCTAATGGCCATACAGCCATCCGGTACTCCCTGTGTTGGATCCATGGGCTGCAACAATAAGTTCAGACTGTATTGAGTTTCATGGGAAAATAAAACTACTTCTCACTTGGTTTATTCCCTCTGTAGTGGCTAAGTCCCATTTTCAGCTGCTACTGATTGCTAATTTTGTTGACTGTTAGACATGTGATCCGGAGAAACTGATGACTTTAACTGAAAATCAATTTATTGCACACTTTGCAATTTTCCACAAGCTTTCCAAACCAAAAGTGTCCTTTTAAACAAACCCGCCTACATCCTCCAAGTCCACAGTCAAA
Source organism: Collichthys lucidus (assembly GCA_004119915.2). Lineage (NCBI taxonomy): Eukaryota > Metazoa > Chordata > Actinopteri > Sciaenidae > Collichthys > Collichthys lucidus. The sequence continues at coordinate 18,975,441 of CM014080.1, read as the reverse complement.
AACCTTTTTGCCCACCTGTGGCTAATGAGCTGTATTTTCGAACTCGGCCTATACCATATCACCCCTAGTGTTCAGAAGGGATAAAACAAATATAGGAATATATGGCTCCTACAACCTCACTTTGCTCATGGCTTTATGGGTCAGTGACTAAAAGTTTTAGTCCACTGTTCATCATGTAAACTATGGTCCCAGAGAAAATAGACAATAAAGCAGGATGTGCCTTAAAGTGTGGCCATTTTTTCCTGCTTGGAAACAGATCAAAACCAAGTGCAGTCAAACTCCCAGTACATCACCCACCAGCTCCACGCTCCTATCCAAATATGGTCTGGCTTCAAAAATCAAGACGGCAACGGCAAAAACACCAAACTCAAGACTTCAAAGTGGTCGTTAACTAATGGGTGACGTCACTGTTGGTTTACACTTACACTCACACTATGAGACGTATGACATTGTACATGTTTTATCATTGTCAACAAATGAAAAGACCAAAATCAACAAGAGTTTAGTCCGTTTCTTAACATGTTTTGACTTCCCTTACCATGTCCTGGCTGTGACCTAAGCTTGTTTGTTCTGTTTTATTTTCAGCTGCAAATTTAGATCTCTGGGGAGTCCATTGTTAAGATACACTGCTAGGCGTGTGAATGCATTTGTGTTTTTTTCCATATCAAATATCATCATATCCCTAGGTTGCTACATGGCTGCATTGTTTTTCATTGTGGACTCACCTGTGTGCGACCGAGTGTGTATCTTCAGGTTTTCCAGGCGTGAGAAGCTCTTGTTACAGGTGGGACAATGGTGTGGCTTCTCATTGGTGTGTGTGCGAATATGAATCAGCATTTTATACCTAGAAAACATAGAGAGAAAAGTGAATAAAATACAGTACCTTGAATTACAACCAGTTGTGTTACCACCCGAAGCTGCCAGACATGTGACATTATATCTCAAATGTCATGAACCTGCCAAGCTCAAGCCTTCTTCAGTACCTCTCCTGTGTCTCTACTGCTGAGTTCATAACACTACGGTACAGTGCACAGCAGGAGATGTTTTACATATGAAATGAAACAGAACACAACAGAGCTGCAGTTAAAACAAACCAGATGCTAGTTTTTGCCCTTCAGGTGTGGTTTCAACTGGGTCTTGTTCATATTGTTTATATGAACAAGACTGCAAGATGTGCATTGCAATTATGTGCACACAAAATAATTTATTTGTTTTATATTTGAATCATAGGTTTCTTTAAATTCTTCATAATAATACAAGCAAATATTGATTTGCCTTTTTAGATGGAGCATGCTCAGAGAGGGGGTTAGGTGGTTGGGTGTTAGGTGAACAGTGTCTCCTGTTACCATTTAAATGCCTGGAGTTACATAGATAAAGAACTCTCTCTGTTTCAAGCTCGTGAGCATTTCTCCTTTGCCAGGATAATCCATCCTCCTAAGAGGTGTAGCATATCAAGGTGCTGTGGTGGTGTGCTTACACGTTGTCTGCAGTTACGTAGGGACGCAGGACAGTTGTATGCACTGCCAAATTGCCAAAACCTCACAGTGACCCCGCTACCAGTCCAAGGCACGCCTGTGCAATATTCATAATGTATCATCCTTATCTTGACATACCACATCTCTCAGGTAGATTTCTTATCTTGACAAAGAAGGAGCTAACGTGGATGTTTTTGTTTGCACTGTGGGGGTTTCAATGACGACACTACAGAAGGTATGCACGTATGTGAACAAAGCTTGGGCAATAATCCATCTGTGGGTATAGAAAAAAGTTTTTCTCTTTTAATTCCAGTTTTAAAAACAGTGCCATGTTTTGTTTTTTTTGGTTCAGTGTATCAAGTAAGAAAGAAATGGTTGCAGTCTTTCAAACAGAAGAGGTGTTTGCTATCCTGTATTTTATATGCAAGTTAAAATTGTTGCTTCTGGCTGTCAAACCTTACTATTCACATGGACTTGAATCCAACCATATCATGTTGTCGGGAACAGCAAAACCAGAAACCTCCTTCCTTATCTCATGACAAAACCTGAAATCTGCTACCTTGTCTATAGGCAATAGGCAACACAAGAGGCGTACCGTCAGAACAGTATACGACAACATCAAATTATATAGATTAATAAACGTTTATATGTTTATATATATACAAATAGTGTAAAATCTTCATCCAGAAGATTTTACACTATCTGTAAAATCAGCATATTCCCTTAAATTGCTTCTAAAAACACATTTTTGTCACTTTCCTATTAAGTTAATTTGGATAATTATGTCTGCATGTTAAATTTTCTCACATTGTGTGCATGTATGATTTCATATGTGTACTTGTTACCTTTTTCCTTGTAGAGTACTTTGTCATTTCCGGTTCTTTTTGTTCAAAGGCAGCACAAGTAGGTTACAACCAGAATATTTGTATTGCAAATCTGGAACAATACCTGGCATTAAAGCCTCTCCCATTCCTTGCACAGCCCTCCCACTGGCAACAGTAGCCAGAATCCTTTTCAGGTTTGACGTGGAAGTCGTTGATATGATCCACTAAATCCTGCAGTGAGTCGAACAGCAGGTGGCACTGGAGGGTAGAGAAGAAGAGTGGGATTATACACTGACTGAATTAAGTTGATTAAACTGATGATCAGTGATGCAGCATACAGTACGTAACTGTTGAATCTTAAACTTTAAACTGTATGCCTCCTCTCCATGAAGGCTTTAGTTTTATGCAATTTATTGCAATTTATTGAAGCACAACAGTATGTGTGCTGCCTGAGCTGTACTTTGACACACCTTGTAATGATTCATCTCATCTTTAAAACGTACTGTAAAATCACAAGTTCCCAGGGACATTTCTAGATTTTTATACAGTCAACAAACAAAAACACCAAAAGAGAAAAGCAGGAAATCTTTACATTACATCTGCAAGAACACGTGGATGTTTGGCTTTTACTGTTTGATAATGACTTCAATAAATAATGAATTGTCACGTGTGATATGAAGACGAGTGTTTTTACAGTGAATCATTTCAGCAACACATTTTAATATTGTAAATATACAGTACAGGTCATCTTCATCCTCCATCTTTCACAGGAATTAATAATTATACTTTGTTCTCAGCACCACCTAGTGGTCATAGAAATAATTGCATCTTTTCACCCAGCCCTCCGTGATATTCTTACAGCAGAAATGGTCCATTTGAGTGACTTACAGTTTTTGATTAACGAGGGTTGGATGCTCACCTGAAACTCTGTTATATTTTATCTGGGAGCATTGTAAAGTAAACACAATGAAAACTGTGGCAACACAACTGCACCTACTTTAATAAACACGAATGTGTGAAGAATACTGACACAAAGCCCTCAGTGTGCATTGATTTATTCTTTTTTTAAATAATTATAAATGATTATATTTACCTTAATCCATCGACAGGCCAGCTGACCATCCAATGAGGGCTCCGGTGAAACTTGTTTCTCTCTGTTCTGACCAATGAACATCGAGGAGGGAAAGCTGTATGCCCTTGGTGGGCTTCCTATCGGCAGATAAAACGGATAACCCTGTGGTGAGACTCCGCCCTCCATGCCTCGATGACGAACTGGTTCCTGAAAGAAGGGGCAAGATAGCTAAAGCTATATACCGTTTAAGTGTTTCTGACACTTTCTGTTTCTTTAACAGCTGCAAATATGTATCACAACAAATCCGGTGCGCCTACAAGACTAACAGTTGTATTAACATGTTTATTTCTGGCTTTGACAAGTCAAAATGTCTGCTGTGCACAGTTTGTTAATAAAATGACACACCACCATGATTTGGTATGGTAACTTTTCTTTCCAGTGTCTGTTTATTATTGGCCATATCTACTGACCATCTGTCTAAATAAGTGTGTAATATATGTATGAATCTATTAAAGACTTTACCGTGAGTAAATGTTTAAGTCTTGACTGGAAGATGTGAATGTGAATACATGACTGTTTTTCACCAAACCAGATGAGAGTCACAGAAACAAAATAACAAAATTCAGATTTATACTGCATTATTTACAAAGACACAGGTTGTTGTACCTTCTTTTGTTTCTCAAATGTTACACAGCATTTATAAATCACACCCATGGCTACTTACTATACTCATACTGAATGAGAGAAAGAATGTTTAGTTCATTGTATTTGTTTTTACATTTGATGCCACTATTAGCACAGCATAGCATGCACATGGCAGGATAGTGTAGTATAATTATGAGGATGAACTCATCATTTCATGAGGTGTTTATTAAAGACGCCCTGCATGTTTTTTGCATGTGAAAAGGAAGTTCACACTACTGTAATCAGCAAAGTCAATTAGTATGTACAAAAAGCCGCTGCTGACAGTCTCACAGATATCTTTGAAGTATGTCTTAGGCACATAATGGATGCTTCTCGCGGTCCACTTTCAATGTGATAGACCATTTAAAGTCGGTACTTTCTGAGCTGAAAGATTCATCTGGGCCAAGAGAGATTTGATGCTCTAACAAAGAAACTGTGTGTTTCATGTTGTACCATTCAAGCACGGCTAGAATTTGATTTAGAATGAGTCACTGGACGGCTGTGTGCAGACTCTGCACCGACAAATTAGATTCACTCCCAGAATCCCAATTCAATTCAGCCCTGTTGAAGAAAAGTGGAGCACATTCAGCCACAATCAGTAGATGGCTAGATTATTCTCAGAAGTCTGTGGTTAAGGACACAATTAACTGCTGATGTGAAGTAACACTAAACAGAACTTTTGAAACAAGAGTTTGATTCTAATAATCAAGTGCCTAAAATCTTATTTTTAAATACAATTAATCTGATTAAAACAACATGAATGGGGTCACGGGTGATGAACCTCAGCTGTAGGCAGTCTTAAAACCCACTGCACACTACTTAAATATGTCAATGGGGCAATAATTGGCTTAAAAAGTGAACTTTAGTGGTGCTGGTAGATAGATTTTGTTACCTTTGGACAGAGCCAGACTAGCTGTTTCCCCATGTTTCACAGTCTTTATGTTAAGTTAACTGGCTGCTGGCTATAGAGTCATATTTATAGTACAATGAGACATGCGTACAGAAGAGGGGCATCAATAATGTATGTAACCTTCTGCAAGAAAGCAAAAAAGCTATTTACCAAAATATGAAACTATCCTGCAATGAAACCGTGTGTGTTGCCTTATAGTGGGCTATTACCAGATATCAACAGTTGTTCTTAAAATATCTGTAATGCATCTTCTCTGACTTGAGAACTATTTTCTTTGTCTTTCAATATCTATACCTTGTTGTAATGTTTCTTGTCTTTCTGTCTCACTTCATACTGGACCTAAATTCAATTCAGTACGTATGTTGTGATTTGCAACCTGAGATAATTTCTTCTCCCATGAGTTGTTTAACTAATAATATCCAAGCCTTTGTTTGCAAGTGACAAGTTCTTTAACAGCGTGTGCTCACAAATCACTTTTCATCAGACCAAATATGGAACTCATTTAATCCAGTCCAGTTTTAATTTTTATAGCGCCAAATCATAACAGAAGTTATCTCATGACACTTTCCATATAGAGTAGGTCTAGTACTCTTTATATTATTATTTGTAGAGACCCAACACGTCCCACCATGAGCATTTTGAGTCAATTTAAATCACGTTTAAAAATCCATTTTAAAGTGTCACTATCAAAACCGATGGCAATGTATGTGTGCAAATTACAAACATTAGTCTCAAGATGTAACACAGACAATAATTATGATTGGAAAAGCAGCAGTTGCTGGTGTGTAATTGTCTCTCACTGTGTGAACACCTGGACTCACCCGTGAGAAGAGATGTGGCTGAGGGCTGCTGCTGCTGTGAGGGGACTCGAGGGGAGAGGAAGGGGAGAGGGAGGAGGGGGAGGAAGGAGACGGGGAGAGGGAGGAGGCATGGCGGGAGGAGGGTGACAGGCTGAGGTCCATGGCTGGGGGACTGAAGCAGGACCCGGGTCGTTCTTGAGAGGGAGACTGGGAATCTAGATCGGAGATTAGAGGTAAAATTGGATAGTGTTGAATTTGTCACACTGAAGCAAAACCTTACCATAGCATATAGGCTCATAAGCAATGCTGAATTACAGCTGCTGCAGGTAGCACTTTAGGTTAGCTCTGTACATTTTTATATTTTAATTATTTTGCACCCCCTGAACTGGTGAAGCTCTTCAAGCCCTTACTACAGTTTGGGTGAACAATGTAAAACATTGCAGTGTTTTGCTGCAATGACCAACATCTACAAACTCTTTTGAGGTTTCTTTTTGTCCTCTTTGGGTCCCCAATGAACAAGCTGCTAGATGTCTGAATAGTTACTAACTTGTCTGCCTACTGGAGAAAACAGTGTTAGTGAAATCACTGAGACTGACCCACGTTTGACCTAAAGACAAAACAATTCAGTGTTCATGTAAAAAACATTGTCTTTTCTAGCAGAGCCCATCTTGCAGTTGGGAATCTTCTCAAAAACAATTTACCTGACCCTCTCCATGCTATCCTTGTGCTTACAACTGGGAACGTTACCATATTTAGATATTTTTATCCAAAGAAGATAATGGGAGGCCGACAAATAAGAGCGCAAAATGGCATTATTAAACACACCCATTATTTAGCACTTGGGCCGTAAAGTATGAACTTATTCAGTCGATCCAGACTGTCACAGAGGCCGAGTTGTGGCTGTCTTTTGGGTCACTTCATGTCAGTGTCACGCTCTTCTTGTTATGAGCCACACTGACAAATCTGGGGACAATGTATGTCTATTGGAGGGCAGAAGATAGCTACCATTCATTGGATTTACAATATTAAGTTACTGGGAGAAGTGAGAACATAGAATCCAGTTATTATACTATTGCATTATCATGGTGGTAGTCTTAATCACTGCAACACGGCAGCAGCAGAGGCATGTCATGTGTGTATTTGAGAGAGAGAGAGAGGACAAATGATGGGACTTTGTCAAGAATAATGCTGTTTGTTGCGCTTCGGTATTTTCTGGTTAACATTTACCTGGGGATGAAGGTGGTGAAGGAAAGGTTGTGCATAGCAGGCGTGGTCGCGTGGCGCTGAGAGGGGCGCAGATAGAAGAAGGACAAGCCCTCTTTCCAAATCTCACTGGACCATCTGTCCGTCCTGAGGGAAGCTTCAGGTCCAGCGGCTCATCCAATGACAGCATGTCTGCTGGTTACTCCTGCAAACATTTGTAATGTTATGTTTTTGCAAATCATCAAGTGACTTGACTTGGTATTTGACTTGCCCAAGAGACTTGGACCAAATGGTTTTGGTTTAGCTTGAGATTTGGACAAAATGTCTTTGGACTTGCTTGAGACTTAAAACCATATGACTTGAGATTTGGACCAAATGACTTGAGTCTCATGTCTGACACCTCTACACTTCTGTAAAACTTCTGTTAGCTTTGAGAGGCTGAAACTACACATCTACAATGGCACATCATAAAATTAAAATCACATTAGGACAGACCTCTTCTGATTTTGATGTCAAATATGACATAATTCAAACAATTTATTTCACAGAGCGAAAGAAATTAAAACTTCTAAAGGTATAACCTTTTTGCTCTTTGCTTCCCGTAACCGTCATGCTCTCTCTCTCTCCCTCTCTCTCTCTTAAGGATGCACAGGTCTCTCTTGTGGGTGTTAACCGCTACAGGAAGACCCTTCCCACCCTCACATTATAGTGAGACAAGTCTGATCCATCAGTCAAAAGACAACCGCTCACCAGAAATCAAAACAACTTCATGAACAGTTTGGACACCAATCAGGTGAGCACAATTGCATTGCACCAGTCTGCCATTGACATCGGTGCAGTTACATCTTAAGTGTGACAGTCACAGAAAGAAATCGTATCTATATAAATGACCACTGACAGCTATCATCATCATTTCATTTGTCCGCTTTTGAAAAAACAATTTGGCTTTTGAAACTTTAGTCACATCTACAATTGGATCCTTTGAGATCAGATTAATACATTAGGGCTGAGGAAGGTATATTTACAAATCTCACAAGTGTGTTTTAATTTTAAAAGCCGTTAACACTAAAATCTAATTTTACATTTTTCTTCTCAACTCAAAATAATTAAAATTATAGGTCCGTTTTACTCCTGCCATCATAAAATACACTGACCTAGATTTAGCAGTTGTTTAGTTGTTGTCCTGTCCAGTTCATTTATTTTAAAACCATTCAGTCAATTAGAGAATGGTAGCAGGGTCCAATCCTGTGTTGTGAATTTTAGTTGTTGCTGGGTTCCTGAGGGGAAAAGCTCTGAGGAGCATTATGATGTGGGTTTGTTACTGCAATCCTCTACATTTCTGTGGTTAGGCTTCACTGAGGGGCTTAACAAGATTTTGCAGTAGTTTTCCATCCGTAGTGGTATGATACTCTGGGTGAAGCATGAAACAAAAAGCTACCCTGGTCCATGACTCAACTCATAAGTTCTTGCTAGACCGAGTGACTCAGGACGCAGATATCTGCTTCAAAGGAAAACAAATCTCACAGGAGGAAACCAAAGGGGGAAAAATCTGCAGTGAAGTGGACCAAACCTGCGAACAAATGCTCGACAGCTGCCGGGAAGTCGACACAACATGCACTCTGTTTTTCAGTCTCACTGTTACACAACAGTCACACCTGAGAGCTGCCTGGCTGTTTGCTTTAAGAGCATCGCTGCAAGTTCAATATCGGCTCTGTTTACCATTACTCACCAACAAGGCTTCAGGACTTAGTCATGGGTAGTACTATAATGTCGTTATTCAGCTGTTTCATATTTTCTGTTTAGTGAGAATACGGCCTAAATGTTACAGACTGTTGGTACAGTCAGTGTGTAAATGTGATCCATTTGCAGAACGTGACAAAAGTTAAATAAAACCAATAAAAGGATTGTTTTTACCACAAATATATCGATATTGCAGTTTTCAAATGCTATATCTGAAATAGCAATTTATACCAAATACCTATTTACAGAAATCCTAAATAGCGACGTGTCTTATATTTGTGAGAGGTCAAACTGCCTGTTAGGCCTCAATCAGTCTCATCGGCTGTCGTCTCATAACAATTTAGCGTCCAGGGACAACAGCCATGTTGTTTCTGGGGGATATTGGATATGACAACTTCCTCTGCTGTATGAAAAGCATCTTGATACATGAGATTTACAAGGAAGATACTTTACTATTTAATCTCTATGAATTAAGACATTTTTTAAAAAGTTAATTGAAAAGGTAAATCATCATCAGACACTAGCCGGTGAGCCAGTTCAACCTAATATCTCTGACTACAAATGAAAACCAGAACATTTCCGGTACCAAAGTCCCTCGCCTGCAGTTTGTGCATTCATTTGCAGATATTTGTTTAAAGAGATCAGACCTCAATTATAAACAAAATGTTCAAATAAAACGGCCAGAAACCCAAATAGGAGTTATGGTGCTGAGTAAAAAGCACTGTCAAAACAAATCAGCCAATCATCCATTCAATGTTTTACAGCTGGGGTCTAGGAGTGCATTATTGTAGACTTGTGAAACATGTTATTGTACATTATCAATTCAAAAATATGAATTAAGTAATTCTCATCAATCCGAAAAAGTAGCTGGTAAAACAGTGTTAATTGTGTTTTTGAGCAGATTAGGGGGTCAGAACAATAGGATTCATTTAAAAAAAATATTTAGCACTATATCAGTATTAAATATCAAGTATATATATATATATTTATATTTATATTGATCAATAAAGTTTTGAGAAGATACACTTTATCTGTCAGAAATAAAAAAAAATCACATTGTTACAATCATTTCATGATAAGAGGTAAAATTATTTTATTCCAACTTTATGGGTAACAGTGTATATATGCAAAAGCAAAAAGTCTGGATTAAGAAAGTCACAAAGTGACGCTGCGTTTTGTCTTCAAACTTTGGAGCCAAGACTCATAACTTCACACTATAATTTGCAGGAGAAGCTGTAAAGCTAAGACAATTAACAATTGACGAGCGAGAGTCCTGCATCATACTGTGCCTAGCTGTTGTTTGCAAAGAGAGCGTGATAACTAAATCACAACTTTCTGTCTTTATAATTCCATTAGTATGCACGTTAAACAACTGAAATACACTGTTATTGTATACATGTAGGTGTAGTTTTAAACTTTGGGCAGAGTTTTTTTTTCAAAACTTTATTTATTGTATTTTGGTCGTTTTCAATAAACAATACACGATGAACACAACAAACAATAACAAACCTTTCAATCACTTGCCACCCTCTCATAACCAACAGTCCTCTCGGAGGAAAAAAGGTAATTAAGTCCATAAGAAAAGAAAATAAATAGATAATAATAATAATACTCATAATTTAAAATACATAAAATACAATATTAAAAAAAAAGTACAGGGTTAAATTAAAAGGACAGTTTAAGAGTTATAAAACGTGGTCACCATCCCATTTCTCTCCCCCACTTCATAACCTTAGTTCTCTAGCTGTAGTACAACATTCAAGCCATTTTGCAGGGGTATTGGTAACTTATCTGTTCCCAGGCATTTGTATATTCATGTTATTCATAAAAATAAGAAAAGATGTCCATATCTCATAAAAATCCTCAACTTTCCCTCTTATTATATAAGTCAATTTTTCTAGTCCCAGGCTGCAAGACATCTCCTTAACCTACTGTCTAGAATACTTTGGGCAGAGTTAGGCTAGTTGTTTCCTCCTGTTTCCAGTCTTTCCACTATGCTAAGCTAATCGGCTCATGACTCTAGCTTGATATTTACACGGACGCATGAGAGTGTTATGGATTTTGTCATCTAACCCTCACCAAGAAAGCAGCTAAACATATTTCCCAAAATATGTTAAACTTAAGTTTGGAAACACATCTACCTTGCAGATTTTTCACTTTTACTTGAAACTTGACACCCATAGCAAAAAAAAAAAAAAAAAAATCAGATGTTTGTTTTTCTAGCAAGTTGTTATATGTTTAGGCAGTATTTGCCTTTAGTGAAACCAGGCACCAGACGCTGCTTGCAAGTAGATTTGTGACACAACTGCGAAACCTCTACTGGGTGTCTCGCTATATGGCTCTTTAATGATAGCTGGCAGTAAGAGCATTCTTAATTTACTTTCGCTGGCTGGATTTCCAAACACAGTCTGGGATTCAAACTGGCAACTTTCCAGCTACATGTACACCTCTTTAACTTCTAAACTTGCTGTCACCACAGATTCTTCCACAATCACCGACAGGATCCCCCGACATAATATGAGGCAGAGGCTAAACCACAATGAAGTCAGTGTTTAGGTCCTTCTGCCAGCCTGCCAGCTACCTCACCACACTGGTTTCACATTCCACGGCAACCTCGCTGACTTCTCTCACACACACACACATGCTGTTATTTGGAGGTATTGTGACGGCACGCACATACAGGACCATATGTATCCAGGCACGCATGCAGACTGAAGTCACACCAGCAGGCATGCGCAAAACTAACAGCCACACGTGAGCCCCCCCACCTCCAGCGGCTCCTCCCCCCTCTTTTCCCTCAATGACCTGCATTTGGGCAGTATGCCCGGACCCTCTTCTGGATCCCCTACTGCCTAGCAAAAGACATACTTTGACTATTCACACACTTGCACACACACACACATGTAGCTGTACACACATGTACGCACACACAGTCATATATAGTGTATATTCTAAACACATGTAAGGAGTAGCCTTTACACACGCATATGTCTTTCTGTACATGTGAGGATCCTCGTTGACCTAACCCCAAACTTAACCTTCACACAGACCTTTGGAGTAGTGAGGGCTAACCAAAATGTCCTCACAGTGCAGACAAGTCCTCAAAACAATCGTGTAAAGCTGAAAGGGGTCCTCACAAGGATAGCAACACAAACCCCACACTTAGCCATATTCTGAGGATTTGTAGTGAACTTAGAACAGTATATGTGCATACATACTTGCACACTCAAATAAACTTCAATTCATACTTAAGCAAACAACGTAAGCAGAAACTAAACACTTTGCACACAGTTGTATTTAAAAGAGTTCACACATACAAACAGAGTCTTCTGGAAAGCTGGAAATGCACATGGCGACGTATATACATTCAGTCACATCAATTCTCCTCTATGGATGATGATTTCTCACAGACACATACCACAAAATAAATACAACAATTATGAGTAAAACTGTACAGACAGACCTATAACGTGGATGCCCGTCTCATCCACTGTGTAACATACACCAACACACACACACACACACACACATGTCAGAGTCTTTCCCCTCTCACAGGAAACCTTTGCTGCCACGGCGCCCTGATCTGGCCTCTCCCTCCCCATTTTTTTATTCCCCCCTACTCTCTCTCTCTCTCTCTCTCTCTCTGCTTCCATCCCTCTTACTCCTTCCTGTGGTTTTCCTCTCCCAGTCCTCCAGCAGAGCATACCTCTCCTGTTCTCCTCCCCTCTCCTCTGCACCTCCCACTCCTTTTTCTTCTCTCCCATTTTTTATCCTCCAGAGCATTTTTTTGAACCGCCTTTTCCATTTTTCTTCAGTTTTCTTGCCATTCTAGCGTAGCACAAACACATCGGATCGCTCTTGACTTTTAAAAGAAGTCATTCCTCGACTATATTGCTTCCTCATGCGTATGTTACGACACAATCATTTTTTTTATTATTTCCTCCTCGTTCCTGTCTTCTTCTCTCTCAAACAGAGAATAACAGAGCATCTGGGGTACAATTAGGAGATAGAATCTCAAGTTTCTCGAATCACAAGCAGGACTGGAGAATGAAAAAAATATAAAAGTTGGTAATGTAATGGGTTTCAGTGGAAGGGAGTGACAGAAGACGGTTTATTGCGATGAAACGATGTCAGACTTTGTTATTTTAGGGGTTACATCCTTTGATCTTTCCATCCCACATCCTTATAAGGTATTACGCAATGCCGCTGCAACAGCGAGGATGACAGGAGGCTTTGTTTTCATGACTTGAAGGCATACATAGACAGGGGGAGAGAGGCTGACTCTAAAGGCTGAGGTACGTTCATGGGAATTGGCTGAAATTGGACACCTGTTTGCACAGCAAATAGCAGGCAACGTTTCAATGGAGAAAAACAAAAATACAGAGTGGTTTGAGTTGAGATGAAAAAGGGATTTTAAGGACATAGAGAGCATGTAAGAAGCAGCAGGGGGTTCCTCTTACCACACAGACTGTGGTGAGATGAAGACAACAAGCAAAACATAGTTTAGTTTACTATAGTTTATGATGTTTTTTTTGTTTTTAAGAAAAATAACACAATATGTTTTTGACTGTTTTCAAGAATCCCAGCCGACGTAGATCACCCAGAACAGTAACGACCATATCACATTTCAAACTTAAGTCAAAAAACAAAACCACCACCACTGCAGTTAGGTGGTTTCTGCCGCCACGGCAGCGAAAGGAAATTTACTGTCAGTGTTCACAGCTTGTGAATGTGTTGAACCACTGTTTTATATTATGTCAGCTCTGATTCACAGCATGTTCTCAGTGCCAGCATTCAGGAGAGTAAATTTCTCTCTGGACGAGAAAAAATGGCAACATACGGGAAGACAGAAATTGTGCAGACGGTGAAAATGACAAATCGAAAAACTGAGACAGAATAAAGGAGAGCGAAAAAGACAGAAACTGTGGGAGTCAGACGTGGGCTCCCACCCTTTTCTTCTCCTCACACTTTTCCCATTATTTGTCTCAGTATTATCCTCTCTCTCTCTCTCTCTCTCTCTCTCTCTCTCTCTCTCTCTCTCTCTCTCTCTCTCTCTCTCTCTCTCTCTCTCTCTCTCTCTCTCTCTCTCTCTCGTGTCTCGGCAGTGCTAAGTGATGCAACTCTGCAGAGTAGGTCTGCAATAGCCACCAGTAGAGCCTGCAGTGTCTCTTGCACTGACACTGGCGTCTTTACCATTTAGGAGGGGAGTGGTGGCGGCTGTCAGGGGAGGAGGAGCGGGGGAGTAATCTCTTGAGACGGGGATTATTTAGTTTATTACAAAAAAAAAAGCTTTTTCCAGACTTTTTGTACATCTCTAAACTTTTCAATCACTTTAAAACTTTTATAGAAGTTGTTGCATCAGATACATTTCATGAGACTAAAATAAAAACACAACATTACTTGTATGGATTTTATCCAAACTGTAGAGCTTCAGCAACCACAGCTGAATATGCTGTAAAAAGACACCAGAATTTCTTCCATCCAACTGATACCAGAGAGGCCCCGCGACTTTCATAAATGAGTAATTGTTGACAACAAAGCAGCAGTTTGAAATATCTTCTAGTGCGTCACACATTTTCCCCGATGGGACAATTTTAATTTGATGGAGAGTTACTTATTCTTTATGTAAAGCACAGTATGGATGGTTTTGTTGTCAGGTATTCAAAAACTTTCATTTTTAATAGGGCAGAAGATCCAAATGGCCAGATTGCAATCATTGACAAAGAATGGATGCTGTATCTGTGACATCACCCAAAGATTTCTAAAAATCTGTTTTGAAGTTCATAATGTTTGACTTTGGCTACCGTCATGTTGGCTGTCCTGACGCCGCCCACCTAATCTAAAAGTGGGCAAAGACGTGGATCATGGGAGGGCAGAATGATGCCATGATGCTCAAATAAGTCATCTGTAATGGCACCTATAAATCAACACGGCCCCATGTTAATTATGCATAACTTTTAAGCCTTAATATAACTTGAACCGGTGAGCTAAATATGAATTCAGACTCAGTACAGTTGTCATTTTGTTTACCAGGCTGTAAATATGGTTATTTTTGCTGTGAAGTTGGACGTTTTAATATGGGAGCTTATGGAGATTGACTCCTTCTGTAACCAGCCTCAAGTGGCTGGAATGCAGTTTTTGGCATTTCTGCATAGGCATCACTTCACAGCCACGGAGGTTGCCGCTTAATTGCAATGCAGCCATGATACAAGTAGCTTTCTCAGTAAGAGGGTGAAGCTCTCTCACGATCTCTGGATTGTAAAACAAAATTCTGGAAAATGTAGAAAATGAAGCTTGAGTACATTCAGGTTGGCAGGGAATGGTAAATTACACATTTTTATTGAAAAATAATGGTAACTCCTGCATTTTAAAATGTTGGAAGCCAGAGAGAGTTCAAACAGAAGATGGGAAGGAGATCAGTTGAGGTCGGAGGAGCAATGGAGCAGGGCTGTAATAAAGGACAAACCCACCTTATCCCACTTTATCCCTCAGTAGCTTGAAGATGAATTTACCCATGTGTATTCATGATGTAAAACTTCAAAGTTAATACCATTTTGGAGAAAGTTTGCATGGGAGTAAACCTGGCTACCTAGCTAAGTAGTGGCTGCTCCCTTCCATGAAGACAACAAACTTTATTCATTTTTCTGCAGAGGAAAACCAGGCTGAGCATGTTTTTTTCTTTGGAAATAATTTACATTCAATAAATTGGAGCAAATCATTCTTAATGAGATATTTTAAGCTATTTAATATATATTTTTTGATGGATTGAATTACCACAAGTACCGCTCTTCCACTCAGCTCCACTGAGTGTTTTAACATGTTTAGCATCAGCTGCACCAAACAGCTGTTTTCAGTCAGAGAGCTGTTAAACCCAATGTATGCAACCTGTCCATTACCAGCACCAGACAGATAATGGTTACCAGGTAAACATAATGCAGCAATGAGCTTCTAAAGAGATACTTCCTCTGGAGTTGGAGAGCAAACTAATAAGTCAGTTTTGTGTTTATAGCTTGTTCTTTTACTCCCTAGTAGACATAAAAAACTTTCAATTTTCACTTCA
Source organism: Collichthys lucidus (assembly GCA_004119915.2). Lineage (NCBI taxonomy): Eukaryota > Metazoa > Chordata > Actinopteri > Sciaenidae > Collichthys > Collichthys lucidus. Next base: position 18,959,673 of record CM014080.1, on the reverse strand, counting down.
ACACATGGTTGGGTCTGTCATCAGTTACATGGTATTTTATGGTGATTTAGAACGGTTGAACTTTGAGGTGTTTGCTTATGATTTTAACAGGCACTCTCCAGGTAATAATAAATTAGTATTCTCTATGGCAAAGATATAAAGGTCAAGTTTATAAGACCAGAATGTGGCAGCAATAGAATGAAATATGCATAACTACATTTTCACCAATGTGTCACTACCTGAAAATAATGTCTTTGTGACCTTAGAATGAGATTTTTATATCTACAGGGACTGTGGGTTGTCTTCAGTGGAGTCCACCATGTTTCTACGAAATCTAAACACTATAAACGCTATAGTTTCTCCTTCACACTTGGAAGGGCAGCGTGAGGCGAGGGGTTTGCAATCTGCAACTACACTGCTAGATGCCAAAGGATGCAACTCAAACTCTTCACATCAAATATAATCAGATTGATTACACCAGATGGGTGACATACATGTAAAGATGGCATTCCTATGTTCATTTATGTCATGTTTGTATTTCATCTTATATCTTGAATACTTGATTTTTGTTTGAGCCACTAAATGAATGCTTTATTTCCACTACTCTTTTTCCTTTATAGTAGTATCCTTATTTATTTCTCAATCTATCCCTTCTCCTCACTCATAACCCCCACCCATAGTCCCTTGCACCACCATTACCACCATCCAACCGTTTGGCAGCGGTACAAGGTCAACACAGAAACCTCTTCACTTCTGCTCTCTGCTTTCCCTCCCTGTAATTCTTCGCATCAACGGAGCAACAGATCCCTCCCCCTCCCCGATCCTATCATCCACCGCCGCCTTCTGAGAAGCAAAGGAAAAGACTAACGATGGAGAAGAGAGCGAAAAAGAAGGTCCGGGGATGTTGAAAACGAATGAGTGGGTTGTGGTGAAAATCTGAAAAGAGGAAAGGAAGATTAGGAAATGAAAGACAGAGACAGAGGAGAAGAAAGCTAGTGGAGAGAGACAGAAAGGCTGAGGGAGAAAAGTGTTTTTAACCTTTGTTTTCAGGCGAGACAGTCAAGGCCAAGAGCGGTCTGCATCACAGAAATCAATCTCTTTTTCTCTCTGTATCACCCATTTTCCTTCTGCTTCTCTCTGTTGTGTCTTTCTCTTTAATTTCTTCCTTTTTTGTCTCTCCATCCCTTTCATTCCCTCAGCTCTGTCATCCAGACCTAAAACACACAAACACATGTGCCTCACATTCCTACGTGCAGAGCAGATTCACCCAATTTGTTTCCACTGCATGTGTGTGTGTGTGTGTGTTCGTGCATGTGTGTGTGCCAAGCCAGTAAATAATAACCAATCCCAGCTGTACTGTAGGCCGTTCCTCTCATTCTCAGTGGAGAAACAAAGAGCGAGCGAAAGGAAAAAGGCTCCATTAAATAAGAGAGTAATGAGCTGGAAAAAAAATCAGCGGAGAGTTAAGCAGGAAGAATTAATAAAGTTTTAATGCTAACAGACATGATGTGTCCCGTAGAACTGGTAGTCCATGCTCTCCACGTATAGGAGTTATATGCCATGTCATGTCAATGTGGAGTCCAACAACAATTAACAAGTAACAATTTTGATATTCAATTAATCATTTAAGGGCCTTACATTTATAATCTGTAACATTTATGCATTAAATTGCATAAAAACCTGTGTTGTAGGTCTTGCAGGAATTTATTGAGTTGTGTACTTATATAACCCCAAAATGTTCCCAACAATGTTCAAACCCAGAGAAATCCCTAATTGTAATGTCAGTAGTGGTCCATTTCCTTGCTTTTCTCTAGTTAATATAATTTCCAGGTAAACATGGGATACATCCGATACCTCAGAGAGGAATTAACAGGACTAAACATAGCGGAAGTAAAACTTGAATATATTATCTCATTATCATTTCTGCCTGAGTCGCGTCTGATAGATTTTCATCATCGATGGTGGCTGTTTAACAATGAAGACAACATCTCCCATGATCCCACGTTATCTCACAATGTCATCAAACTAGTCTTTTGTTATTGTTTTGGTGAGACCCTTTAGTGGGAGAAGAGGGCATACTGTTCATTTGAGCTCCTGTAGCAGATGTATTATTTTTAGGTTCTGTACACTTACATATCTTATGGACTAGATATTTGTACTTTCAGCTGTAATGGAGTTGAAGCTTGTTGGGGCAGACACCAAAGCAATGAAAGTGATGAAAGAAGAAGTGAAATAAGCTAACAGTCTATCCATTGTAGTCCACATCTTTGAGCCTCTGGGACAAAGAAGAAGTCCATTTCTGACTCTACGCCCATCTGCCATGGCACTTGATCCCTCTTTACAATCATAATTCCCCTCCTTGCCAAGACATATTTTTTCCTTATCCATTTTTCCTCTCCTTCTCTGCTCGAGGTTCACTCCCTTTCCTTGTCAGGCTTTTTTCTTTTTTTTTTTTGCATGAAGGCCAACATTTCGTTTGCCTTCTTCCTCAAACACAGACCGAAAAAGAAAGAGAGCAAGAGGCAGCGAGTGGGAGGAAGGGGAAAGGAGAATAAGAAGGGGAAGAGAGGGAGTTGGGGAGTGATGGAGGGGGGTGTCGGGGTGGGGTTTGCGGAATTTGGTCTATGTTTGGTTTGGAAGTTAAGGCCCGGGCGCTGGGCTCTCAGGAGGATAATGGAAAAGAGAGGGAGAAGAAAGGGAGGTTTATGGATGTGTGTGTACCCTCACAGGTGGTCGGCACATACTGATGGGGGGGCCTTTTGTGAGTCAAACTGTGTGTGCGTGTGTGTGTACTGAATTGTGTGAGCTACATGTGCTCAAAGCATGTGTGTACATTTGTCTGTTTATTTGCAGATGATGGCACAGATGCATGTAAGCTATTAGCATGTAAGAATCAGAGAAGGAAGGAAGAAAGAGAGAGAGAGGAGGTGAATAAGACATTCCTAAGACGGGGGAGGAGGAGGGGAGAGATGCAGGGAGCCAGTGGTTAGTTAGTGGTTAGAAACTAAGAGGAGAAAAATGAATGTCTGGTCCAGGGCTGGACCCGAAAACGATACCACAACCAGCCAGCGAGCCAAGCAAGAGGAGAGCAGAGGAGAAAATAAAGTCAAAAAGAGTTATGTAAAAGAGAAGAACTGGGGGAGGCCACCTCCTCCTCCTCCACCACCACCACCACCACCTCTCACCCTCCTCCCATATGAGGCCTTCTAACTCCTGCCTCTGCCGCAGGGGAGAAAAGTGCTTTTATAGCTAAGCTGAACCCGCTGAACCCATCGTGCAAACAGTGGGCAGAGTATGGAGACAACAGAGGGACGAGGCCGGCAGGCACACAGGGGGCTTCAGTGGGGGGTCTCAAGCTGGGGAGCACAGGAGGGTTAGAGGTACGAGGAGAAGATTGATGGAGGAGGAAGAGGAGAGCCAATGCAGGTTTCCCTCTCTCCTCCCTGCTCAACCATCAGTTTGGGTTGGCGTCTTTCTTTCTTTCACTTATTGCTCATTTTATTTGACTTTCTTAACCTTTCTTTTCTCCCTCCTCCCTCCTTTCTTCAGTTTATTTCTTTGGCCGCCTCACTTTGTTTCTTTGGCGCTCCTTCCCTTCTTTCCTCCCTTCTTTTTTCATTCTTTCTCTTCTTTTTTTCATTCGACCCGCCTGCTGTCATTCCTACTGTACTTTTTTCTGCTACATTTTCTGTCTTTCATTCCCTCTTGCTGCCATTGTTTGTTCCCTTCGATTTTTCTTTCTTTCTGTCATTCCTTCTTTCTGGCATTGTTTGCTTCCTGAACTTTTTTTTTGACATTTTTTTTCTTTAATTTACTTACTTTTTTCTTCCTGACTTTCTTTCTTCACTTTTATTTTCTTTCTTTCTTTGGCTTCTTCACCCTACTTATTTCTTTACATTTTCTTTTCTTTCATTCTTTTTACACACACTTTCCATCATCTGTTTCCCTCCTTACTTGTTTGCTTCTTTCACTTTTTACTCTACAAAAACTCTACACTCTTGAATCTGTTTACTTCTTTTTCTAGATGACGTGTTTAATTCCTTCTTTTTCCATGCTTTTCTTAATTCCTCTTGCCATTCTTTAATCTTATTTTTTAGGACGTTTTCTGCCTTAGCCAGAGCGCTGACAGTAGAGATGACAGAGGGTGTCTCATCAGACAGACCGGAGACAGTGCAGTTGGTTGGCGCTATAAACCCTTTTGGCCACCAGGGTGCCGTCCTTCATACTTTTTGCCTTTTATTTTTCTCACTTGTTGTCATCCTTGCTGTCTTCCTTCACTTAACTTCTTTTTACTTTATTTTATTTATTTATTTCGCTACCTACATTTATTTTCTGCTTTTTCTTCTTTTTTTCATCCCCTGTCTTTTTTCCTAACTTTACTTTCTTTTCCCTTTCCTTTCTTTTCTTTCATTCTTTGCTATCTTCCTTCCTTTCCACCTCTCTACACCTATTTTAATATTCATACACACACACACACAGTGATATATGCCATATGTATGAACAACACTCCCACCTTGCAGCAGACAGTGTGGGTGGAAGTGGGCTGTAAGGCAGACGCACCCAACAACAACAGGAAAGGAGTTTGCTTGGCTCCAGGCCTTTTTTAAAATCCATCCATGAGCGTCTGTCCAACCTTTAGAGAACAGACTGATGCAACGAGCCTGCAACCTGCACATTGCTGCCGTCACACAAAAAAACCCTCAAAAACTTTTTTCACCCTGACCACCATGATGCATCTGAAGAAACTATGGACAGGCGGGGGTCTCAAGGGGAGCTGGCGCACCCATGTGTCAGTCCCTGAATCTGTGCTGCCTCTTGGGACTTCGTTGAGTTTCATTTGAAATAAAAGCGTGAAAATCAGTGCAGCTGGAGTTGGGAAGTTTTTTTTTTTAATGGAGAGGCAGACTCATCATTTAGGGAGTATGAGCTGTCATGATCGGTGAACTGCAGTGGTGTCATGGGGGTGGAGAACTTATGGGATTTTGTGAGCCAAACTGCTGGGAGATTTACTGGGAGTAAAGGTTTTGTCTCCACCCAGCTTCACGTGGGAGTTAATACAGTGGGGTGTACGTGGGAGTGTGTGCTTGTCTGTGTCAACTACATAGTTTCAAACTTACAAACTAAGTTATGTGTATTTACAGGCACACCATTTTTTAGCTTTGACATCATGTGGTCAAAAGGACCACAAAGAAAGTCCCACTTTGGATCACAGCAAGATTATATATAAATGTACATACTGTCCATTCGAAGAATCTAATCTGGCCCCCACACTGCACGATTACGACACACTAGCAGTGCATTTTTTAAGATGAAGTAACTAAAAGCTCTTGTCTAGGGTTAGGGAAATATATAAAAAAGGTTGTCAAGATTGCTGGACAGAAGCTGATGCCCTCTCATTATGCACCTTTCCAACATCATAACATGGGACAAGGAAGGGTCTGTGTCTGACAGTTTTTGTAACTTTCTAAAACCGACAATCAAACCAGGTATGCTTGGGGGGCTTTACTTCTGTCACCCCCTGCTTTGTGACTGAACATGTAGGTTGATTTAAGTCCTGCAAACAAATGAATAATTCTGTTGCTTCCTAGATGAGGATTACTTACATGAATATATATGAGTTTTGTATGCTCAAAGGTTCTCTCATAGATGTTGTTTATGATCATATTAGATATATTGTAGAAGCTGGAACCACTAAATACAACTATAAATATAATTAAATGTGATTAATGGTATCTACGCACTCTTCTTCCACAAATACACTGGGCCGAAACCAACCAAATAAGATATGTGATCTTTTTGTATTTACACCAGGTTTATAAGAATAATAACTGAGGGCCCAGGACGGACCCCTGAGGAGCTCCGTATCACTAAAGACAGTGTAACGCTTCTGAATGCCTTGAAATGTTATAAGAGGCAAAATTAAAACCAAGCAAGAGTGGAAAAATACCTCTCTGGTCGACTTGTGCAAAGTTTAAATAACTGTCATTGACACTATCAAATGTTAAAAACTGCATGATACAAACACAATAAATAATACAGTTTGTGTGTGTGTGTGTGTGTGTGTGTGTGTGTGTGTGTGTGTGTGTATGTATGTATATATATATATATATATATATATATATATATATATATATATATATACAATGAGTGCAACAAAAACTTAAAATAAATAAATAAATAAATAAATAAGTGACACAGACATTTTAAACCAGTAACTGAGGAACATTAAGACGATGAGCCAGCGGGTGACTCTTAAAGATTTACCTTACAACAGCCTGTAGACGGTGAAACAGCCTCCTCTGCTCCCTGTAGTCTGTCTGAAGATGCTTTCGAGTCTCCAAAAAACACAAACTGAGGACACCAATTTCCAAAATCAAGCGAGTTGGTCTGTCGTTTCACGTAGCATCTTCGATTAAGTTATCAGTTGTCTCTGGCTGGAAATCGGTATTTTGAAAGCAAATCCTCCCACAGGGGGATCGTTATTTTAAAAAAATGCCTGTTGCGAGTGTTCAGTTTTCAGATATGTAACCGAAAACCTTGTCCTGTGATTAGTTTTTCTCTCAAAATTAGAGTAACGTGACCTAAAGAAATCAGCGACGAGAGGAAAAAAACTAATTGTCATTCAGATGTGAGGATGTAAGGCTGCGATGTGAATGTCAAAATCCGCCGCAAAAAGGTACAGAGGCTCTCCAGGAGGCGCATCGCCCAGTTGCGACGCTGGTCAACTGAGCTCCTAGAGGCGGTGAGAGAGGGAAGAGGCTGGGTGGGAGAGAGGGGAGGAGAGAGAGAGAGAGAGAGAGAGAGAGAGAGAGAGAGAGAGAGAGAGAGAGAGAGAGATGCCAGAAGACAGATCCAGCTTCCTCCACCAGCTGTTGACTCTCACGACAGTCTGAACTGTGTTGGGTTTTTATGATAATCTTATATTTATACGGGTCTACAGTAGCATATGCATTAATCATTTTTGGTAAAGTAAAAAAGTCAAACTACCTTTATTTAAAATCTTTGTAAAGGAAATTCTGAGACACATTATCCACGTGAAAAGCCTCAACGAAATGTGGAGCTGGAGCATTAAAGACAAGGTAAGATAAATACAGATAAAATCGGATAAGATGAGATAAAGATGAGATGGACTTTATTGATCCCACACTGGGGAAATTCACTTCACAGCAGCTTAAATACACAAAGTGAATAAGAAAATATTCAAAGATAGCAAATAAAATAAGATAAAAAAGTTTACATCTTGTACATCTTTTAGGTGTATAGATATGCAACACTGTGTAACTTTTCTACCATGAAATAAAATCATTGAAATCATTTTGATGCTACATTGTCTTGCAATCACGTGAGTGGTATAGGTCTCTTTTGCTGACCTGCTCTTGCACTATGTAACTTTGTGTGCAACACTTTACGCCACTATAAGTCACACACCACCAACTATTACCCTTGTTTTGGTGAAAATGGATCATATGTTTTGTGCAGTATCAAAGGGAAACTCTGATACTTCACATCAACTCTCAGTGACTTTCCTGATGGACAGTGAACTGCTGCGAACTATAGCTGCTTTAGCTTATGTTAGCTCAGTCTGTTAGCCGGGCTGTCCATACTGTGAGCTCAGAGCACTGGGGGAGTGTTGGAGTTTTTGTTGTTGTTTTGGACCACCATATTTATCTCTACACAATGTTACTTTAAACTGTTTTTCACCAGGTCTGAGTGCATCTTAAATAACATGACTTGATGACGCACCGAAGCCTTCCTTTATATATAACATAACCTCTTCCCTGATACTATAAAGGTATAACAACTTTCAGTACAATAGCATTTAACATAACACCCAACAACATTATATTGTCCTTTTTATAATAACACTCCTTTACTTCTGTTTTGCTCTACTGTGTTTTCAGTTTACTTCTTTTTCCCCTCTTTTGTTTAATTGTGCAATAATATGGTTATAAAGCAAGCAAAGGCACGTACAGGAGCACATAAACTGTTAAAAGACATTGCACAAAGTAAGACAAACGACAAAAACAAGAGGGCATGTGGAGTACGACATGAATTCCATTCGGTGGATATGTAGTAAACAAAGGGAAAAGGAGGAGGTCTAAAAAATAACTGAATACATAACACCATAAAAACGGTGGATGTGTGTTCTGTGTGCATATAATCAGGATGTTTATAAGGTGTGTGCCTAGAGGTGGTGTTCAGTTAATGTCACATATGTAGTGACAGGCCACCAGGTTAAAAAAATACAAAGATGTAGCAGTATAACCTGATTCAGATGGATTTGGCTCTGCTCTAGTCTAAGAATACAAATGTCTCCCTCTAGTGTTTTTAAGTGGGAATTCACAACTTTGAGTCAAACCATGAGTTATCATGAGTAACAACCAAGCAACATTTACAAGAAACTTGATTTGATGAGTCAAACTAGACATTTAGTCAAGTCATCATTTCAAGCTACGAGACTTGTTTATGACCTCTGACATGGCTCTAAAGGCAGAATGTAAATGATAACATCTGACTTGAAACTGACAATCTGATCTAATAAAAATGAGTATTAGTTTATTTTATTAGATTAACCAATAGCTACTTTGAACAAAAGCTCCATTTGTGCAGAATATTAGTCGGTCACTGAGGTCACACTACAGCTTCCTCTTCTCAAGCATTTTTTTAACCACACAGACCATCCTCACCACGATGACGACGTACAGCTTCAGATTTCTCTACTTTCATCAGCAATTTTATAGTGAGTTTCAGCTTATTTAACAATGTGCTTCAACGTTGTTGAGAATACAGAATAAAGCCGTTTGAACTTTGCAACCTTGACATTTAGGAGTTAAGATGACATTTCAATGTAGGCACACATGGGGTCACTATTCTGTCTGGTAAAACCAAGACAACATAACCTTGCCATAGCAGCCTATTTATCAAACATCAAGCAGCAATTTTCAAAGGTACATGGTGGGGACAGATTCTGCTTTTCACAGATCACATGCTAACTTTACTATTCTGTTATCGTCTGAAAAAAATATAAAACAAATGTATAATGGATTTTCACAAACATGCACAGAGGCAGAATACTAGTATCATATTAGTTAAATAAATTTAAAAAAGTCTACATTTTGGGCAGTAATTTAAATTCTCAAAAAAAAAACATGAAAACAAAAAGGCAGAAATAAAACTCAGATGTGACAGACTTTGTAATCTTACATATAAATAAAATTCTAGTTTTAACTGTTGTGATAGGTTACTGGTTGAAAATATCTGAATGAATCATCATTATAGATAGACTCTTTTTTTTTAGTAGTAATTAACTTAAGAGACTTAAAATAATAATCAACTTCAATCAAAAATAACTTAAATGATGGTGATGAATCTTGACATTTCCCTAATAAAATATAAAGGTTGACGATAATACATAGTTTTTTTTTCTTTGCATTCAAAATAAGTAAGTAAATAAGTAATATAATAAGTTTATGTTTTGCTCTTTCCAAAACGTGCTACTAAAATTAGCGATCATAAAACGGGATCACGGAATAAACGTCACAAAACGTGTGACGTAACCACGCCTCAGTGATCGCGTGATTTTCGTCGTGTCCGGTCTGGCCGAGTCGACCCGTTGGTTCCGCCGCCCTGTGAGAGCGATACTCGGCTTCAAGGCGTAGCTAACAGCCGCTGGAGCTATCGCAGCCTGTTTCGTCTGGGTATTGTTTGAAGGAGCAGCACACCGAAATATAAAATGGACAGCAGAGGCTACGGTTCTGGTAAATATAACACTGGGTTTTAAGCATCGCTTTGACTTTATATATCTTTACGTGTGGTGCAGATACGTAGCTATCACCATGGCAATCGTTATTAATTAGGCTCCCGGTTAGCCACCTGCTTTGTTACTTTGTCAGATGTTTAGCAACAACAATCAACCCATAGCCGACTGTAGCTTCAAACAAAGAAGTGTTAGCCAACTACCAAGCGATATTAACCTATAGTTATCATAAATTAATGTCAGGACAAGTGTAAAAATGCTTTAGCTGCATGCAAGGCCCGTTAGCCAATATAACGAAATATAGCTAGATTAGCCACTTCAGCCAGCAGGCTCTTTATTTGCTAATACGCTAACATAGCCCGTGGCGAGGCCCATTGTTACAGCTATTGTTGAGGGCTGTGCTAAAGTTAGCCGGTCAATTCCGATAAAATGGAGTCAGCGTGGCAATAACACGACTTTTAAAAGCGTAGTTAATAAAATGGCCGCCTCAACTGAAATGCTTCTTTTAAGTTTGTTTACTCACATTGGCGCCACAAACAGACTTGTGAGTTTCCCATGAGAAGCCAGTGAAACGGAAAGCTCGTTTTCCTGATAAACTCCAACAAAAAGCAACTCCTCCCTGCACTCCAAGTCAAGTCCAGTAGCTATTGAACCGGCCTGTGCGATACATAAGTGAAATCCTCCTCGCATGCATACTGCACTTTAAACAATAAGTGTATTCTCTGTACAGTCTCACAAAGACTTTACATATTGCATAGTTCACTGTTTTTTTTATTTTACTGTCACTGGTTTTATTTAACTGTTATTTATACATGTGTGTATATAGTGTTAAAATAGGATATTGTATAGGTGTATAGTGTTAAAGTTTTGTTTTCTTGCTATCACTTACTATCTCACTTACTGTTTGGGAGCTGCTGTAACAAAAACAATTTCCCTGCTGGGATTAATAAAGTGATTCAGATAGATAGATAGATAGATAGATAGATAGATAGATAGATAGATAGATAGATAGATAGACTTTATTCATCCCAAATTACAGTGCAGCAGCAGCATTACACACAATTACAATAGACAACATATAAAAAAAATATAAATTACATATACATAATAAAATATCAAAATAGCAATAGTAAATAAAATATATTGTACACGAGTGTATATACAGAAAATTGGCCGTGTTTATTTGGTGCAAAGTGAGACAGTGACTGTAAATTATGAGTTTTTAGCTGTTATCATACAGTGTTATACAGTTATACAGCCTGTGGGAGAAGCTGCTCCGCTGTCTGTCCACTGTGTGGTGGAGAGGGTGCTGCTCATTGTCCATGATGGATAACAGTTTATTCAGCGTCCTCCTCTCCGCCACAGTCTCAAAAGTATAACGTTAAAGAAAAGCAGGCTTTGCCAGCGTGTTTTGCTTAATATAGTAATGTGTTGGCTGTTTTGAAAATTTTGAATATCAGCCCTCTTATCTTTCCAGTCTGCCTGTATTAATGCACTCTCTGTTTTTGTAGGTTACTCCAGTTGGGGAGGTGGAGGGTCAGGCAGCAGAGGTGAGGAAATGAGTTAACGTTATATAGACAACTACATCATATTCACTGTTGCAAGTATTTAATTAAACTAGGGAAGGTGCTATTGACTGATATCAATGGACTTTTGATATTGTAAGTGTAATCTAAGATGGGATGGATGAAACCCTCTTAGGCCACATTCAGACAGGATGTGGCGCTGCAGCGAAAAAACGTTTTTTTCCATTTATTTGACTGGGGGTCGTCTGTCCGGGCTGAGGCGGTGTGGGTCGCAAGGGCATCCACCAAGAAAATGCAGCTTCTCGTGGCAGAGAAGTTGAGCCAGATTCGACTTTTGGAAAAACACAGAGAATCAGAAGCTTAGATCAGTCACTTCCTCCAGAGACCGCCTGAAAGCTGAGGCTATCCAGGTGGATTCATGGACTGAACTCTAATACTCTACCAGCTTTTATTTGTAAGTCTGTGTCTGGCTTGCAAGTCACGTTGCAAAATAGTGATACAAAAAAGTTTAATTTGTTTTGTTCCCCATGATTTGAGAGAGAGAAAGCGAGCTTTGGTTTGGAGAGACAGTCAGTGAGAGTGAGCAAGTAAACCAGTCTTGATAAAGCAGGTTAATGAGCAAAATAAAAAGTAATTTCCTGATCGTTTCACAGTGGTTACGTTAATTACGTATAGACACACCACCACCAGCCACCCCTGACCTCCCACACTTTTGCACAACTCTGCAGCATTGCGTTGCAGCACCTAATCCTGTCTGAATGCAGCTTTACTCTGAAGCAGGATGATCTTCAGTAGAGTTGCACGATACCCACGACCCACTACACAGCTGCTGAATGATTGGCTGTTTGCCTGTTACCACTAAATTTGCTCAAAAAAAAACAAACTCGTTGTTTCTTACTTGACCAGTATTATGTTTATCATGCACCAAATAACATTCTAAGTAATTACTAAGTATTTATAATCTGTTCAAATGCATTGCAGTTCATAAAAATAATAAATATATTTTAAAAAAGGCCGCAGTATCGCGATAAAACAGAACCGTGGTAGTATCGTGGTTACTCATTTTGGTATCGTGACAACTCTAATCTTCATGCACTGTTCAGTTGAGTTACTCACATGGCCAATCGTCCAGATAATATCTGTAATGTTTCACATCACAGCATTAATGTGTAGATAAACATTTCATTAACTTAACAAGTGGAAATCAATTCTACATCAGCCAGATTTTGAATAAATGAGAAGTGGTTTCACCGTTATTTGTAGTAGTAAGGGTGGTGATAGTGATTAAAACATGTTTTAAATCCTCACTGTATTAGGTTCTGGTGGCTTTGACCTGTATGGGGGAGGTTATAAGGACTCAATGTCTGGGCTCGGGGGCTATGGAGGAGGCGGAAGCGGAGGAGGAGGAGGAGGAGGAGGCGGCGGCGGCCACCACATGAAGAGAGGTCTCTCGGGAGCATCCCTTCTCTCATCCACAGGCACACATGCGGATGCAGTGATTGCCAAGATTAACCAACGCCTGGACATGCTCACTCAGTTGGAGGGGGGTTTGAAAGGGTCTCGGGGTGACAGGTAATAATTTTTTCTCGCCCTTTTTTTCTGTTGCATACTGTCTTCATCACTCAGATGTCTCTACCACACATCCATGGCAGTGCGAGGATTACATTTGCCATGTTTAAAACTAGGGATGCACCGAATATTCGGCAACAGAAAGTATTCGGCCCAATATTGCAAAAATGCCACATTCGGCTTTCGGTGAAGTGGCCGAATAGTGGCGTAACGCAATTGATGCAATGAAACAACGTGCACGGTGATCTGGCCAGAGTTGCTGATTCTTTTCTCATTCACACACAATAAACCCACGATGCAGGATATAGGAAAAACACAGGCAAGAAATACATCCTACACTGCTCTTTAGCGAAGCTATATACTTCTCTCTACATTACGGCGTCTCACACAGGCAGGGTGCGTTCAATGACCGTCGGAATAAGTATGATGCATTCATGAACGTGGAAAAAAATGGAAATTCACCGGAAATATAATAAAACTAAATAGTATTTCTTTCAAGAACAAATTAACAGTGATTAAAACAACATGGGCTTTCTAACAGTATAAATTAAATAATAATTATACTAACTGGAAATTAATATTTGAAGGATATTAAATAAACATTTACTTTCTTTGAAAAAACATGTCTACAAATTTATTCTAGGCTATTTATGCAAAAGTAAAAATATAGTGAAAAATTTAACAACCGCATTTCATATTAGGTTTCGGTATTCGGCCAACCATTTAATTTTTATTCAGTTTCGACCGAAAATTTTCATTTCGGTGCATCCCTATTCAAAACATGTAAATAACATTTCATTGTGGCATGCGGTTGGTTGAGAACATTGTCTTTGAATGTTGCGTCATGCCTGGACAATATCCAACCAGTTAAATGTTTTTTAGATGAATCTGAAAGAGTATCTCAGTAAATGTATTGATTCACATTTATCTGTGATATGAAAAGATGCTTAGGCTTTCTAATGCGATTGGTAATTCAAAAATCAAACAGGTCTTTCCCTAGTTTGGGCCCAGGAGTAGAGTAGTAAAACATATGCAAACATTTAAAAAACAAGGGCCATGCCAATGTGGTTGGAAACTTAGTTGTTTGTTCTAGACTGGTCAGGTTGTTAGAGTAAATTTGGCTGTCTTAGCCTGGTGTGTCATTTACTTACACCTAACACTCAGCCTCTGTGGAAATGTGTTTGCCTCAAGTCCTGTTTGGGATGAAAAGGGAGTGAGTCGCTCACAGGCTGCATTTGAATGCCTCAGCATCTGAGGAAGCTTTGATTGCTCCCCATTTGCTATGCCGTGGTTTGTCTGATTTGCTGGGAACAGAATTGTTGTTGTGATTCCTCAAAACCTACGATGTCATGAAAATGCATGGCCACTCATTGAAGGTGCAACTATACACCAACTTTTCCATTTGTAACAGATTGACATCCTTGTACATCCAGTCCATCTTTACCCAGCACCCCTCGAACATTGCCTTTGTCTCTACTTTGTTTTTATTTGTTCACACACACGTTTCTCTCATCCTCCATGTGACCTAACCCTGTGTTCTGGCTTTAGGTTACGCAAGAGAGATGAGTTTACAGGTGTTAGCTTGATATTACTTTTCAAGCCGAACTGTTAATTGAAGGCTGCCTGCAAAATCATCAAAAGAAACGCTCACTAAAAATAGGCCCAATTAATGTTTCACCCTCCCCCCCATAATCCAGTCACTTCCCAGGATGTTTCACTTCTTGCACCTGTCTCAAGACATCACTGGTTCTGATGGACCATGCTTATGTCTGTTCAAGGAACTGCATTTCCCCTAATCTGCAGGATACTGTTTAACCTCCAACAGAGAATGTGGCTGGATGAGATTCTGTAAACTTAGTAAGAGAAAAATCATTACTGTGTTATAAAAGACCACAAGCGGAGTGTTCACTTGTTTTTGGATCATCACTTTCTGATCTAATGTGGTTTCTGAAATAAAGCTGGGAGTGACAAGAAAACAAATGGAGAAAGCGAGACCGTGGAGGAGAAGGAAAAAACAGGTGGAGAAATCCAAACCTGACTGCCCTCCCTGCCTCCCCTGCTCTCTGCTCTTCTCTATCAACCCTCTCCCTCCCTCCCGCAGGTATGACCAGTACGAGTCATTCGACTCGCGCACCTCCGGTCTCACCTCCTCCCGAGATCTCTACAGATCTGGCGGCAGTAGCTATGGTTATGGCGATGGCCGTGGGGACAACATGCTGTTGGGTCAGCGAGGAGGCTCGGGCTTCGGAGGGGGAATTGGGCTAGGGGGAGGAGGAGGCTTTGACAGCCCCTCCTCTTCCTATGGAGTCGCTAAAATGCGACAGAATATGAGGGAGTCCTTCAGCAGTGGCCAGGGAGGAGGTTCTGGAGGTGGAGGATGGGCTGGAGCAGGCCGACGTTCCCCCAGAAGGGGTGGAAGTGCCGGGGGTCGAGGAGCTGGAGGAGGGTTTGGAAGCCGCAGGTCCGACCCCACTCCATTAGGCGGAGGTGGGCAAGGAAGTGGCAGTGGTGGCCAGTCCCACCGTGGCCACTCTCCAGGAGGTGGTAGAGGCAAGCTCCCATCACTCCTGTCCAACCGCATGTACCCTGAGAGTGGGGGCTTCCATCAGGGTTCCATTCAAGGGCCTCACGACTTTCCTGGGAGGCATTTTGGAGGGGGCCCACGGGCTGGCCGCCAGCGAGGCCGCAAGAGACCCCTCAACAAAGTAAGTACCTCCAGCCAAATAAGACCTCCTCAGACACTGGGCAAAAGTTAAGCCCTTTCTGATTCCCTCCTTTTTGTATTCTCAACCAACTGGCAAGTCAGCCTAAAGTGGTAGTGCCTGCTATGAGCCATGTTAAGCATTTCGTCACAAATCATCCCTGACACATTTGGCACATCACTTGCCCCTCTAACTCCGCCCAGCCCTTATTTAATGTGGCCAGAAATGCCTCACGGAACTGCTCTTTTTTATAGTAAAGGCAAGTGACAAATCTCCCTGCCCAGTTCTTTGTCTTGTTTACCTGTCGGGGTGTTGAATGGTTTCACTTTTTGGATTTTATTTTGATTTTTTTAATTTTCTTTTGTCCCTGTACCGGGTAGTCTTAACGATATGGCTAACAGTATTGATGCCCAGAAAAAGACATAAAGTCTAAAGGTTAATTGGCTTTAACACACATTAAGTCATTGGTTATAGAGGTCATAGAGTTCACTGGTGTCTTGATAATAAGTTCTCGTTGCATTGTCCATGTGTTTTTGTCAGACAAAATATTTGTGAGTGCAAATTTATTGACTGTAGCAGGTGAAACCACAGCGAGATGTTCAGAAGAAGAGAAAGCAAACACTCACTGCAGCCGATGAGCCAGAGTCGAAGATGAACAAGACCGAGGGTGCAGGGTCAGAAGCTACCCAAGGTACTTCAAACGGGTTCTTGATGTACTCAAAATGAAAAACAAATCATTACTTAGCAAACCACATTTCTGTGTCAGTCTTTGCCTGACGTTGATGTTTTTTGTTTTCACAGAGCAAGCAGAGAAAAACGGTGACGACAGCGAATCAAAGACTGAAGCTGCTGTGAGTAGATTGAGCTTGTTTCTTTTTTGACCTGCAAATAGTCGCCTATAAAGTTTTAAATGTGCGTTATAGTGCTATATCAATGCTTCTTTGATAAATAAACCACTTGAATTGATTGAACATTACATCTTCAAATGTAATTAATCAGTTATTTAAACAGGAATGCAAATGAAGAGATCATGTTTGTTGCTGCAACAGGTTTGTTGCGTAAAAGACTCACTGGCTCATGCAGAGACAAATAAAGCTCGAATAAACACACTGTTCATCTTATTTGGTGTAGAGGTGCTAACAATTTTATTTCTGTATGGAAAAAATAAATAACCTGTGCAGTACTTTTTTCTGAATAAAGTAAGTAATGGGATACTTACTTTTCTTCACAGGAGACAAAACCTGCTGCAGATGGGGATAAAGGTGAGCTCACCTACAGTTTCTCTTTAGATTTCTTTACTCCTTACTCCTTTCATGTTTTGCTGGTCTACATCAGCTACTTGTCATGAACTATTACCCCTACCATGGAAATGTTGCCATATCTAACACCCACTCATGTGATTTTTAGCTTCACCCAAACCGAAGGAGAAGAAAAGTCCACAGGGCAAACAGACCCCATCCCAAGGTCAGGACAAGCACCCAAAAATGAGGAAGAGGAGGGGTTTCCTGGAGAGGTGAGAGGACAAAACATATATCCTGGATATTCAACTTCACATTCATTTGTTCCTCTTCTTTGCTTTCTTTCTCATTGTTTCTGATATTAGTTTATTGTCTTTGTTTTCACTGTACATCACTACAGTCTCTCGCTATATCGCGGTTCACTTTTCGCGGACTCGCTGTTTCGCGGATTTTTTTGTGTTTTGCTTCTTGATTAACTAAGGGAGTACTGTACAAAATGTGTGTAAAAAGGTGTATAAAAGTGTGTGGTTAGGGTTTTTTTTTTTTTACGGCCTTAAAACATGTATAATAATTGTAAAACTTAATTTGCGGATTCCGTTTGTTGCGGTTTATTTTTAGAACGTATCCCCCGCGATAAACGAGGGACCATCTGTTTTGTTGCAATCACTGAGCTCTGAGCTCCCAGGGCTCTGCATGATCGATAATAATTAAATAGATAATTTCTATTCAGACTGGTTTTATCCCTGTCAATCACTCTGTGCCCTTTTCTTAGGATCTTTTTTTTTTCCCACCCAGGGTGATGTTTGCATGCTCTGTGTGTAAGTTCCGTTCGTTCTACAAGGAGGAAATGGAAACTCATCTTGAGAGTCGCTTTCACAAAGACCACTTCAAGTTCCTTTCCGGCCAACTGTCCAAACCCACGACAGACTTCCTACAGGTGACTGACGTTTGTCAAACATCACACTTAGACACTCTAACATGCAGTAGATGTATGAAGGGATTCGTGTCATCCCAAATCGCACATTCACATAAATTGTCAGTCAATTGCTTTTGGACATACAAATAAGTATTTTTATTTCCATGACAAATCTGATAAACTAGTTTAGGGTCATTTGGTTTTCTGTTTGTTTTTTCTATCAATACTGTCCAGTCTTAACAGGAATATTTTCACAGAAAATTTTCATTACAAGATAGCATGAAACAATAGCACTCATCAGGCTCACTGATGAAAAATCTCTTACATGAAAAATAAACTAATAAAAACTTTGTTTTTGTTTTTGTAGGAGTATTTGCAGAACAAGTTCAAGAAGACAGAGCAGAGGGTTGACCAGTTGGAAAACCACAGTGCTACCATCTGTCAGGTGTACAAAGAGCAGGACCTCACCAGGGGTAAGCAGCAGTTTACAGTTGTCTAATATTTAGGAAAAAAATAATTCAAGTCCACTCATTGCAATTATTACTCACGTCTGTATAGATCTCGGTATGGAGCACTTCATGAGGAAGGTGGAAGCTGCCCATTGTGCAGCATGTGACCTTTTCATTCCCATGCAGCCCCACCTGATACAGAAACACATCAAGTCTCCTGACCATAACTACAACAGGAAGGTATGGCACATTACCCCCAAAATCATCTGGGGAAAAAAAGACGTGTTCAAATGAACTCTGTTACACTTTGTCCTATGCATGACATGGGGCTGTACTCTCTCTCTCTTTCTCTCTCAAGGGTATGATGGAGCAATCCAAGAGGGCTAGCCTGTCAGTTGCTCGTAGCATCCTTAACCACAAACTCATTGGCAAGAAGCTGGAGAGCTACCTCAAGGTATGAACAGTGTCATGTACCTGTGCATGGGCTGGAAAACAGAATGCTCAATGATATTAAAAATATTTTAAAAATTGTGCTTAATTTACTAGTGCTATTTGTTTTCTAAATAGAAATGAAGACATGGGGTCACAGTGTAATTGCACATTTTTTATGACTCACTAGTTTTATGACTTTCACGAGTTTGACTTCTGTGCTCTTAACCACTCAAGTTGTACTCATGAAAATATTCTTTTGTCATCAGGGTGAAAACCCGTTCTCTGGTAACCAAGACGACCAGGATCCAGAGGACTCCATGATGATGGACGTGTCTGAGCTAGAGATGACCAGTGAGGACAGCAGACGGCCAGACGGACACAACAACAGTCAAGGACGAGGCGGCGGCTGAAGGAGAGCCTGGCCAAGAGGTGGTCGAGGGTGATGTGGTAGCGGCAACAGAAGCTGCAGCAGCAGATGAAGCAGCAGCAGCAGCGGAGGAGGAGGAAAAGATGGAGGAGGAGCTAGGAATGGAGGGAGAGGAAGCGCAGAGTAACCTGGAAGAGGAGGAGGGTTTTGAAGTTGGAGAGGAGGAGGAGGAGGAGGAGGGATATGTGGTCCGCGATGAGATCAATGAAGAGGGATTACAGGGTGAGCTGGAAGAGGAGGAGGAGGAGGAAGGAGTAGAGGCAGCAGAGGTCGAGGAGGAGGAGGATAAAAATGATGAATGACTTTTGCACCCTGTGCGTGACTTCTCATCCTTAACATCTGTCCGGACCAGTCATTGACCCCCCACAGTCCAATTAAACAAATTTCATTGTCAGGCGTGAGAAATATATAAACCTGCTCCCACCATCTACCATTTTTATTGTTTATATAATTTAATTTTTTAAAATTTTTGTTTAAGGAAAGGTTTACATTCTTTAAGATACTCTTTCGCTATCTTGCCGAGAATTAAATGAGGAAATTATGAAAAGATAGTCTGTCTTAACTGAACCTCTTATGTTTGTCTACAAACTGTCTTTGGAGGTGATGAGAGAGAGCCAGACCAGTGTTCTCTCCATTTGTAGTCTTAATGCCAAGTGAATCACTTCCCTGCTCCAGCTCTATTCTTAACATAGACCTGAGTGGTATCAATCTTCTCATTTGAAAGTCTGCAAAATGGCAAATAAGTATATTATTTAAAAATGTCAAACTATTCCTCTTGATACTTTTTCTTGTGCCTTTTGTTCAATTCAATTTTTGTTGTTTTGGTTTAGAATAATTTGTTCAGAATCCTTTAAGAAATGTTGAGTATTGTAAAGTGGAGAGATTTTGACATTGTGTACTGTATTACTCATCGGTTACATAATGCCATAGCATTCTGTCTATTTCCAGTGTTGATGGTAAATGGATGATTTTCCAACCTTTTGGTAACATCTAGAACCGAGTCTGCGTTTTTTTTTTTTTTATTCTACAGCTGGGATGACTGAGATAATGTCTACTGTCTGTTGAATAAGAATGGATATTCAGAATTCAGTCATTTAACAATCATGTTTCACTGAAATAAGAAATAAATTTGAGTAAATCATTGTTTCACTGTTTTTGTATTGAAAATTTTAACTTATTAACAAATTAATGTAAGAAGAGTTCAAACTGTAAGCTTGACTGACCATCATCAGCATCCAAAATAAATGTTCAGAGCTCAGCTGAATGAAAAATGTAGCCACTACCTCAATATTCAACAAGAAATTCTGTATTGTCGAAAGAGTTAAACTTTCAGCTCACAGTTGGCACTGATGGCATGTATTTACATCAAAGGTGAAGGAGCTTGAGGAGTTGCAACACATACTGATGTAGCTGTTATATCTATTCATGACAGCTTTCTTGGATTTAACACCAAGGCAGCGTACCAACTCAGACTCCCCAAACACAAGTATCAAAAACATGATTAATTTTCCATAAGATTTTATTTTAGAAACAGCTCGTATGTCACCACCTACTGACACAAATTCCTCAGAAAAAAAGCCATGACAGGAATGACTGTCTGTGGCCTCAAAAATACCTCACTTATCAAATTGATAAGATATAGAACATTACATTTAAAGAAGTTACCCTGTTCAACACCCTAAGATGCAATAATAGATTCATGAAAAGATTCAATAATAAATGTATTTTGTAGCTGATTACTGATGATTAAATGGCTGATTTTGCTTTATTTTATAAATATCCACTATTTGGGATTAAACATCTTATTGATTATAGATAGTCTTAAACTCATAAAGCTATAAAGACGTTTTTTTTTTTTTTTACCTCTACTGTCTAGTTTCAGGTTAATTTGTCATATGCAGGTTAACACAGGGTCAACAATACAATGAAATGTGTTGGATGAGAGGAACCAGTCAGCATACCATTAAGTCCAAATAAAATACAATAAACATTTTAGGTAAAAACGAATAGCATAAAATACAAAATCTACTAAAATAGAATATGAAAATCATGTGTGATACACTGTATAAGTGAAAGGGTTGTGACAAATAGAGAAGTATACTGTATAAATATAAATGCACACACTATATAATAGCGATAGTAAAAGTAAGGTGACGTGGAGTAATTATTACATTTTGCAGACAGAGTAAAGTGACAGGTGTTCCAGTCTGGTTCAGTATGTGTTTATTATTGCTATACTATTTCTATATATTCTGTATTTTAACACCCTTCATTTAACATTTCTTCTATTTTCCCAGTACTGTGGGGGATTGCACATTATTTACCGTTTGCACTTCCCCCTCTGTTTTGAATTTGCACAAAAACCTGCGTAATATGAGTTTCTAACCCGGTTATTTTACGTTAGACACATTCATGTAAACAAACAAGTTCAAAGACGGGGCCTTTATGATAAACACCAACCTGTTTTTGGAAGTTGAAATCATTGCCAGGTATTGCATGATGCTGCCGCCTGGGGGTGGAGGAGGTGAAGGAGGTGAAGGAGGAGGAGGTGGAGTTGTGGATGACATTTCGGCTGACAAACTTCGGCGTGCCTCCGTGCGTCTGACGTCACCGACGTCGAACGGGACTGTTTGTTCTGGATTTGGGGCGAGGAAGGTCCGCGAGCGCTGACAACCGACCGAAGAAGGTAAAAAATAGCACTTTAAGCCTCCGCGTGGATGACATTGGTATATCAAATGAAAGCATACGACTCCGGGGATCCGGTAAAAGGTCGAGAACGGCCGTCGGGGGCGTTTTTCGCGCGCTGTCAGTGTGCGCTTCGGCAAGCGGAGCATGAGCTGTCTTCGCAGGCCTTACACCGGTTCGGGCACGCGAGATAGATGCTTTTATGTCTTTTAAATTAGCGCGATTCAGAGTCACTTTGCGTATTCTGTGTTGTATCTCCCTTCTCTGAATACTCACGTTATGGTCGTTCACGTAGCGTTTGGCAGTCCGCGCTGTCAAGGTGCACGTTAGCTGCAGGTCGGTATCATGCTAGCCGTTTAGCTGCTAGGCTGTTTGTTTGTAGCCCCGTAGGCCGTATTCGTGACATAAGTTACGTCGTCTCCGCAGCGTAGTTTACGCACGATGGCGCAGGAAGCTCATGTGAAGCGCGACGTACGTCATTTTCGAGAATATCAACCCCGTCCGAGTTTGTACTCCGAGAGGCCGTTTACGTGCGGAGCTGTCACTTTGCTCTCAGTGGACATGGCGACGCGCTGACAGGGAAGGACACGAACCACGCAGCTCACCGATATAATGTGTCTCTGCTCTGTCGGCGGTGATAAATACGCTCAGCGTCGCTAGCCTCTTTGCTTTTCTCGGATAATGTTACCGGTAATATGAAGAGCGTAGCTGCGTGATAGTAGCAAAATGGCTGATACATTTTCCAGAATAATTAATTTAGGTGAATTTAATACGTGTATTCGCTTCACTGTCTATTATTATTATTATTATTATTATTATTATTATTATTATTATTATTATCATTATTACAGATGTATAATGTTGTTTAGATTAGGTAAGATATACTTTATTCATCCCACAATGGGGAAATTTACTTGTTACAGCAGCAGAGGAAAGTGTAGCATACACTACAGAATTAGAAAAAAATAAATAAACAGACAGAAATATCTATAACCTACACAATAAACACGAAAAACAATCAACCTTCAAAACAGACAAGTACTGAGGATAAAAGTGGCATGATATATAAAAAGAGTATTGTAATGTAAAGTGACCATAGTGTAAGAAATATTGCAAAAAAAGTGACCATGATATAAATAATATTGTTGCAAGAGAAGTGACCATAATATAAATAATATTACAAAAGTAAGTGACCATGATATACATAATAACTGCAAGGTATAAATGAAATAAAATAGAAAAATAAATTGCGACATAATCAGGTGGTGCAGGTGTGGAGCCTCTCCTTCTTACACCGTGGGTGTAGCAGTCTGCTGCTGGAGGAGCTGCTCAGGGACCCCACAGTGTCATGTAGGGGGTGAGAGGTGTTGTCCATGATGGATGTCAGCTTAGCTAACACCCTCCTCTCACCCACTTCCTCTGTGGAGTCCAGAGGACAGTTCAGGACAGAGCTCGCTCTTCTAATAAGTCTGTTGTAACTGTATACATAATATACAGTATAGTACAGTGTATATAGTGTCAGGTCAGGATAACCTGGGTTGTTAGTACCTTAAATTAAAGTTTAAAGCATCAGCCACTGTCTGCTGATCAGTTATTAATGGTAAGGTAATGGCATGAATCAATATTACACATAGTGTACCCCTTGTTCCTTACACAGTCCTTTTTTGACACATTCTGTAGGTTCTATAGATGTAAATGTGCTGTGGCAGCAACCCTTTTAGTTATCTGACTGTGGACCTGTCGCAGAAGATTGACATCTATCTTATAATATTTGCACACATTGTGTATATGTATTTAACAAACACAGGCTCAGATAAGTTAATCAGTCTTTTGATAAGAAGATTTCGGTGTTTTTAGGTGGAAGAAATTCAGCAGTAGGGATGTAACGATACACTCAACTCACGACTCGATTCGAGTCACGATTTTTTGTTCACGATACGATTTTTTCACGATTTATTTTTTTTTAAATCTAAATGAGCTACAGACAAATTCTGACCAAATAAAATTATCTTTCCTATTTGTAGGAAAAAAAATATTTCTTTACAGAAACTCTCAAACAGTTTGTGTTCTTATTAGGGCTGCCAGCAAGCAGCTGATCTGACCATTACCTTTCAGCTTGAAGTATGAGCTAACTGAAAATAAAAACAATTAAGATGATACCTCATTAACCCTTTAATGAGAGTCCACGGCCCCGGGAAACTGGCGAGGTCCGGGCGCTGTAAACGCAGAGCCGGTCGCGGCGCACCGCCTCGGAGGAAATGCGCCCGGCGGGGGCCAGCCAGCGCCGGGGAGAGGTCCCACGAGGGGATCCTCCCGCACCGTGCGGCTGTCCATGACCCGAGTTTAATCCCCCGTGCAGACTGCGTGATTGGTTAAAATTGCAACACCGCCCTGAATTCACGGGGATTCACTGAAGTTGCGTTTAAGTTGCAAATCGCAACATCGTGAATTCCTGGAGGGTCTGTGTTATGGTATCATTTACGGTACAGTCAGGCCTGACGCCGATTACCACTACTGCGCATGTGTGTAGGTGTGTGTGACACAGAAAGGCAGACGCGGCAGCGGAAGCTGCAGCCACAACGTAACCTATTTATAATTTAAAAAAGACGAAAAAGGACATATCCTACTTCTCTCGCTTTCGCCAAGAATCGCGATTCATTTTTTCTGTCAACCGATGCGAGTCGTCACGCATTTGTACCGATTTTAATCGTGTCACGATGTATCGTTACATCCCTATTCAGCAGTCATCAAAAAGCAAAAATGTCATCTCCACAAAAGACCAGCTATTGAAAGAGACGTTCCCAAAAAAAAGGATCATTGACGTGGCATAGACTATCAGATGGTTTCTAGAAACTGTCATGGTCAGGGTTCAGTGTATTCTTCCATAAAAACATGGATAAAGTAACTCACATCCTTTTCATATGGTCTAAAAGTCGCTGAAATATAAATCCACAAACTAAAGCACAAAAAGCTATAAAAGCAGCCAGCATATTATTTACATGCACACGATGAAAAGGTGCCACATAAAGATTATTAAAGAGCCACTGGAATATAGCGATGCACCGATTCACTTGTTTCACCTCCAATACCGATATCTGAGGTTTAGTATGGGCCGATACCGGTTCGATACAGTACAACAATCTTAAAAAAAACAATAGCTTCACACGCTTGATTGACATAAAAAAAAAGTCAGATCTTTGGTTTAGTTTGGTGCAAAATTGATATTAACATCCAACACATGTCCTTCGAAGTCAGCTGCTTCATGGCACCTCCGTTTTGTTTACTCAGTTCAATGGAGTCGAAACATTTACTGCGCAGGTATGGCAAGTAGCAGTCGAGTTTGTTGGCTGCAGGTAGTGTGGAAAAAATTCCAGATTCGCTCGCTCCATTTTGAAAACAATGTTGGCTTCCGCGCTTGTGTATGATGTCACTCAGCACATAGGACAGAATTAGACCGAATAGATCGGCCGATATGGATCGGCCCATTGTCACGATACCCGAGCTAGAATTTTCTTCAATATTGGGACCGATCGGTGCATCCCTACTGGAATACTGAAAATGAAGAATTGCTCATTGTACTGTCTAATTCCCTGGGGAATAAAGAAGAAAACGTAGCATTACATTCTATATATCTGGAGCATAATGTCTGCACGTGGTCCTTTTGTCCTTAACTTTGAGGTCCTGGAAGACAGATTGTAAGCAGATCACACGGATACATTCATAATGGACGGTAAAGTGTGTGGAAACATCAGACAGGAAGTTAGGTGAAGGCTCCTGACAGCTTAGAAACCTTTTATCAAGGCGCCAAAACTCAGTTAAGAGGCTGTTTACTGTGTGTACTGTGTCAGTGAAGTTTCCATTTAGAGAGAGGAAGGTCATTTCCCGAAAATACTGATGAACGTTTTTGAATTAATTTAAGTGGGTCTGTTTGAAATATTGCAATAACGTGAGAAATGAACGAAAAATATGCAGTCTCCATTGAAGTGGTTAGAAAAAGAAGTCCGGGTGGCATCAGAGCACCATCAGGTTTCCAACATGTCATGAAGGAATGCAACATTTGTCAGTGCTGTTTCAGTTGTACCAGCACCATTGGTTCTTTGCCTGTATTATGTATCATTAGCTTGCAACACACCGTGCTCAAACTCAGCAACATGTTTGAATGTTGGTCAGAAACAGCCCCCGTGTTGAGATTTAGTTTTTTTAACCAGGCATCCTCCTTTTTATATCTTTCTCTCTCAGGTGTGACACTCAGCCCTCTCTCTGTGTGTTGTGGTCTCCTTGCCCCCACAGCGTGTCGCTCACTGACCTCCAGTGTTACTTCAAGAAATCACCGCCTCACCAATTGAGATATGATCACACAACTGGATTAGATCACAGCTGCACGGCAACAAACATGTGAGTCTTCAAAGAGAGTGAGAGGGGGGGGGATTAAGCATTTGGTTTACAAAGAGCTTAGTAATAGAAATGTTGAGCGCACTGATGGCAAGTCTCTCCGCAACTTTTAGCCTCTAAGATTAGTCATTGATTTTTAGAAAAAGTCATCACTGTCCCCTTCTTCAGCTTACACAGTACTAAATCAAAGTAAATACGTACATCTGGACACTCCATAGACAAACTGATCAGGTTATCTTGCTAAATTACATCTTCCTTTTTAATGGTTTTTACTCATTTTACTACTGTGTCATATAACTGGCTGTAAATAAATTGCATGTTTTGTCCAGCACAGTAATGGCATGTTACTATAATGATTGAAATGCCTTACCCAGACAGGTAAAGATTTTCACTGAAGTAGTACCTACAGTCTACGCTTCGCCTCCTGTCGTTTAAAGACTAACATTGCACTGACTAGTAAAACATGGCTCTCACTTTTTTGGGGGGTTATGCTCAGCTCATAACTAATATCCCCTGTTGGCACCTGTAACTGTTGAATGACTGTCGAAAGGAGAGATCCTTTCTTCTTTCTTGCTCCAGTCTCTACTTTTCCATATTTATGCGATAAAACTCATAATATTCAGCATCTTGGGCTATCCTTGAGCTGGTTCGATCACTAGGAATAGCGTTTGGATGGTAGATTTATTCATTTATTCTTCCGCTGTACATCACAGAGCAGTCAATCAGCATATTGTCATATTATTTCTATTAGCTGACTAGCTCTGCAACTGTGCAACGAAATACAATACAGCCTCCTGTTATTTTAAGCTCATATTTAGATTATTTAGCATTTCGAGAGCCTCATACTGTACCTAAAGTACACAAATCTGTATTGTGTTTACATTTTCCACTTCTAACTGATGAGGCAGAAAGGCCACAGGCAAACAGTCTTTATTTAACTGTTAAGCCGTCAGTCAACAAGTCAAACTCTTGTTTTTCTTGATGTCTGACAGGTTTGGTCAGGAATGCACACACGTTTACACGTGTAAACAGAGAGGTTGTGTCTTCAACAGGGATGTAATGATGCACTCAAATCACGACTTGATTCGAGACACGATTTTTTGTTCACGATGCGATTTTTTTTAAATCAAAATGAGCTACAGACAAATTATGACAAAATAAAAAAAAATTCTAAAAAGTTATCTTTACAGAAACTCTCAAACAGTTTGTGTTCTCTTATAAAAAGTGCAACTTACATTTTAAACTACAAAACACAAATATCTGCTTATCTTTAGGAACAATCTCACAGTAAACTGCTGTTAACTGGTGTGACGTGTTTTAAGCTGAAGCTTTAAATTATTGGGACTTACAAACATGATCCTAACATTTCATTACTCATTAACCCTTACATACTATTCAGGGTCTAATATGACCCATTTTTTGTACATAACAATAAAATAAAAACATTAAAACTACGTAGCATATTTGCACATGTAGAAGCATGTTTAGTAGGGAAACACCGGGAAAATGTCCAAATCTGAGCAAGTAAACAAAGTCTGGCGGGCTAATCGCTCGCTCCTGAAACACTCCCGGTGGGGTTTGAAGTCGCGTGCGGGACGGACCAAATACGCCACGCTCACGCAACGGAAGCCTGTTTGACCAGTGACGCACGCGCTGTGCGGGTTCCCATCCGCCAAAAATCGCGATACAATTTTTTCTGTCGTCACGCATTTGTACCGATTTTTAATCGTGTCACGATGCATCGTTACATCCCTAGTCTTCAAAGCAAGATTCTTTTTTTTTTTTTAGACCAACAACAACAACAACAAGAGAGAGAATAACAAATGAAGACATTTGACTGCTGTCAGAGCAGCTGAAATGCAGACGAGGCGGTGTGTGTGTGTGGGGAGGGGTAAAACAAGCATCTTCTTTGCCAGGCTGTCTCGCTCTCACATACTGAAGCTGACGCTTTAGAGCAAATGCTTCTTATATTTAGTCAGAGTGATGGGTGGGTTGGTTTCATATTCGATGAGGTGTGATAACGATTCTAACCGTATATCCTGAGTCATGGTGACAGTTGTGGTGAAGGTGCATTTGTTAATTGTCCTAGAGAGTCGAGTGAGGAGTGTAATGGCCTGAGGGGGCTCCCCCCGGTCCCACCTGCCCCTGCCAGGTCCAATCTGCCTAAACTGTCTGCTCAGCCACTGAGACCCACCATTGCGATGGGAGACGGACTGGAGGCAGGCAGCAGCCAGAACCCTCCCTCTGCCCCACCGCCTCTCCCCTTTAACCCTCCACCCCCTGAAACATGGAACCCCTCCAAACCCAAACGACAGACCAACCAGCTACAGGTATGGAGATTTCAGGTTGTGTGTTTATACATGCAGATTGTTTTTGTACTTAAATCTGACCGCATTTTGTATGATTTATTTATTTATTTTTTTGCTCTTTTTCAGTACCTGCTTAAAGAGGTGTTGAAGTCAGTATGGAAACACCACTTTGCATGGCCCTTCCAAGCTCCTGTAGATGCCATCAAACTCAATTTGCCTGTGAGTCATGTGTGTTTTGGGTGCCAGTGATCAAAGTGTGTAGTCCAAAACATGCTGATATCATTTTAAATGATTCTACAGAAAAGTCTGCTTATTTTTGGACTTCCTCAACTGGTACATTTGTTTAGACTTGAGTCTTCACTTGAGTGATTACCAGCTGCCATAGACAGGAAAAACTTGTTAATAAACACCTGTAACTGTAGCACCTGCAGACTCTGTAATAAGTCTCTGCTGTTTATAGTTTGTTTACTTGGATCCCCATTGACACAACAGCTACTCTTCTGGGGTTTCACTGTCAGTGCTGCAGAGTTTTGCTTTTGAGGAGAGAAATGTGAAACTGAAATAACAAGCAGAACACTTCAAGTTCATTTTATATGCTCTATATTACACCTCATATGTCGTGGGAGCCAAACGTGTGTATATAGTTTGCATTGTGTGTTTGTTTAGATCCCATTTTGTAGATCACCTTTACTTCCAGTAATTGGCACAGGGAGTGTGGTTGTGTGGTTATTTTTACACTTGCTTGGTGGGAGTTTTGGACAACGAGGGTGACAGGCTCCGCTGTTTTCTGTTGACTTAATTGTAGCGCCAGTTTTCCATTTAAAACGGCAGCTAAGATGCTGAGTCAGCTCCTACTCCTACCAAAATTAGGCAGCAAGTCCACGTTGTAAGTTTGGTGGTTATTACAACAAACTGAAAGAGGCATAACACAATGAACAAAACTTGACTATATGATACGCAACGTGGTTATAGAAGATAAGGTGTGAGCACAACCACACTCCCTGTGCCAAATACTGAAAGTAAAGTTGATCTACAAAATGTGTGTTAAAGCTAAACAAATAAACAATGCAAATCATATGAACATTTTGGCTCCTATCAAAGAATACAGCTTGGGATGTTATATATTTATTTTTATGGTCAACAAATCCCATTTAAAAAGGCGACAACAAACATGCTTTTTGCTTCTTCTCTTATCTTCCACTTTACCCAGCATATGGTGGGCTCCCAGCCCCAAACCCAAATGGGTCATAAATAGATAATCAAACAGTAAATAGTTATTTTCTTGCGGGATTACTTTCATCCATGGATTTTGTGCACTAGTACGGATTTATGGCAGCAAGACAACATGTGAAATTGATTTTTTAAGTAAACCAATGTGTCCATCTTCATCATAACGGACAAACATGTCAGCCAGTTCAATGTTGTGGCTCATCAATGTGTTTCTAATGCATTCTATGGACTTTGTGAGTGTTGGACTGACAAGATTTGACACAACGCTAACCTAATACTCTCTAATTCTCTCTAGGACTACTACAGGATCATCAAGACACCTATGGACATGGGCACAATAAAAAAACGTCTGGAGAACAACTACTACTGGAATGCCCAGGAGTGTATCCAAGACTTCAGCACAATGTTCACAAACTGCTACATCTACAACAAGGTCAGTCGCTGGCCATTAAGTTCTAGCTACATTCAGTTCAGGTGACTTTATCCTACTCATTAAAGGCATCTGTGCGAAGCCCGTGCCTCCTAAAACATGTGCATGTTATTGTGTATTTAGCCTGGGGATGATATTGTCCTAATGGCGGAGTCCTTGGAGAAGCACTTTCTCGAGAAGATCGCGGAGATGCCGCAGGAGGAGATGGAGATTGCTGTGGTCGCCAAGGGACGCCGAGGAGGCAGACGGGAGCAAGGTGTGACTTTCACATGTAATATGGGCTGGAAAATTGTCAGAAATACATGGGACACGGATGTGATGTGTCACTTAGGTGGAGCAGGTCTAGGATTTTTTTTTTTTCCCCTCTTTGTAGCATGTGGTTGTTTGCCTCCTTCATTGTGTATACAGGTTTTGCCAACAAATAATGCAGTAAGTTGTGCAGGCTATACTAACTCGTACTGAATTAACTGGCTCATCGGGTACCTACATAAATGGAGAAACAAAATGGCTCAGAGCACACGACACGGCTGTGTGGGCGGCTGTGGCTCAGAGGCAGAGCGGGTCGGCGGTTCGATCCCCGGCTCCTCCGGTCTGCATGTCGAAGTGTCCTTGGGCAAGACACTGAACCCCAAATTGCTCCCGAAGGCTGTGCCATCGGTGTGTGAATGTGTATGAATGGTTAGGTCCTCAAACTGATGAGCAGTTGGCACCTTGCATGGTAGCCAAGGCCATCAGTGTATGAATGTGTGTGAATGGGGTGAATGAGATATGTAGTGTAGAGCGCTTTGAGTGGTCGGAAGACCAGAAAGGCGCTATATAAGTACAGTCCATTTACCATTTACAATGCGAAATGTGAAAACAAAAAACAGAATGATTCTCTGCTGCTTTGCATTGTTCTGTTGCAATTGTTGTTATTATTATCATTATATTATTATTATTATTATTGCTTTAACTCTCCTGTGTGCATGTAGCAGCTGCCGTGTCACGCCGCGCCTCTTCCCTGTGTATTTCGTCTGTAATTGCCTCTGGAGCCGCTCTCTTCCTTTCATTAACAAAGTTATTACAGCTTTTTAAGGTTGTAATTGTGCTTTTGTGTGTTGTTGGTGTACTCTAAGAGGAAGTGCCATGAGTGGCAGGTAAATGATACTACCCTAACAAGTCAAGCTTGTTTGTAAGTTGTTATGTTGTCTGTACTGGTTCT
The DNA here is from genome assembly GCA_004119915.2 of Collichthys lucidus. Lineage (NCBI taxonomy): Eukaryota > Metazoa > Chordata > Actinopteri > Sciaenidae > Collichthys > Collichthys lucidus. The sequence goes on along the minus strand of CM014080.1, from coordinate 18,928,431 downwards.
TCCTCTTCATCTACTGTGCCTCACATAAAACATTTTTAGTTAATTGACGTCTCGAGTGTTCGTTAGTCATGTCCGGTATCTATGAGCTTCTCATAATCCGTCTAACAGGTTCAGAGTAGGTCTGTATGAGACTGCTTCAGCGTTTTTAACCTTAATCTTTTTGTGTTAATATTCTTTCTTCCAGCTTTGATCACCAAGTCAGATTCAGGCCAAGACTCATCCTCGCCCTCCACCACCCCCCACACACGAGGCTTCTCATCCCCTTCGACCACCCCACAGACTCGTGCCGCGCCCACCCCACAAGCCCCTCCCGCCCTGGCTCTGGCCCAGCCGATGGTCCAACCTCTGTCCCAGCCTTTGGTCCTGCCTCAGCCCCCACGCGTGCCTCCTACACCCACCTCTCACGCACCCCATCTGGGACCTCCGTTTCCCCTCTCGACACCTGACGTCTTGGCACAGGGCATGACCTCTGTTCCTCCTCTAGCCCCGACACACCCAGGCCTCACACCAGGCCTCACACCAGGCCTCACACCAGGCCTCACACCAGGCCTCACACCAGGTCTCCATCCCGCCCCGATGCTGCAGAGCTCCCCTGCCCTCATCAAGGTGAGGAGAAGTCAGCAGCCATTCTCATTACTAACAAGCTTATTTGTTGTCACTTTCTAACCTATGACCTCTAACGCCCCAACAGCAACGAAAGAGCCAGAAGAGGAAAGCAGACACCACCACCCCCACAGCCAATGACCAGCTCAGTGAATCATCTCCTGTCTCTGCTGAGAATCGGCCACGCCGGGAGAGCAATCGCCCGTTAAAACAACCCAAGAAAGACGTGTTGCAGCCGGACTCTCAGCACCACCTGGGAGGTGGTTTGGAGACAGGAGGGACGGTTACGCAGACGCGGCAGGATCAGTTGCGTTCCTGCGCACGCCTCGTCAGAGAGATGCTGTCCAAGAAACATGTAGCATACGCCTGGCCGTTCTACAAGCCTGTTGACGTAAAAGCTCTTGGCCTCCACGACTACCACGACATCATCAAGCATCCCATGGATCTCAGCACCATCAAGGTGACTTTATTAGGATTGGTAACAAACATGTGATGAAGGACTTGTGGCTGCCAGTACAATATCTGGCTTGTGATATTTTACATGTAAATTTAATTCCTCTACAAAATCCCTTTTTAACAAAATAATTACCCAAACAACAACCGAAAAATGCTGCATAAAATGATTAGAAGCATAAAAACAAATATAGTGTTAGGGTTGCAAAGGTGTGGAAAGTTTTCAGGAAATTTCCAGAAACCTTCCATGGGAAGTTAAGATGGGAAATTTCTGAAGTATTCCAAATCTGAGACTTTCCATGGAAATTATGGGAATTACCTTGGAAACTTGGTGTAATTTAATAATTTGGGGTAAGCTAGTATCATAAATGGTCAATGAAATGATACGAGCTATAGCTTATTTAGCATCTAACTTAGATAGCTATCTACTTTATGAATACATTTCTGGGCGTTATTTGCAAATTAGACATTAATACCATACATAAATTATATATATCCCCATACTATCCTCAAAACTCACTTCACTTTATGTAGACCATGGGCTCAAATGTGTGGCTTCAGTTGTCTTGTGCTCTGGTCCAGGCTTCATCTGTGCATGTAGAGTCTCAATAGCAGTAAGCAGTGTGCTATGTGCATCTGATGAAGGAATAGCAATAGCAACAATATTTAAGTTCCCTGTTTAAGGGCCAACCTTCAATTTTGTAAATTCCTGTTTTATTTCCAACTTGAAAAATTCCTGGAATGTTGCAACCCTGAAATGAGGTTAAAATAGACCACAAGCATGAGTAAGCATGTGTTTTATCTGGGTTTTCTTTAGCTCAAGGCTAGTCTCCACAGGGATTTTTAAATTTCATTTAATATCTTTATAATACGTGTCAGCTTTGATCAGTTGGCTTTATAAATCCAGTTTGGTTGGTGCAAAGAAAATCTCAGGTCTCACTTCATTGTTTTTTTTTTTTGACTAAACAAATGAAGAGTACATTTTTAAAACTTGATGGATCACTGTGTAGTATTAAGTGGCATCAGGTTGTGTAGTTGCTAATTACAACCCCCTCACCTCACCCCCTCTTCTTCCTTGCGTGAAGAAGAAACGACAGTGCTTGGCAAACGTGCTGTCTTGATCTAATGTTTATTTGTCCATTCTGGGCTACTGTAGAAACATGGAAGTGCTGTCTGTTGACATAAACACAGATATTCTTATTTTCTGGTGATTATACACTCATTAAAACATAGTTACGAATACTGTATTCCATTACTGCCACAATCAGCCAATAGAGCACCGTTAATCTTGCAAAAAAAAAACGTGGATAGCTTTTGATCATGGCGGTGCATTTGTTTGTCCCCTGCAGAAAAAGCTTGGACAACAGACAGTACAGAGACGCTCAAGAATTTGCGGCAGACGTCCGGTTGATGTTCTCTAACTGTTACAAGTACAATCCCCCTGACCATGATGTGGTTGCCATGGCGCGCAAATTGCAGGTAAGCAACATATCCTACGTGTTGAGCAATCTGTAAGATGAGTTTAGGTAGGAAATGTCGCGTGTAACGCGTTTACTTTTTGCCACGTAATGTAAGTGTTTGGGAACTGTTTGTATTTGAGATCAAGTTTCATAGTTTATTGTTCCCATGTTAAGCACATCTAGAGCTACATTTCGCCATTATTGCTCTCTGCCGTGCTCCGTCTAACAGGACGTGTTTGAGATGCGTTTTGCCAAAATGCCTGATGAGCCAGAGGAGCCCGTCCCTGTTCCCACCCCGTCGTCGGTCCTCCACCCTGCCCCCTCCACTCGACAAGCCCCGCCTCCTTCTGCTGTCTCGGAAGACGATAGCTCCAGTACCTCCGAATCGGAGTCCTCGGGAGGAGACTCAGAACAAGAAAGGCAACAGCGATTGGCTGAGTTACAGGAACAGGTTAGAGGATGGAAAATGAAGGGGGAGGGAGGCTTATGAGACACGACAGGTGGGTGGGCCACGCAGAACAGCTTTACCGAACGTGGGTGAATGCTGAAACACGGAAGAAACAAATATGCAGGTTGCCGTTTTTTGTTTTTGTTTTTCATCTCAGACCGAACAAACAACTGTTTGTGTGTTTGTGTCGTCTAGCTAAAGGCTGTCCATGAACAGTTGGCAGCACTCTCACAGCCCCAAACGAGCAAGCCCAAGAAGAAAGAGAGGGAGAAGAAGGAGAAGGAGAAAGAGAAGGAGAAGGAAAAGGAGAAGAAGAAAGAAAAGCACAAGAAGAAGATGGGAGCAGAGGAACCTGTGGAGACCCCACCCGCTGTGGTGCTTCAGACGTCTAAGAAAAATAAGAGCAGCAAGGAGCTGATAAATGCAAAGAAGGACAGGAAAAAGCCTGGGTAGGTGTTCCAGAGGTGATGAAATATACATAAATAAGTGATGTTATCCTAGCTGCGTTAACTCGAGCTAATCTGATCATTTGTCAATCACAGTAAGAAAGAAGGAGTTAAAAATAGCCGCCCAGCTGTGCTGCCTCAGCCTGGACCAACCCCTCTCGTCCCCTCTGCGTCTCTCGAAGCAGAGGATGACATGGGTATGTGTGTGAGAGGCACGTCGAGCATGCGAGCATGTGTTTTGAAAGTGTCTTTGGCTCGCTGTCAACCCCGCTGATATGCCTTCCTCCCCAGATGTATTCGGGGGCGTGTCCACTGACAGGTGCAAGCCGATGTCGTACGAGGAGAAGCGCCAGCTGAGCTTGGACATTAACAAGTTGCCCGGCGACAAACTGGGCCGGGTCGTGCACATAATCCAAACACGTGAGCCTTCGCTGAAGAACTCCAACCCAGATGAGATAGAGATTGACTTTGAGACTCTGAAGCCCTCCACGCTGAGAGAGCTTGAGAAATACGTAGTCGAGCTGCCTCAGGAAAGAAGAAAAAGCCGTCATCAGGTCGGTTGTTTGTCTTTTTAAGGACTTTTTTTTGGTTCATACACTTGTGCCACTTGTGCAAGTCTAATTCTACCGCTCATGATTGAATCCCATGTAACCACTTAGCAGTGAAACATCAGCAAGACTACGTGATGCATAAAGTTAATCCTGTCTTGAAGCCACCAGTCAAGTCACAGATAACATTTGATTTCATCAGTTGGACTACGTTGTATTTAAATTAGTTTATGTTTGCCTGTTAGTGTAGCACAAAGGTCTGGAACAAGGGGAAAAGCTAACCTAGCTCTGTTTACATTCAAGCCAACCAGCTGCTAGCCGTTTATTATTTTATTTTTATGTCTCAATTAACTTTTCATCTAACTCTCCACCGAGACCAAGACTGATCTCGATGTGTTTTGTCGCAGTAGAGAAGCCTCTGGAAGCAACAAATGTGACAAAGATGAAGACAGGATCCTCATCTTCAGACAGCAGCGACTCCTCTGATAGTGAAGACTCTGAGAATGGTAAAACACACACACACACACACACACAGCTGTCAGCAGAGTTATGTTGAGAAAACAGCAGCTGTACTTCTTGATCATATCAGCTTTCCTTGTATTTCATATAACGTTTGTCTTCCAGGGCTGGTTCCCAAGCAGCAGAAGAAGACCTTGTCTAACAAAGACACCAAGAGACCGCACCAGCCCCTCAGTAGCGGAGCGGGCCCAGTCGCTCCTCAGCCTCAGATTCAGCCTCAGGTGGTCCAGTCCAAACCACCATTTGTCCCACCTCCACCTGTCCACGTCCCTGTCCCATCTCTGGACACGTCCCAGCTGTTGACCTCTGGATTTGATCCTCTGGCTCAGTTCATGAACCCTCACCTGACACAGTCGAACACACAGCCCAATCCAACCATTACTACTGCCGGGGGTGCCGCCGTTGTGTCTGGCCTCCTCAACGCAAACGCACCCACTGGCCAGACGCCCACTGAGACGCACCCTTTCCTAAACCAACATCCCATCATACCTTCACCAGGTGTGTACGCTTCAGTACCACGTTGCACAGCTTACATCTTTGAGGTTAGGGTTAGGGTTATATTGATATTAGGGCTGCACGATATGCCCAATAACCAATATCTCGATATTTTTATGCTATATCGCGATACACAATATATATCTTTATTTTTATTTCTCCTGTAAATCACTATGAATGTTAAATTCAATACTTTGATGCAAAAAATAACATCAGTATGATGATTCAAGTAGACCCTTCTATTGGCAGTGTAGCGAGCCGGCCGTATTCACGCGAGAACAACAACAACAAACAGCTGACTTTGCTTCTCCGACATGGAGATTATAAAAATCATCTGTTGTGTTATAAATGATTGTGTGTTGTTCCACTTCAACAATTAGTCTCTCATCGTTTATGTTGAGACCCTTTGATCGATTGACTGCTCACCTGGTGCCACCGGTCATGACATAACGCTGATGTGAAGTTGTATATATCGAGTATATTCGATATATCGCCCACCCCTACTTGATATATTGCTTTAAGAATTGGCATAATCAAAAATGTTGTAGATTTTTTCTGTCAATCAATTTATTTGACTTATTGCTTCAGTACAAATACTTCTGATCCATATAAAAATGTCATCCTGGCACTCATTGTGTTTATGCTGTTGACTGTCTCTTTTAAAATTAAAGACAAGTTTTCAGCAGCAAAAACATCCATAATTTAATTTTGTTCTGTCCCTGTTCCTCCCTCTCTCTCTCTTGTGTTTGCAGCGATCCACAATGCTCTTCCCCAACAGCCTTCAAGACCTAGTAACCGAGCAGCACCCCTTCCTCCAAAAATCTCACAGCCTCCCCCGTCCTCGCACTCCTCCCTGCCTCCATCCACCCCACCCCAACTTCAGCCCTCGCTTCCACTCACTCTCCCCCCTCAGCCTGTCCCCCGGCCACGCGTTCCTTCACCCCCATCGCACGGCATCCTGGGTACTCTCTCGGCGCAACCTCCCCAAGCCCTGCTGGAGGACGACGAAGAGCCGACGCCCATCACTTCAGAAATCACGCCCCTCAATCAAGTTCACAACTTCTTGCAGTCTATCCAGCCTCGGCCCAACATGCAGACGCTACACGCTCACACACATTCGCCTGCGCCGGTCGCCCCTCAGCTGGTGCCGTCGATGCACACGCAGGCTGTGACAACACCGACCCCTCCTCTCACGCAGAGACACAGCTCAGGCCACGTGCACATGCGGCAGCCGTTCCCACATACACACACGCCGGCTCCACAGCAGCAGAAGGGGGTGGCCCTGCAGCAGAAGGTGCAACAGATGCAACAACAACATCAACAGCAGCCGTCACCACGCAGCAAGGGAGAGCCTTTCTCAACAGGTGAGAGAAACTCAAGGCAGCGATTCTCAAACTGAAGGTCCGGACCTGACAAGGTGATCAAAGGAAAAATGTTTCTGTCATAAAATGTTTATTGTTTTACAAGCTCTTCTCTTATTTGAAGTAAAAACAGAGGGTGTCACTCCCTGTACAGACTGTAGAGCCCTCTGAGGCAAATGTACTTTGTGACTTTGGGCTAGACAAATACATTTGATTTGATTTGATATTAAAAACAGTAATACATGTTGTAAGTGGGGGCTGTCGGGTGTTTAGACTAGCTGGAGTGAAGAGTTTTGCAACAAGAAAGTTACGTCTTTAAAAAGCAAACCAAAAAGTGTTGCAGGGTTAAACAGCGGGTTAAACTAATCCAAGCTTATTCCAGCTTCTAAAACTTTTCATTCACTACATGTTACATGTTGATAATGGAAACAGGAAAAGTAAATTGCTGCTGTCAGAGTAAATGAAAGATAATATAGTAAAGACACAGTGATGTTTTTTGGTTCGTGTTTGTCTTCAGTGTAAGTTAAACCAAGAGTAATTTGTTGTGTCATACCTGCGTCTCGTTGTGGAACAAGCTAGCGTCCTCTCTGAGGAAGGTGTGAGGGCTAGTGGATGCAGCTGAAGAAGCTGATCCCTGGGCTGCTGCAGCAATGACTGAGCCTTTTTGTACGTACACGGGCCGGTCAGGTACCAGGGCACCCGTTAGTAGTGGAGTATTTGCCAAATTTCTTCTTGTTTTTTCCTAGGTTGCCTGCGCGAGAGCCCTTCTCCCCTGATGATGCACTCTCCTCAGATGCCTCAGTTCCATACAATGGGACAGCAGTCGCCCTCACAGACCAAGAAACATGTGAGTGATCCACCGAACCAGTATTTGTGTTTGTGTCTCTGACTGTGAGTTAAAGGTTCCAGACAGACCAGTGTTTAATGGAAAAGTCAGACCTTGTCTTGACTCTTTGTATGTAAATATGACATGATTTGAATGTGTCTGTCTGTAGGAGCAGAGGTCCAACCTGGTTGGGGTCAAAGAAGAGAAACCTTCTCAGTCTCCAGTTCTGCCGCCCTCGCCCTTCAGCCCTGCCGTGCGTCAAGACTCACACAAACCAGACAACAAACACAGTGAGTATTTGTATTTTTAGTAGTAAAAAATAAATTTCCCAAATGTTGTCAGAAACAGTCATGGAAGCATTATTTCTCAGGGTTTTATGATTCACTGATTTAAGGGGCATATGTGCAGTTAATCACCATTTACGTCTCCTGCAGGATTAGATCTGAAGTCGATGGATGGTTCTCGCCCCGTCCCCCGCCTCCCGGACTCCCCAGCACCACCCTGCTCCCAGCAGGATAATAAAATCAAGCAAGAGTCTAAAACTCCTATAGCTCCTAAGAAGACACAGGTGTGTGTGAGATGAGAAGTTAACCCCTTCAGCCACGTATTACAACTACACTACACTTGTTTGTTTTCGCTCCTTCAACTTAACCTGCCGTTCTTTATTCCTCTCCTCCCTTCTCCTTGTCTTTTCCCAGGATGTGAAGTTAAAGAACATGGGCTCGTGGGCCAGCCTGGCTCAGAGGTCCCAATCCACGCCGGCCTCCTCTGTGCGCTCCTCCAGCGACAGCTTCGAACAGTTCAGACGGGCCGCCAGGGAGAAGGAGGAGAGAGAGCGACAGCTGAAAGCACAGGCTGAACAGGCCAGGAGAGAGCAAGAGAAGCTACGGTAGGCGGGAGGAAAATGGAGAAGTGTGTAATAAGAAAAAGCAGAAGTCGGCAGCACGATTATGATATTTTAGGGTGACACAGAGAGCCCTGGGAAATGATTCAAATTATAATATATGCAAATTATAGCATGTTTAGCTTTTGTTTTCACAACAGAGTGAAAATATGCAGCCATTGCTTTCCATTCATTTCAGTACAGAATGAAACTCAAAACTTGGAGACGAGCGATGTGCAACATAAAAAAATGAATAATTCTGATATAAGATAGGTACCAGTCTGATAAATCCAGTATTAGTTTTATTTAATTATGCTTCATTATCATCAAAGTAATTAGCAAATGTTACCGGATACTATTGTTTTGTTTTGTTAGTAGCCGTGACGACGACGACACCATGGAGCAGACTCGTAGAACCCAAGACGACGTCCGCCGACGCCAGGAGCAACAGTCACCGCTGGCTCCAACACCTCCGGCTTCCACCCCGCCCACTCACTCGCCACAGGCCCCGCCCACACAGCCACAGGCCCCACCCCCGCCCTCCTCAGCTGCACAGAACACTCCCGACCAGCAGAGGGAGATGGCACGACGCCGCGAGCAGGAGAGGCGCAGGAGAGAGGCGGTACGCACAAAATTATGACAGGAAAAATAGAAGAAAGGGAAAAAAAAATCAGATTTTGAGGAGAGTGTTTTTAATTCTGCTTGTTCTCGCTCTTACCTGCAGACTGACACCATCGACATCAACTTCCAGAGCGACCTGATGGCCATCTTTGAAGAGAATCTGTTCTGAGATGGGGGGTGAAAAAGCAGATGAAGGGAGTGAGAGAAGGACCTATAGACACACACACACACACACACACAAATTCACAAACATGCATATAAACCACAATGCTCTGAATACACATGGTCGCTGCTCACACAAATGCACACACACACAGACACACAACCAAACACACATGATAGTAACTGTCCCTTTCTCTCAGTAGTTGAAACAGCTGGCTTGTGTCATGTGAATGAGAGGGGGGGAAGTGAAATTGGAAATAAGCAACCCTCTTTTCCTCCAACCTCAGATACGTTTTGGTGTCTGGCTTGGTGTTTAAGGTTGGTCGGTCTTCAAGGACAAAAGGTTGGAAAAAAACGAACAGCGAGGATAAGATAGTCGGCTGCCTCAAGGAAAGCAAGAAAAAAACAGAACGAAAAGAAGGGGACGGAACTTTTACATTTAAAGAAAAAAAATGTCAGTGAAGAGGTGAATTTAATTTAAGAAATTAAGTGAAAAACCTGATTCTCTAATGTCTTGAGAGGAGAGAAAGGGGTTTAAAAGGAACGGGTGAACAAATTACAAACGGACAGATCACTTTGTTTTTGTTTTTGTTTTTCCTCTTCTAATCTCGTCCCTCCTTTTTCTTTTTTTTTTTTTTTTCTCTTAAATTTTAAGATGGATTTTAACTGGGAGGGGTGGGCTGGTGTGGTTTAGTTTGTCAGGTTCAGCGGTCATCTGAGAGTCTTGTTGTTTTCTCAGGACACAGTGGGAACGCAACACCCCCGGCCACATTCACACACTTTTCTAAGGCATCTTTCCTCCCTTTTGCTTCCTTCAAATTCTCCCTCTTCATTGACTAAATTGGAGAAGTGGAGGTTTCTAAAGGTGACGCTACGTCTGTGTGCATACATCGGAACATCCGATGCGGCGGCGATGAGGAAGGAACGATGGCATTTTAAAAGTTTCAGAGTGTGTCCTTTGCCTTAGCGCTCTGGCCTGTAAACTAACAATCATACCCTACAAATTATACATATTATATATATAAATAGATACATGAATATATATTATATACGACGACATGTCAGCAAAAAAAAAACAAAAACAAAAAAAAACATGAGAGGAATTTGGATTTCGGGGAGCAAAGCTCGTCTCTGTGTTCATCTCTGAGCTCTGGTTTTGATTTTGTAGAATTTACTGTAAAGAAGAAAAAAAACAACTTTTTTATGATTCTATTGAGAGGATTGTTTCGTCTGTCTTATTCTCTCTCGTACCTTTTCTGTTTGTTTGTTTTTGTTTTGTTTGTTTTTCTCGACTCTATGCCAAAACCAATCTATTGAGTGCTGAAAGTTCATTCACATTTTTTACATGTAAAATACATCTTCTTTTCACTTTATATTAAAGGCTATGTTTTTATTGCTATTTAATTTTCCTTTATGCCCTTTTTAAATCCGAAGTTATGCAGCAGTTTGCTCTGTAATAGTCAAGAAGCGGTTCAAAAATCACTGTATGTCACTTCTTTACTAGCCCCCATCATTCTGTAGTTGTTCAGTATCTGCACTTAACTCTGACATTATTTGCATCTTCTCTCTTTCTTTTTTTTTTATTATTTCCTCTCATCATGTACATGTTTTTAGTCTTTCTTAGCCGTCATGTCCACCACTATCTTTCTCGCAGCTTCTACAGTCTGTATAATAGGTTCTTGTTTGTCATCTTAATGTCTTTTAGTTTTTATTTTTAAAATGTTTTCATCATCCATGGTAACTATTTTGGGATGTCGTGTGCCATTGGGTTTTTCTGGAAGCGGGAGGTTTTCCGGGTTTTCCCGAGGGTGGGCCCAGAGATCTGTGAGTGTTTTCGATTCTATAATCACTTTTAATGTTTCATTCATTTCTTTTTTTCCCTTTTCATATTTGATTGTTTTGAGTTTATTTTGTTTTTCTTTTTCCCTTAGCTATTTTTCTCTGATTTATCTTACCCAGAACAACCTGTTGGTATGTTGGTGAGTGAGGCATTGAGGTCAATAGATTCATCTTGTTCAGATTATGGAGTACAACATCTTTTTTTAAGAAAAGTATTAAAATGATATTTAAAAAAAAAAAAAAACTTAAAAAAAAAATCTTGTATCTTATTTTTTTTGCCTTCCACACTTAATCACACACATTTCATTTGGTCTATTATCCAGTCTCAGCCACAGGGGGGAGCTCTAAAGAAACACAGAGGTCACGTACAGTTTGCTTTAGTCTATTATCTACATAGTATTTTAACCGGAGCACAGGCTTGTTCAGTCATCAGTCCATTCTCACGGATGCTCCTGTGGGCAAATAGAAAGAAATCTCATAGAAAAGGGAAGCTGTTACTGCAGCAGATTAATGTCCACAACTTTTAAAGATTAAAAATGTTCAACTATCACATATGTAATACTAATTTGTCTTCAAGGACAGGGTGGCTAGTACAGATATGTAAGAATACTTTTTAAAAAGTCAGGTTATAATGTGTGATCTGGTAATAATAATAATAAGCAATAAGAAGTTAGAATATACATAAGAATAACAAAGTAATCAATACAAAAATTCATTCAAATTGTGAAGGGATGAAAAAGGAGATAGATAAATGGTAAATGAGCTGTACTTATATAGCGTCCTTTCTAGTCTTCCGACCACTCAAAGCACTCACCCCATTCACACACATTCACACACTGATGGCATTGGCTACCATGCCAGCATCCATTTACATGCATACAGCTAATAAAAACATAAGACATGAAGACTTTGTTGTACTGTGATGAAGATGCATCTGAGTAAAACTATTTTACATTTGCATGATAGTAGATTGAAAAATATAAAACTTAATTTTGAGCAGTGACTACGTGAAATCAGTTCCAGCTTTATTAAACTGAAAACCTCAGGGACAACGATGTTGTCATACAATCATACACAAACTAGTCATGTAATGCTGGGGTTCAATTGTTTACTTTCTTTTTACACGTCAGACGGTGACGGTAAATATGATGCTCGCTGAAAAGTTGCTGCCACATAGTTAGAAAATGTGCCATTAGCTTGATTACATTATTATGATACAAAAAAACAATGATCATATGTAAAAAGTGTGAAGTATTTGACCTTCCAGTCAGAGATCACAGTTCTGTTTCAGTGTGAGAATAAAGTGTGAGAATGATCGGAAACCATCAAACGCACAGGAAATGAATGTGGTTTAAAAAAAGAATGTGGACCCGAGGTTTCATGTGCATCAGGCGTGGTAAAGGCCTCACTCTGTAAGGGGACCACTGTGCAGGATGTACTTTTACAACAGAGGATGTTATGCTTGAGACCAGTTCAAACCAGACGCAGGTTGGAGAGAAGCAGTGGACATGCAAACATCGTCGGTCACATAAGTTTAAACAGATCTGAGTTTAGAGGCCCTACTATTTTCAGGATGTGTCGCCTTGATTCTCAACAATCACACATCTGAAACCTTGGCAAACAGACACTGCTAATAATACTGCTGTTATTTAAACTGTATCCTAAACTCTGCCTCCTGTGGCCTTGAGTGCTCTGATAATGTGTGCAGTACACTGATAATCCAGCTGTTTTTCAGTCTTTATCTCATTTAACTAACAGAAAACATTCCTCATTCCTCATTTGACTTTCAAATGAGCACCTTTGTGATGTTTGCATAGCATTTAACTTGTTATTGGATCCAGGGCGTCACAGAAACCTATTACATTTCCAGTTGGAGGAGAGGCCGGTGAAACTAAATGTAGGAAAACTGCCAAGCAAAGCCCTGAATTTATCAGGTGAGGATGAGAAAAGGCCAACATAAAGATAAGGGATGCTGGTGATATGCTGCGCTCGCTTCTTCTCTCTCTAGATAACAATGGCAAACATGTACAAAGATACCATGGCTAAATAGTCTGGGAATGTGAGACCTGTGGCACAGACCGTAACTAGAAGTGAGATTTCGACAGAAAACAGGAAAATAAATGAAGAAGTGAAAAATGTGCCGAAAGTATGACAGGCAGAGACAGGGGGGGGCGGTGAATGAGTAGCAGATAAAGCATGAGAAACATCACTTACTACTGCATGTGGCAACAGATACCAGAGTGTTGCCTCAATGATTAAGCTTTGAGTGTTTTTTTCGCCGAGCAGTCATGTGATCCTCTTAGAGAGGCGCAGCTCTTTTAATTCTTGACCTCCTGCGTTTGTTTTATATACACCATCAAACCACTTCCTTTGCGTTCTGAGGGAAACATATGTGTGGAAAAGGGTTTTTGGCTTGTGACCTTATAAAACAAAGCAACAGTGTATTACTTCTTACCCCATCTCAATGATTGCATACTGGTTGTGACCAATGCCACCAAAAATGTGTTTTTCTTCTTTGATTTGAATATTTTTCGAGGGCAGGAGAGGTAATATTATCAAGAAGAAAAACATAATTTTGTGTAGCAGAAATGTTTTTTTGAATCTTGTGACCCCCTCGGATTTGTTTTGTGACCCTTCTTGTGGGGTCCAAACACCCAGGTTGGCAGCCACTGCTTATCTATGCAGGACATAGAGAAGAAAGAGTGGACAGGGACTGTTTATATCTGGGAGGGTAGTGTGCTCCTCATAGCATAAACAGGGATTTTGTATCCATGATGTCATCGGTTCTCTATCATTTGTACCAGGTTGTAGACGTTTTTTTTCTGTTACTGCTGCGAAAATTGTAATATTTTAGAGGCATTAGTTTGTGCTTGTAGTTTGATGTGAAGGTAAGTAACAGTTGGAAAACTGATCAAATGAAACTCGTGCAGAATTAGCAGCATGGCTGTCTTGATTGACAGGTCGGTGACTTGTTTGAGCGATCAAACATCATTCAGTCCACACTCTTTATGGTCTCAATCAACTAAAGTCTTCAGCTGCTAAAATGCAGCCAGTCACTAACTTTGTCAATGAAAACAGCTGCCTGCTGCCTGCTGTGTCTGGATATGATAGATGTTGAAACGTAACCAGGAACCGACACGGTAAAGTTGTGGATTGTGAAACCCAAAAAAATGAACTGAAAGATGCTAAAATGCACCACAGAGCTTAGAGAAAACAGATTTGGGTGATGATTTTTTTGTGGGGTTGTGACCTCTATCACATTTCTTATATCACATATTTGAATCTTTCTAGTGTTTTCTAGTGTCCAGAGCAGCATTTTTTTTTACACTACATTTTAGCGTGTTGCCTCCGCTGCAGGAAACGAAACAGACGTGAGCACATAGAGGTCTATTCAAAGCTATGTTCCTCAGGAAATGTGATGTCATCTTTCAAGAGAGACATTGTGCATTTGTGTGTGTGTGTGTGTGTACCTACAGTACCACATGCCAGCAACTTGTGCTGCACATGTATGACTTCCTCTCAAGACTTGAGTAAAAACTACAGCCACCTCTTCCCGTTAATGGCATTAAGAGCGGTGAGGGGGAGGAAATTAGTGTTCGGGATAATCATTGGGACATCAAGGCCCTCTCAAAATCGATGCCAGATGACAGTAAGCAAATCCATGTGTGATTTATGCGCACGCAAACATACAGTCACAATTTAGACTTGGAGCACATTTCTCAAGACCCCACATGAGTCTAACAAACACACACTTATACATGCTCGCTGACACGTTCTGCTGCTCACACGCAACTTGCTCTCTGGATCTTTGTTGTTTATTTTTGGTGCATATGGTCATCTGTGGGAGTCGATCTGGCTGTGATTCAGTTGTTGTTGACTGGGCCTTTCCTCTCCATCTCTGCCATTTTGCTGAACGCTGGTTGAAAATGTTCACGCCCTCTTCAGTAAATCACTCTGAGGCACTCCTGCTTTTCCTCCGTTGTTGTCCTGGGATCCACACAGCATTTCCTTTTCCTCCCTTTTCCGTTTCCTGTTCTAAAATAGAGCTTCCTTTTGTCTGTTTTAACTTTTATAGTAACACTCTATTCTTTTTTTGAATTAACCTTTTGACTTTTGGTTTTGGCATCGTTACATGTATGCACACTTGGTGCATAAATAGCACCAGGAGATCTATTGAGCAGGATTCATGCCCCAACACAACTCATGGTGCGATAAATTAAAGACTTGTGAGCTGATTAACATAGTAAGAATAAAAAAACTAGTGGAGAATGAAAGATGTCTTGATTTACGAAACAGCAGATGACAATTTTACTTTGTTGTTAACCTCTCACCGGTATCACCCAACCTCCAGCTATACTTACGCACCTGGAGGAACGATCAGGTAGCTCAGCTAAATACTGACAAAACCCGTACACTCATGTGTTTGTTTTCAAAGTTAAGTTAATTAAATGACACATTTAAATTAAAAGAGAAGAGAATTGAAAGTTAGCTACAACTAATGAAATAGATTTTTTTTTTTACAATATGTTTGTAAAAACATTTTCTAATGCCTTAACATCTTATGAAACAAATAAACAAAACAAAGACAAACAGTAACAATACAACAGTTTAGAACCAGTAATATGTACAGTACACAAACACTCGACTTGCACCAATGTAAGATAGAATAAATTAGAAAAAAATAGTAGTTTAATTAGTAGTTTCCCAACATTATTGACAATTTCCATGAGGTAGAGCCTACATTTCGTTTTGTAAATTAGATTTCTGTGTGGTTTTCAGAGCTTGTTCTTAGCAATGGAAGTTAGTCTTTCCGGACCAAAACAATCCAAAAGCTCCCAAATCCCCAATGATGTTGCCAGCATACTCTACCACCATAGTGCAGTGCCCCTCCTGGCTTGAAGAAGTCTAAAGTCAGGAAGCTGCTTCGATGTCTGTATAAAATCCTTCAGACACATTGCAAGCACACATACTGTTTCTGGCACTGCAAAGAGCTGATAGTCAATGCAATGCAGTCAATGCAGACTTGGACAAAACTGAGCCAAAAACATTGTTACACTTTAAAGATTGATTGATTGAACTGCATGATCATTTCGGAGGCTGTTGAACTGCATCTCATTATACAGAGACGTGTTTCTTTTTCTGGTCTACCCTTTATGAAAAACTATGTTGTATGCTGTAAGATCAAATAATTTCCTTCCATGGAATTATGGATCAGTCTGACTGTCAGAAATGCTGATTTGACCCGACCTGAATACTATCAGCTATACATATATCAGCCATTAAGTTAGATTGATCCTAGAAAAACATGTAAGATTTTTATTACAATCATTTTTTTTTTGCTGTTCCCGTCAACTCCGAATGGATCGTACTGATCAATAGTTGCGCTCTTATCACAGTTTGATGTCCATTCATACAAAAAAAAAGGTACATACGATACAATTCAAGATTTAATAACAACAGATTTCACAACTTAAATTTATTAGTATATTTCTCTGGCCTGCTGGTAACCCTGGGTTTGTAGATATTATGCTCCAACATGAAGGATCTGTTTCGTCATGTGCTGCGACAAACATGTGTGATAGGCATGGAGGGGCAATCAGCATCCTCGTCGCCATGGCGACAGCATACGCAGCTGTCTGTGACGCTGAGATGAAAAAAAGGGAATGGAGAAGCTCGATACAACAAACTGGAAAGTGTGACAGCTGGAACACAGAGACACACACACACACACACACACACACGCTGGCTACATACTCAGACACGCAACCTGCCTAATAAGGAAAGCAGATTGTACATGTTAAAACACGCCTGTCACATTTCTCACACGCAAACCTCCAAACACTCGGGCCATTTGTGTAAACAGGAAAGGGTATCCAAAGAGTTTTTCCTTGCCCCATCTCTTCACTCTCCATCTCTGTCTGCCGTGCACTCGTCCTGTTATTTCCTTCTTTTCTCTGCTCACTTTCATTAGGGGACACTTCCGATAGACCTCTGAAGTTCCATAAACCTTTATTGCATCAATATCAAGTGCAAACAGCGCATCCCAAGCTCATCCAAAAGACAAGATAACTGAGACAGCTTCATTTTGTCCCCGGCATAATGTAAAAACAGCCTCTCTGGATTCTGCCCTCTCACTGGGGTGGTGAACCCGGCTGCCTTCTGTTCTCATTTTGTGAATAAAAGATGAGCCTATTGTTGCTGGAGGTTGGTGGTGTTGCTTCTGTGGCTGTCATTGTTTTGAACAGGCAGATTTGGTTGTGATGAGGATGAGGACAAGGTCAGTAGGGCAATATCTCTGTTATGTAGATAACATGATAACACCCAATGTGTGTTTGGTCTTTGTTTACATGGCTTCTGAGATCAATATGAAGTAACTACAGCTGCTCGAGTGGATATTTAAAGAAACCTGTAATGTACAGTGGTAGAAAAAGCAGTGTGGTTAATTGCAATTCAAGATACACAATTACAGATGATGGATGTTTTTTGCTTACAGATCATGACAGGAAATATGGAGGAGGGAGAGAAACCAAGGTTGGTTCTCACCTATAACAAACTGTGGTACTCAAACCAGAAGGCCTGACTTTGTAGACAAAGAACTGACGTTCAACAAGCTCATACATCATTGGTTTCTCTCTGAACTACAGTTTACTAATTGAATGAATCATATACACTTACCTGTTCATGAGGTTTTTCCTACTGAACATGTCACTCGTCATGCATACAGATGTATACGCAACTTACCAAGAAGCAACTTTAGATATGAGCCAGTTGCGATCCTGAATGTTGTTTTTATTTTTGGCATTGTGTAGCGTATTCTATCGCATCTTTTCTTATCTTAACTCAGCTTTCTTCCTTTCCCTAATCTAATCTGAAACTCTTTAAACATGGACATATGGGGTTTCCATGAATGAAAAGAACCTAAACTCTACTACTTGTACTGATAATGTTGTTGCCGTTGTTCCAGCTGTGGCATTACTTCTTCCACTTAAGCAAAGGTAAGTTTTTTTCATGATATTTTCATGATGACAGACATTTTTACCCGTTGTTGCTTCATTTCATGTTGATTTCCAAATGTGCATTTGCAAAGAGGAAGTTAAATAAAAAGTTGAGTCATTTATGGGAAATTATGTATTTACTGAAACTGAAACTAATTTTATTTCAACTGAAACAGCATCATCATCTTAACTGACGTCTTGTTCCGACAACACAGTTTACTGCAGTAACGTTCTGTGTGCAAAGTTACTGACATTGAAAAACACAACCTAAAATACAGACGGCAGGTTCTGGGTTTTGTGGGGTCATTTATTTCAAGTACTTCAGATGCGTGCAAACAAACTAAATGGCCTGCAGCTTTTGGTCACGTCTTTTGTTGAAAAAAAGATGTCAATCATAATGGTGAGAAAGAGGAAGTGCATGGCTCCGTGTGATTTATTCTTTAGATTAGGTGACAGACACAGGACCAGACAGAGCCACCACTCTTTGAGCTTCACGGCGGCTCTTCAGAAACCTAAAGGTCCATGATTATATCATCCATACAGCCATTTTTCATAGCTGCACGTGGGGGGCTGGAGACTCTGACTCAGATCATAAAAATGGATTATAATTACTGATGCATTTATGTGTTCGTCACGTTAATGTGGTAGCTGGTAAATGTGGAGCTAAATGCTTAAACTTAACTAAACTTTGCTTATCATAAACTTACCTTAGCTTAACTCTGCTTACCTTAAATTTAACTTAAACCCAGCCTAATTTAAAGTGAGTTTATCTTAAATTTAATTTCAACAGACTTAATATTAGTTTTGCTTAAACTTAACTTAACTTAAATTGATCTTATCTTAAACTTAAATATATTAATCTTAGTTTTGCTTAAACACAGCTTAATTTAAATTTTGCTTAACTTAAGTTAAGTTTATCTTAAATTTCAATAGACTTATTCTTAGTTTTGCTTAAACTCAGCTTATTTTAAACTTAGCTTAACTTAAATTGATCTTATTTTAAATTCAACCTAAACACAAATAGACTTAATCTTAGTTTTGCTTAAACTTAACTTAACTTGATCTTATCTTAAACTTAAATATATTAATCTTAGTTGTGCTTAAACTCATCTTAACTTAAACTTAGCCTAACTTAAATTGTGTTTATCTTAAATTTCAATAGACTTAATCTTAGTTTTGCTTAAACTCAGCTTAATTTAGCTTAACTTAAGTTAAGTTTATCTTAAATTTCAATAGACTTAATCTTAGTTTTGCTTAAACTCAGCTTAATTTAGCTTAACTTAAGTTAAGTTTATCTTAAATTTCAATAGACCTATTCATAGTTTTGCTTAAACTTAGCTTAACTTAAATTGATCTTATTTTAAATTCAACCTAAACACAAATAGACTTAATTTTAGTTTTGCTTAAACTCATCTTAACTTAAACCTAAAACTTAAACTTAAACTCATAAACAAATTCATCTTTACAAAACGCCATAATTTACTTGTAGATTATATGTTGCATTTATATGTGTCAATCTGAAAGGTAACAAATACATGTAGTGGAGTTAAAGTACAATACTTGATTTATTTATTTTATATGTATAGAAACATCACCATTTGTACATCTACTTCTTTACAGCTGTTAAATAAATGTGTCTTTTGCAGGACTGACCTCCAGTCATCCTTGGGCATTAACTATTCACCTCCCATCGCTGTCAAACCCGCCTGACCCTCCCTGGTCACCCTGTCTGTCACTCCTCAGCTCCAGCATCATTGGCTGTTCTGCTTCCTCGTCAGGGGGGTGCTGGAGGGCGGGTACTGTAACCTCAGGTTGGCAGCAGCAGCACAGCGAGGAGGTCCAGCCCGCTCCTTTGTGAGAGACACACAAGGCAGCAGCTGCGGGAGGAACGGCGCAGGAGCGTGCCGCACCCTTTGTGCTCGTCCTGGGACTCACCTAGTAGATCACTGCGCACAGGTAACCACCGTTCAAACTACCGGAAGCAAAGGGGAGAGAAAAAAAAGTCCCGACACAGGTGACCGAGAGACTTTTTTTAGACTAAACGAGGAAAGCTGGAATGGAGCCTCGGTAGAAACAGATTTTTTTAAAAGAAACCCAAGGATAATTTTTTTGATTTTGGCGCATATTTTTCACCAACCTGTGTTTAAAGGTGTTCAGGTACGGGAACAGGTTTCATTCGCTTCAGGTTTCTCAACACGAGTGACTCTGATCTGGATTTACTTGATAGACGGGTTCAAAGAAAAGGTGAGTTCGGATTTCTCTTTTCCGTATTTCTATGTTTCTGATTGACTCTGCATTGTGAAATCCCTCCGCTGTGAGTTTTTTAAAGAGTTTGGTGTGTTGGCTCTTTTTATTGTTCCTCTTGTTTGGAGGTCCTGGGCTCCGGTCAGCACGCTGAGGCATCTGCGCCGTCTCAAAGGAGTCTGGACTTCATAACAGCCTCGGACACTGTCAAGTCTGACCGTGCCTTTTCCCAGAAATGATCCATCTTGTAATGCGACTTTTGTCCTCTCTTCCTTTTGAGCCTGGCTGGGTGTAACCATCCCTGGCTGGCAAACAAAGTATAAAATGGTTTACTTATGTGAGCAGGTTTTTTTTTTATGGTTTTACAGTGTAGATGTAACTTTTTTGTTGTTGTAACCTTTACAATCTAATGCAGTCCAGTACAACAGCCCTGCAGTAAATCCTGTCAATGTGAAGGTTGTACAGTTCAGGCTGTGTTGACACTGTGTCACAGAGTGTTGACTCAACTCCATGGCACTTTTTGAGGTAGTAAATAGTTGTGGTGTTATATTGGACTGCAATGAATTCAAATCTTACCCGCGAACAATCTCTCAAAGGCTGTGACTAATGATTATTGCCGTTATTGTTTAGTTTATGAAAGAAGATAGTGGAAAAAAACAACTTATCAATTCACTGTCATAAAACTCAAACGAGCTGGCGTTTGTGCTTAATGTGCAAAAAGATGAATTAATTAATCCCTGCAACAGTTTGTGATTTAATTGTTTCGGCCCTACATTTCTTAGACTTCTCATATGATACAGTCCAACACATGACAGCAGTATTAGCATTCCACCTTTTCAGTTTACGCTACATTACACAGTCACATTTTAATCTTTAGTTACTTAATTCTTTGTTTTTGATTGAAACTGAGCGTTTTTGTTCGGGCACAGCTGCTTGTGTTTACACGACCATTCAGCAACTTAAGCAAAGACGCTTTAATCGAGGTGTTAAGGTGAAAACGCTCCTTTTTTATCCAACAGTTTGTCCAACCAAATGGTCCAAAACCCAAAGATGTTCAGTTCACAACGATAAGAAAATGAAGTAAAACAGCAAATCTTCACATCTGAGGAGGAGATTGTTTCACGTTTCTACCTGATCAATGATTCAACCTAATCATTTCACGCTTCTTTGTTTCGTCATGTGCATTTGGATGATCTGACGTCTACTCTCACATCTCCTATGAAGATTGACTTTGAGGTTATAAGGTGAACGGGACTGTTTTTTTGTTTCTAAGAAAAACTTTTTTAAAAAAATCTGTCAATTATGGAAAATACTGACATTATGTACTGAAACTTGTTAAAACCCCAACACTGTCATCATCATCTTAACTGACGTCTTGGTTTACTGCAGGGACTTCCTATATGCAAAGTTACTGACATTTGAATACACAACCTAAAATACAGACAGCAGGTTCAGGGTTTAATGAGGTAACTAATTTAATGTATAACCTATGTAGTTCATGGTGTGCAGTAAATCAACCACTTTGGTTTCTTGGTGTGTTTGGAGAGGAAATGCATGAGCCTGTGTGATTAAATGGCTAATTGAAATCATTACGCTGGTGACGTCCAGACTGCCCCACCGGTCGCATGTCCATGCTTCACAGCTGGAAGGACGTGCTTTAGAAGAAGCAGTTCATTAAAACCAACACACCCAGACAGAGTGCTCCCGAGGAGATGAGCAGAATTTCTGTCTTTACCTGGAACTGAAGGTCACAAACAGACGACCTCACCCTACCACCACCCCCGCCACCTCCTCTGCAGCATGTGGTGTAAACCTTTTTCTTGATGCAAAGAAGCTGCTGGCTGAAGTTGATGTGCTAAGGCTTTAGAGAGAGAGAGAGAGAGAGAGAGAGAGAGTGAGAGGGGAGGAGGGAGAAGAAGAGACTCGGGTGTGGCTCCTCTGGTAATGACTGGTTTTGGATTCAAACTGGTGTTTACTGATTCAGCCCAATCCATTCACACACACAAACACAGACGTATGATGTATAAAAACACACACGGTCATGCAAATGCAGGCACTCGGAGCCGCACAGAGTGAAAGCACCACAGGGTGAAACGTGGTGTCCAGATACTTTGTCAGTTTCGTTGGGAAGGGATCAAACACAGTGAGGCCAAGTTTAGGGATGTGCCCAAAATTTGAATGAGCTAAATGCTATAATTACAGTAAAAAAAAAAGTACTCTCTTGTCTGTGAGCTATAAGCTGTTTGTGAGTCTGTAGGACAGCTCAGCTTGGCACAAAGACTGGCAAAACAACTGGCACAAACAATCGATCTGATCAAATCTAATGTGTTTAATTTGTTGTGGCTGTGGCTCGGAGGTAGGTTGCAGGGTTCCCACGGGTGCTTGAATTCCTTGAAAATGCTGTTTTCAAGGTTGTGAAAATGCTTGAATTTTTTGTGAAGTGCTTGAAATTTCACAATTAGTTAAAAATCAAAACAGTCAATCTACCACCATATGAAATAATGCTAATTAGACCCATATTATTATGCCATACAGTGGCACCGCTGCGCTTCCCATGACCATCATGGCAAACACAACTAGTAGGCTACCTATTTAAAGGTGCTGGAAACATGGAAAAACTGGTGCTTGAAGGTGCTTGAAAAGTGCTTGAATTAGTTCATGAAAAAGGTGTGGGATCCCTGAGGTTGAGTCTCCGGCTCTTCCAGGCTGCATGTCAAAGTGTCCTTGGGCTGAAGTACTGAACCGCAAACTGCTCCTGCAGGCAGCGCCAATGGTCACGTTCAGGCTGCCCTATCGGTTAGTGCTGTGGCTCAGTGGTAGAGTGGGTCGTCCGGTAACCCAAAGGTTAATGGTTCGGTTCTCGCTGCACCAAGATTGGAAGGTGAACTGACAACTGGTACACAAACTCTATGTGTGAATAAAAAAAAAAATGCATAGTTTGACAATTTCAATTCTTCTTTAATGTGGCTTGTGTTAACTTGGACTTCCTGCAGTCTCTGTTGGTTGCCAGGCAACAGCTCAAATTTGTTTTCGCACTTTGGTTTTTGAACTGGTTAAACCGCTGGTGCGGTTGGAAGGCAGATTTTGTTTCCTGTGCCAGGCTAGCTCCTTCCCTCCGCTTTCAGTCTTTGTGCTAAGCTATGCTAAAGTACCTGGGTCTTTAGTGCGCTGCTGTGTTTATTCATCAGTCTCTAACTTTGTAACTTTTTGTAACGTCAGGTGGTGCACGATTGTTGCTGTTCATTTTAGCTGGAAAAAAGCTGCCTGCTGCTGGAAACAGGTGTGAAGAGAGCGCCTTCTCTGTGGTGAATCCACTGTACTAATTTGATTCTGTTGGCTCAACATCCTTGATTGCAGCTGCATGTGTCTCAAAACCAGTTTCATGTGTCTGAGACAATATCATGAATTGAAAGTAAAAAGACTAAACATGCACATCCACGAGAGGCAAGGACATGTTTACTGTACCCAAATATTATATTTCCATCCTTTTTAAAAACATCTGTCTACTTTTTTGAGCAACATCAAACATAAAAATGACTTCAGTCTCGGTATCTTATGTTACATTACATGCTCTAAAGTATGTCAGTTTGAAGGTTGTTGCAAGACTTTTGTGGTTTTACGGCGCGAAAGTTACACAGATTAAACTTCTACATCACTGCTGTGTTTGCAGAGTAAACCGGAACAGACAATCAAAGTCTGCGTTTTAGCCTCCGGGAGCTCTGAAATGCAGCTTTTGATACTTGACAGGTTTTAGTACTTCATACTATATGTGTTTTTTTTCTTTAGCAAAGCCTGGAGCATACATTACCCACAATACAACTTGACAGATTAGTTTAGTATATTCTCATGTGTTTAGTTTTTTATTTGCTGAATGAAGTGCAAAGCTGAGGTGAACATAAATGTTGGATTTGGTTTTTAAACACATGGTAGTGATAGGCACAGAGACATTTTGAAAGGTGAACTTGAGCGCTCATAGTTCCACATGACTGTGTGCACACGACCTTGATCTGCAAGGTCTGTGGAAGATCAGCTGTAGTACTATCATCTGTTCGATTGATGGCTTGTGTCTCAGAGGGGCACAAAGGCATGCAACGAAAACCTTTCTGAGTCTCTTACTCGGAAAGGTTTTTGTCTGCATGTGACAAAAATGAGAACGAATGTTTTATGTATGGCTGCACCTTCATGTTCATCAGAAACGGTGGTTACCACTGAAATGCCGCTGCCTCGCCAGTGTCTGCCCCAGACACCGACAACAGCAGTTGAGAGTTTAATTAAGAAAATAATGCAAATTAAAGCAGAAATCATGTAATGGAAATGCTACTTCCAGTGAATCAAATACAACACACTGATGACTGTTTTTATAAAATAAAAACTAAACGCAAATGCCAAAACAGCAGCAGTTGCCGTGGCAGGGCAGTGGTAACCAGACACGGCCAAGGCAGTGGCGGCTGCCACAGAAACCGGCAGCTGATTCCGACAATTCTGAGTTTAAAAGTCAGAAATCTTTTTTTTTTTTTTTTTTTAATAATCCTCTTCCGTACCTGTGAACTCAAGACTTGCTTTGACTTTTTGGCTCTTCAGCATCGTCTTCCTCTTTCCCCTCCGATATTTCCTTCAACTAACAAACCTTTTTTCTTGCGGTTGCGTCTCACCCATCGTTTCATTCTCGAGCCTCTAAAGTTCTTATTATCTCCACATTTTTCTGTTTTTGATTTGGCACCTCTCTCCACACACCATTGGGAGGAGAGTGGGTCACAGAGGCTCCCTCCCTGTGTGTGTGTGTGTGCTGTGCATGTTTGGTTTGCGCTTGAGTTACATAGCTCGATTGTGTAATTGTGAGGTGTGTCTCTGCTGTTTCCATTGTTGAGAGAGTTGAACTTGGAGGAGTTGGCAGTACAGTGCATGTCATCGTGCTGCGCTGGCTTTCACAGGAAAATGGAGAATCCGTGGCTTGAAATGCAACACGTGGCTTGTTTAGTTTACCGTAAATAGAGGATTAAAACACGCGGTTGTTGCCTACACATCAATTGCCCGGCATAAAGTTAAGGCTGAGTTCTCCCCTGAGCTGTGCTTGGTTTCATTTACAGCATCATAAAGCCTTGTGTGTTCCTGTTGTGACTTGACAGAAAGTTGGTCTTTGAGCTCAGTAGTAATATGGTTGTGCAGATAACTGCTGCTGCTCATCGAGATTGTCTCTCTGGTTTATGGGGATCGAAACTCTTTAACATGCCAGCTTCATGATTAATATTTTTGCTTTTTATATAAGACCATAATGTACTTATTTTCAAACAACAAAAAACAGTCCAAGTCTTTTTAGTGGGCTAATTTTTCTTTATTTGTTCATTTGTTTAAGCCCAGTTAGTTTAACTGAACTGTGTGTATAATAAGCCCCCCGAGAAACACAATATATTGTGGTTGGGTTAGCAAAAGGTCACATAGTTAAATCTTAGCACCTTTAGCACAACCACATTTTACTGGCAGTGAGTTTAAAAATAAATCTCTTCAAATGTAAGTGAGCATAGCGCACTGAAGGCTTCAGTAATGCAACCTGAAATCTGATTAATGATGTGCTGTCACATTTACTGCTAGTATAATAATAAAGATCCCCACCAGGCGTGTTTTAAGACACATAAAAGGACTTTACTATTTATAACTACATCTCCCTCACTGAAAAATCCACAATGATGCAAATATTATTTAATGCAAATGATTAACTGCTGCACACACATTATATCTCCACTTCAGCATTTAATCTTTTTTGTGCACTAATGGTTTCACCTTTCAACATTACATTTACCTAAGATGCTGGTGTGAGAGAACGTTTTCCTCCTCGATAGATAAAAACAACTTCCAGTGTCAAAGTGCACATTTGTCATTTTGCAGAGTGAAAGTCCAACAAGGGACGTTGAGTGAATGAGGACAAAAAGCATTAGAGCATTTGATTATTTCTCTGTTGTGTTTGCTCACATGCGCTGGCTGATAATTCTGTTTGCAGTTAATCATTATGAATTCATCTTCCAATTATTTCCTTCATTCAATTGTTTGATTGATTGTAATCTAATTTCCGGTTTTCCAATTTCCTAGAGTCAAAGATGATGCCATTAAATGTCTTGTTTAGTCTGACCTATAAGACTCTAATAAGTTTACCGTAAAGTGAGACGAGGACAAGAAGTAAACTGTAACATTTGGCAAGCTCGTTTTTGGAGTAATGAAGATGATCAAAACAGTCTAAAGACAGAGTGTGTCGTATGCTGTATTCACTTTAAAACCCATTTGAGGCAAATTGACTTGACTGGTTTGAATTTTGAATAAATTTGACATCCTCCATCCTTTTTCTAATAATAATGATTTCAACTAACCCAGCCACATGGTTCATGTATGTACATGTTAATTACCTTGTATGACCTAATGAGTTTAAATAGCTTACACACAATATTAATTTGAAAATTGTGATATGCACACACCTCTGTTGGTAAGAGCAGTTCATAATGTTGGTAGTTCAATTAAGGTTGTTTGCACAATGATTTTTTTTAAAATGAAGTCACTCATAGGTAGGGGTGGGCGATATATCGAATATACTCGATATATCGCGGCTTGTTCTACGTGAGATGTATGAAATGACTATATCGCGACCATCGAGTACTTGTCACGTAAATTTTTTAAGCCGTCTGCATTTAATTCTCAGGAGTTTTGCCTGTCACTCACTCCTGGTGCTGCTCACATGATAAACTCCTAAATTTCAACAGAGCAGATCGCACCAGACAGGAAATCTGACACAGAATCAACATAATAAACTTCCGCCCCCTTTCAAAATAAAACACAATACGCAGTTTATGTAGCTTATCACAACTTCACGCGTTACGTCATGACCGGTGGCACCAGGTGATCAAAGATCGATCAAAGGGTCTCAACATGGACGATGAGAGACTAATTGTTGAAGTGGAACAACACACAATCATTTATGACACAACAGATGCTTTTTATAATCTCCTCCATGTCGGAGAAGCAAAGTCAGCTGTTTGTTGTTTTCTTTATACACAGTTTATCGCGGGGTCTCTCGTACGTCCAGGATTCTCACGTGAATACGGCCGGCTCGCTACGCTGCCAAGACGCACCCGGGCAGAGGACGCAGCTAAAACGTGGCGCAGCCGTTACTAATCTATAATAGAAGGGTCTACTTGAATCATCATACTGATGTTATTTTTTGCATCTATGGGTTGAATTTAACATTCATAGTGATTTACAGGAGAAATAAAAATATCGAGATATATATTGTGTATCGCGATATAACTTAAAAATATTGAGATATTGGTTATTGGCCATATCGTGCAGCCCTACTCATAGGGATTGTGTTTGTTGTCTTATGCTAATATTTCATTTTTCCACAGATTGAAGACCCGCAGATCAAGAGTGCACAAACCTCCATACAGTGAAGGATCCCTCCAGTCCTCACCTGTTCAGCTGATGGCATGCAGATCTCTAACCCACCTGAGAAGGCGAGTCTGAATGGTTCCCTAGACCGTCCCCTCTGCTTCCCGCCAGCAACTCCGCTCTCCTCTCCGTCTTCTTCATCATCTTCAACTCCTCTCTGATCCCACAAATCCACCAGATATCTCAACATGGCCATGCCGACTGCCGACAACCCAGAACAATGCTACGACAACGAGTCTGTCAAGTTTTTTTATGAGAAAAGTGGAAAGAACATCAGCGACCACTGGCGCAGACGTGACTATGTGATTGTCACTCTTGGCATGACGGTCTGCTTCATTGTCATTTTTTCCAACCTTTTGGTCATAGCTGCCATTTTCAAGAACCGACGCTTTCACTTTCCCATCTACTACCTGTTGGGTAACCTGGCCTTGGCAGACCTCTTCTCAGGTACAGCTTTACTTCATCTGCTTCCATGTTGTTATTATTATAACTCCAAGTACCACAAATTATATTAATACCAAATGTTTCCCTGTTCTCTGCTGTAAACTGTGTTCATGATGTCGTAATTTTAAAAAGATGTTTCGAGGGAATGTGACTTTTTTTTTTTCATATGACCATAGTTATGCGGACATGGATGTTTTTGTGTCTCTTTTAAACCCATATTAGCTTAGATATTTGATGTCTAAAGTGCAACACACACAGGCTGTGTCATGTACTGTCCCATCTGGGGAACACATGTGATGTTAAATTTTGCTTTTATGGAGAGTATATGAGTGTAGATGCTGGGAAGTTGCACAGTGGTGTATCTGGACACATGTTGCTGGTAAATCTGGAATGTCATCAGTGTCTATTTCGAATTGTGTCATCTGTATATAAAAAGTCCGGACGTGCTTCTCCAAAAATTAGGGACATTTCCCTCCTTAACACTCTAGACTAATTGTTTCAGAGTTAACACTTTTCCTTAAATATTTGAAAGTATGGATGATATCTTTTTATCATTAGAGCCCAACAATAGAACCACCAAAGTATCTCAGGCTCACATGGAAATAAACTTGACATTGATATAGTTAACGTGTGGCCCTATGGCTAAAATCGAGAGCCACCCAGACCTTGAAAAAAAAAAGAAAAAGAGTGAAACACACAGGTAGCCAGTGGAATAAAACTTAAATTGTGGTTATACGTCAGATGCGTGTTGTAATTAGTGCAGAGTCTGGCAGTTGTACATCCAAAGACTGTGTTTACTTAAGCATGAGTAGGGTAAGTTATAGTAGTGTGGGAGAAAACAAACAGATCAGATCATAGTGATTTTGCATAACTGGCTAACGCTCTGGGCAGCTATTTTATCTTGCTGATTTAAATCAGGATAAGTGACACCAAGTTTTCTGAAGCTAGAGGGGATACTGGTGGACAATGAGCCAAGGTGTGGTGAGATGCACTTAAGTGCCATAATGTAATAATGTGATTCATCCTGTAGCTGTTTGTTGCAATTCTTAAACCTCAACTTTTCTCTTCCCAGGTATCTCCTACCTCCACATGATGTTTCATACTGGTCCCTGGACAATTAAGCTGTCTGTACACCAGTGGTTTGTTCGACAGGGACTGATTGACACCAGCTTGACAGCTTCAGTCCTCAATCTCCTGGCTGTGGCCGTGGAGCGCCACCAAACCATCTTCAACATGCAGCTGCACAGTAAGATGAGCACCCGGCGTGTTTTCATCATCATGTTGTGCATCTGGCTGGTGGCCATAATCATGGGTCTGGTTCCCACCATGGGCTGGCACTGCCTGTGTGACCTGGAGAACTGCTCCACCATGGCACCCATGTACAGCCGCAGCTACCTGGTGTTCTGGGCCATTCTCAACCTGCTGACCTTCTCCATCATGTTGGCCGTCTACACCCGGATCTTTATATACGTGAGGCACAAGAGCAAGCAGATGTCGCAGCACACCACCCAGATGAGACATAAAGAGACGGTTTTCAACCTGATGAAGACAGTCTCCATGATCTTGGGTAAGGAAGCATACGTGGTACACAAAACACAAACTTGACCTATTTTTGACTGGAAGGTGTGAACTACTGTGCTCGTAAACATTTTTCTCTTGAGGCTTTGTTATCTCAATGATCAATGAACCTGATTTCACGAGAAAAGTATTCGACAACATCCGAGGCACATGAAATTTAGACCAGACATTGGTACTCTGTACTGTAAAACTACACAGATAAAGAAATTACAGCTTAAGGAGAAAATAAAAGAAATGCTCACTAACATCACAATAAAAAATAATATTTTAAAAACAATACTCTGACCCAAAAAAACCCTCAATGCCAGCTGTTTCTGGAGCTTTCAGCTGCATCTCGCAGTCATCATCATCAGTGGAAGTTTTTTGTATTTTAGTTACATTAAAAGACTCTTAAATACTGAATATACTAAATATATTAAATGTTATTTAGGGTCATAATTCATGATTATTTGGTTTATTACTCATTACAAATCATGAATAGAAGATCTTTGTAGTGGATTAAGAGTAAGGGGTATCGTTTTAACTGAGGTAAATGTGATAAATAATCATAGCAAAATAAATTTAATTAAATTGAAAAATATTATCCTGTGCACAAATACATTTATCTCAGAGCACACCCTAATATAACTTGTATTACTTGAGAAACCAAAGCATCTCACACACTGTCTGTGGCTTGTCCTCTCTTCATTAGATTTGTTTTTTAGATCTTCATCAAGTGAAATCTCTGCGTAACCTGTGGAGTGTATGCGCGTGTGTGCAGCTTCCTAGCCTTGCAGCAGGAAACGGCAACTTCTTTGTACTTGGGGTTGTTGATAATGAGATATTTCTATGCACCAGCAAGACACTCATGTTGTGCGTTGTACAAGACATATGAGCAGTTTTCTGAGAAATGCCGGCTTCATTCTTTAGAAAATAAAACCCCTGACAGCCTCTTTTAACGTATGAACGCAGACTCAGACTTGCATGCAGGTTCCTCTCTTAGCTTGTCTGTACTTGTTAACCCTCTCCCTTTAATACACACACACACACACACACACACACACACACACACACACATATGTTCACTCCTTCCCTTTTTCTCCCGCTGATTCCTCCTTGTTTTGACCATGCTCCCTCGGCCCTCTGCTCTCTTTCTCACCCTCCCCTGCTCCTGCTTTTGCGTTTTGAACTTTCGATTAAATTCCTCAAAGTTTTAAAAAATGTTACTCGTCTTTCTCACCGTCGCTCAGCAGCCTGGACTCAGCACCTCTGGCATGCAAGGAGGGCGAGAGAAACCGTGAGCATGCCCTGACAGGGAGCTGCATAGTTCAGTTACTGTGACAGAAATCAGCTTCTCTTCTGCCTGCATGACATCCCTGTGTGGGGTGTGTAGTCGTGTACCTCTGTGAGTTTTTTGCCTCAAGTGGGGATATTTTTTTGACATTTTGGCTTTTCCTCATGTCGTCAAATTGCTATTTGAGGGTTAAAACTTGGCATTGCTGTAGCATGTAGTTGTAATAGTTAAGGTCATGGTCAAGGGCTGAGGAATGCATTGCACGTTGTGCGTACGCGTTACCACATTTCCGTCTGTAGCTTATGCATGTGCATATATTAGTGCTGAACGTGCCTGAAATATGTGCACATGTTGAATTCCTGAGCTGTCTAATCAAGTGTTATGATAATGAAATCTGATCATACAGACTAAACCCAGTCCACATGCTGACGTGTGTGTGTGCGTGTGTGCGTGTGTGTGTGTGTGCGTATTGTCTGGAAAGGAATTTTTCTCCCTTACCTACCCCCTACTTTTTCACATTCTTTACAACTCTGTTAATTTTCTTTCCTCTGAGTAACTCCCTTTTGTTATCTGTAACTTTTGTTGGTTTCCACTGTTATTACAAGTCTTCTAATGACCTTATGTCTCCTTGATCTCCCTCTCTCTCCCCACACCACCCTCTCATTCCTCCCCACGTCAGGCTGTTTTGTGATCTGCTGGACGCCCGGCCTGGTGGTGCTGCTTCTCGACGGCCTGCACTGCGACGTGTGTAAGGTGCTGCGCTACGAAAAGTACTTCCTGGTCCTGGCTGAGTGCAACTCCTTCGTCAATCCCATCATCTACTGCTTCAGGGACAAAGACATGAGGAGGACCTTCACGGACCTCTTGTGCCTGTGTCGGCGGGGAGGAAAGAGCAAGAACACCTCCGGAGTTCACTTTAGCACCCTGGAGCACGAGGTACTGTCTGAGAGCAACGGAGCAGACGACAGCCATGACAAACAAAACAACCACTCGCACTAAGGATTCTTAAAGATAAACCCCTGACACTGAGATAGATAACATGCAGTATGACCCCTTAAACACTAACGTGACAATGTAAGGTTAAATTTAAATGCAGCTTTTTATTTTTGGTTTTTCCTTTCATTCAAAAAATATTTATCATGTAATATCATGGTTGAAAATGCTAATCTCTCTAATCGGATCTGTAGGCAAGGCACCAAGATTTATTCATCTGAAGCGATCTTGTTTTAGTTTGTAGTCATGGTAGTATTGACCAGACATGTTTGAGTGGGCTTTGGTTGCAGCAGTCCGTGTGGAGAGCTAAAGAGGCTTTGACTGAAATGAAATCTTCAACACCCACCAGCCGTCTTTATGCATCTTTCTAATCATTTTCAGAAGAAGTCTTATCTTGGCTTTCACAAATATCGGAGATCAAGATGAGATTTAACAACACTAAACAAGAACTCATTTTACCAGGTATTTTAAAGCCTAAGTCACTTAAAGTGACTATAATTCTATATATGCTTCGATCAAATGGAGCAAAAGTAGGCACACGTAGTTTTGTAGTTTTGGTTTACTCTCACTGCTCTCTCACTGCATCGTTTTAGACCACAGCAGGCAGCTGTGGAAGAGGGCAACCACCTGCTCAAAACCAAACAGAAATCAGACGCAGTTATTGGTGACTAGCTGGTGAACATAGTGGCACATTTACACTCAAGAGTTGGTGGAGACCAAAAATAGAGCTAAAGGAGAGTTAATATCAGATCCGCATTCATCGGGTGGACAGACACACTTCAAAAAAAGATGAGCCTTGCATATTAAAAAAACGATTGCACCTGATAGTTATTACCGATGATGACTGGTTTGTCTACTATAGTTATTACAATTAAACCTTATGTCCATCCTAATTTAATTCGCTGCTTTGACCAAATGTAAACAAGCACGCTTCTGCTTTCTCTGTTCGTGTGTGCGTGATTGCAGAGAGCAACATTATGCTGAATATAAAACTGCTGAAACTTACGACGCTATTTTCGTGGAGGCAGAGGTGCTAACGCTCAACCACAGGCTCACTGTGTTGAATCCTTAGACATGACTGCACAGTGCCACCAAAAGCTACATGTGTATATACATGAACAAAAACAGAAACAATTGTGCACACTGAAATCAACTTGAATGCTCTTTCAGTTTCAGTGTTCATCTCCTCAGTTTTGGATTTTAAAAAAAACACGACGCCCTTGTGATTTGTGTTGATAATCTGTAGCTGTTAGTCAGTTACTTTGCCTTGACTGCTAGTTCGGTCTGTATGGCACCTCTGGTGTG
Source organism: Collichthys lucidus (assembly GCA_004119915.2). Taxonomy (NCBI): domain Eukaryota; kingdom Metazoa; phylum Chordata; class Actinopteri; family Sciaenidae; genus Collichthys; species Collichthys lucidus. The sequence continues at coordinate 18,895,504 of CM014080.1, read as the reverse complement.
TTGTCAAGCAGAAGAAAAGACAAAAGTGGCTGCAACTGGTAATGTGTCAGCTCATTCAGTCTATAAAATGTGAAATAATAAGAAAGAATGTCCACCATCATTTCACAGACCCTGTCAGTCTATATTTAATTTACAATAACATAAAGAAAAGAGTTAATTCCTCTCAACCACAGTTTTGTTTTTTGTTTTTTTTTGTCATTAACTATTCAATTAATTGGAGTTAGGATTCAGGATCACCTTTTTCCTCACACCGGAGTTTGAACAGTTTTTTAACAGTATCAGTGAGTTTGTTAACAGGAAGTGCATCCAGTGGCCACGTCTGGTAAAATAGGCGTCCTTCCTGTAAGTCCACTTAACCATTACTATCACTATTTTACTCCTGTGTGCTGAACATAGAAACGGGATGAATGGAAGTAAATGAGTATTCTGATTGATTTGGGTGTGCAGACTTTTTTTTGCGTGTTTGTTGGACTTTAGTTACAGGCATCACTTTATATGTTGGCACGATGTTTTTGTTTTCAAATTTCCTCTCCCCTCTCTAGTGTCTCACTTCCGGGCGCAGAGTGGGACATTGTGAGCACATTTGCACCCACAAAAGTTTTATGTTGTAGTGAAATAATTTTTATGACGAAAGATCTTGATGCTTTTGATAAATCGATTTGGTTTTGCTGTCATTTGCGTGATAATGACTTTTCCTTTTGTTCATTTGCTCTCTTAATCATACTGACGGTGTCTTTCCGGCTCTTAATGTTTGCCTGCACACCACAATTTCAGCCAATCTGAGAACTGGAGTAGGTACATTACTAATTTTCTGTTTTGTCTCCATCTTTGTTTGATAATTATTTCTCTACAAAATCATATTTGTCTGCGTGCAAATGCTCTTCGTGCTCAAAATGTGTATTGAATGAATTACGACACAAACGTGAAACTCTTCATCCAACCAGGATGTCAAACTTTCCATGAGGCAAACTTTAGTAAAACATCGACCAGTTACTCCTGTTACTTTAGGGACACACATCATTTCTATGTCCTCAGTGTTGTTTGCTAATTTGTGTGTGTGTGTGTGTGTGTGTGTGTGTGTGTGTGTGTGTGTGTGTGTGTGTGTGTGTGTGTGTGTGTGTGTGTGTGTGTGTGTGTGTGTGTGTGTGTGTGTGTGTGTGTGTGTGTGTGTGTGTGTGTGTGTGTGTGTGTGTGTGTGTGTGCACATGTTGTACAGTCTTAACCCAGTCCAGATGTGTACTTGCGGTTGGAGTGGGTCATGCTTCTTGCCACATTTCCTCTGACTTGTTATTCTGGCATGTGTGTATGTTGGAAATGTACTATGTCATTATTTGCGCGCGCGCACACACACACACACACACACACACACACACACACACACACACATGCAGTCTGTTATTGCTGCTAGCAGGAAGCGCAATGTGTGTGTGGTCTTGTATGCATGTCAGTGTGTATACTGAGTCACAGAAGGGTTGTTTTAAAGTCTTTTTGTAAGTGACATTAATGTTAGAAAGGAGGCAGGAGATGGTTGGAGCAAATTTGCAGTTGCTCTCTCCGTGTTTGGAAAATAAAATATTCAGTGCCATTTATGGATAATAGCGAATCATTAACTATAACTACTCTTAAAAAGGGAATGACCTTTGCCAGCAGGTATTAAGGGGATAACATTATACTCGATATATATTCTTTGTCTTCAGATTTCAGATAAATCAACTTGTCGATACTCATTTTCATATTATTGTAGTCTAACTGTTGGTGTTGTTTTGACAGTTCAGAAACATTTTCATATTATTTAGGGTCTATTTTTGTACAATTGTTGTTACAACTAATATGAATAAATGCATAAATCTGCCTACATCTGTGATATTTTGTCATGTCTGTCTGCCTGGTTTGTCTGCTTCTCAGCATGCTTCTTTGGGGAAATTTGGAATCAGGTCAAAGTGTGTGGAAACACCATTTCAGGGACCTTTCTTTCTCTGCTCGTTTTGATCTTTTTGCTAGTTTAGACATGACTAACCCATTTTTTTTTCTTTTCCCCTTCCTATTACTTCCTACTACACCTAATCCCCCACCTTCCTGATTTCCTTATTTCAACTCTCACCTCATACTACTCTTATGTCTCTCCACTTCTGTCTTTAGAACTATAAAAGTCGTAAAGCCGAGCCGATGGAAAGGAGCAACGGGACGCCCCTCATCCATGAAGTCTCAGAAGACATGCCGGTCTCCTCAGAAAAGTGGAATTAACTCTTTCAACACATTCAAGACATGCAGATACACACTTGACACTGAAATCCACTGATCTGCACATACTCACAAACAAGCCCTAAGTAAAAAAAACTTTTCCTCTGCTGCCAACAGCGATGGTAATTCTGCTATTTGTAATTTAAAGCTAACTTAGTCATGGGGCAAAGAAGAGTTGATTAACTTTGAATATCTGATGGCCAACATGATGGTGGATGTATCTTCTTATTCAGTGTTTCTCAAACTCTTACTACCAAATATTAGTTCATCCAAGTACCACCATTATGACAGATAACACAGTAGCGTATTCAGGGTTCACACAGGAGGCAGGTTTATTCGTGATCTTTCTTATTTATTGTTGACTGTTGTTGAATCCTGAACCAAGAACTCCTTTTATAGAAAGGGATAGTCCGGATCCACACCATTCCTCCTGATATTTCCTGTTTGGATCCGTGATTGCAGTGTTGAATCATCATTATTTTACCTCCATTTATTGTCTTAATGCCACATTTATTTTGTAACTAATCACAGATGTATGTGTAGCTACGTGCATGAAAGTGGCTACGTCGCAGACTGGAAGCAGAAGTGAGAGGCTCATCGCGCTCCATCATCAACCTTCAGCAGACGGAGAGAGGCAAAGCCTCCATCACTGGGCAGTTTAAACAACATGAGGACTGGCACTGGAGAGCTCATTTCCTGTTGGGACATAAGTGAGCAGCTGCAGTAAACAAACAAAACAGAACTTTTGAGCGAGTGCCACAGAGTTGTATAATGTCTTTAATATTATATTCATGATGGACTAATGTGTAAGCGATACAACAGCCCTGTGATAAATGATCACTTTATGAAGGTTATGTTATGTTGAAACTGTTTCAGAGTTGATATATAATCGACTGCATCCATCCTATTGAACTGGGTTAAAATCATTTATATAATTTTTATATATATTTTTTCTTTCTTAAGCTCATAGCGGAAACCAGTACTACTCTGTACCGGACTTTATAAAGGGTGATAAGTTGTGACTAACGGATTTGTTTGTTAATTTATTATCGCTTTATTGACCAATTTTATTATTAAGAGCAGCATTTGAAAAATGTGTGACAGGCTCTGTTTGGACTTTTAACGTTTTTTTTTTTTAACCAATCTGACTACACATTAGTTATTCTTATTAATGTCTCATTACTGATCTAAAAGCATAATTAAAAGATCAGTGTGTGGGGATTTAGTTGTTCCCTACTGTAGAAACAGTTGAACATGGTGGATACGCTGGAAGATGCCATGCAGCATCTGTAGATAAAAAAGGCTCATTTAAAGGTAACATAAAAAAGTTCTTATTCTAAAATTAAAGTTCTTATAAGTAAAATCATAGTTACAGACAGTATACATATAATATCTCTGCCATATTCTGTAAATAAAGCTCCTAAATTGTTCAAACGATTAAACATTAATAAAGCCTCAAGTTAAAATTCATAATTCTGTTTAAAGTATTCTTATATCTCTTATTTGCAGTTTTTAGCCCAATATTTATGTGTGACACGCACGTTAGATAATTTTTTACTCTTCACAAAGTGGAAGTGACAAATCTGATGTGCATGTTTATGTTACACTTTTATTTTTTTTAATTTTTTTTTTATCCCATAAATATCAAAGCAGTTTTTCACAGTATGCTATAAACTGTTCCTCAAGCTTTTATTTTTCATTTTGTCTGTGTGTCACTGTATGCTGCTAGACCTGTCGCGTTTGCATCATTTAAATTGTCTCCGTGCTGGAATGACGCATACCATTCATTCGTAAATTGCTTGTGATATAAAACTTTATTTATGGACACATTGAAATTGTAGATTAGTGCACTTAATTAGCCAGCAGAGGCAGCTCAAAAAAAAAAGAAAACATAAAGGGAAATCAGAATTTTCTTCGTTATGATAATATCCAGAAATGTTTAAATTTCTAAATGTATCTTTTTTGTCAAGCATGACTTGAGCTGACAGGAGATGTGTGAGATTAGTGACGTGATATGAAGCTTTAAGGTAAATATATTGCAGCTGATTTATGTTGATATTGAGCAAAACTGATGTTTATAGGAACGAGCCGTTATGACTGTAATGCTGTGTTTTGGTATCTTGTTTGCAGCCATGCTCTGCCCTTGGAAAGCGACAGTGACGTCATTAAAAACTTTGAATACATGTATCTCTCTGTCTCCTGTGCCTGTTTACTCGTTTCTTTTGTCTTCCTGCCAGACTCAAGGTTCTTTCTCTCTCCGTTGTCTATTTGCTTTGGCTCCTGTTGGAGAGTCATAGACAAATGGATTCATCAAGACTCTTTTTGCTCCAATTATTAGTCCATTTGTCTCATTTTTCATTAACCCCTTTCTTTTTTTGCTTTCCCACTTTCCCCAGCCCTCCTCCCTCCTTCTCATCCCTTCCTGGTGAAAGATGACTCTGAGTTGACCCCTTTCTGATGTTACCAAGAGAGAGTCTTTTCAGTGATATCGTCTCTTTCTTGTCTGCTGACAGCGAGAATCTCTTCTGGGAATGCTTCTCCTTCTTCAGGTTGTCCAGCTTCAGTTTATCCAGTGACAGGACACTCTTCTTCCTGCGTTTCTTACTGGGTAGCGCCCCCTTCAGCTGACTCCAGGCTTTCTCCACAGGCGACTTCTTTTTCTTTTGCCATAAAAAGGTTCTTTTAGAGGAGGAGCCACCCATGGCCAGCTGACCTGCAGGACAACATGATCAAGGTGAATACAGAGAATGTTCTGGAGGCCAGTTTGGTTTTTCAAAACATAGGTACAGGAAAACCACCATTCAAAACCATGATTTTGAACTTAAAATATTTTGTATTATATTAAAAAATCCACAACATTCAAGCTTTTGGATAAGCTAAACTAAAAGTACCCCAATGGAAATGGAAATGGAAAATTAAACGGCACATAAATTCAGACTTCAGATTTTCTCATTTATTTAAACTTTTAGAATTATTCCAGTGCTATAACATTGTTTAGTCGTGGTAAAACTTTAAATAAGGTATTTAACTGTTTATAACATTTAATTTATTGTTGCCTTTCTTTGCTTTGCCAGATGATTATTAGATTCTGATATGTAAACATTCAAAACAAACAAAACGATTGCACTTGCGCTGCTGCTAGCGAAGGCGTGCTTGAAATGTGGGTCAGAGACTGATGAAAATAGTTTACCACAAAGCCTCAGTGTAATTGTCCCCAATTTTATACTGGCAGGCATTGCCATTGTTTGTTTCACACAAGATTATTAACAAAAAATATTATAAAAAAAATAAATACTGTAAGTAATGGAAGGAATAAATGAAAGTTTGTGAAAGCTTCAGTATTAAAATGGCCAAAAAGAGAGACTGAGTTAGCTCTACGTTTACTTTTGTTTACACACCTATACATACAAAAATATGCATACACACCAAATGTGTCTTCTGTTGTCGGTCAGACAGAGGGTTGTGTTTCTCGTGTTTGTCCTGCGTCTTCAGCTGAAAACTAAGTGACTAAACTAAGCCTACAACTAAGAAGCCAGTTCTTACCTTTATCATGATGTTACATGTGAGATAGGAACACTGTACCACAATGTCTCCATTTCCGTGACTTTTGGAGATACAGTCAGCCACCCAGCAATAAGAGAACAAACTTGTTCTTTTACATTCTTAGTGGTTGATGTGTCGTTTGTTTGTGCTGTTTCGGACACACCAAAAATGTTTGGCTCTTTACATGTCCATTTGTGACTTTATACATTGTTAATTAACACTTAAGACTTCAAGACTATGAAGTAACATATGACATTGTGAGAAACAAAAAAGTGTGAACAAAGCAAAATAAGTTTTATATTTTAGATATTTTAAATAGCCACCTTAGGCAGCTTTGCATAAGGTAGTCACCTGAATGCTTTTTAATTGACAGGTTTTCAAAAGTTAAATAGTGGGATTTCTTGCCTTTGGTCAGCTGTATTGTTCAGAGGTAGTACTGGCATACAGTAAATACTGTAACCCTATTGTAGTAATTCATAGCAGGTCAACTAAATAAAGAAAAATGCAGGTTAGTCACTTCTGTAATTTAAAATATAACGCATATTTTGCTTTGTTTACACTTTCACAGCAACATTTTGCCTCTTCATAGCAGTAAACTGTGTTACAAATAACATCAACATCATCACAACAGCTGTGATAGTGAGGCGGTATGAAGAAGAAACTGAAGAAGCTAAATGGAATTCAGCCATCATTCATTTTTATTATTCACAAACACAGTCTCATATCTTGTCACTAAACCCAACAAAGAAGTCTAAAGGTTATTTGACATGTTCAACAATGCTGTTTGTACAATCCTCACAAAAAGGGAATATTAGGCCTATAATAGAAAAGGGCTGATAGTCAGAGTGCAGCAAACCCAGAGAGGGAAGTTGATACACTGAGTATTTTACAGGACTATGGCCGTCACAAACATCCACATCACATTCCCACTTATGATCATGTCTCTGTAGAAGAAAACAAGAGTAGCGTTTTCCTCTGTTTTCTTCATTTTTGTTGTGTCTTGTGCAGCTTCTCTCGCAGCAACGAGATGAAATATCAAGTGGAAGTATCTAAATGTCAGTGTAGTGTTAATTCATCCATTCACTCACTCATCATCAACTCTAGCACCTCTGCTCTTCTCCATCTAATCTGACATTACTCTGGGATACAGGCGATATATTTACACGGTGCAACAACCAAAATGGCTTTATGACTTTAAATAATGATGCTTTAATAAAAGGAGGATTTTCATTTGATGCGATTGTTGTGGCTTTCCTTTTTCACATACTGCACACATACAGAACTTGCAGACACAAATTATACAAAAGAGGGATATATTTATTGCTGTGTTAACAATGTTTAATGACTGCAAGAAGAATATAAACTCTTAATAAACTTTTATTTTGTGACCTGCTCTGAAAGAAAATCGCATACACATGACACGGGAGCTTAAATACTAAAACAATAACATTACCATACTGGGTGTAGTTTGCTTTGATTCATGTATGAGGTCCCACACCAGAGAAATTCACTTGTTACAAGCAGCTTGCAATACACAAGGTGAATAAATGAAATAGAAAACGGTACGATAAAATAAAATGTATGTATGTTTGCATATCCTTTCACAGAAATTGCCTTACTCTGTGGAGTCCAGTCCAGGACAGAGCTGGACCTCTTGACCTTTACTGACATAGCTTAATATGGAGTATTTTAATATGACATGTTCACTTATTTTTCTATTTAATTTCTGTCTGTTTTACTTTTTGTATTTAATTAGGCCTTTTGATGTTGTCTCTCTTTCTATGAAAGAAATGTAAGTAACTCAGAAGGAAAGGTTCTGCTGAGGCTGAATCCCACCCAGAACCAGTCAAACGCCAAACTAACGTCAACGCTGTTAAACCCGCGCGCTTCATCCACACCTGCTGGGGGCAGCAGCGTGCCGCGAGGCATCCTCTGTACCGGAAGTTCAGGAGAAGAACTTTCTCGACCGACGTCGAGTCAAACTTCTTGGCGCGAGAGGGCTGCACTGCGAGTTAGGTGGCGCGTGAACTGACCGTGACACTGGCCGAGATTATTTTGAAGATGTTTCTGCAAAGATTTACATGTTTACAGGAGCAGGTCGTGACTTCATGAGAGACACGCGGATTTAAAAAGAGGACGAAAAAAGACGCACGAGCTCTGATACATGTTGTTCATTCAAAGTCTGTGACGTCATGTTTGCTACATATGTTTATTAATGTATTTATTTATCATTAATACGAGGCTGTGTAGTTCTCCTGTTGATGGGTGGTGACAGCAGGACAAATACCACTGTTTAAAACACTGACAGCTGTACAGCTGTGTGTGCACCGCCACCTCATCCCGTTATAAACAGAAGCACTGAGGAAGCGCCATTTCAGGCAGGTTAACCCATAGACATATATGTCTATGGGTTAAAGTCTAATACTAAATAAATAAAACTTATTTAAATGTATGAATAGTTATATAAAACATAAGTAAAGCATAATAAAACATTCAGAAAAAATAAAATAAAGGTTAAGATATATAAAACAGACTAACCAATAAAAAAAGTGAAAACAGATTAAAATATATAGACAGAAAAACTTCTCAATATAGTTAAAGCCAGATTTAAAAAATAATTATTTTAAATTGTATTACTTATGATCAAAACCTAGCAAGTCAACAACTTTAGCAGCAAAACATCAAGCAAGTCATCAACATAAGACAGAGCAACCAGGTAATATTACTTACTAGTCCAACAGTCTTTGCTTCCTTCATCAACATCCTCTTTGGTCGTTTCGCCTCTGTCATTATGTCCGAGACACACACACACACACACACACACACACACACACACACACACACACACACACACACACACACAGATGTCCAGCGACTGTGTTGCAAATCCACAGGAGCAGTACATCAATGGGCCACCAGGAGGAGAACACAAGCCACAAAAAGTGTTGCTGAAAATCTTTTTCTAACTGATGATCTCTACAATCCTTTTATTCTTTTCAATTGGTTTCAGGCTTGTAGAAGTCTTTTCTATGCGATGGCAAGCCCCAAGATAAATGAATGATTAGCAGGAATGGGCGGTTTCAGATTTCAAGTCCTCTCAGGGTGATGGCGTAATGAGGCTTGGAAAAAAAAAGGTCCTCAGTGTAAGTCTTTGGCTCTAAACTTCCTCTGTGTGTGTGTGTGTGTGTGTGTGTGTGTGTGTGTGTGTGTGTGTGTGTGTGTGTGTGTGTGTGTGTGTGTGTGTGTGTGTGGAAAGAGAGAGAGATGCAAAGGATTTTAACTATCACAAAGATGTTAAATTAGATATCTTTAACACCATGTTATTTATAAATATGTTTCATGTGAGCATATGACACCTCCACATGACAGAACTAGATCATACTGCAGGATTTGCCTCAGTTGAAATTATGTTACATTCATGCTGCAACATATGTGCAAGTAATTAAATTAGGGAGTATAGGGAAAAGCAAGTATATAATCTGTACTATGATCTGGGGGCTTTTGGGGCCTTAATAGGTCTGGGGGCTCTGGGCAGTGGCCTGCTTTGCCTCGTTGGGTATGAGTATGTAACTACGCTTTCAGCCATTTTCACACCAAGTCCAATCACACATCGTAAACTAAACCCTCATTGCCTTATTGAGCAAGTCTCACCTATTACCATTAGATTCAAGTCACAGTGCATATGATCTTCTAAAATAAAATTAAAACAGAAATGCCCCTGGTAGTCTTTGAGGAACCCAGATGGTCATTTAGCAATCCAGCTATTCTGAGGGCAGAAGACTCTTCTGCTTCTTCTTCTTCTTCCAGATACCAGCGAAGAACAACTGCTCGCAGATTATGGAAATCTTTCTCAATATTGCAGGCTGTGTAATTTCTGAAAGAGCTGAAGACTCTACTAAGCCATGTCAAGCTTTGTATTTATAGGTATTTTAGAGAAATGTTTGAAGCACCTGCCTGGAGTGGTGTGTGTAATAAGATAACTGTCTGTCTGTCTGTGCTATACTTTAGTCTGCTTTGTGGGTAACAGAGAAAGTAGGATGCAAGTGTCCAACAACTAGAGTCACTGATATTGAAGTCTTAATTTAGAGAAACAGGCATAGGTTAAAACACAGTGCAATGTACATCATCAATATGATAATGTACAATGTACATCATCATATTGATGTATTTTTATTTACAAATACAACAGCAGGGATAAATCATTATCAGGCCAGTGGCTGAAGCTGGTCCTGGTCCTGGTCCTTATAAAGGCAGCATGTGCATCCAAAAAGAAGGCCGCTTGGCGTGAGTTTCTTCCACAGCCACCTTGTTCTTCTTCTTAATGGTTTTCTGGGGAAGTAATAAAAAAATAAATAAACATCTACAGTTGAACAAAAGATTCAAGCAATGTCTTCAAGAAGTAAAATGTAAATGTATCCTCACCTTGGAAAAGATGTTGCGGAAGAAGTCCAAGAAGCGATTGCTTTTCTTTGCTTTGTTTGCACCAGTTGGGTCTTTGTCCACCAGGCGGTCCACCAACTCTTGCTTAACGGGCTTTAGGGATGCACTTTCATCACCACTGGAGGGGGTAATGGTGGCTGTCTCTTGAGAACCACAAGATCCCTGATTGCTATGTCCAGTGCAAAAAATTGTCCAGTCAGTGCTGGGTGACCTGACAGTCTCGTTCAAATATGGAGCTGGATGAATCTTTCTCTGGTCTCTACTGAAACACCTTTTCGCCTGTGACCTCTGCAGAGTATCAGTGTCCTCTAGTGTCTTTAGAGGATCGGCCTCTTCCAGCACCTTTTCACTGTTAGTGGACTGCACTGTCTTTAGTGGATCGGCGTCCTCCAGCACCGTTTCACTGTTAGTGGACTGCAGTGTCTTTAGTGGATCGGCGTCCTCCAGCACTGTTTCACTGTTAGTGGACTGCACTGTCTTTAGTGGATCGACCTCTTCCAGCACTGTTTCACTGTTAGTGGACTGCAGTGTCTTTAGTGGATCGGCGTCCTCCAGCACCTTTTCACTGTTGGTGGACTGCAGTGTCTTTAGTGGATCAGCCTCTTCCAGCACTGTTTCACTGTGAGTGGACTGCAGTGTCTTTAGTGGATCGGCCTCTTCCAGCACTGTTTCACTGTGAGTGGACTGCAGTGTCTTTAGTGAATCAGCGTCCTTGGTTTTTTTTGAACCCTTAATGGCCTCCAGTTGATTTTCAGCTTTGTCATCCACCAAAGAGACAAGCGTTTTTGCTGCCTCAACGATGACCATTTCGGTGGAAGAAGAAGACAGGCTCTTATCCGACCCGATGGTCAGTCTGGAGGTTGATATGCTCTCCGTGGTCTGGACTTCCTCTTTTTCTACAGAATCAACTGCCTCTGTCTCCAAATTCTCAGGGTCAAAAAAGCTTTGGCATACCGCTTTAATCACCTCATTGACATCCTGATCAAATGAGGTGATGACTTCTGAGAGAACTGTGTCAGTGCTGCAGGACCAGGAGCCGGAGAGCAATGATCTGCTTTCCAGGCTTATGTTTGCGTTGATGTTGAAGCAGGTGAGTTCCTCTTTATCTAAGAGGTCATCACACTGCATCAGCTCATCGTCATCCAATGACGTGTGATTGATGAACCCTGAGACTGGGATGTTGTTGATCTCAGGGGCCAAAGAGCTCATGGAAAAAGTAGGAGAGCTGGGCCTTTCGTCCATGTTGTTCTCCTTTTCCATGTAACTGGAAATCTAGTGAAGAAACACAAAGATCGGAAAACTGTAAGCTGTCTAGAAAAGGTGTTGAAAACTTTAACAGGACATAAATAGAAGCAGAAGTGCTACAGTTTAAAATTATGTATAGAAAATGTATTGTATGAAAAAGTATTTGGTGTGCAGCCAAGTGAAGATATTGTGTAATCATTTACTCCAAACAAACATTTAGGATTAAGTATTGTTTACAATATGATACATATCATATATTCATACATACTGTATGTATACAGTGTGTAAATGATCATTTCTACAAATATTTTTGCACAATTGTACTTGTTTGAATGAATGTTTTTTTTTCAAATATTCACTCATTATTCAAACAATGCACGTGATAATCTGTCATGATTTGCATCAATATTTGTGTTTTTATTCTGATTTAGGGCTCTAACATTTTGCTAATAAATGTTTTATTACTATTGATACTTTGTTTAGTTTTTGTATTTTCCAAACAACAATAAAAAAAGGTGAATTTTAGGCAAAAGGTGTTTTTCTCTAATTAAATCAGTCTAACATCGACATATTATGGGGTACTGTCCTCCAGCTCACACTGAAACTCACTTTCTGATGCCGTCTCACTAAAAACTTTTAGCATGTTTGAAAAAGAAATGTGCAAATTCATCTCTAAACCAATTTAAGTCCTTAAGTCTCTTATGGTGCATTCACTTACCTGTCTCTGTTCAGACATCTTTCAGATGAGCTCGGTATGTGTGTTTTGTTTCTCTTTCTTTTATCTTCTGAGTTTTCTGTCTTCAGATTTGCTCGGTTGGAGTGTGAGGTTTTGTGGCAAACTGTTCAGTAGTTGCAGACAATCGCTGTGGTCACACGGTGGAGATGCTTATATACCAGTGATGGAACTCTGACACACTGTATTCCAGAACTCTGTCATAGAACATGTGTGTGCGCGCGTGTCTAGGTGTGTGTGTGTGTGTGTGTGTTATCACGTTTATCCTCATGATGTCTTCACAAGTGACAAAACAAGATTGAGTGAGGGCATTAATTCTGGACAGAAAACATATTTTTATATTAGAAAGTCAAGTTTTATAGGGAATCATTACACGGCATATGCATGTGTGTGTGTGTGTGTGTGTGTGTGTGTGTGTGTGTGTGTGTGTGTGTGTGTGTGTGTGTGTGTGAGGTTTATGAGATTTCAGACTGCACTGACTTCACTTCTGCTGTAGTAAAGGGAGGATTGAGCGGTCGTGTAGCCATCTTGCGTGTGTGTGCTTGTTGTGAGTAGATAAGTGTAGAACAGGTTTGATCTGAATGTGTGTAGAGGTGGTTTAGTCATAACCTCAAAGATTGTAAACAGTGTGAGAGATGCTGCATTTTGGTATAGTGGTAGACTGGCAGTATTCTACAGTATGGTATGAGGCAATGTTAGAATAATAGTTCAGTTCACATGAACTCAAACCAGTCTGCAGACACTTTAAATCTGCTGTTAAAAAAAACATCACACTCCAGGTTGTGCTGTACTAAATGTCATTATGGCTGTTATTCGTTACACCAAATAAAAGCATTACAGCAGAGTTAATTCTGCCCAACTTCCAGTTTTCTAATACTGTCATTGGTTTGGAAGTTTAGAACTGTTATGAATATATATGTACATCTGTTTTTGGAAAATATTACATTTATATATTTTGAATACTGTAGCAACCCCATTTGTATAAATATAATGATTTGTGTTGAACATGTAGTTCTATTTTTATATATATATTTTATTTTGAAGGGCACCTTTTCCTATTTCCTTCTGGTGTTTTGTTGCGACGGTATGAACGAGCTATCGGTAGAAAACGGTAAAAGTTTACGGTGAAAAAAGGAAGATAAGGAAACAAAGAGTGTTTTGGTAACCCCCCGAGGAGGCACAAGGTTTGTGTTGTACGCTTATGGTTCATTAATTGATGATATGTGTCGGAAAACTATGTTAACTTCCGCCCGCCTGTTTATAGCTTGTTAAAATTGAAACGGAAATGTGATTGTTTTGTTTTTATTAGTTCTCACGTTGGTTTACGGAGCTGATTTCGCTGGAACAGCAATACATATTTAAAAAAACATCAGTCGAGTCTCTTACCATCTTTCGGAGGGTATGCTACAAATACATTAAACTTTGATTTGGGAAACTCGATGTCTAGAAAGCATCAGTGTTTCCTGGGACTGGGAGTGTCATAGTTATAGATCATGTTTTCTATCTCTTTGTTGTAGTGAACATTATGTCTTCATATTAACATTAGCGTGTGTCTTCAGTGTTTCTAGTTGACATCAGACTGTCTGAAGATGAGTAAAGTGATGGAACAAGACGACATATCAGAGTCTCTAGGATCCAGCTGTCCGTCTACGAAGAGTGACCAGTCCAAAGATCTTCCTCCAGTCTTCAGTGGTGAACCTGGACCCTCAGGCACAAAGTATGTGCCGTTTGTAAAGCGTGTTGCTCTGAAAATAACAGCAACATTTTGTCACATTTAGCTAAAAACAATGTTTAAAAACTGTTTTGAATTTTTGAGAGTCACTTTTTTGCACATTTAGAACAATATTTGGAACTTAGAGATATTTCAAATATTTAAATTCAAATGTTAAATGTAAAATCTAAATGCTAAATCTAAATGTTGAATATAAATCTAAATGTAAATATAAATGTTAAATATAAATCCAAATCTAAATGTTAAAGCTAAATGTTAAATGTTAAATATATATCTAAATGTTTAATCTAAATCTAAATGTTAAAGCTAAATGTTAAATATATATCTAAATGTTAAATATAAATCTAAATCTAAATGTTGAAGCTACATTTTAAATATATATCTAAATGTTAAATATAAATCTAAATCTAAATGTTGAAGCTACATTTTAAATATATCTAAATGTTAAATATAAATCTAAATCTAAATGTTGAAGCTACATTTTAAATATATATCTAAATGTTAAATATAAATCTAAATGTTGAAGCTAAATGTTAAATATATATCTAAACTAATATATCTGAACTAAGATAGTAGGTTGGGATGTCTGCACAGTCTTTGAAACCAACACCTACTAGTTTATGCTTGTGTAATGAAGGTCATCTTCATTACTTAGTTTTGGTAGCAATAGTACAATGAGTAAATATATTAAAGAACTAGACTAGACTCTGGCCCCATCAAGCCCATAAATAAAGTAGCTGTCAGCGTGTGTAGTTGTTTCACACAGTCTGGCTTGTGGTAGAGTCAGGTGTTGCCCAGAGCAATCAAGCGCAGCTGTGCACACGTACTCTCTCCATCTGAGAAATATGGAAAATCTCAAAGTGAACCCCCTTGAACAGGTGGCCACAAATGCAAAACACTGTGGCAAATCCAAAAGCCAAAATTACTGTGAGCATCCTCATCTTGTCGACCATAGGAATGCTGAGTTTTAGTTAAAGTTAAAAAATGTCAGTTCTCTTTGTGTTTTATTTCATATTATATGTTTATGAGAAGAAAGTTTTCCTTTAAATGTGTTTGATGTGATATATCTTTTGATTACAGACTTGGTGTAAATAAAAAAACAGTGGATGGCTGTGCTTCTCTGGCCTCAGCACTGAAGTCCAACCCCTCCCACCTGAAAGAGTTGGACCTGAGTAACAACGAACTGCAGGATTTAGAAGTGAAGCTGCTGTGTGAATTTCTGGAGAGTCCAAACTGTACACTGGAGACTCTGAGGCCAGTTGATTGTCATCTCTCTCTTGCAGATGTTTTATCTTTAAATAATGGATGCTTTTAGTTATTCTTCATACATGGATGATGGACTATATTTAATCTTGTATTGATACAGGCTTCAAAGCTGTGAACTATCAGAGATCAGCTGTCGTTTCCTGGCCTCAGCACTGAAGTCCAACCCCTCCCACCTGAAAGAGTTGGACCTGAGTAACAACAAACTGCAGGATTTGGGAGTGAAGCTGCTGTGTGAATTTCTGGAGAGTCCAAACTGTACACTGGAGACTCTGAGGCCAGTTGATTGTCATCTCTCTCTTGCAGATGTTTTATCTTTAAATAATGGATGCTTTTAGTTATTCTTCATACATGGATGATGGACTATATTTAATCTTGTATTGATACAGGCTTCAAAGCTGTGAACTATCAGAGATCAGCTGTGCTTCTCTGGCCTCAGCACTGATGTCCAACCCCTCCCACCTGAAAGAGTTGGACCTGAGTAACAACAAACTGCAGGATTCGGGAGTGAAGCTGCTGTGTGAATTTCTGGAGAGTCCAGACTGTAGACTGGAGACTCTGAGGCCAGTTGATTGTCATCTCTCTCTTGCAGATGTTTTATCTTTAAATAATGGATACTTTCAATTATTTTTCATACATGGATGATGGACTTTATTTAATCTTGTATTGATACAGGCTTCAAAGCTGTGAACTATCACAGATCAGCTGTGCTTCTCTGGCCTCAGCACTGATGTCCAACCCCTCCCACCTGAAAGAGTTGGACCTGAGTAACAACGAACTGAAGGATTCGGGAGTGATGCTGCTGTGTGAATTTCTGGAGAGTCCACACTGTAGACTGGAGACTCTGAGGCCAGTTGATTGTCATCTCTCTCTTGCAGATGTTTTATCTTTAAATAATGGATGCTTTCAATTATTTTTCATACATGGATGATGGACTATATTTAATATTTAATCTTGTATTGATACAGGCTTCAAAGCTGTAAACTATCACAGATCAGCTGTGCTTCTCTGGCCTCAGCACTGATGTCCAACCTCTCCCACCTGAAAGAGTTGGACCTGAGTAACAACAAGCTGAATTATTTAGAAGTGGAGCTGCTGTGTAGATTTCTGAAGAGTCCAGGCTGTAGACTGGAGACTCTGAGGCCAGTTGATTGTCATCTCTCTCTTGCAGATGTTTTATCTTTAAATAATGGATGCTTTCAATTATTTTTCATACATGGATGATGGACTATATTTAATATTTAATCTTGTATTGATACAGGCTTCAAAGCTGTGAACTATCACGGATCAGCTGTGCTTCTCTGGCCTCAGCACTGATGTCCAACCCCTCCCACCTGAAAGAGTTGGACCTGAGTAACAACGAACTGAAGGATTCAGGAGTGATGCTGCTGTGTGAATTTCTGGAGAGTCCAAACTGTAGACTGGAGACTCTGAGGCCAGTTGATTGTCATCTCTCTCTTGCAGATGTTTTATCTTTAAATAATGGATACTTTCAATTATTTTTCATACATGGATGATGGACTTTATTTAATCTTGTATTGATACAGGCTTCAAAGCTGTGAACTATCACAGATCAGCTGTGCTTCTCTGGCCTCAGCACTGATGTCCAACCCCTCCCACCTGAAAGAGTTGGACCTGAGTAACAACAAGCTGAATTATTTAGAAGTGGAGCTGCTGTGTAGATTTCTGAAGAGTCCAGGCTGTAGACTGGAGACTCTGAGGCCAGTTGATTGTCATCTCTCTCTTGCAGATGTTTTATCTTTAAATAATGGATGCTTTCAATTATTTTTCATACATGGATGATGGACTATATTTACTCTTGTATTGATACAGGCTTCAAAGCTGTGAACTATCACAGATCAGCTGTCGTTTCCTGGCCTCAGCACTGAAGTCCAACCCCTCCCACCTGAAAGAGTTGGACCTGAGTAACAACAAACTGCAGGATTCAGGAGTGAAGCTGCTGTGTGAATTTCTGGAGAGTCCACACTGTAGACTGGAGACTCTGAGGCCAGTTGATTGTCATCTCTATCTTATAGATGTTTTATCTTCAAATAATGGATACTTTCAATTATTCTTCATACATGGATGATGGACTATATTTAATCTTGTATTGATACAGGCTTCAAAGCTGTGAACTATCACGGATCAGCTGTCGTTTCCTGGCCTCAGCACTGATGTCCAACCCCTCCCACCTGAAAGAGTTGGACCTGAGGAACAACAAACTGCAGGATTCGGGAGTGATGCTGCTGTGTGAATTTCTGGAGAGTCCAAACTATAGACTGGAGACTCTGAGGCCAGTTGATTGTCATCTCTCTCCTGCAGATGTTTTATCTTTAAATAATGGATACTTTCAATTATTCTTCATACATGGATGATGGACTATATTTACTCTTGTATTGATACAGGCTTCAAAGCTGTGAACTATCACAGATCAGCTGTGCTTCTCTGGCCTCAGCACTGATGTCCAACCCCTCCCACCTGAAAGAGTTGGACCTGAGTAACAACAAACTGAAGGATTCAGAAGTGATGCTGCTGTGTAAATTTCTGGAGAGTCCACACTGTAGACTGGAGACTCTGAGGCCAGTTGATTGTCATCTCTCTCTTGCAGATGTTTTATCTTTAAATAATGGATACTTTCAATTATTCTTCATACATGGATGATGAACTATATTTAATCTTGTATTGATACAGGCTTCAAAGCTGTGAACTATCATGGATCAGCTGTCGTTTCCTGGCCTCAGCACTGAAGTCCAACCCCTCCCACCTGAAAGAGTTGGACCTGAGGAACAACGAACTGCAGGATTCAGAAGTGATGCTGCTGTGTGAATTTCTGGAGAGTCCAAACTATAGACTGGAGACTCTGAGGTTCGTAGCGAGTTGAAGTCAATCCATCCTGATGAGTGATAAGATATTTTCCTCTTGCCATCTTGAGCACAGCATTTGTATTCATGCCACAGAGCATAATTGAAAGTTAATTGCTCAATTGTACCATGCAGAACATCTGTATGGTTCTCCACTCATTTATTAAAGGTTTTCCTTTCATTTTTCCCCTATCTGACACTAGATATTTTACCAACAAAGTGATCTGTCGATCAGAAAATTCAGTCAAGAATTTCCTAGTCTGTTTGTTTTCAATTTTACTAACTACTCTACACCTCAATGGCAAGTGGTCCTAAGTCGCAAGTTAAATGGACTGAATTTCAGACCAGCACTGGTGCACTGCAGGTCCAAAGAGAAAATGCTCAACCATGGCAGTGCTCGATAATTTCATTCTTGTATTTTACAGGGTTGATGGCAGAGAAAACAGGGCTACACCTGACCGACATGAAAGACGTGAAGATGAGTCTCAGGACCTCTTTGGTGATGGCAGCGTGGATGAAGAGGATCAGCTGTGTTCTGATGTTCCAGAGCAGCAGCATCAACTTGCCTGTCAAAAGGCTCTATCACATGTCAGTTTTTCAACATTTTAATTGATCTGTCAGTGATCAGACTCAGATTCTTCTAGTTTTTGTTCTAGGGTTTAATATTTCTTATCTTCTAAATTTTACTCTCATTAAACTAGTACATTAAACTACTACTCCATTGTTGTTTAGTTTCTATTCTAATTAATCCTCCAGTCCAGTTTAATTAACTAATATTGTTCCCTTATTTAAATTTTAGGACAAGTTCATTTTCACACCTGACCTGTTGACTGAGTCTGGAAATACTTCATACAGGTAACCAAATCATAAAATACAGAATACTTCAACCTCTTCAACTCCTTTTAGTGATTACACTTCATCCACCACTACTACTGCCTAATAGCTTAAATGCACCATTCAGCCACTGAGAAATAGCAATATTTGTATTTCTTCTTGTTTTATAGATCTCTGTAAAAAGAATTGAGATATAAACAGTGGGAAACTTTACTCCTACCATACCAAATCTCTCCTGTCTTAAATCTTACTTAATTACAGTTTCATTCTAAAGAGTTTATTACAGGTGAGATTTATATAAAATCATTGCTATGTATCTATATACAGTGTACATATAGCAAAAGAATAAGTTAAGTAAAATGACGTGTAGCCCAGAGTTCCTTAGCCTCCGTTAAAGAATCCAGAAGAGGAAAATACTCTGTCATAGTAATTATCTCAGATAGTCTAGCTAACAGGATTCCAGACATCCCAGTTTTTCCTATATTGTTAGTTCAGCGTAACGTACCAATTCAAGTACATTGAAGTCTTTTGTTGTGTTACCTGTGTGAGTCCTTGAAGAGATCCACGCTCTGTGTGGGGTTAGTTTGACCAGTTGTCACAAAATTGTCCAAAGATTGAAAGCTTGTGGTAAATCGGCTCTTTCGTGCCCTACAGGTATAAGTGTCCTCGTCCAGGTGTGTTCCAGTGTGCTAGAAGTGGACTGGGATTTGTTATGACTCAGGAGGCGGAGCTGCAGTACAGGACCACCCAGTGGGATGAGAAAATCCTCTATCAAGCTGAGGTGAAGGCTGCAGGGCTGCTGTTCGATATCAAGTGTTCAAAGGATGCTGCAGTCTGTCAGCTCCACTTCCCACACTGTGAAATGATGGATGGTAAGGACACTACTGCGCTTTGTGAGTGCAGAGTTTTGTTAGAGCAATGATTTAACTGTAACATTGAGTTTGATCAGTAAAAAGTTAAACAGCTCTGTGTTTCTACAGAGCCGCTGCCTGACGGCCTGCTGTCTGTCATCCACATTACTGAGGATGGAATGAGCATCCTCAAGCCGCTGGAGATTACAGACACTCATGTGGTTGTCAACGTCCCTCACCTCTCTGACTTTGGCATAGTGAGGAAAATTAAACGATTGTTCACAAAGCCAGTTAGAGGCCAAGTCCTGCTCTTCCTCACACCGCCAAACCCAAGAACACAGAGGCAAAAACTCAATGTGTTTCTCCTGCCAAGGAACATCCATCTGGACGAGGTAAAGCTTCATGTTACAGCTCAGTCCAAACTTATCTTGCTTAAAGGCTTAAAGTCAGTGTAAAGGCAATTCTGAGATTTCTTTTTAAAATAAATTAAATATGTTGGAAAATAGTTGCTGAAAACATGTGAAAAGACTTTAATAATTTATTATATTACTGAAATGTGGAGTTAGAGGTTAAAACTGTTTTTCACCAGTTTTCAGTCCGTGTTTTTTTTTGGGCGGTCCTAAAGGGTGGCTCGATGACACACTGAGGCCACCCTGAGCGTACACCTGCACCCCGAGCAGAGAGACAGAGATTAATTAATCCCACTCAGTGTTTCAAAGTTAGTGATGTCATTTTCTGAACTCATCTGACACGTTTCGGTCACTTCAAAATTATTGTATAACTGCTCCCATGAGTGGGCGTGGCTTCAGCACATTTAGTGGACACGCCCCCACAGTCCTGGAGCTAAGAATACATTTTTACCTGATTTTAACACCTAATTTCATAAACTTGTTGATATAATTAGTCATTCAAATTTGGCTGTGTGGTTAATAACACTTTCTTCTTTGATCTGGCAAACTCAGAACATCTTACTTTATATGTACTTGAAAAATGTTACAATTTTTCAAGTCAGTCATATCTGTCAAGTGTCCATATAAAGATTTCTTTCTGTAATCATTCTGTTCATACTGGACAATAAAATATCTCTTTCCAATATACTTTTAATGGAGGTGATGGAGAACAAAATGCATTGTCCCCCCACTAAAGCTTGACAAGGAAATTCATGGTAAACAAACTGGTTGCCTCCTTCTGTGGTTCTTGTCTTTCAAACTGTGAAGATTTGCCATTTTTTCATGTGCTATATGACTGTACGCTGGATGTCTTCTGGGCTTGGACTGTTGGTTGAATATGCCACCTTTAAGGAATTTGTCATGGGCACTTTTCAGTATTTTCTGACATTTTGGAGATCACCAACCCACAGATTAATCTATAATGAAGAGAATCAATTGCATTATTAGGCCTCTTATAGAAAATAAATCCTCCTAATTAAATGTTAAAATGTTCTGATGTCTCTTTAAGGTCAGCAAACAGCACCGAGATTCTGAGAACCTTATGGTTACGTCCACATGTGAACTCATCGACAATCAAAGTTACACACTTCAGTGTCCTCAAGCCACCAAAGTACAGCCTGAAGTGAGTATTTTAAATAAAAGTCTTTGTTTGATTTCTAAAAATACTGTTTGTTACCTTCAGTTAACTTTGAACACTTTGAAAATACAGACACTTCTGACACAGTAACACTTTGGTTTTCAGAAAGCAAAGTTTTACCTGGAGTTTGGACCAAATTTCTTTCCAACATTTGAGATTCGCCTGCCTACTGACACAGAAGAAGTCACTTTAATAGTCAAAGAAAAGAAAAATCGGATGGAGGTCTGGAAGCATGACGCTGATCTGACTGGTAAAGTCTTCATCCCTTTGCAGCATCTTTCAACATAATATAGAACCACCTGATTGTACTGTGTTTCACAGTATGAGTCATTTAAAGAGCAGATATGTTGCTGTAGCAAACAGAAATGTGACATTTAACTTCAGTTTAACTTTTTTTTCTAAGACATCCATGTTTAAAAGTTATTTATTTAAAGTTGTTTTATCTTCCAGATTCAAGAAGGGACAGGCTGGAACATTCATTCAGTGAATGTCAGTCATGCAAAAGTAAGTCATGCAAACTTAAAAAAGTCACTGCAGAAAAAGCACGAGAACTGATCGACACAGTGCGAGGAAAGGGATCTGAAGCCAGTACAGCCATGATCAAGGCTATCTGTGAGGTGGATCCTTACCTTTCCAGAGAGCTGAAATTAAGCTGAAACAAAAGCTGGAAACTGGAGTGTGATGATGAACCTCTGTAACATCTGGCTGATTTACAGCCTCTTGTTTTGTTGTGTTGTATTTTTAATAGGTTGACTTTGCCTCAGGAAGCTTCACACAACAAAACTTTGACTGCATTGGACACATGTTGAGCATGAAGTGTAGATGGTGTTTTTATACCTAGTGTCCCGACATACAGTATGTCGTCATCTTTTGGATCAAAGTCTCTCTTTCATGTTCTGAGCATAATTACATTTCATTCAGAGAGTTTTCAAATCACTCCATCCAGTTAATTAAAGTGTGAATGGGAAGCTTAGCTGCTCTAAACTCTCAGTGAAAGTTACAGAATTTCTCTGATGGACCGGTGGCTTGTTGCTAAAGTAGCTAACTGCTGCTAACTGTAGCTGTTAATAGTGGCCAACAGAACCAAAGAGGGCGTACGCAGGTGCAGCAGATGTTCTGAGTTAAAGTAAGCAAAATCTGTGACTTTCTTTTTTCACTCGTGTCTACACTGATCCTCGACATCTGTATTTTTTCACCTGCAGCGATGGGGACAGCTACACCCCCCGCCTCCTCCTCTACTGTTGCACCTCCTGCTGCTCCTGCTGCTCCTGCAGCTCCCGCCATGATGGCACAGGAAGGAAGTATGATCGTCTCCCCGACAATCAGCATTGGCACATCTGGACCATTGAATATAACCCTCAATAAATCATGAAACACAACAAGGACAGGACAGTTTGATATTGACATTTATTATGCAATTGTATAATTAGAGAAATGGAAACCTTTGTACATTGTAATACAACATTTGATGTACAACTTTAAGGAATATCTGCCAGCCAAATATTTCCTGTCATAGCCTTGGTACGACACTGACTTTAAGTCTGCCTATTAAGCATTTATAAGCTGCATACAAACATGTATAACACACTATATTGTAGTAAGGAGATACAAGGACATTTAAGTGTTTATTAATGTTTACTGTTTGTTATGACTTCTCTGATGAAACACATTTTTGTTTTTTGGTATATCTTAGGAGTCATCTCATACACAGTGGATCAGAAACACCTTATACTATATGAAGCTAGAGAAAATTAAGCACACATTGTGAGATTCTTCAGGCAAATTCTGTATAATTTGGCAACCTTTCCTAAAATATGTAGAAGAAGAGCTTGAGCTAAATGGGGACTCCTCATGTTATTTTAATGATTTAAAATTAGAAGTCCATACATTTTGGCATTCACATTATTACATATCTAGCTGTGTTTATGTTAAGTTAAGTTTTTTTTTCTAAATAACTCATGATTATTCAATAAATATTTAGTTGAGTGCCTCAGTAACCCCTCAACCCCGTTACACCCCTCCACATACCACTTTATATGTATTATTGAGCCAAAGTGGGTGGTGGTGTTGAAGAGGAGTGTGCTGTACTTAACTTATACTTAAGTGACCTGAGCGAGTTCTGTGTGAGAGTTAGGAGAAACTTTTAGGTTTTAGATGTTCAGTGAAAATGATCCCAAAGCATGCACTGATCTAGCCTCAAGTCTGAATGTAACAGGTGTCTGATTTGTGAAAGTTGGTTTGTGTTTGCTGACTTGATGATGTTTCTGTGTGAAGGAAAAAAACTCTCCACTCCACTGTAAATCCTGTTAATTTTAACTACAGCTGCTAACTGAGCTGTCGTCTGATGGTTTAGTTCAAAAGTCAAACTGAGAGCTGGCCTCACCTTCACCTTCATTATCTGCTGATTGGATCGTTTTGTAAAGTTTCATTGTTTCTGTGTACTGCCCTGGTGCTTTCTAATGGGAGACATCTGTCAACAAATTTAGAATAAATGATGGAAAATAAAACATTTTATATCTCAAAGAAACAACACTGCTGCTCTGATATTTCGGTCAGATCTTGACAACAGACTATAAACTAGTTCTCAATGTTAGTGAGTTTAGTTTAATAAATATAAAAGCCTTGGTTATAATAAAATATGTTGATAGATCTCCTTATCGCTGTGCTGTGAAACACTTTTGTATCAAATTGTATACCCTTGTAGACAAAAAAACACTTAACCTGGTGTGTGTTTCTTTATGCAGGCTTTTGTTTTTCATATCGTTTCTTTTTTTCTGCACTTTGCAGTACATCCACAGCCTTCCATTGTTTTCACTGTGTGAGTCACCTGGTCAGTGTCTGGATGGGTGAAATCGGTGCCTGGCTCAAGGGCACCTCCATGTGGAAGAAGGGAGGCACTGAAGAACAGCATTCATTGTTCTTAGTTGTTGTATTTGCTCTCACAGAAAGAAAAAACGGGGGTGTTTTTATTCTCAATAGCATGAATCACTTCTTTCTGCTGCTGCTGCCTTCACGTGTGTCGAAAATAAGAATATTTTGCCACATCCCCATTGGCTGAGATGTGACGTTTACGGGGGCGTGGAGCCGGGTTACATTGAGGTATTTTAATCTATATATCAAATAGTTTACATTTTAAATAATCTAGGCTTTTAGTTCAATATTAGGTCATGTATTTTTGTTTTATATCTTTCTGTTAAACTTTTTTTAATCGTTTTTTATTATTATTGTGTTTCAGTCTGCATCACAGGATTCTCCTCCTCCTCCTCCTCCTCCTCCCTCCTCCTCACATTTACCCGGTGCTGCTGCTACTGCCGCTGCCTCCGTGTCTTCCGTGCGGCTCAGCGCGGCCATGGTGGACTCTCCCAGCGCGATGAAGAAGACCTTCTCGGTGCCGGAGATCAAACCGCTGGACCAGTACGACTTCAACCGGGCCAAGATCTGCGCCAGTGTCCGGTGGCTGCTGTCGAAATCGTACGGCTCTGCAGGTAGACTCCGATCCAGTCTTGCTGTTCACATCACTGATGCGCTGCTTGGGTGGGGCGCTTAATTATTAATCCGGCTACATATGGAGCTCTTGAGTTAGACCTGGCGTTTTATTTCGCGTTCAAGGGAACCTCCAGCATCATTCTGCACAGCATCCATCCTTATCACACGATGCACTGATGCCCTATAACCTGCACACCCTTAAACCAACCCGAGGCTGCGCAGCATTAACGCTGCAAGTAGGTTTTCTATATTATCGATGAGGAGCCAATTATTGATGAATATGAAGCTTGTCAGATGGGATCTCCTCTGTGGTGCGTGATGCATGAAGGAACCGGAGGCTGTCATCGCTGCAATGCAACAAAGCCTTTTGTCAGAGCCGGCTACATCAGGCCTGTGGAGGGGTTTAACAGACTACATATAACCTTCAAGAAAAAAAGCTGAATAAAACAAAAGCAAAAATTGGTGTATAGATGCAGTATGTGTGTGCTGGCTGTAAATGGGTCAGGACCGCATAATATTTGTGTCAGTGTTACACGCGCACGCTGTGCTATAGCGCGTGGCTGTATAGTGAAGGTGACATAGTAAGGCTTATCAGACAATGGAGTATTTTTGGTGACATGTATCTTCTAATTTAAGCTTTTAAAATGAAGTTTACAGTATGTACCTGTTTGCATTTTGGTTTATTTTGGCCAAAATACAGCAGGTGCAGCAAAGGTGTATGTCAGTGACACCTCCACAGACTGAATGTAATACCACTCTGAGAAATCACCGCTTTACAAGGCTTCTAATATGTAAGTTTTGTAGATTCTGTCTCAGAAATGTCTTTCATTTGTGGTGATGTTGTACTGGATGACATCATACCATGGGGGGCTGATTGTTTCACTAGCCATCACAGTCTATGAAATGTCAAAAAAAAAAAAATTAAATTATAGAGAAAATGCCCCAAGATATATTAAATTTACAGCTATATAAAACGGTATACAGCAGTAATCCCTCACATGTATGGTGCTGAAAATGGTTGAGAAGCTGGAAAATTGAATAATTTAGTTTGATATTTGAACGAGACATCGTTGTGGATCAGCTAATTGTTTCAGCTCTGTTTCCGTTATTTCACAGCAGCTTTTGGTACCAGGTTTTGCACTGTAAGGTAATAGCTTTAGAAAGACTTTCATGTTATATTTACTATATTTGTGTCAGGTCTGTGACAGTTGGTGTGGGACAGGAGGAGAGATGAGCTGAAAACCTCTCAGGCAGGGAGGCTTCATTGTTGTCTGTCAACTGGAAAATGCCTCATTGAATTTTAATGGAAGTCGAGAAGAAAATAGCACTAATAAAGCCACACATGGGATTCATCACACACTCCTGACTCAGCTGAGAATTATTCTGCCTGACATGGCCACAGGATGGCAAACAAACATTTGACATTTGTTTGTGTATGGCATCGTTTAGCCAGAATAAAACTCCATTACCTGCACTGGCTATACACTTTAATTTAACCAGGAAATTACCTTATTGAGATTGTCCTGGTCAAGATATGTAGAAGCATAGATATAATGTAAGATAAAAATGTTTTTTTTTAAATGAACCGAAATTGAAATATCAAGAGACTAGTACAACTATCAAATCTGACTGGCTCGAAATGGTTTTGTCGATTCTCATATTTTCAGACAAAAACCTCTAAACACTGACTATATGTTACCTGCTTACCACCAAACAACAGACTAACACACTAACACAGTGGAGCATTCAGCAGCTAAACAGATATTTCCCTTTTTAGCTGGTGAAGACCAAAAATAGAGCTAAAAGAGACTAAACAAGAGACTTACATGGTCAAGTGGCCAGGCACACACAAGATATACACTGATGTTTCTCCATAAGCTGCTGTATGTGTAAAAACATGTACGCCGATGATGGTTCTATATACCGCCTAAAAGATATACTATATAATTTGTTCTTATAAAGAAAAAAAAAGCAGTCGTTGCAGGATTAAGTTGACTGGCTATATAAAATTGTATGAATTTGTTTATTAATTGTTTAGAATTATTTGCAACAAATGAATCCTCAAATATTTAGTTATTTAATCGTTTGGACTTCTCAAATGTTAGGATTTGTTGCATTTCTTTTTTGCTTGCTGTATTTGAGAGTAAAGTATCTATCTTTGAATTGCACTGATTTTCCGATAAAACAAGGAATCTAAAAACTTTAACTTGGACTTTCTTGTAAAATTATAATGTGCATTTTTTTCTGACATTTTATAGACGAAACAATTCATCAGTTAAGCTATAAAATAATTGGCCATACATGGTTTTTAGCCCTAAACATGTGTTTGTGTAGATGTTAATAATTTGTATATTTTTGGTCATTTCTAGCATCCAATACTAATCAATACAGCGTAGCACTGATTGTTGTTGTTGTGTTGTAGTAGCTGCACAGGCCTGTTTTTCCTAGTTGAATTAGTGTTATGTTAAATGGGTTAGCTGGTTCCTACTCTGCAGTCCAGTCTCATTGCCTCCGCTGTGATTGGGACAGAATGGCCGCTCTCCATTTCCACCATTCCCATGGTGACGGCAGTCCTATTTCCTCCCAGTGCTGCAAAGTGTGAAAGGCGAGGGTTTAACCCCAAGCAGTGTGTGTCACACTGCAGTGGAGTGTGTACTTAAATGGCTGTTTATGTAAAGACACAAATAGGCTTTCAGTTTAATTTCATTATGGTTATGTAGTCGTTTTTCTTCTCTCACAGGGAAAAACAGCAACATAAGAAACAACAGAAGGTTACAGAGAGAAGAAAAAGACAGTTGTAGCTCTCATTAGTCAGAGTTTGATGTGTAGGCACGGATAAAGGAGTCTAAAAGAATTTGTAAAGACATTAGAGCGAATGAGGATTGACTGCAGTAGGAGATGTAGACTTTGATATTCCCTCTATGAAGTCCACTCCAATCTCCAGGATTATCCCGATTCCATGTCCAGCCTTTCAGAGGCTGCAGAGTTGCAAGTATGGGTCAGTCAGGAAAGTGTGTGTTTCTGTGTCCACAGTATATATGTGTCTATGAAATGACCCACTCATAGTTGTATGAGCCTCTTGCACATCAGATTACTTGACATGCACATACACCCACACTTGTCTAGGGGAACATAGCTCAGCTGTTCATGCAGATGATGATATTATCTTCTCCTGCAGGCTCCCTGAAGTCAGACGCTGTCACTTCACGGTCACCTCATTTCCGTAGCGGGAAAACTTCTTCACTTTTATCCAGTTGTTATTTAGTTTTCTCACCCTGAACTGATAATATAACGGAGCTGCATTCTCTCGGCAGCAGCTTGTACGACTTTTGCAGCATTTCCCACATGGGACAATGTGTCGACGAAGCAGTTTTCCGCTTTGTTCTCTGAGACGGAGAGAGAGAGAGCAATGCAGGGAAATTAATTCATTTTACCATTTGTTGTATCTACAGGAAGAAATGTCTCTTTACTGCACTATAAACTCCTCACATGCAGCTCAGAAAATGTCCTTTAGTCAATGAACAGGTACTTCCACTCTAATTATCTCTGCTTGTATATCATGATTGAGTACACGCTTTCAACTTGCCCACTGAAATATTGATTCTGGGTTGTTGTTGTTTTTTTTTCCTTCTATATATTAATGACTGCTTTGCTGGCAGCTCTGCGAGGGAGAGGTTGAACATGTTCACCATCTTAGTTTAGCATCTCAGCATGCTAACAGAAAGTACAATTGAGGCTGATGGAAATTTTGCAGGGATTTGGTCATAAACTAAACTGTTGCACAGATTTAAATTTGGACCCAATCATATCGCTATCCCTGGAAAGTCAACGGATCAATGAACGTGTCATATGTAATGTCATTACGAACCATGAATGTCAGATTTGTGTGCATCAAGAAGAAGCTGGACCAAAATATGTGAAAACTGTGAAGAGAAGCCAGTGAAAGTTTCAAAAACTGCAGTTCCTCAAACGTCCACCTAAAGGCTGGTTACAGAACGAGTCAGGCCCCATGTTAAAATGTCCAACTTCACAGCAGAAATAAACGTGTTTACAGCCTGGTACAACAATGAATTTCACCTGTTCAAATTATATTAAGGCTTAAAGTCGGCATAATTAACAGCATGGTAGCTTAGATTGACAGGTGGATGCTGTTACAGGTGACTTGTTTGAGCACCCAAGCGTCATTCGCCCACCTCAGGTCCACCAATGAGCCACGTCTTTGCCCATTTTTAGATTAGCTGGGAGGCGGAGGAGGCAGAGCCACCACACTCTGAGCTTCACGGCTCTTCAGAAAATTGTGGGTGACGTCACAGATACCACGTCTATTCTTTATACTGTTGAAGAGATTAATTCCCTGGGCACCATGCAATCTGTAATCCATCCAAAAGTTGTCAAGGTTTCACTAAAATACGAAAACCTGCTGGTGGTGTTAAAGGAAAGGGATTCATCCACATGTCTGCACAATTTTCATGACAATCCATCTAATGGTTTAAATATAAGACACATGACATTACCATTCAAGCTCAACAAGACTGTCCTCTTTCAGAAAATGTTCCTGTGGAGCTGCGGGAGCCGCTTTACAAGGACCAGTATGAACAAGAGCACCTCAAGCCGTCCATCTCAAAGCTGCTTCTCTCTCCTGAGATCTACTGTCGAGCCCAGGCCTTGCTGGCCCAGGCGCATGGGGTCTCTCTGCCAGCACCGCAGGGATCCCCATCTGACAACTCCGCTCTGCTGCAGTTCCTCATTAAGAAAGGTTTCACCCCAAAGGTCCAGGATGCAGACGTCACCGAGGCGGACCTCAGCTTTGTCCCCATTAAGACGGTGGGTGTGTTGGCGAGTGTATTTGATTTCCAATTGTTATTTATTTAAAGGTGGGTCAGATTTAGTGGGCTTTATTTACTGAATATTGCAGAAACGGAATCTAATATTCACAAATGTGTTTTCATTAGTGTATAATCACCTGAAAATACCTTAAAATGAGCCTTTTATGGTCCTCTACCACAAAGCAAACCACCATGTGTCTACAGTAGCCCAGAGTGGACAAATTAAATACTGGCTCTAGATAGGACCTTTTGTTTTTTTCTGTCAGCTCTTAGTGCTATCCATTCATTAGAGAGGAGTGGCAGTAAGGACAGGAACAGCAGATGAAAGGAGGGAAGTAAAGTAGGAAGGAAATGAGAAAGGAAAAAAGATGAGAAGAGGAAAGGGTGGAAGAGAAGAAATGGAGGCAGAAGGAAGGAAATAAAGTCAGAGTTTGCAGCTTTCCCTTGTGTGCATTGTAAAATGTTTATCAGCAAAGTAGAAAAGAAAATACAAGCACTTGGTACCTACAAAGTCAGTGCTGCAGTGCATTCAGTTTCCACCTCTGCCGATTTTATTGATTAGTCTAAGACCGTCAGGTCAGATGGTTAAACAGTCCCTCTTGTGATTGGTGCAGAAAGCCCACCTCGCCCTAATTGACTCCTTGATGACGCTGGCTGCCAAAGAGACGGTGGGCAGGGTGAATATGGCGGTGGAGGCGGAGCAGATGGGTGTCGGGGCTCCGTGGGAGAACGCTCTGCTGTTCTGGGTTAACAGGGTGAGACTACAAAATCATGGTAACAGTGCTGATGTCACTTTCAACCGTTGCCACCATTTTAATTTGAAACATCTGTTTGATTAAAGGACAGCTTCACATTTTACTCATTAAAAGGTGGTTTCCTATCATTTATATTCTTTGATAGACTTTGATGAATTGAGACTTGGATGTTAGGACATTAAAAACCAGGGTAAACCCTATTTTAGGAAACAGGAAGTTCTCGGTAAACCCAGAGATGTATTTAAATTCTCCTCCAAAAAAATGGCCACGAAACTTCTGACTATTAGCAAACCTTATTGTTTCTGATGCGGACATCGCTAGTAGCAATGTCAATAGCTAATAGTCAATAAAACTTGATACTTGTGACCTGCTTCTGTCCGTACAGACAGTACAGATGGTGCAGGTGTCTGACTGTACTAGGCTTCTTTTAATTGTTTTTCTATGAGCCCATGCAGCAGTTCAGTGAGTATCATGAAAATTAACAACATATTCAATCTTAATTATCAAACAAAACAATAAGGTACGCAGTAGTTGGACCTGAAAGTAATGATACATACATTTTCCTTCAACAGTGTCTCTTTACTTGCCATATTGCTTCTCATTTTCAATATATATTCATATATATATATATATATATATAGTGTGTTTTTTCTTTGGCGCTGTGTTCATTTATTTCATTGTATCTGGTGCGACAATAGAGAGAGAGTAAATTCTTACAAATTCGTAAGTTTTTTTTTCTTCCAGTTATTTATAGGGTTCACTTGCC
This sequence comes from Collichthys lucidus, assembly GCA_004119915.2. Classification (NCBI taxonomy): domain Eukaryota; kingdom Metazoa; phylum Chordata; class Actinopteri; family Sciaenidae; genus Collichthys; species Collichthys lucidus. The sequence goes on along the minus strand of CM014080.1, from coordinate 18,864,341 downwards.
TGTGTGTCATGACTCTGACATTGTCTTGTTTTTCATGCATGTCATCCCAGGAAAGTGCACCTTAAATATTTTGGCGGGTTAGAGGGGGGATTTGTTTCGTCTCTTTGTGTTGGAAAAATAGTAATTTCTTTAAACTTCCTATAGCTGAACCAGAAGTTGAGAGAAATCACTGAAGACGAAGAGCTCCCCAAGTCGCAGACATGTACAGACCTGCAGCCTGCTCAGGATGGGGTAAAAATACTCCCACCCCTCAACACACACTTACATAAACACACGCATGATGTTTTGCTACTAAGCAGCTGTCTGTCATACGTAGCTGTGTCTCTGCATCTTCTAACATCGACCTTGCTCTGCTTTGTTTTCTCCCCCTGGTTTGTCTCTGTCATGCCTTGCTCTCTGGCAGTGTCAATCCACCCGTTGGTACTGGAAACTAGTCCCCGTAAGTGTATTCTCCTCCTGTCTATCTCACACTCACTGAATCTGTCCATCTGCTATGGCTGACATTATTGTGCCTGCACACATAACTCTTATCTGTCCCGTTACGAGTACAAGAGCCTTTGTGCCATTTAAATATCTGCTGACTTTTACAACTGACCAATTAGATGCTACTGAAAATGTCTGTGATTTTTTCTTTATTTATTATTTATTAACTGATGATGTTTCGGACACTGAGGTGATTATGACTTCTTTTTTTTTTTTTTTTACGTTTGGTCATCGGTTTCATCTCAAACTGCCCAGATTGTCAGAGCCGGGGGGGAGGAGGAGATGTTGGAGCAGGAGGGAGGGAGGTGAAATAACTTCCTCGCTGATAATTAAACTACTTCTACGCCCGCTTTGTTTGTCCCCATCCTCTCCGCCTCCTTCTCCTTCTCCTCCTCCTCCTCCTCCTCCTCTGTCGCTCTTCTTTCCCTGAGCAGTGCCATGTGACTTTGTGGTGTGGCGGTTCCCATGATGACCGGCCCCCTTGTCATTTATGCTTGTTTCCCTCTCTCTGCCATCCCCCATCCAGCATGCTATCGCTTTTTGTTTGAAGGAGTCTGGGAATAAGCCGCCAGTGGTAACGTATAACACCTCAGCTCTTTTCTCACCCTCATCCTCCACGTCTCCCGTAGCAATGCACCCGACTGACTGACAGACTGACCAATCGCCACACCTCTCCCACGCTGTCGACCAATGACTGACTGACTGACTGCAAACTAATCACTATTCCAACCCCAAGGTTGGATGGATCAATTAGGACTCATTAGCTTCTAACAGTTTATCCATATTTATTGTGTTTTACTGCTTTTCCTTTAAAGTGTATGTTACAAAGCCATGTTATAGGAGGCATAAAAAGACCAGATGTTACCTTTAAATGTTTTCCCCTTTTACCTCCTCCAACAAGGCTGCCTAACATCATTCAGCATAAGTTACAGCTGACGCACATGCGGCATTTGTTTTGTCTTGGATTTGATTTTGTGCACATTAAATTAATAAGGCAGTATAATTTTCATTTTGATAAAATTCACTTTTTTAAAATCCTATTTTATATTTCTTTACCTGATCAGAGTTAAAGGGCTCACGCTGTCGTCAGTGCCTGTTTCTGCTGCATGGACACCAGAGGACAATTGTTCTCGTTTTCACTTATAACCACTCCTGACATTTATCTGCTCATAGTTTTATTTTCCATTTTATATTTGAATTGTTTTAACCTTTGCACTGCATCTCCTGGTTGATGTGTATGTGTGTGCAAATGCTCCTTAACTGAGGCATTGTTGTTCTCGTGCTTTGCTTCTGTGGGTTTTCTCCTCTGCTTTTTTTCTCAGAGTTTGGCTGGTGTCATAGTTTGAGTCTCTGGTTTTCATTTATTGTCTGAAAGAACGACAGCCCTGGCTGGTTTTACATTTCTTTTGCCACTGCTCTAACTCTTAAACATAACATAAACCTTAATCTATTTTCATATTTGTATTTACTTCTTTTTTGCCCATTTGTTGTCTTTGCAAAACCTTTCCTTTTTTTTACCTTCTTCTCTCTACTCATCGTCCTCCTCCTTCCCTCTTTTCTCTCCTCTAGATTCGCTATAGGAAGGACAAAGTGCAGTCTAAGCTGACTCCTACTTTCCCTCTGGTTTATGCGGTCAAAGATCTGTCTAATGGCTGTGCTATAGCTGCTGTGTTGCACTTCTACTGCTCCAGCTTGCTGCCTCTAGAGGGTACACACACATAAACACACGTGGATACAAGTACACATTTTATGATTAAATATTTATGTTTATACATTATAGCTAACAGCTTGAATGATGGTCCCATCACTTTAAAAGTTCTGTTCACATTAAGAGCATTTGACATTTTAAGCATATTCATATTTTGCTGCTGAATTTGTCAACGCACTTATGTTTAAAAAAAAGCAATGACAAATGGTATACACAAACATTACAACATATTGATATGTCGTTCCAGATGTGTGTCTAAAGGACACCATGTCAGTGGCTGACAGTCTCTACAACCTGCAGATGATCAAGGAGTTTTGCGAGAGCAGTTTACAGAGTTGCTGCCCCCTTGCTGTGGAGGACCTGCTCTACGCTCCACCGGTTCTGCACGTAAGCACGACGACTGTTTCACATTTATGAAGTTGAAGTTGAAGTGAGGAGAAAGAGAGGCATGTGAAAACAACCGCACAATAAATTCTCTGTGGAGAAAAAGTATCATCGTTCTGACTTCTACTCGTGCACCGATCAGACGATCCCGATGGCTGTGTGAATGTGTATACATGGTTAGCTCCTAAACACATGATGAGCAGTTGGCACCTTGCATGGCTAATGAATGTATGGGTAAATGAGACATGTAGTGTAAAAGCGGCTTGAGTGGTCAGTGCTTTATAAATGCACATAGGATTTTCAGCCTGGGTGTAGTTACTCTTTGTACCTTTCATTGTAACCCACTGTGCTCTTTTCCTCAGCTGAACATCATGAGCTTCATAGCTGAGCTGCTGGAGTGGTTTGAAGTTAAGAAGCCTGATTTTGTCAAGCCCATACAACCCATCGACCTCACAGGTCTGTCACCTCTAGTATATTAACGCCGTTGGATGTTTGATGAATAAATATCAAGCCTATGATCATCCTCTGACACTTGTCTTCTTTCTATGTCTTCAGATGTCTCAGGGTTACTAGACTGTACAAGTCCTGTCAGCGGGAACAGCAACAGGTAACAACATTCGAGTAATACACGTGAAAATGGTCAGGAGCATTATGAGCCTCAGGCTGATGTATGAACCAGTCTGAACCTAAACTACCACGACATTTATTGAGCTGATTAAAACCTAAATAAATCTGACAAATATTGTGAAAGAGGACCTGGTTGAGGCAAGGAGAAAATGCACATGGACACACACACATGTTAAAACATTTTTTTTACTGTATTCTTCTGTTTCAGTGGTTCTCCTTCCTTCATCTTCAAACAACCCTTTGTGCCTATCTCCTCCCCCGTGTCACCAGGTAAGAAACAGTATGAAATGGACAGAATGTCTTTATTTGAATGGATTTAACCAAAACCGTCTTTGTTTTCTTAATTTGTCTCTCCAGAAAACAAAAGTTGGACAAAGAAACAAATAAGGTAGTTATACATAACGACTTCATGTGATCTCTACAGTAAATGTTGTGTTGCATTCATGTTTTATCTTAATTTTTAATCTTCTTATTTGGCTTCTGTGGTCTCTGCTTTTCCATTCTCGTTTGGCACAACTCCGTCCATTTGTCCATCCTTCCATCGTCATCCATCCTCTCTGCAGTCGTCCTCTGTCAGCAGTGACTTTCAGCATCCCATTTGGGCTCGACAGTGATGTTGACATTGTCATGGGAAACCCAATAGATTCTGTCTTTCGCTCCGTCAGCACTGACAGCCTCACCACTGGCATCCCTGCAATAACTTCACCAGTGAAATCAGCGGGGATGATTCATGTCCCATACAGCCCTCCAGAGGATTTCAGCCACCTGGTCAGCGCTTCGGCACCATCACAGCGTGCATCTTGGGGTCCTTATGCACACACAACACCAATGGGAGAGCTACCAACCATTGAGGAGGCACTACAGGTGGTTCATACTCCTGGCAACAAAGATCGGAAAAAGGGAAGGACGGCAGAGAAAGGAGTAAAAGGAGTGACGGTAGGAAGGCCAGAACCCAGGTTACGTCCCGAAGGAGCCCCTGCTGGTTTCTTCCTACACTGCCCTGAGGAGGATCATCTCCTCCTCAGTAGCTCTGCTCCCTGTCGCTCTGGAGTCCTCTACCATCCTGTTGGAGGAGGAGTGGGTGATAATAAAAAGCAAGGAAGAGGAGAGAGGAGGGAGAGATCAGGACGCACCTTAGATATGTCACGTGATGACGACTCTGTTCTACGAGATGGCAGTGTTGACTCCTCTGAAGCATCGGATGATACCCCTAGAAATGCCCCGGGTAATATTCGACCCAATAACGGTCGCCAGGGAAACCACAGCACCAGCAATAGTCCACGCATGACAAGCTTTGCTGAGCGACGAGACAACAGAAGAAGACATCCTGCTGCTCCTGGGGAGGAGTCGGCCTCTGCTCCAACCCCAACAACCCCAGGCACTCCACATACACCCTCTACCCCAGCAGGGGTACCTGGCTGCCAGGACAGCCCAGGTCCCAGAGGCCCTGAACCAGGCTCTGAGGCCTGGGAGTTGGGGGCTCGTCTAGAGGAAAAACGTAAAAGCATTGAAGCCCAAAAACGACGCATAGAAGCCATTTTTGCCAAGCACAGACAGAGGCTTGGAAAAACAGCTTTCCTTCAGCTGAAAAGAGAGCAAGGAGAGGGAGGAGGCGAGGGAGCAGAGGAGGATAGTCTTAGCCTGGAGGAGCGGCTCACGCGTATGGAGGAACAGCTGAAACAGGAAGAGGAGAAGGAAGAGAAGGAGAAAGAAAAAGATGCAGAGAAAGATAAAGAGAAGCCACCTGTTTCCAATCCTCCTCGGCTGGAGAAGCAGGTCACATTCTCTATTGAAAGTAAGAAAGGAGCAGAGATAGAAAAAGGAGGTGAAACTGTCATCGTGGAGTATAATGAAGTGGTGCAAAAGTTGAGTGAAGCTCTGCAGTCACTACAGAAGGACATGCAGAAGCTTACAGAACAGCAACAGCAGCTCATGAGCAACCAAAGACCCAGAAGTACACCCAAAACTACTCCGAAATCAACATCCAGAAGTAATACCAAAACCAAAACTCCTCCTCACACCCCAACAAAGACTCCACCAAGAACCCCAACAAAGACTCCTACAAGAAGTACCAGTAAAGCTTGGGTGATTCCTCCTGGTTCCAACCCGCCCTCTGCCTCCTCCCCATCACGACGTTCTCAAGTTCTCACTTCTCCCAAAATTATCGTCTCTTCCTCGTGCCCAGCTCCTCGCACAAAGATCCACTCCTCCTCCACTCCACGCAGCCCCAAGCACCACCCTCGTCCCCAACATCAGCCTCACCCACGGCCCTCTGAACTGAAGTTTCCACCACTCAACCGTGTCTTGACACCAACCCAGAATGTGGACACGCTCCCCCACCTGCGCCGTGTGTCCCCCAGCAAGTGTCAGGTTCAGACCTCCTCTTCCTTCCGTATTGGTGGGCCTCGGACTCCTCAAGAGTCTCCTCAGCAATTCCAGCAGCCACAGCCTGATGAATGCACCTCAGACACGGGCTCTAGCGAAACACCAACACAGTTCAGCCTTGAGCTGGAGGAGACGGAGGCCGTAGGAGGGCTGCCGGTAATGACACAGCCCAGACAGGATCGTCTCAGGGCTGCTGGCGGAAGCAGTTCTGGAGCTCCTTCTGAGTGCTCGTTTGAGAGCGAGACTTTGTCCCTTTCTGCTGCGTACAGCGCAGGAGGTGAAGGTGGGAGAGGTGGGCTTGAGGCGATGCACTGCAGCCTGATTGAGGTCTCATTGTCATCTCTTGGACGGCCAGAGGGGGGCAGTGATGAACCAACTGATGAAGGACACGAGTTTTCCTCTGATTCTATGAGCGACCACACAGAATCTGCTGCAGACCCAGCTCGAGTACTTGCTGCAGAACCCCTAGACCCCATAGAGCAGCTGGAACTGGCCACAGGAGCCGGAAACTTGCCAGAAGAACAAACTGAATCCAAAGGAGAAGAGACAGGACACACTGAAACTTTGGAACCAAGTGGAGAACAAAATGAACTGGGGACAAGAGGAGGGATTCAGTTCTTCTTTAAGGTGAGTGCTTGCAAAACAGACTTTGTTTTGCATGCATAATTATTCTGTCATGACATTCGAGTATATGATCGTGTGCTTGTGTGGTTGTAGGAGGAGGTACATAGTGAGGAGGAGATGGCCCAGCGTAGAGCTTTCTTGTTGGAAAAACAGCAGAAGAGAACTGAGGAGATGAAGAAGAGGAGGCAGTGGCATGAACAAGAAAGGGAAAACAGGTAACACACACAGGGCGGATGCTTACACAAGTCTTTATGTCCAAAGCTGAGATGCACCTATGTAAAAGTAATCCAATTCCTCGTGATTTCAGACCATTGTCAGACAAAAGAGTGGCATCTCCCTCGGGTACACCTCCCGCAGGCATAACCTCACCTTTCTCCACGCCTCCCGCTACACCAGTCCGCAGGGGAGATTTCACGCGAGGGGAGTATGCACTGCGGCAACAGCTCAGGATCATGGATGACCTGGACAAAGTGCTTCAGCATAAGTCAACCACTCAAGGACGATCGAAGAAAACACGCTCACGGCCTCGCAGCATGACCAGGGAGGAAACAAAGCTGTCTCTGAGTCCAGCCAAGGGAACACCTGGTAAATTCAAAAGTGAAGAAAAAAAAGTTTCCAACAAATTAAGAGTGTCTGTAGTTGATTTTCATGACTAAGCTGTTTTGATGTCTTGATATTTACGTTTTTTTCAGGCTCGAAGTTGAACAAAGTCTACTCTCACTCCTCCCTCAACCTGGCAGCCACAGATGAGCCGGGAAAGAAATGTGCAGACCCCACAAAGAAGCCCAGCAGGTACACTGATTACATCTCATTTAGCTCTCATTCATACAGTTTTTAGTCACAATGGTGTCTTGAGAGATGAATGCAATGATCGTCAGGTCAGATTTGGTTGGTCTTTTTAGCCCATAATGAAATATATTGCTATTATTGGATGGAAATACCATGAAACTAGGCATAACGATGAACCCAAATGACTTTAGAGATCCTTTGACTTTTTGTTAGCTTAAATAACATGTCAAAATGTCCACTTGTCAAATAACTCTTAAGATTGATGCCAATATGCTGTTACCGTATTACAATCACACAAACATCTTAAGTGTTAGTATATTATAGTATAGTAAAAGTATTAAGTAGGTAGAGGTGGTAATGTCCAGATATTAGCATGACAGCATGCAATATTTTACAGGTTCAACTTTAGCTTAACACACAAAACTCAGGGTTCCCACAGGGTGCTTGAATTCCTTGAAAATGCTTGAATTTCAATTCAGTGTTTTCAAGGTTGTGAAAATGCTTGAATTTTTTGTAAAGTGCTTGAAAATGCTTGAAATTTGTGTGATGTCTATCTCAATAAACCAAGAGAAAACAAAAATGTTTCCTAAGCGGCTACGCGCTTGATCCGATGCCTTTACATGCAGAACTCAGTTATCATACTCGCTTGGTGTTCTGCCGAGAAATAACAGTAGACTACTATCCACACCTGTTGGTCACTGTTATTGCGCTATGGTAGTTACACAATACACCGCTCACAAGCTGAGAATACAAGCCAATTCACAATTAGTTAAAAATCAAAACAGTCAATCTACCACCATATGAAATAATGTTAATTAGACCCATATTATTATGCCATACAGTGGCACCGCTGCGCTTCCCATGACCATCATGGCAAACACAACTAGTAGGCTACCTATTTAAAGGTGCTGGAAAAATGGAAAAACTGGTGCTTGAAGGTGCTTGAAAAGTGCTTGAATTTGTTCATGAAAAGGTATGGGAACCCTGAAAACTGTAAACATGGATCAGCTGTTCCTTAAGACAAGACTTTCAGAGGTTACGTCCAAAGACCCAGAGTTGTGCATGGATAGGCACTTCTGGTCTTGCTCTATACCCCTAGTAACTTTTAGAAAGAGAAGTGGATGGTTGGGTTGATGATTCAACTGTGAATCCAGTTGGTTCTGAAGTATAATACAGTCTCAGTATGAGGTGATGTCATTGTGTGACATTTCTCCAACAGCCGCCCTGGTTCACCTGCAGGATGCGTGACACCGAGTAGACTGGCAAATCAGAATGGAGACAAAGAGTGGGAGGTCGGTTCGAATGGTACTTCACCTGCCCCGGAATACACAGGTACAGTACTGCACAGCACAGTATTCATCAGTTCTTCAGTACTCATCATGGGTTAGCATAAACAAGTGTGGCCATGTTTGTATCTGCAGGTCCAAAGCTCTTCAAAGAACCAAGCTTGAAGTCCAACAAATTCATCATTCACAACGCGCTCTCTCGCTGCTGCCTCGCTGGAAAAGTCAACGAGGCTCAGAAAAACAAGATAGTGGAGGTAATTTACTTTACAGTGAGCCCCTCTTCAATAAAAAAATAATGACATTAACCATTTAAATCTTTCTCTCACTTCCACCTTTGTCCAATCACAGGAAATGGAGAAGAGTCCCGCCAACCACTTCCTCATTCTCTTCCGTGATTCCAGCTGCCAGTTCAGGGGCGTTTACACCATGAATGCCGAATCCCAGGAGCTCGTACGATTGGCTGGCGTAGGCCCACGGACAATTAGCTCCACCCACGTGGAATCCATCTACAAATACAGTTCAGACAGGAAGCAGTTTAGTGCCATCCCCTCTAAAACCATGGGCATGAGCGTGGATGCCTTCACCATCCCCGGCCATCTTTGGCATGGAGGTGGAGGAGCAGCGGGAGGTGGAGGAAGCAGGAGAGCAAGCATTACTAAGAAGGCGGTGATTTCGAAGTGAGGAACGTGTCACACTGATGTGTTAAGTTATTCACACTGTAGTTATAGTGGAAACTGTGGTCAAATATGTGATACAAGAGGAGGAGGAAGAAAGCATTACTAGGAAGGCGGTAAAACACGTCACAGTGACAGATCATTAAAGAAAACACTGTAATTAGAGTGAACACTGTAGTCAACAGTTACATGCACACAGATGAGCCTTCAGCCCTGTGTGTGCAGACTTTACCTCTCCTGCCCTGGCATTTTACTACAAATACAAAACACTAAAAAAAAATGATTTCTACTCCCCCCTTATGTGCATGAAAATGTTAGCGGCACAACTTTGTTTTCTTAAACAGTGACACGCTCAGATCCAGAGTGTTTTGTAAAATATTAGGTCAATTGCACAAGGAAGAGTTACTTTTAAAAAGTCTCATTACTTATACTTTCATTGTTTGAAGTACAAACTCAAAAATGACTTTTTTTTTCTTTGAGAAGAAAAGGAAACTTTATGAAGTTGTTTATTGAAAAACACTGACTTTCCTAAGACACGCGATTATTGTCTGTTCTGCAGAACGTCTCCCGGGTTCTGAAGTAGTCTCAAGTAGAACACCACTTTTATACATTAAGCCAAACGACAGGAAAAAAAAAAATGCCTTCTCATGTCAGAGTTACTGACAGGACTTTTATCTTGTACAGGTTTCAAATTCAATTCTACCAACAACCGTCAACAGGTGGAGTAAAGCACACTTGTTTTGCAAAATGAAAGATAGCCATAAGCATATGATGCAGAGAGCCGAGGCGAACATTGCAGATCTGTAAATGTGTTGGTGGTTTTCAGAGATGATTACCACAGCATGGATGGTTATTTACTGTATGTGGTATAAGCTCATTTTAAAATACTATCGCAGTGAAAGCTGAATGTTTGATCAAACTATGTTGATAATGGGTATACTGTATGTACGCGTGTCAGACGTCAAATGAAGAACAATGAACTAATAGCATATTGAGGTTGACATCTCATGCCAAGCTTACATTTAGAAGTACATGGATTGTTGCACTCGTTCGGGATGGGTTCCCACAGCTGGTATTATTTTGGACTTTTTAAAATACCTTGATTTGTTAAGCTCCGAGGCCAAAGAGTCCCTTATCGAATCTTTCATTCACAATGTCTCTTACCTTGTTTACCTTTTTCTTAAACTGAAGGCATGTGCAAAGAAAAAGGGTGACGTGTGCAAACACGTACTAAACTAGTGTCTGACTGACCAAACAAGATGGACTGCCTCAACTCAAGCGTTTCAAAGTCAACAAAACAACCGTGAAATGCAATATTTGCAGACGGGTTCTTATGACAAAACAACAAGCTTAAATATTTACCTATCGTGTTAAAGTAAGAACTTCATCATCAGCTTGTTACTGTGTTCTGTGAGCTGTAGCAGAGCATTGCGCATGCAGAAAAAGACATTTGGTTGATATTTGCTTCAGTGATAAAGTAGAGTTAATATTATTTCCGGTTTCTGTGGCTGTCAGCTTACCGGTGAAGAGCAAACACTGTTTTCCCCCACAGCAAGACGAAAAGTTAGTCTGTGTTAACAAAAAAAAAGTGCAGCAGAACTTCTGGTTTAGCTCTGAACAGAGTTAAAAAAAATAAAATAAAAGATCGATAAGGGATTCAAAAGTATTCTGATTTTAATGGCTGATTCAGATTTGATTAAAATACAATCAAACCCTAACCCCTACCTCCTTAGGAGTGCACACAATTAAATTGGTGTGTTTCAGACCAGCATTCATGTATGAAATCACAGACTGGATTAAACTCCACTGATCAAGCTGTTTTTCTCCTTTGTTCTGTTTTTTCGTCACTCCTTCAGTTCTTCCAAGTTTCCTGCTCTGCCCGCATGGTTTGTTGTTTCTCTCAAACCTAATGAGATCTTGTTATTAGAGCACTAAACGGCTGCTTAGGACCTTTCAGCTACAACTGGGACCTCTAAATAACGAGTTTGTGAACTGTCTTTGGGTTCCTCTGATCAGAAAGACCCACTGTAAGTAGCTTGCACCTTAGGAAACATTGTAAATAAGCAAAACAACAACTTTCTCCAACAAGTTTACGCAACCTTTGTGTCTTCATGTGCGGGATGTAACAACGGTTTACTACAGCAGACATTTGTGATTAAAAGTATGATTCTGGCCTGTAAACAGTTTCTCATCCATTTTTTTTTGCGTTTCCGAGGGTCACATTATATTTGTTGCCACTTGGGGGCAGCACAACAAGTTAAAAATATAACATTGACATAAGTATAAGCCAACATAAAGTGTCTTATAAGGTGTAAGAACAGCATCAGTGCTTTATAGCTTTAAAACTACAAACCACTATTCTCCCAAAAGATATTCCCTTGTTTGGTGTTTTGGTAATGATGGTGGAGAGCGCTGTCAGGAGTTCTGCTGGGTTAAGATGTGATGACTGCAAAGGCTAAAACATATGATTCCTGTCATTTTCATATTGCTCAAACAGCAGATGTTACTATTGAAACATGAACCAGTTGAGCAGGGAGCTTTGTGACTGAAGCCCCAACAGTGCCCCAACAATAACCCCTCGTTGAAAGTCCTTCAAACCTTTTCCTCTTGTCGTCTTGAATCAACTGGACCTGCTCACTATTTTTTTCTAAACACCACAGAGCATGGCTGGATGTTAATGGCTTAACTGGACCATGCAGTTAACCTTTGTCTAAGCATCTGCATTCGTTATTTTTCTCTACCCATTTATTCAGGTTTTTCCTTTATTTCAAGAGAGACTTTATTGTCGAGGACTGAGGAACCTGAGAAGACTCACTAACACGTTCATTTTACAAGGCTGGATTAAGTCTGGAACAAAGATGTGCTCCACGAGCAGACGGAGGTAAGTGTGTGCTACTGTTATTCTACCACTTGAACATTTAAAGGTTCAGTGTGTGGGATTTAGTGGCATCTAGCTGCAGATTTGAACCGACTGAATACCCCTCACATCACACACACACCAAAAAGGCCCCATCTAATGCCAGCGCTTGGTTGTTGGGCTACTGTAGAAACACGATGGTGCGACTTGCTGAGCTCCGTGGAAGAAGACTCTCTCCGTAGATATAAATGTCTCGTTCTGAGGTAAACAAAACACAACGGATATACACAAATGAAAACAAAGTAACGAATATTACATATGCTAAATGTTACACCGGACCTGCTCAGACAATCAGAGTAATTATTCTTTTGATTAATAAGGACACCAATAACACAGTGAGCTTGACAGACTTGAGTTTGTTACGTTTTGTTGTTTTTTTATTGCACCTTCCTCAGAACATACAACAGGATGTAGCTCAGACACGCACAGATAGAGAAAGTCATTTATTAACTGATGTAATTCATATTGCATTGATTGATTAGGCGTAATTCTTTTGGGATCTTTGGGGGCAGTCCTGCCACTTTTTAGATTATATATAAATCAGGATTAAGGACTGATTTTCTATGTGCAGATACAAAGTATGTCCAAGATTTAAGGCTTTCATTTCTACAGTGTGCAAAAACTAGCGGTTTAACAATCAAAATCTTTTACTAAAACATTTTGTAATTATATTTGAGGCCCGACAAACATTTGGTTTTTGAATCCTGTATTGTTTAAATGTCTTTTCTCCCTCTCTAATGGCTCATTTATACTTGTTACAGCACATTACTGCCAGCAACTATTGCATATATATATAGCTCTCTGCAGTCAGCCAAAATATGCATCATGTCACTGTTGACTCTGTGTGCTGACAGAGCAACGCATGACTCTACAGCACCACTAGCCATCAAAAACTCAACAGAATACCTTCAATATAAGAAGTTTAGGTGGAGTAATTTTCAACATTTTGATCAATTAATAGCTTTTAATTGTGGTCAATGTGAACAGAGGACTAATCACATCTCGCTGTTTTGTACAAAATTGTCACCTTGCGCAACATTTTCTTCTAACTTAGCGAGAAACCTTACATTTTTACACCTAGGTTTGGAACTGACTTGTGTGAATCAGACTTTAGATTCAAAGACGATAAAATATTTATTGCTGTTATTATTATTATTTTTTTGCTGAGCTTTTAACAAAGTGAAAATCTCTAACAACAAGCCATTTTCTGGTCCACAACACATTATCCCTGGTGTCATAATCCAAATTTATACTATTGTAATAAATATGTTCATTACATTCACAAAATCTGATCAACCTGATAATTGATTTAAAATACTGAGGAAAAACGTACAGTCAGTGTTTTTACAGGCACTTTTGAGCACAAATATTGGGGGACAGAAGAAATAATAATTAGGGAAATGTCTTGCAATTATATAACCATAAAGTATCAGGTTTAATCCTGCACCAAAGATCCCAATTGATTTTATAACGATTCACCAACATGTTGCCACATATACAATATCATGAAATTAACCGACATGAAGCTGAACAGAGAGTAGGAGCTTGTAGGATGATATGGCTCGAAAACTATTGACAGGAACTTTGAAGAATCACTAATCACAGCATCAAACTCCATTTTACAAGTGTGGCTAGAACACGTTATGATTGTTAAGTTTCCTCTGATATACAGTATGGGCCTACGTCCCAGCATACACTCACTGATTACAGACAGATTTCCATTGAAGTCCTATTAGTTGCTAAGTTAGTTTTAGGGTTAAACGGCATCTATCCCTGCCTTCAGCTTTAGCTAGTTGAATCAACACAATAACCATGGATAACTAACTAATACATACATGTTACTTAATTCTATAATGCAGCGGGCGTGATAACCTCAAAACGACAAAGTGGACAGGCATGTGTTTGCTGATACAGAAAGCTGCAGGTGCAAAGCTGTGATAGAACATATCGTTTAACACTAAGTGCCATAAGAAGGAGTTGGTGTAATACATAGGAATAGAGAGATTAGGAGGAAGAGAACAGCTTCTGCATCTATCACCCACCTCCACTGCTTCATTTCTGTTTAGATCCCATGTTAATATAGCTGGAATAGCTGCTTATATCAAATTTGAGTGGCGCTAATGAGCTAATGAGCGTCATCCGGCTCGACCACAGGGTTATTGTCAGCTTGTGTATCCAAGCTGTGGGCTGTGCTGTTCCACTGGGCAGCATCAGACTGGGGCACCAGGGATGGGCTCACAGAGGTGGCATCAGAGGAGTTGGTTGTTATGTCCAGCAGGATCTGGGCGGGGGTGGTGGGATGGCTGAACGGGGCATCGGCGAGCATGTCGGATGACTGACTAGGTGGAGCGTTAGATGGGAGGAGAGTGGTCGTGTCGGAGGGCGTTTCTGAAGAGGAGTTGTTGGATGTTGAATTTGTGGAAAGGTTGGAGGGATCGAGTGAGGGGGAATCAGAGAGTGTGTGTGGGAGAGGTTCAGACGGCAAGTCTGTGAGTGAGCTGGTTATAGTCAGCCTGGGAGTATGTGCAGGGGTCGGTTCCTGTGGATCTGTGCAAATTAGCTGTCCCTCGGCCACATACCACACCTCATTGTGCCTGTTCAACAGCTTCAGGGGACTACAAACACACAAGGAAAGGACAAGAGACAATTACGAGTGAGTAAGGTGAGCAGTGATGTGCATATAAATAATCCTTCAAGACTTCCTAGGCATGTTTTCGCACACCTAGTAATCTTTTAAATCCACAGCTAGCATGTGCATATTTTTTTATGTTTCCCCTGGAAACAGTTTCTGTTGTTGTCTGTGCTACTTGCACTGTTTCTGCACCGTTTACACATGTTTTCTTAAGTTGCATCGTGTTGAACTCTCTGGGCCACCATAGAATACAGATTCAGATTTGTATCAAAATACACAAGGTGATAGACATGCTGATTGGCTGATAGCAACTGGGAAAATAACTCATTCGGCTGTGAAATATGAGGTCGTTGTATGGATGAAATTACCAGCCAGTTGTGGCTATTTAAGCGCATTATGTGTCACGCCACCAAAACTGAAATGCTGTTAAATTTTAGAAGCTTTGTGCACCTGTCATCGAAATTTGGTAACATCTCTTGCAATAGAGAGATGACTGTTAATGTCAATTAGGAAACAACTGTAACAATTTGGCAGAATAACAAAATAATAATGATGTATGTAAAAATATTACATATGACAATACTAAAGACATAAAATGTTTGTGGACGTGTGGGATACCTGTCATAGCCGACTCCGTAGTGGTAGCTGTGGTTGTAAGAAGCTCGAACTCTCTCTAGTTCTTTAGTCAGCAGGTGAGCGTGAAGCCTGGAGGTGACTGACAGCATCCAGCCTCCGTAACTCCTCACATAGACGTCCATCTCTGGCATCTCAGTGAAATACAGCTGTGCAGGAGACATGGATACAACATTAGATTAGATTAGATTAGATTCAACTTTATTGTCATTACACATGTACATGTACAGGGCAACGAAATGCAGTTTAGCATCTAACCAGAAGTGCAATAGGCAGTAAAGTGCATGTGGCATAAATATTGTGGTATATAAAAAGTCTAATATTTACAGATCAGAGGCTATGTACAGGTGAGACCATATATACAGGTTAATGAGCAAGATATACATAATGATTGAGGGAGGTACTATGAACATATTATACAGATGGATTGTTCGTTAAGTGGGAGAAGACTAGAAACAGGAACTAGCATAACATAATTTACAATAGAGGGGATGGCAGATGATAAATTAGGCGATACAAAGACAGATGACATGAGCAACCTATAGTGCAAAAATAAATAATAGCAGTAGCTGTCTAAGTTACTAGACTAGTGCAATGTTCGGTACATAGTACTGTGCAAACAGATTGTATAAGTGAAAGTGAGCATGTGCAGAGTAGTCCAGTAGTGCAGTGTGATGGTGTAAGAGTCTTTGGTCGGTGACTGAGTGACTGTGAATTGGTGTGTGGGGGTCAGCGGGGGTCAGAGTTCAGTAAGGTCACAGCTCTGGGGAAAATAGTCACACATTGACACAGTTGATGGTTATGTCAGAGAGTAGGCAAGGCAGCATCGATGACTATTCAGATAGATGTGTAAGAAGCACACGTGAGTTTGAAGTTCATGTCAGGAAAAGACAAAACATTGTTTTCATTATTAAGATGTAAGAAAGATATACATACATATATATACATATACATATATATGTGTGTGTGTGTGTGTGTGTGTTTGTGTTCATCTTATGTAACATCTTTGTGAAATATTAGATCTTCTTCTTTGGGACTCAGTTTATTTAAATAAAATTTAAATTATCTGAAGAGTTTAAAGAGGAAATCACTCTATATCCCTGTGGGGGCTCTGACATGTATTCTATGAGCTTATCATATTTTTCTTGTTATTTATAATCTGAAATGTAACTATTAACTATAGCTGTAATGTAATGGAAATTTGGAAAATTACAAGTAAAACATAATATCCCATATTGTACTCAAGTAGAATAAAACATGTAAATGATAAACTGAGTAAAGGACTGGGCGATTTACTTTTCAATATTACTGACTTTTCTATAATATAAAACACATGACTGACTCAATAACCTGAATGAAAAAGTGGATTTTTATATATCTATGAATTTATTCCTTAATTTATTTGCACTCATTTATTAATTTACTAATATTTGTTCCCAAACAAACTGAACTGAAATAGTATTGAACAAACAAAGAAACTTCCTTAAACTTTTTAAATGTCTATGATGACTTAAAACATAATAAATAAATGAATTAATATATCAGATTTTCTGTATCATTAGTTTAAATATTGTTCGGTATAGTCTGAAGCAGCGTTTCACCAAAGTCAGGGTGTGGCCCAAAATGGGTCGCAGATTTGCTTTCATTGGGTCCCAGATCAGCAGAGTATAATACAATATATAATAAGTATAATAATATAAGTAAGTATGAGTATAATAATCAGCATAACAGTATAAAGATATGTGAATTAATTTTCCTAATTAAAACATAAGAGGAGAGAAAAAAGAAACGCACTTGTCGAAGTACAGTCAACACAATACAGAAACATGACTTATAGGAGGAAGTAAATATTGAGACCATATAATAGTTGATGTAAATAACAATAAAAAATGTAAATAAATAAAAGTTACACCGTGCATACTTTGGTTTAATATTGGTGGATATCTAGAGCACATTACAGATTAATCAAACAGATGACCAATGTGAATCTGCAAAGACTTCATAAAACAGGTAGAGGACAGCAGCGCTGATACCATCATGAGACAGCACTATCTATTTCTATTCTGCTGAGTCAGTCAAAGCAGCACCAGAGCCGACTGCACTAAATACTGTACATCTGTCAATGCTGTCTATTGATCGTGGGGCGAAAATAAACGATCAAGTTACACACAGAAACTGGGAGGATAAAAGTATTTGACCTCATGACTGGCAAGGGCAAGCTTCACCCTGCACATGTCGGGCTCAGCTCACCTTGTCATTGGTGGGCACGGGTGGTTTGTCCTGATAGGCTGCCGGGAGCGGGAAATTGAGCGTGTAGACAGCTGGTTCCCACATCTTGGTTTCCTCTGGGATTTTGACCAGGACAGGGGCGGTCATCTCCATCTGGACGCCTGCACATGACACAAACACACACACACACAAAGAGAATAAGACACAAAGTGAACACACTCGTGAGGGCAGTTTTGCCGCTTCTGTCTGGTCCTCACCTCCTTCATTGGCTCCAGTGATGTACTGGAAAAGTCTCCTAAAGGCCATGGCTGCACCTACGCCCATGAAATAGGCTTCAGCATCTGTTGACACCCAACGAGTGGGGCTGTAGTGTCGCACCTGAACACACACACACACACACACACACACACACACGGGGAAATGAAAGAACAAAATGAGACTTCACAGTTTGATGGGAGAGTTTTATTCTGTTTGAAAGAGAGCTCACTCACCTCATATTCATCTGTTTTGCAGATCAGGTCATACTCAAGACATTCCTTTGACTCTGTGCAAAAGCTGGTGTTGGTACTCGGTCTATAAGAGAGTGACAACAGAATTCATATTATCTAAACTAAAACTTTTGTGTTGTTTGAGGCTATTTTTCAGGGTTTGGACGTGACATCTTAGAGACAATAACGTGCTTCCAACTTTGTGATACCAGTCTGGCCATTTCCTGTTTCACCATGACAATGCCCTTGTGCATAAAGACACATCCATAAAGATGTTATTCCCAGTTTGGTCCCTGTGCAGAGCCCCGACCACAACCTGTATGCAGCCCCTTTGGGATGAAATGGAGCCACGCCGTATCACCAAACACCAGCAGCAAGCACAGGACTTCTTTAAATAGAGATTACAAAGTGCTTTACGTGAAAAAGAAATGTGAACGATGCAGATAGAGGAAACCGAGACGATATATATTAAAATAAGGAGAATTAAGTCTGTAACTCACAAAGTAAAAACTATAAAAAACAAATGTGAAGGATGAACACTGACTTTGTGTGCGATCACTTTTAGTATGACCTTGGAACAGCCAGAAGTGTTTGTTCCTCCCAACGGTCAGAGGACAAAACAACTCATTTAAAACAGAGAACGCCTGTTCATCTAATGACTGTATTAGTGTACTAATGCTCTTCACAGCATCCAGTTAAAAGCTTTCCTAGAAAAGATTAATGCCCACGACCGCCCCGCTCTGTCTACATGCAGGGCTGTTCTTAAAATGCTGAACTCCTCCTAACAAAATTGCCAAATGAATTTAATACACATATGATGTCCACATACTTTTGGCAATGCAGTACATTGTAAGACTTACCCAACACTTCCTTCAGCAGAGACCATCAGGGCCAACGTGGCCAGGACTAAGATGAAAGCCCTGAGGAAGAACAAACCACACATCCTTATTGTAATTTAAAAAAAATTAAAACAAGGCGCTTTTAAATTTTGCTGTAGATCTGAAAAAAGCTGTGACTGTGAGTGTGTGTGTGTCAGTATGCGCGTCAGCTGTGCTGCAATCCGGTGTTTGCACTGCAGAGATGAAATGGGACACGTCCCCCTGCTTAGAGCGATGCAAAGAGAGAGAGAGAGAGAGAGAGAGAGAGAGAGAGAGAGAGAGAGAGAGAGAGAGAGAGAGAGAGAGAGAGAGAGAGAGAGAGAGATCTGCTGCATCATCAGCCTCTGCCTTTCAAACTCAAAGGCGTTTTGAGGTCATTACATCCCCTCCACCATGACTTTTCCACTGCTTAACTCAACCAAACACCCGATTTAAAACCAAGACGAGATGGACTGTCGCAGGATACAATCACCACTTCATGTCTGTCCTGCTGCGTGCGTGTAGGTTTTTGCACAGGTGTTGCAGCAGCTTATGAAATATGCACTAAAAAAAAAGGATCAGATTTCCATGCACGCACAGCCGATCAGCAATGACGCAAATAAATCAACTTTACCCGCTCATGACGTTGCAGAAAAAGTCGCTAGAATAAGCATTGCGCACAACCTAACTGTGTGATATTTATTTAGAATATAATATATAAGAGCTGATACTCACATTGTCCTTTCCACCTGCCTGGAGGAGGAGGACGAGGATCGGTGTGATGGAGACTGCAGTCTGCTGCACTCTGACGGGCTTCGGTGGATTTACTGCGGACTGCAGTGAGGACCAGCGTCCGCCTGATGCTCGCAGGAGGGAGGGGCCGAGCTGGCACAAGGATGCGAACTATAGTGGACAAACACTGGACAGATGAGATGTGCCTGTTACCACTGCGAGATTATAAATCCGATCAAGAACATCGTTAATCCATCACACTGATCGAACATGAGGGGATTGAGAGGAAGTCCCAATTTGTATATTGCTTTTCTGATACAATGTAACCAAACTGAGCAGTGCAAACATTAGTCTACAAAAAAGCTTGGCTACTTTAAAGGATCACACCATTGTGTTTGAAATATTCTATATATTGACTATAAATTGTGAATATTTGACATTATTGCTGACAATTTTAGAAAACATCCTACAGTTTTTTTCGGATTGTATTACCAGTTCAGGCAGCTGATGGTCTCTATTTACTTAGAAAAAGTAAAAACTGGAATAGGGCTTAAAACAGCTATGTTCATTATTGATTGATCATGCTCATGGAAAAATGGATTGTTTGATCTAGAAAATTTCCAATAGGAAAAATGCCAGTCACAAGCTCCCAGAGTCCAAAGTGATGTCTATAAATGATATTTCATCCAAACAAGGTAAACAAAATATACATTGAGAGCAACATTACATAGGCATTTGCACAAATTGGCATTTTTGTGATTTTGAGCCCGCCAACCACTGTCCTAAACGCCTTGTCCGGTGGCCTTGTCTTGTTTCTCGCTTTTTCCTCTGCACTTTATTGATCCCTTTGGGATGACTCCCTCGAGGAAATTGAATTTCCAGTAGCATACAGACACTTGTGTACAAAATAAAGAAGGTACGAAAAAAATACAATATAAGATAAACAATAGACTCTTAGCTAAATACATAAAGTAAACTGTAAACAATAAACTCTTAGCTTCCTCCATCAACATCACCTTCTGCCTTTTTGCCTCTGTCATTATGTCCATAGAGGCCGCTGAGCTTCGTTATATTTCCCGCTTGCCCAGCTCCTGTTCTAGCACAACACCAGCTCCACTCCCCAGGCCTTTGTGTTCATGTTGGACCCAGTCTTTCAAAGTATGAAGCTATTTGAGAAAATGTTTTCAGAGTCTTTAAGTGCAAGTTGATTTAATAATTCTGCTTCAGTCATGATCAAAAAGTACACAAACGTGACATCTACTCTGCTGGTTTAATCAGTTTAATTTAGTACATTTTAAATGTATAATTTCAGCATGTTGATGAAAACCAGAGACAAGGATCAGAGGGAAAGGGATGTTCGAGAGCTGTGGTACTTTATTTCTGACGTGATAAAAAATAGACATCAACAAGTATGAAAGGAGAGATTGTCTCTCTTAAAGGGGTTCCTCAATAAATCTTCAAAATCACTCATAACACTACTCTGCTTGTGAAGACAGATGTATAAGCGTGCGTGTGGCTCTGAAGGAAGTCTGACAAGTCTGAGAAAACTGGACTATGACACTGCTATTTTCCTTTTTGAAATGGAAAGACAAAGGTTATGGTGTGAGGGCGTTGAGCTTGAAAGGCAAGCGAGGATTTACTAAAAATATGTTATTGCTGTTGCATAATTGGATGCGTAGGATTTCTATCTTTTGACTTTGACTAAAAGCCAGTACTGGCATTGAATTTTCTTTTAGAGGACACCCTTCATTATGGAAATACAATACTAATTTACTGTTAACACATTTTAAAAAAGCAAATTGCTTCAGTACATATCATACTACAGTACACACACACGCATACAGAGAACAACTTTATTTGAGACCTTTCCAGAACATCAGCTTTATTGTGGTTATTCACATCAAACAGCTTTCTGTAACAAGCACAAAACCTTTACCGTTCAACTGGTTTACAGACTGGTTACTCCCGTCGCCCCAGGTACACAACACAGAGACCCTTGAGACACTAACAGTCTGTAAACACCGTCATCCCTGTACAGGACTGTCAGGAGTTCTCAGTAGTCTTTCCTTGCTTCCTCGTGTTCTCTTCAAAAAATTTCATTGAAACTGAACAGGTGTCTACAAAGCCTCTATGCAGTTCTTATGAAAGTGTTATGTGCCTCCTTTTGTATCGACAGTCTTCCTCTGTAAATTATTTACAAATGGCCATCTACAACGCTGCCAAGCTGCACACATCTGATTTTTTTTTTTATTCCACCAATAAGTCATCAATAATTAATAAAATAAGCGTCACATCAAGAGCAAGAAGGTAAAACCAAAAGCAGACAAATTCAAAAAAAAAAAAAAAAAAAAAAAAAAGATCAGTTAGGTCACTTCTCGGCCCAGAGTGGCACAGCATGGCCAAAAAACATAAATAAAAATAAAACAAACAAAAAAACAACAAGGCTGTTAAACACAAGAAGGGCCACTGCTCTCGTTATTTCAGAGACAGATCCAAAAATCTCTTTGTTATGGAGGTCCACATGTCGCCATCTGGGCTGAATTCACAGAGATGTGACCTCAACCACTGAAGCACTAAATTACAGCAGCAGTCCATGTGACGGACTGGGAGGAGCTCTTCCCTCTCCAACACAAACAAATAATACTGAAATATAACATTTCAATATGCAGTAAGTAAATATATTGAAATATATACAACCTCT
Source organism: Collichthys lucidus (assembly GCA_004119915.2). Classification (NCBI taxonomy): domain Eukaryota; kingdom Metazoa; phylum Chordata; class Actinopteri; family Sciaenidae; genus Collichthys; species Collichthys lucidus. The sequence goes on along the minus strand of CM014080.1, from coordinate 18,842,192 downwards.
TCCATCCATATATTTCAATATACAAATCAAAAAAAGTTCTGTATACTGTACTGCAATGAAGACGTCGTATAATGACATACAACGACATACGGCGGGACATTACAGACTCCTGAATAGTGGGAAAGAGAATAAGATTGTTGCCTAAATTTTAAATATATACTGATTAGCCTTTTACCTGAGTATGGGCTGTTGTCTCCAAAGGGAAGAAAATTATATTAAAAAACAAAAACAAAAACAGAAACAAATGTTGCGTTATCTCATTCTCACAGACACACACACCTGTACTCACATCACACACGAAAGGGTACAGCTAAGAGGCTGAAGTACCGTTTTTAAATAGCGGATATAAACACAACGGAAAGCACGTCTTTCTCTAAAATGATAATTATCTTTGGAGAGAGAGAGAGAGAGAGAGAGAGAGAGAGAGAGAGAGAGAGAGAGAGAGAGAGAGAGAGAGAGAGAGAGAGAGAGAGAGAGAGAGAGAGAGAGAGAGAGAGAGAGAGAGAGAGAGAGAGAGAGAGAGAGAGAGAGAGAGAGAGACTAAAGTACATCAGAGCTCCTTTACAAATCTCCACCTATCCATCCATGTGATGTGGCAGGAGCTCGTCTCCGTCTGAAACCTTTTCTGGGTGGAAGTGTTCCGAGAAAATGGAGAGCGTCCAACAACAGAGTTAGTCCTTTTTTTGCATAGCCAGACAGTGGCCACTACCACTGCAACCACTTAAAGAGTTTCAAAAAAGGGAAAAGCCGTCACTGGGGGTAGGGAGCCTTGGTCCGTGTTCACCCCTTGGTATGAGCTGTGGCCTGGGGATGTTAAGTGCCCCCCCTCTCCCCCCTTTAAAGATGCAGCCTCTCGCTCACAATGTGGACTCTTTCTGGCGATCACGTCCATTACACGTCTTCTTGACTTTGGAAATACCCTCCAGTGCACCTGACTCAGTCACTCTGGACACAGGGAGAAACAGAGAAGCAACAGCACTTTATTAAATAATAAAAAAAAAACTTTAATTAATCCTTTATCCATCACAGACAGACATTAAAGGTCCACTGTGTAGGATTTAGAGGCACCTAGCAGTGAAGATGCAGAAAGCAACCAAATAAATAAATACTCTCTCCTTCCAAGCATGCAGGAAAAAAAACACATCTAGATCAGTGTTTGGTTTGTCTGCTCAGAGCTACTGTACTAAAATGGCAGTTCAATATGGCGGACTTAGTGGAAGAGGACCCGCTCTCACTGTAGATACGAAGAGCTCGAAAACATACTAATGATTAGTTTCAATTCCTGCCAATAGATACTCCTAAATATTACACACTGGACCTTTAAATGTAGCCTAATCATTGTAGTGTTCAGATGTTTTTTTTTTCAGAAATGCAAAACGCATTTTGTGATTGGTGGTTGGTACAGTAGTTAATGCACCACCTCTCATGGTCTAAACTAAATTATGTAAGCTACATGTGCTCACTGTTCCCATGATAACTTTACGGTTATTATCACCCAGAGCATGATAGGGAAATATCTCCAAACCCAAAATTGCTCCTGATGTGAGTGTGAGTGAGTATATGAATGCGAGAATGAGGAAAACTGTAGAAGTGCTATATAAACGAGGGCAGGCTGTGTAGACGATGTGGCATTCAGACATTAAGTGCCAAAAGACTGTAAATAAAAGGGAGTAAAAACTGCTTACACTTCATCCATCTCTACGTCCTCCTCGTCTTGTGGAAGCTGGAGGTAGGGGTTATTGGACGCGGGTCGGAATTTGTAGCCCGTCAGCACAAAAAAGATCAGAGTGGACACCTCCACCAGAAACTGAAGAAACATGAGAGAGAGTGTTTAATTACAAAAAAAAAAGTACTGCAACAATAATAAACGATCACTTGACCTGTAGTTTAACAGCGGCTGAGCTCTAAGCGAACAGCTTTTAACTTCATCCACTTTCATTGTGTTAAACACACTTGTTCCCAACCAGCTTCATATTACTGCCATCGGATCGTTCAAACATAAACTCCTGTGCAGGACGAGGACGAGTTTGCATGTTTTGATCATAGCCTAAAAAAATTTGCCAATGCCAATAAACCTCAGAGGGGAAGAATGATGTTCTTGACATTTGTTACATGAAATGAGATATAACGTTATTTATCCAGAGGGAAATCTATGTGCAAAGTAGGAAAGAGTGCAAACATATAAAAGATTAGACATCGTCTATAAAGATGCCAATCAAACATCTGAAATGTAAACAGGTGCTAATCCAGTGTCTATATAAACAAGTTAAAGTAAACAGATTAACAGCGAGATGCAGATATACTGAATAAACAAAGGGATTTACATCTGTGATGTGTTTGCAAATGTCAAAGTGTCGTACATCTACATAAAAAGTGCAGCCAATTCTGCCCAGTCATTGTTGAGTAATGAACAGGGCACTGATCTGTTACATACACATGGTCAGATTGTTAAATACATCGTCGTTGTCTTACCTCATAGCACCACTGCCACTGGAAAGGCATCGTGACCTTGAGCAGAATGGCTATGATCCTCGTGAAGTAGATGTAACACACAATCTGAAAGAGGAAGGTTCTCCTGAGACAAAACAATAAAAGCATGTGCATCGTGCAACATCATCAACAGCTTTAGCCTTAAATGTTTGAAATCTGAGTGGATTGAGTTGTCAATATTGTGGTTAGGCGATTTTAATTCCACTGGCAATCTAATAATGGTCGGCTCTCGTAGATGGGTTCAACTTCTTACCATCACATAATAATGCCGGAAGAGCTTGAGTTTCTCCAAATTCATGGCAGCTGAAAGAGACATGAAGCAAAATTTTTATTTGATAGCAGCAGCTGAAGAGTTATTGCTCATGGTTAACGAACAGCTCCAGTCTAGGTCAGGTCGGATGCACAGCTAACGTTACACAACAGTACTGTAACATTAGTCAAGGTAACGGCGACACTTCACATACGAGTGAGATCTTTGGACACAGATCTAAAAAACACATTTATGTTTATTGGAATTATGAAAGTTTATTGATTCTTAAATGGAAATATTTAGAAATGATTTTCTTATTTTGGGATAGTGTGATTTTGATACAGTACTAGAGGCAAGGAATCTAAATCATTGTTAGGGCTAGGGCCACTTTGGCCTTTGACGAATACAAATTTATTGGTGCATCACAACCAAAATGTACTGCAGCAGTTTTATTAAATAAAAAAAACACACAACAGGAACGTGTGTGCAATTCTCACCTTTGCCATCGGTGTTAGAAGCCTCTTGTAGATGTCGGATAGACCTATGGAGACAGGTATGTTTGAGAACACGTGTGCACTGAAAATGTGGCACTTTGGATACTATACGACCACTTCGCAACAAAGGTCATCTTATTCCAACTAGCCTCTGTGGAAACTGCTCATACAAAACTAGTCTTAATTCAATTTTCCGATGGATTTTCTGAAAATGGAAAATGTAACCGATACACATTAGACAGAACACATGCACACACTGACCAGACAACGGGGAAAAGGATGGCTCCACAGCAGATGAGGTCAACCAGAAAGAGGATCTCCTTCCACAGATAGTATTCACTGGAGCCTTCCTCTGTAGACTCGATGATGATGTATGCGACATTAGCCAGGACCTGGAGGACAACGGGCGAGTTAGTCAGCAAAAGCAAAATTCACCGGGCGTGAATAATGACACACAACTGTTTCGTTTGTCAAGCGCACACACCTGCAGAGGGATGACAATCATGAAGATCTTCTTTTCCTTGTCAGACAGGATGTACTTCACGAAAGCCCAGCCGGTGCCGATCAGAGACAGTGTGATGAAGAGGAGAGCCCCCTTGAGCCTGGAAAGTTCAACACAAAGTGTAAAAAAAAATAATTCAAGAATAGTCTTGAATATTTTTAAACTTCATATCCTGGGGAAATTGTACTTACAGGTGTGTGATGTAATACATGACGGCCCAGCCTTCAATAGGATGCCCCTCGGTGTTGATGAAGTGATAGTTGATCTGAGAGAGACAGCGAGAGATGTTACATAAAAAACACAAACTGTGAGCTCACACAGATCGAACACTCACAACAATATAAGCCAAATACAAACAGGAGATATCAGAGAGAGGACAACAGTCTGCTCTGTGATGGTGTACTTACACTATGGAAAACCAACGACGTGGACTTGGTGAAGGCCAGAGCCGCCATCAGCCAATGGATCTTAAACACGCTGTACCTGTGACAAACACACAGGGGAACATGGACCTTACATAGCGAAGGGTTTTTATATTTAAGCATGAAGTCTCTTGCACTGTTTATGTTTCAGTATGGTCACAGCAGAGACAGTCTGGGATGTTTTTGAACACTGTATCATAATTTCTAAGAGTGTTTGTACAAAAAAAAAAAAACTAAAAACATCAAGCGAACATTTAAAAAGATGGTTGGTAAATGTGGTCCATCCATTTTTTCTGACATTTTGTCTTGTCATAGCAGGAAAAGCACAGGTGTGATTGAAATGGCTGAGTTTCTTTTATGCAAGCCACTTCCAGGCCCCTGGAATGTGTGGTGTTGTTTTCCAGGTCGGCTTTCTGGCACGCTTGCTGGAACGGAGCCACCATTAACTAATTTTTCTGCTTTGACAAGTCAAAATGTCTCAGGTGGAACGTTCATGTTCCTGTCAGGACGATCTATAATAATCCAACTTTTCATTTAATGCCACCATCAAGTCATTTTTTTATGATTTATGGCTAAATACATTTCTCTTGTTATAATGTCGCTGTTTCAACAACTTTAGAGGACAAACCATGACTCACACGTTCCGCAAAGTCGTTTTTTTAAATAGGGAAGTTGTAAGATTCTGCGCTGCAGTACTGCGAGCGACCATGTCAGTGTGCGTGTGTGTATGCATGTGTACCTGTGCTTCATCAGTGTGTACACCCAGATCATGGCGGCAGTGAAGAAGACTCCAGCCATACCAATGTAAAGACGAGACAGAGGAATTTCTGCTGCAGACAGATAGCCGGCTGGATTTTTCTCAGTCACTTCCACCTGTACAAGCCACATTCAGGTTAACACGTGAGCACTGACTAACACTGTGTATGCACGCCCTAACATACATAAACACTTAACTTACAGTGAACGAATAGGGAAATTTTTGTCCAGGCGGCCGGTTGTGACAATAGTGGAACTTGAGGCTGTACAGACCCTCTGCCAGCAAGCCGACCACGATGCTGAACTATGGAGGAGGGACGACAAACAACTGTCAGTCAACTGTCATGCCAAGAAATCAAATCAAACAAACATGACTTCATATCACATTCAATGGTTCAGAAGTTCTTACGTTGAAGTTGTAGGCGCCGTCAACTTTTGTCAAATCTAAAGTCAGTTGTTTGGTCTTCTCGAGCTAAAAAGAAAACACAGATTAAAGCACTGGTTTCATGGATACAGATCGCACAAACACACACACAAACATCTCTTACCTGGAATTCTTTTTTGTCGTCTTTCATAGGTTCTTTTGTAGGCGCTGGGCTTTTTTCTACCTGACCTTCATGCTTGTCTGCACTGCTTGTGTCCACTTGTTCTTGATTGTTTGGTTTGGCTGCATCTTGTTCGGCTGGTTGTTTCTTCGCTTGTGAACTCTCAGCAGGAGCATCAAGATCAGCAGGAGCTTCCCTTTTCTCAACTACAGGAAACAAATACAGGTTCAGGACACACCAAGCTGTCATATTCCTTGGCTTTCACACAATTGTGGTATGCGTGAACTATTTTAAATTCTCACGGGATATTTTTAAAGTACGTATTCTAGTGCTTAAACAGGAAGAATTTTTGAGAGTTTAAAAGGGTACGTGACACTGACCTTTAGGTGGCTCAGCCTTTGGCTTTGCATACAAAACGTTGTCTTGGAGTCCCATAGCCGTCACGTTGACACTACAGAAAAACACACCACACACATTGTACAGTCAACCTTCAGATTTGGGGGCACAGTAAAACACTGGTGCTAAAACATACACACGGCTTCCAATCAGGGCAACCCATTTTTGGCCATTGGTTGCAATCAGTTGCCACTTTAACATCTAAAAAAAACAAGAACTTAACAGGCTGACCACGCTGCACGTGTTGCTGAATTTTAAATACATTTTTTGGCTGAGGTGTGAAAATTTCGACTAAACCGTCGACATAAAAAAAATCAATCAAATCTGAAAGAGAGAACGGAAGAACAAGTAATCAGTGAATTGCCAGATTCATTTATGAGGGATCTGTTAGGATAAAGACAACAGATGCATTATGGGTTATTCGTCTATCAGGAACTGAGGGTCGACTGCCAACACATCAGATTCAAATTCTGTTAGGGTTTTTTTTTCTCCCCACTGAGCTGTAGCGTCTGTTTTCAGCTATTCCCAACGTGGAGAAAGTGTAACACGCACTGCACCCAGCGTCTTTTTGTGTGCGAGTGCTCTGCCTTTCTTGTGCAGCCGCTACAAGTGATTCTAGTTGAAAATCTCAGAAAAGCACTGGTATGGACTGGGGGCTCGTCACCATGGTAACCAAGAAAAAAAAATGGAAAGAGAGATTTGTTCTTTCTGTAATGTTTACCCTGAGCTTTATGAAATCATAACAGACACACTAACGTAACAAATGAAAGTGAAAAACCTATGCTGAGAGTTCTCTACCACGTTTTGTTATTTCTGGTCACTCTAGTGTCTCTGTCTCCCTCCTCCGCTCCTACTCACACATACAGCGTGGACAGCACACTGCAGTGGAGTTGCTGTTTTACACGCCGACACAAGTGTTAAAAATTGTCATGGAGACAAAATCGAGCCTGCAGCCTGCAGTACCTAATGCCAGCACCTTTCTACCAGGAAAAAAACAGCACGTGGACACAAACCCTTACTGTAATAAAGCTTTTAAAAAAAGGGGAGGCAGATAAATGCACAGTTTCTTAATTACTTAAAACATATGACTAAAAAAGGAAACCATATCGTCAGTTTATGCAACTTAAAGCACCATTTTTTAAAGCTAGTGTTGAACCCTGATACTCACCTGAGCGTCTTTATATCGATAAGAAAAAGAATGAGAGGCTCGTTATTGATCATCTTTGGGATAGTGAGTGGGCATTGCTCCGTCTCCTCTGCCTGGAGAAAAAAAAAATCAAAAGAAACAGTCAAACAATGACAGCTGAACAGCCAACTGCACATCACACCGCAAAATAATGTATTATCAATAATCTGATGGATCAGTATCTAACATCGGACAAAAATCTGCAGAGGAAGCATAATAACGCAGAAATATTCAGGATTGGCTGGACTTACTGTGTAGGACAAGACTCCATTCACACGTGACCTGGAGAGGCTGAAACCGATCTGAAAAAAATAAAGTGTTATAAATGTCAGTGGGTTAGAAATCACACGATTTCCAACAGACATACGTTTCACAATACATTTGCCCACTGACGATCTAATGTCATTACTCAGCACTCCATGTATGTTTCAACTCTGGCTCCACTGAAGCACGCTTCCAAAGTAAACTAAGCACAGGTGAAAAACTACTCATCACACAAGCTACAATGCAAATTATTTTACTTGTTTGAGATTGTGCTGCTGGAAACTCCCACAGTGAACTGCCTCAAGATAATGGAAACTATCTCAATTCTCCATATTTAAAAGGTTTTTTTTATATTTACATGATTCAATGAACGTTGGCAATAAAGGGTGAGAATACAAAAAAAATATCGGTAAATGAAGCTCTTTAAAGTATATATCCCAATATCACTGCACTCATACAGCAAGCTCTGTATATTTTTAATCAATCTCACTGATAAAGCTTTATTGATTACTTTATTTTCATTTATTCATACCACACAGCGATTAATATGCTTCTCTCAACAAATAAAGTTTATCAGTCCTATTTATGATCCCACGAATAACAGTTTGACCTGATAACATTAGGAGCGTGGCAACAGTTGCCTTAATCTACCTGCAAACTGTTATTTCAACCTATTGAACTGCACGTGCACTGCATAAAACAAAGTACCATGTGTTTATCTAATAAGATAAGTCTTTACAGATCATACAGATCCATGGCACACAGAGGAACAGGTCGTGCTTTTGTTCTAAGCTTTGGGTAGGAAAGCAATACTTGTAAGCAGGATCAGCTTATTGCAGCACCACACACTCACCGTCATCTTCACCCACTTCTGTAATCTGACACAAATATGGTCAATCACTTTTTGAAGTTGTTGCACATTATTTAACTCTTTTATATGCCTTTAATATAGTTTTTTGTTCTTAATAGATGGTTACTTGTTTACATATGTTGTTTTTGTTTGTTTGTATAATGGGGTATTGTAACAAATATTTCCCCTGGGATTATTAAAGCATTTCTGATTCTGATTTAATCACCAACTTAAAGGCGAATATAAAAAGCGTCTCTGCTTGCCTTATGCTTTACACAATCATAAAGTATTTTGGCGGACTTGATTCCAGCTGTTTGAAAGCTCGGCGGCAGGTAGCTCCACCTCTCACAAACAAACATGCACACAAACAAACACCTCTTACCGGGAACGTGTTGTAGGTCTGCGGCGCCTCTGAGAGGCGCAGAGAAATCAGGCTGACATTCAGAGTCCCGTTTGAGTAGAAACCAAAGTTGTTGAGGTCGACAGCATACCGAGTTTCATTCTGAGGAGAAGGACAGATAAACCCTCAGAGACCTGAGCTACTGCTGCTGTTGTTGTTGTTGTGAAAGAAAGCTAATGTTAGCCTACATAGCTACCACCGGTGTTTCGGATTAACGAGCGACCGTGTTAACTGGTTACCGTCGGCCAAATGCTTCGGTGGTTGTCGTACTTACGTCAGGTGGTGAAAACAGGAAAATACCGACCTTCCTCTTTGTTTTTCCCCCCATTAATAAAAACAAAAAAACAATCAGATTCGTGTCTAATTTGACAGCTACGTTTCCTCTGTCGTAACTACTACAACCGCGGATGCATTTCGCCAGTTAGCCCGAAACACTCATTAGCTACGTTTTATCACTTTCCTTCAAACCTTGTCTGCAACAATGTCACAACAACAAACAGGATGTGTCGTCTTATCAAAGCTAATTACAACCTCCACACTTAGCTAGCTAATTTTAAAAATGCGTTAGCTTCCTCTAGCTAACATATGTCGACTTCAAATCGGTCACTTTACCTTCAGGGTGAGCTTGTGTATCCTTGCTTTGCATCCAGCCAGCAGAAGAATGAATAAATATCCAGCCACGACACAGCCTCTGTGTGCCACAGCCATCACCGGGCGGTTAACGGGGACTTCACTGCTAACGTTACCGAGCGGCGAGCTCACCAGACGGCTAAACAGCGAGCTAGTTAGCGGTCTCAACCGGATCTTTAAACTCGATCTTTTGGGGTCTTTTTTATAACGTCGTTTGTGTTCAAATTACACCCGTTCAAGTTGTCGTTTCCCCAGTCTTTTGTGCTTTCATCGCGTCACGTAAAGAAAAAAAGCTAAACTCTCGCTTCCTGGTGTTGAATCCACGAACAACACATTTAGCCAAGGTGCGGACAGAAGCGTCATCCGCTGCGGGCTTTACATCCGGTACACCGCCACAGGCGTGATGCAGCGAAATGTACACACGCAGGGAGGAGATGTGAGTTATTTGAGTCTGTCGGTGTGAACAATCCACATTCGTGAGTTATCCGTCTGTGGAAACGAGTCGAGTTTTCGCTGCTAAAAGTTTTGTCCGCACCTTGTGCTGTGTAGCTTCGACGTGGTCACGTGGCTCAGCGTTTTGACAGTGAGCTTCCGGCTGAAGGTGAACGAGCCTCCACGTCGGACGGAAGTCTCCGGGTTGCCATGTCTGCAGGAATGTGATGTTTATCCTGTTTGACACGTGGAACTGAAGCTGTTTTTCAATAACGAGAGAAAGGTAGTGTCAAACCCTATGTTGTTTGCGTTAACTATAAATGAAAGTATAAGTATAATACTTATATATACTTACTTACATATATGTAATGAGCCAAACTTCACATCCAAATTAGATTTGGCAACAAGCAACCTAAAACAAACTGAAGTAGTGAATACTGAAGTATTGTAACAATTAAAGTATTATTAAAGTATTTCTGTTTCTAATTTCTGATTATATGTGATATGTGATTATATTACATCCAAACAAATGGAGGCAAGCTTTGTAAATCATTATTTATTTATTCAAATTAAAAGTGGAACTTAATATATCATCAAAATTCGGTTCCTTTACCTCTCATCATCAACATCTACTCTCTTGTAACAATGTTGTATATATATATATAATTTGTTTGTTTATATACTGGAGTATTGTAACAAAAATAATTTCCCCCTGGGATTATTAAAGTATTTCTGATTCTGATTATATGTAATAAGCCAAACTTCACATCCAAAGTAGATTTGGCGGCACTATATGGCCCAAACAAATGGAGGCAAGCTTTGTAAACAAGCAACCGAAAACAAACAAAACACATCTAGAGACAGCCAAATTTTCTAAGCATTTTTATTTATTCAAATTAAAAGTGGAACTTTTATACATATACTGTATTAGCTTTATTTTTTCAAGAGTTCTGTTTGTTCACCTCTCATAATCAACATCTACTCTCTGGTAACAATGTGTTGCTTCCCACCATTTCCTGAGGGAAAAGTCTGGCTCTTTAGATATTAAATGCTCCAGTAGGTTCACCAGGGCAACAATAAGTTTGGCTGCCAGGCAGGTGCCTAGTCCATATTGACTTTCTGGATCTGTTTCACTGAAAACAGCTGCCTGCTGTGGTTGAAACTTTGCTGATAAGAGCGAAACAAAACAGTAAAGTTGAGGGCGATGAAACCAAAACAATGTGCTGAAAGAGGTGAAAACACTCTGGAGAGCTGAGGGGAAGGCTGAGTCGATATATAAAAATGTTGATTAACGACCAGTCACCAAGTCACCATCAACTGAAGCCACAAATCACAGTTACAGAAGAATATAGGCAATCAACAACTGCTTCACTGGATATGAGTTCTTTTTAAAGTTCTCACCAATCTCACTCGTGCCTTTCCCTAAAAAATGCTGCTGCTGTGAAAAATCTGATTTATTTGAGAACAATAATCAAAGTGATAAAAAGTAAAGCTGTCTAGATTTATGAAGATTTATTCAGAAACAAAATGAAATAAAGTAAAAGAAAACAGGAAAAAAACCAGAACTGATCCAAAATATGAGGAAGCAACGTTTCCTGCTGATTTGTTGCGCTTACTTTTTGTTTTAAAACAATAGAAATATGTGACATCATGTTACAGTAGCCAACAGTTCATACCAGGCCAAATAAGGCTGTAGCAACAAGACCTTTGATATACTCTTGACCCTTGAACAATACCCCTTAATTCAAATTAAATCTAAAAGAAAAAAAAGGTTTAATTTCTGTGGAAATGAATGTCAAGAAACCTCATCACAATTTGTGATGAGGTTTCTTCAAGTTTTAATGTGATGTAAAAACACCAACATCAACATCAAATGACAGAATCAGTTATTTATATTCATATTAATAGATATACCCGCACTGGTGCCTTGGATGTTGGGTGCCACGAATGACACTTTTACCCTGGGCACAAACTGAGGCACCAGCGGCTGGAGCCAAATCCAAGGGAAGAGGAAGAAGAAGATGTAGGTAGGGGGTTTTGTGCTGCTGTGGATCCCCCTGGTGATGAAAGACAGAAACAAACAGGATAGTTTCACATTGAAAACAGGGCTGAAGTTGAAGATCAGATCAGCATGATTGAAATTACTAAATAAATCTCTTTCTAACATTATCTTTAAGTCTTTAATCTATCCTACCTGCATAAGCTTTCTTTAGCTTCAATGCAGTGTTGTTGTGGACTCATTCCGCTTCAGGATTTCAGCAGTAACGTTCACAGCCATTTCTTCTCCTGTAGCTCTCGATCATTTTACTGACAGTGTCTTGGCGGTCTGCATTCTCTATGTGGCCCTTACGAATGGGCTGACATCCAGCCAGCACTGGCTGAGTGAGGTTCCACCGAAACCTCTTGAACTCTTCAGTACCCAGCTCATCCAGAGTGTCTATGATCAGTAGAGAAACTTGCATTCTGATCGCCTGAGAAGTGGGGGAAAAAAAAATAAATAAATAAATAAGCATTCAGTTTGCAGAGTAGACTGTAATTTGTTAAATGTTGAACCAATTTGAAAGTGTAGTCCAATCCAGCATGAAAGTTAAGAGTCTTCTCAACGTTTAAATTAATTCTCTTTGGGGATTAGTCATCAAAAATGTTATACATCTTCTGTTTTTGATTGTTGGATTTTTGCAAGAAATTTTCACATTTTCAAATATTTTAAACCCACAAAAAAATGGCTGTTGTCACATACGCACATCACATCAAACAGTTTCCTTTTCCTGTATGTTAAATATTTAGTCTAAAAAAAGTGACAGATCAACAGGGAACTTTTTTTTTCAATTGTTTGTCTCTCTGTCCTGTCTTCAGGATAGAAAACAAATTAACACAAAATACAACAAGCAATACTGATGATGAATATTGGAAAATAATCGCGAAGATCACCACAGGACAAACAGGTAAATAACGCTATCATGATACTGTCATGTCTTATAATATTTAAGCATCTGTGTGATATCTAAGTAAGTATAAGTAAGCACTATTTTCTTAAATCTCAATATAAATATCTTACCGTATTGGCTCCAGTAATTCGACAGCAGTCCTGACAGAAGTTAGTCTACTGATAATGCAGAAACAGTGTGTTGATAGATGCATTTCTGTTCCTAATTTAAAACTGCTGAGTAGGACGTTTGAAAAACTGTAAACCACAAGCACATGCAAGTTCACGTTACACAGAATGAAACTACCCAAGAACTCCCGGATCCCGGATCATGACAAAGCACGTATGCTAACCATCATTTCCCACAAGAAGACGTCATCTGACTGCCTCTCTGTACATTAACTCATGTTTGTTTGGGTTGTTTATCCTCAAGTCAACAGAATATTTTGAAAGTGTTGAGAGCTTAGGGTCATTTGAGAAATTCTTACAAATACTGCAATGTATTTTTAAATATTGATCAACAGGAGAAATCATAAATACGCAGATAACTTGATTGTGTTTAAGAAACTTGTGAAAAGTCTAATAGAGTGGTGTCTTGGGTTAGTAAAAGCAATATGGAATAAGATAGTGGCTGCAGTAACACAGAGGACAGAAGTTCATTTCCTGACATCTGTGAACGCTTATTCTTATCAGGGTTACTGGGGCCACGAGTCAGGATACACCCTGGACAAGTCGCCACTTCATCACAGGGCTGACACAGGGATTTTTGCTGTGAGGTGACACTGCACCACCCCTTGACCTCACACCACACCCACATTTAGACATCCAAAATGTGAAATGTCAGAGATCACAATAACTGAACTGATCGAATATGAAATATGAAACTATTTCAGCTGCGGCTCAGTGAGGTCACTTCCGGTTTTTCACATCATATAATGAACACCCCGTTAACACCCTCCACTTCCTTAGGGCAGTGTGGAGGGGTGTAACAAAGTTGACGGGTTACTGAGGATACCCAACTAACTTTTTATTGAATAATCATGACTTATTTAAAAAAAAAAAAGATTACAAGCACATAAACACAGTTAGATGTTAATGTGAATGCCAAAATGTATGGACTTCTAATATTAAATCATTAAAATAACATTATGAGTCCCCATTTAGCTCAAGCTCTTCTTCTACATATTTTAGGAAAGCTTGCCAAATTATACAGAATTTGCCTGAAGAATCTCACAATGTGTGCTTAATTTTAATTTTACTGAGAGTGACTTGAGCCAACAGTGGCCACCTCGGAGCAATTTCAAAAGGTATGTACATATAAAGATGGGGTCATGCTGCATCAACATCATAAGTGCACTTTCATTGTAGCCTATAGAAGACATGACATGACATGTAAGATTTTTATATTTTATTAAAAGTGACATTTCAATTGATATAAAAACGCATTTAAAAATAGATTTTGGTCACCTAATATATAAAATATTAACAAGGTCAGAAGAACTCTAATTTTACCGGTTTGATGTAATAACTCATTTATAAGCATTATATAAACACTGAATAAATTGTTTCAAGTTGTAAGCAGATGCAAGAGTTCATTAATGTATTTGTCAGCAACTATAACTCCTAAGATATACCAAAAAACAAAAATGTGTTTCATCAGAGAAGTCATAACAAACAGTAAACATTAATAAACATTTAAATGTCCTTGTATCTCCTTACTACAATATAGTGTGTTATACATGTTTGTATATGGCTTATAAATGCTTAATAGGCAGACTTAAAGTCAGTGTCGTACCAAGGCTATGACAGGAAATATTTGGCTGGCAGATATTCTGCAAAGTTGTACATCAAATGTTGTATTACAATGTACAAATGTTACCATTTTTTCTAATTATACAATTGCATAATAAATGTCAATAGAACCACTAATTTAAAAAAAAAATCTAAATAGTTATCCTGTCCTGTCCTTGTTGTGTTTCATGATTTATTGATGGTTATATTCCATGCTCCAGATGTGCCACTGCTGATTGTCGGGGCGAAGATCACACTTCCTTCCTGTGCCATCATCGTGGCGGGAGCTGCAGGAGCAGCAGGAGCAGCAGGAGGTGCAACAGTAGAGGAGGTGGAGGGTGTAGCTGTCCCCATCGCTGCAGATGAAAAGAGACAGATGTCGAGGATCAGTGTAGACACGAGTGAAAAAGAAAGTCACAGATTTTGCTTACTTTAACTCAGAACATCTGCTGCACCTGCGTACGCCCTCTCTAACATATCTGCAGCGTTGTTGTTACTCATCTTCCTCAGAGCCGTGGCCGTGACCTTCACAGCCCCATTTTCACCATAGCGCTCGATCAACCTGCTCACAGTTTCTTCCCGGGATGCCTTCTCCAGACGGGCGTTGGGAATGGGTTTGCAGCCACCCTCGTTGATCAGCGTGAGATACCACTTAAACTTTTTGAGGTCATCGTCACCCAGATCTTCTAGAGTCTCAACGAGAAGCTCTGGAACCTGCATCTCTGCTCACTGTACAAGAGTGGAAATTAGTTTTCAGAATATAGCCTTAATGGAATAATCCAACATTACTTTTATCTTTTTTTTGTTAAAAGTTAGGTAAGAAGATCAACACAATTATTATATTATATATATTATATAGAGCAGGGCCACAGCTAATGAAATCCACATAAAACTAATCATTTAATAATGCTGATGTAGATCAGTTCTAAGCATTATTTAGCATCAGCTACCTCTTTATTTCACCAGGAAGATCTCCAATATAGTATGAGTAATATGACTTTCTGTCTCTCTCATCACAAGTCATGTCTGCAACTATAAACATTAGTGAATCATTCATAAAGGGGCCCCAAGTATAGTACTTATGCTGTCATGTCTGTAGGAGCAAACCTTCGTAAATCATTCATGAAGTTATCACTGTTCAGTAAGTCATCCAGTCTGCAGTAATCGAATAAGTGTCAGTTCTTACGAGAATATTTAAAGAACCCTTGAATAAGGAGAACTGGATTCAAAGTATCAAAGTTTAAGTTGAATTTATTATTCTTGTACAAGGAGGAGCGCTTAGCAGTCAATAGGTTCTTATACATTGTTCAAAAATGGGCTGTTTCGAACACGTCCCAACTCATACAGATAACGTCATAACATTCCTTTAGTTGGTTTACTGCTCAGGAATGAGCACTATATTTTATATCCACATGGTACTCCCTTAGCCTGTCTCTCCTCTCCTTGTACTACTCATATATAATTATCTCTCCCTGCCAGCCTCAGTAAATCAGAGGCCAACTAAGGGAGGTATGCGAGACATGCAAAAGACAGGACACACACACAGTATCTGTATGAGTTAAGACATCTGCACCCCAGTATAATCCTAATTTTTATAACATCAGTCATCTTGAATTCTAAATGTAAATAAGTCATTCAACTAAGGTTAGTTGGTTAAGGTTGTTGCAGATGTTCTGCAGCCTGAAGGCCTTTTCCAGACTGTAAAGGAATTTCCTGGTTAACTAAAGTGATTTATTACACTTTTATAAAGTTGGGAAACTTTAAAAAAAAGTCAAACTCAAAGCAGGAGGAGTGGGGATATCCTGATTTTACTCTATACTGGATCAGCCCTCATGACATCATCAGGGCTGTTTATTTAACCTTTGGGCTGCTGAGCAGTACTTCCCATAACAGCCTTTGCTGTAAGTCACATGTACAATCAGCAGAATGCCCCTTAAAGAGCGAGTTTGGAGGAGAACTTATTATTACAACAAATCTATTAAGCATTAGATATATAAATTATGTATACACATACACAAATCATCTATCAAACATCAGGATTAGAACATCAGGATATTAAAGTTTATTTTATGAAGCTCAGCAATGGCCAGAAGAATATAATAAATAATAACATAATAATAGTATATGTGTTGAAATCATTTTACATGTATATAGTTCACAAACTGTGGAGTGTCTGTACTCTTGTGTGTTACTATGGGGGAGGTGGTTTCCTGTAAACCAAACCAAAAGTATAAACTGATCGAGTGACTTCACAGTGAGCATAAAGAAATGATCATACTAAAAGTTTACCACATGGCGGCTCTGCAACCTCACAGTATGCGCAGCAAGATTAATTGCTGTATTAACGCAGTCCAGTGTACATTAATAGCCTATTGTGCCGAAATATGGTCGGAAACTATTATTACTAAATCCTGTAGGTCGAATGAACACATGAATATATTACTGAGAAATAATCAATTCAAAGTGGGAACATATTGTACTTCCTGCGCGCGGCATATCTTTGAGACTCGGTGACTGTGGCACGGAGATGTTTGCGCACAAAGAACAGACCCAACAACACCGTGTTAACAGGCGCCTTTAGATTGTACAAGGTTTTTTAACAAAACTTAAAGACCACAAACTGTGTTTTAATGAGCGTTTTAATCTAAAAATGACTCACCGGTGTCAGCAGCTGCCTACAGATGTGCAGTCTTAGGGAATTTTCAGGAAACGAAGCTATTACTTTCGGTTTTACCCTCAAGAGAGGGCAGGGGTTTCACTATTGCGTAAAAGCAGACGGTATGCAAGTTTCACTCTTCTTCTCCCCCACTGGTAGATCCATGGTGCTATAGCCAAGAGGACTGCTGTCTTGCCTCCCAGTTTTTCTCGGTGATGATGGGAGTGATTTCTTCAAAGTCTGTTTTGTAAGCATTGCTACGGAAGCCCTGAACCGCATGTGTAAAAAAAAAAGCCCTATTAAGTCGTTATTATGAGATAGTATCTCGTTATTACGAGATACTAAGTCGTTATTACGAGATATTATCTCGTTATTACGAGATACTAAGTCGTTATTACGAGATACTAAGTCGTTATTACGAGATATTATCTCGTTATTACGAGATAATATCTCGTAATAACGACTTAGTATCTCGTTATTACGAGATACTAAGTCGTTATTACGAGATACTAAGTCGTTATTACGAGATATTATCTCGTTATTACGAGATAATAAGTCGTTATTACGAGATATTATCTCGTTATTTCGAGATCTCCGTGCTCGCCTGTGTGCCACTCCATCTGGATCCAGAATACTTAGGAGCAATCTCACAGTTTCCCTTTTAACAACCAGCCCCTCCTGAATGCATTTCAGATGCATCATCCTATATCCTACCATCTGATCTGAGGTTTCCAGTTGCTGGGTTACAAAATAAGCAACATCTACTATGTCTGAGTAATATTTCCTCTGGCAACAGTGCTAATTGGGCGGTCTCAACACTCTCCCCAAACACAAGAATCATGAGAACTTAAGTAAATAATAGCCATACACCTTGGTTGGAGCTATCAGTTCACTTTTATGAGGATTTTGTTGGATATTCTATTGGTGGTTGAACTGCCGAGATATGCTTCATGTCATCGATGCTTGAGTATTGACTTTAGAGTGGGCCTTCTGGCAGAACCATATATCTCTATATATGCTTTGAGAGGCTGGTAAAGGAACACATCATCTCCAGACTCTCTCCCACGTTTGACCCCTTCCAGTTTGCCTACCGGTCAAACCGCTCTACTGAGGACGCCATCTCCTCCGCTCTACACCTGAGCCTTGCACACCTGGAGGAGAAGAACACTCATGTGCGGCTGTTGTTCCTGGACTTCAGTTCAGCGTTTAATACCATCATTCCGCAACATCTGGTAAACAAACTGGGACCCCTGGGCTTCAGCACCCCCCTGTGCAACTGGCTGCTAGACTTCCTCACTGACAGACCGCAGTCAGAGAGCATAATGTTATCTCGAAATTACGAGATAATATCTCGTAATAACGAGATAGTATCTCGTAATAACGAGATAATATCTCGTAATAACGAGATAATATCTCGTAATAACGACTTAGTATCTCGTAATAACGACTTAGTATCTCGTAATAACGAGATAATATCTCGTAATAACGAGATACTATCTCATAATAACGACTTAATAGGGCTTTTTTTTTTTTTTTACACATGCGGTTCAGGGCTTCCGTACAAATGTTAAATGTAAAATCTAAATGTTAAATATATATCTACATGTTAAATCTAAATCTAAATGTTGAAGCTAAATGTTAAATATATATCTAAATGTTAAATATAAATATAAATGTTGAAGCTGTTATTTTCAGAGCGAGACGCTTTAGAAACGGCACCCCATATCTTTGTATATGCAGGATTCAGATGCCACTCTGGATTTAACACAGGTTCCTGTTGGAGTAGTGACTGTTATACCTGAAGAGAGTCAGCAGCCAGATCCAAATGCCCTGCACCTTGAACCATCCAGCATTGGTACTGGAAGGTAATCTCGTCATGGATGACACTGAAAGCCACGCGCAGTCTATTTGCCTCATATTTGGACTAATCTATGCTCTTCATCTGGATTATCCCAAAAGTCTTAGGAACACCTTTGACCTCATTCAGAGGGTGATGCTCAACCTATAGGTGTAGGTAACCTGAGGCCAAAACTTCAGAGCTTGAAAAATGCGCTTTTGCAGTAGATGGCTGTGCTGTAAAAAGATCCTCAAGCATAGATACTTTGTTAAACCTGAAATATTTACAACTAATAACCACTGCACAATTCAATTCTTAGACAGTTAAAGTCACAGCTGGATGATTTTGGCCACGTCATATTTTAGTTTATATAGTGTACCTTAGGATATCTACCTTGACTAGTTTGCAGCCAGCAGAATACAGGTAGCACAATGTTACAGTGTAATCTTGTTTATTACAGTTCAATGCACATAGTGAGACATAAGTGTAAAAGGTTTCATTTAGTTTGTAAGTTAATTAAAGCTTGATTGAAAATGTGCCATAGAACCCTGTTGAAATCTAAAGTAAAGTAGTGAGAACGATTTAGTTTTAATATTTCCAAAATTTTTAAAACACTATTTTATAGAATATATTTTATTTTGTAGCTGGTATTTTTTAAGGCTTAAAACTGGATTTGTTTTGATTGTATAATTAAATTCCTCCATAAATACTGACCTGGGTTTAAGAAGCTCACAATGGCAATTTTGTTGAAATAAACAATAATCCTGCAAACTTAATCATTCTTTGTTGTGCTTACTTTATTTATTTAAGGCAATTTAAGGTTTCCTAGATTCTATCGAGTTAACACAACTGTTCAGTTAAGTAAGACTCACTTGTTTCACTTAAGTTGCTATTACTTAGAAAGAACAATTAATTTCACTTGCCCTTTTTTAAGTTGGAACAACTTTACCAAATTAAGTAAATACAACAAAATTTAAAGTAAACTCAACTAGAACATACAGAGTAAACATAACTTGAGACTTATAGTTATGTTTACTTACCTTTTTCAAGGCAATCGGTTTCCTAGAATTTTTTAAGTAACATCAACAAATCAGATCTTAGAGTGTAAAATAAAATAAAAATGCCAATATTAATGGAATAGATTTTTGTTTTTGGCACTCACCATTGGAAAAACTTCAAATCTTAAAATAAAAAACAATAATTGTAACAGTAACGGGTGACCTGAGCCTTTAATAGAAATGATGTCCACTTCATGACAACAATAATAATAATAACAAACTTTATTTATGAAACACCTTTCAAAGGTTACAAAGTACTTCACAGTACATGTGAAATTCACTAATCAAATGAGATTAAACAGAATGAAATAACGACTAATGAAACCAGAACAAAACACATACAAACATTTTGTAACTGTAAAAATAAAACTTTGGCCTCACATGAATAAAAGGCTTTATGATTTAAATGTTTTTACTGATTCAGCAAGAGAATGATTTAATACATTTCAAATGTTGCCTGTAGTAACACATTCAAAGCAGAAGAGTGACCCATGATTATTATTGCTGATCTGTACAAAGCACATTAAGTCATTAGTAGAGAAAAAGGTAAATGTTGTGCTATATGTCAATAAAGTACCTCAGATGTGTACTTAAATACTTTGTTATATCTACTTATAGGTTCTACTTTAACAACACAAATTCAGCTGTAAACATAAACACATTTGTAGTTTGTGAATCAAACATTGCCTTTGTAGACAGCAGACAGTTAGTTTTGGTTGAAATGGTAATGATAGTTAACTATTGGGGCTGTTATAATGGATCCATTAACCTGACCACTGACAATCACACTTATACTGGTGGCAGTTGTGGCCTTAGGAGTGATGGCATCACCAGCAGGGATTTTCAAACCAGTTGGATGATTTGGAAGAGCCAAAACAGATGATTGTGGATGACAGATATTTTCCTTAGCTACTGCTCCTTCTGTGAATTGAAGATCACGACACAGAGAATCAGCAAAGAGACACAGTTTAACAAAGTGCAAATCTACAAAGTCACTGATCTACTGTACCTGTGTAAGCTTTCTTCAACTTCTCTGCAGTGTTGTTGTGATTCATCCTCTTCAGGATCTCAGCAGTCACGCCCACAGCCATTTCTTCGCCGTAGCTCTCGATCATCCTGCTCACAGCATCATGCCGGTGTGGGCTTTCCAGATAGCACTTTGTCATTTGTTTAAGGTTGTTCCATACGTTCAGAGCAAGAAACCATTTAAACTTTGTAAAATCATGTTCGTTCAGCTCCTCCAAAGTGTCCAAGAGCAGTTGTGGAACCAGCATCACTAATCAATGAACAGGAGGAAGAGGAGGAATTAGAAAAGAATGAACATCTTACGGGATCAGAGAGAAGTTTTAGGTTTCGGTTATTGTGCCGTGTCTGCTCAGTTTACAGTTTTGTGACATTTTTTAGACAGTGTGGTAAGTTTCAAATGATTTAAATATGGAGGAGTTAACATCTAAATAGATTCTGTTAATTTATTTTAAATAAAAAATAAAAATAAAAGAGTTGTAGCTAACAATACATGTTTTAATCGTTTCTTTTTCTAATTCGACCTAGTATCTCTACATTTATTTGTAAATAATTCAATAATTGCTGTCGGCTGTTTAAATGTCAGTTAATAAAACATCTAATAATTGAATCAATGTACTGATTGATTTAATTATTTAACATCACCTAATTCAAATATACAGATAAATGTAGTTGGTCTATAGGAGCACAAGTCTCTAGAGTCATTCATTCAAAATATCAGGTAGAGACCGCTGTATCTGCTGGACAATTACTATTAAAATCACAGAAGAACAAATAACAGACATATAAAACACAGAGCACTCACCTGAAGTCAGTGTTTTGTGAGCTCAAATATCCAAAACGTCTCACCAAAGCACCACAATCAGACTGCAGACTCAAAATGAAGCACACCTAATCACCTGTTGATACTTTCAGCTTCTTCCTTTTGGTTTGATCGGAAAACACAGCAATTACAGTCAACAAGGGCGTGAGCTGAGTTCAAGGTACAACTTTGAAAGACGATGACGAGAGAGAATTTATTGCCCTTTTAATGAAACCATAAAATACCAGCTGACCGACCGAAACCACAAAACTCCAAGCTGGTGACAAATAAAGGAAAAACTTAAACATAACAAATGGAGAAGTACCTGCATGGTACAATTAAGCAGTTAACATCTAATCATGGCCTGTGATGTGTATAAAAAGGCTGTGCAGGCCCAGTTCATTTAGATTTTTTGTATAGACGTCAAGAGGAAATTATCAGAGAGAGTTTAAAAGAGGGTTCATTGAGGAATGCAGCCGTTTCATTGACAAAGACTGCTGAACTGGCTCGTGTTTCAATTGGAACAGTGACTAAGGTGTCATCTGCATTCAGATCTATGGGAAAGACTTCAGTAAATAGGGTTGGACGTTGTGGTCGACAGAACACTTGATGACTGTATTAGTTCAATATGTCATGACAAACAGAAGAGCAACTCTTCTTTGAATGCAGGATGTGATCAGACTGTCAGCAAAAACAGTTCATCAACAATTACACAGGAAGAGGAAATTAGAGTTGGGCTGCAGTCCATAAACCCCCCATAAAGAAAGGTTGACCCTTACAGTGAGGGGATCTGATGGCTCTGTTATGCCATGTGGGGCATTTTGCTTGCATGGTTCGGATCCACTTGGCTCCGTAGAGAAAAGGGTCGCTGACCTAAACATTTCTATCCTGATGGACAATACCATCATTTATACACTGAATGGTTTGATGATCATAAAACTGATCTGAATAAAAGAAGGAATATCTTTTGGAAGAAGACACATTGAAGCTGACTTTACAGATGAAAACAAAAATATGACCTTATGAAAGCTCATAAAACAGAATGTATTGTTTATATTTAAGCCAATTGTTTTCTGCCAATCTATTTTCTTTAGCAATTTATCCCATGAGTGTACCCCGCCTCTCTCCCAATGCCAGCTGGGATTGGACTGGGCAAATCACCAGTTCATCACTATATCTAATATCTGGCTTTTTATGTTCATCAGCTACATGTCTGCCGTTTGCCTGCAGTGTAAAGTGGGTTTATGAGAGCTTTCATTGAAAGCAGCTGCTTGCTGCCGCTGAATATAACCCTAATGAGAGCAGTGTGAATCAGTAAGGTCACAATGAGCTGAAATGTGCTGAGCTGAGAGAAACTGTCAGTGCTGCAAACATCCTTCACACACATCATCATTTTTATTAGCTTTTAAGAGCTATATGAAAAAACTATGGAGATTTATGGTTTTAACTGAAAATCAATAATACTGTGTTTATTAGCAAAATGATGGACGTGCGTAACACTGAAAAGGAACCTTGAGCATCTGTCATAAAACTGAACAAACATAAAAACTAAATACTGGGGATTTCTGTGAAATTTATTTTTGAGTCGACCGGTTTGTTTTCTTAACACGTTGTACAGCTACAGTGTGTAACTGCTCAGACACAGACACAATGCACACTCATTCTTGCCCTCTGTGCTGCAGGACTACACTACATTATTCTTGACCCTCCCTTCCTTCCTCTCTTGATATACCAACAGAGAACGCCCATGGTGGGTTTCAGAGGCCAAAGCAAAGGAATCGCCTGATCATCAGCATCAGACACACACAAGTAAAATACACACACACATACACACACACACACAAAAGCGTATACATACACACCCACACACCCATAAAAACCTTAAATACCCTGTGTTTTTCTCAGAAGTCTCAGGCAGTGTCACTGCCAGCATCACGCAGCCAGCAGCCAGAGAGACGTCACACCAGCGGCCAATATATTTGAGCCAGGGAAAGTGAAGAAGGATGTGTGCATCTGGATGGCCAATCACACTTCTGCTGTTTTGCCTGTTGGATTCAGGTGAGTAAGCATAAATACTATATGCAGGTACAATGAAAAGAATTGTGACAAGTGAACCGACTCGCTGTGGAAAGGGTCAGGGCAGAGCAGACGATACAGACATTTAGAATAATAAACTTTGTTTGGCTTGTTTGGTCCTTCACACACAGTGAATCCTGCTGTGGAGGATGTACTTGTGAACCCTCGTCACAGACTTTGAATGAATGCAGTGAGATGTGAGCACTGGAACCACAGAGGTCTGTGATGGTTCTCATTTGTGCATCTTTCCTAGTAAAGGGTTTAATCTGGGGCAACTGGACTTTGTTGTAGCCGAAGAGAGACTTTTTTTTGTCATTTTTAGACGACTAAAGAGGCAAAACTCTGATAAAAGAGGGCTTAAGATCTACAATCTATGGACTGAATAAGATGCGTTTGTAAAGTCTTTTTGGGCAAAGTTGTGATGTGTTGTATTTCTGGCAAAAATTAAAAAGAAAAACATTTAAAAGAAATCAAACAAATTTTGTGGGCAGCTTTTAATATCTGAAATCACCTCCCATGCTGGGAGGCACAGGTAGAAGAGATTAGCTCTATGAATAAGACCGGGTTGGTACAGCTGTCTCATTGCACTCATTTTGCAGACTGGCATGTAGGAAACTATACAATTTGACAGCCAATATGCCGACACACACATACGCACACAGTAGTGAGCTGCTGTAAGTGAGATCATCTGATAGACCAACCTCAGGATTCAATGGAACAATGGTCATAGAAAGGAGGAACCAGTTCTTTTGACTTGGGCAGGGTGTCCTTCCTTCCTCAAAGGAACACACTGGGTGTATTCAGCCCGCCATGAAACAATAGTTCTCAATAGATCAGCTAAAAAGAGTATTATTATTACGAGATGGCAAAATTTTATTGACCCTTGCCTGTGTTATGTGAAGGACAGCAGAAAAATGACAAGTTCAAACATCTTGCAGTAAATATAAACAAACAAAGAGAAACTATTTATGTTCTATAATTAGACTGAACACTACAGATACTACATATTATTTTGTGGATTCAGGTCAGCTCCAGTAAGTCCTTAAATGTTTATTTTTATATTCTATATTCAGTGTTTATACTATAGTCAAATGTTACATATAGACAAAAATACCAGCCCGTAGTGAGCATCTATTCTGAGCATCTCTGAAGGAAAGCTTTAACCCGCAGTAATTTGCCGTGATCCTTTAAGATATATTGATTTATATGTTTACATATTTAAGTGACTTATTGTGTCTTTTTTCCTCTCCCACTCCCTGACCACTCCTGTGACCTCAGCTACCTCATCTCCTGTTTCCATGTACACACCTGCTCCTCCCCTTCCATTTCAAAATTCACCTCCCTCTCCGGCAATCATCTCATCTCTACCTTCTCCTTCTCTCAGTACCCAACCCCCCACCCCTCCCCTCATCAGCAACTCCGGGGAGGCGACAGAAATAGTCAATTGCTCTTTGACGATATCACCCTCCACTCTGGTGGTCAGGTAGGTCAGGATTTACAAAAAACATTCTTACACTTATAGTTGAACTTGATCTTGAGATCATTTCTCTGTGTGTATCTCGTGAAAGACACTGAGCATTAAGAAACTTTGCTTATGCAGGTTCTAAGAAGACTATAAATCTCAGATAAACTTAAGATTGACGACACCTGCCTTACAATCAGCGATTTCCCCTTATGTAGTGATAGTACTATCGAGCTGGTTACTTTCTAATTTGACACAGCTTTTATAGAACAATCAATTCCTGTTATTAATTCAAAACACTTTGTGTCTGACAATCAATTCCTTATCTTTAACCTCTCATTGGTTGCCTACAGAGTTAATTTAAAGATTTGATTGATTACTTAAAGCCCTGAGAGGTCCTGCCTGAAGTTATTTAGTAGATGTTTTAAAGGGATGAGGAGGGATAAGAGATCTAGAGCCAGAATCAGAGTCTTATTTGTGGAGATAATGTCCCTTCTTCACGTGCTCTCTGGGAAAGATGAACTGGTGTGGGCAGAGTTGTGTTTTTGTTTTTGTCCCTTCGCGCTCCCTCAGATATTTACACCTTTGCAGTCAGGTCTATGGAGGAGATTAGGGTCATTCTTTTAAATTATTTTTTAAAACACACACTTTTAAAAGGGGCCTTTAGTTAATCTATTTATGTTTTAAGTCACATTATTTACAACTTTGATTGTAGGTTTATTGCTTTTAGCTCATTGTTATTGTGGTTCATTTTTTATTGTGTTCTACTCATACGAGGTTGGCTGCACGAATCATATTTCCGAGTCTTACTGTAGTACTTTGTTGTTGTTTTGTATGTCTCTAAATGAATGACATCTAATTGTGTATAAACTCTCCTCCAGGTTCGGAGATCCAGTCACAGCTAACTGCTCTGTACAGATGGAGCCTTTTGCTGGACTTGGTTGGCAAGTCCAAGTGGTAAGGGGAATCAATGATCTCTAATATATGACTTGAAAACCTTAAAGAGCCTTGAAAACATCAGTCCTCCTATTTGATTGAATAGGGGCAAGTTCACGATGTAATGATCAGATGACAGCAGATCCTATGATATAGTAACAAAACTGATTATACATCTTAAGCTTAAGGCTCTATCGTACACACACTCAGCTCAACAAAGTGGCAACAAAACAAAACATTAGAGGCTTTGCAAAGATAGGAGTCATTGCAGGGCTGCTGTATTCAATTCAAATTGTACAGGTGTGGCTAATAAACTACTGAAGCACCATCCAGACAGTAACATTTTATCGTAATTATAAACAATCTTAATTGTTGTGTGATCTTTCCAACTGCAGCAGGCTATTGACCTCACTATGGAACGTTTTGTCATCTGGAGAGTGGAGAGGATAACTAACTGGACCTTAGAGCCTATGTGCTATGCACTATCTGAGGTGGGAGGGCCATGTCACATTAAGCTCCCTCTGATAGTCTACAGTGAGTGAATGATTTTGTCATTTTTAGAAAATCCATCAAGTATTTTCTGTGTGGTTTATTATCTGTTGTTCCGTTTCCACAGAGCCTCCAGATAACGTCTCCATCAGCTTTGTAAATCACACCGGGCCGATGTTCGAGGGTCATCAGTACACTCTGCAGTGTACAGTACACGACGTTGCTCCTGTTGAAAACCTCATTGTGACCTTCTACAAAGGACAGACCGCACTGGGTAAAGTGCAGTTGAACAACAACACAACGAAGGAACCAGTGACCGACAACTTCACTTTCAACATTACTCCAAATAAAAATGATGAGGGTGTCCAGTACTGGTGTGAAGCCAAGCTAGAACTAGGATCTGAAGGACCTGGGCATCCACCAGTGGTGAAATCACACAAAATAACTGCAAGTGTCCACTGTGAGTGAATCTCCCTTACCTCTTTCAAGATTTCCTTAAGTAAGACATATCAACTTTGCTTTTCCGTCAACCGTCTTCTCCTCCTCTCTGTCACTGACTCTTTATCCTTTCATTCAGTTGGTCCACAGCTCGTCTGTCCACCAAAACTGCAGGTAAGAGAGGGAGAGAGCCTTAGCTGTGAGGTGAGAGGAAACCCTCAACCATCAGTCACCTGGTTCAGGGATGGACAGGTGGTTGCCCTGCCCACTCACTCAAGCAGAAGGCATGCTGGAAAATACATAGTCTTGGCACAAGGACTTCATGAACAGAGAAACTTTACAGTGGAGGTGGAGGTCCTCTCTGGCAGTGGTAGGTTTAAGCAATTACTTAACATTTTTATATTGTTGTATTTTCTTCATTGAACTGAAAACAAAGACTCCCTGTTTGTTTAGCTGTAATTACAGTTGTTTAAACTTGTCTTCCTTCCTGATTGTTTGAGGAATGTTGCTCAGATCTTGCATGATCAAAAGGGGGATTGGAGTAAGAATTTAAACCGAGGCTAAAGTGGAATTCATTTGTCTCTTCCTTTCTAGGAACTGCAAACAACTTTAATGGATATTTTCTGTTGGCCGTCTTGCTTATTCAGATGATTAACTGTCTGTAAAAGAATCCAACGCTATCTTTCCATGCTGTCTGGACGAACTGCTTCTGCTGTGGGAACTGTTATTCAGAGATGACTGACTGCTTTGTGTCCTTCTTAGTTTGTGTAAATGGACCAGTTTTGCATCATTGTATTGTTGTGCACCATTTTTAATACTCGTAAAAATTCATTTCATTAGAAGCAGAAGTTCTTCAGAGCTTCTGCCCAGGTACATTTCTTGTTATTAGACTGATGTTTCTATGTCATCTGCACAAAAAAGTAAATGTATATATGCATATTTTCTAAACTGAAAGCTGCTGCACAAAGAAATTCACATTCTAGTTTTGTACAACTTGATAATCACTCACTATCATAGGTCTGAGACAGTGGTTTGCTTTGCCAAACAAAGTTACAATGTCTTTTTCCGTGTCTGCTGTATATTAAAAGGCTAAAGTATGTTCTGCAGCAGCAGTATGTTCTTTCTTTAGACTTGAACCTTGTACCAAATATTGTCAAAATCAACATAATTTCAGGTCAATAATAATAATAAAAGTGGCAAAGTTGAAACTACTGTTTAAAAAGGGACTATTCACACATTTAGAAATCAGAACTCTTGGTTTAGCAAATAGCAGCAGAGAATAAAAAAGTGGACAATACTCAGACTGCTGTGTGCGACCCAGTCTCTAGATTGTTTAAAATTGCAGTCAGGCCACCTTGACTCTACTTTATTTATCAATAAACATTTACCATGCTTATAGCCCAGATATGACTCAATCTTATTAATACAAGTAAGCTCAAAACAAATGGCTGCATGTAAGCTCTTTATTATTTATTCATTCAAAGTAAACCATTTAGATTTCAAACAAAGCCTTGCAAATGCAGTCAGTTAACAGGTTATTCTCCCAGGTAATTTAAATATCAGTGGTAGGTTTCTAACAAGGCTTTATTAGAAACACATACGGTGGGATGTCAGTTCACTTCTCAGTGAGTTTTCTTAATCCCAGATGACAACACACGACGACAGAAAGCACATCTCCGGCACAGAACCACAGTTTGTGTCTGCAGAGAAAAAGTCATATCAATATTAATGCATTTACTTATTGAGTAGATCATTTCCATGGCCGATTTTGGTATCCCGATTCCTGTGTTCACAATCCCAACATGTGTCCATCTCCCATCTGGAAAGAAGACAGATACAAACAAGACATTTTTTTTCTATCCAAAGTTCCAAATGTGGATGATTATGATCTTATTTATAGAGCCAAAATAAAATGTACATGTACAAAAAGTCTACAAAACTAAATTTAATGCAACTCAAATATTTTGTTTTGAGAAGAACAACAGCATTGTCACATTTTAGGCTAATTGTATAATACGCTGTATACAATAATATATTGCAAATACTTAATGGAAAACTATAAACGAGTGAATTTTAACATGTCTCTTGTGGGTAACCCGACTTTATAGGAGTGCAATATTAAATCTGTGGAAGTAATTGATTGAGGTACAAAATAAGTAAAACTTACTGTATGTAAATCTGCACTGGGAGCTGTCATTGTATAGTAACCTCAGAGTCATCAGAGATAATCTGGCCCTGGCCAGGATCCAAGTGCCTGGATAAGTCTTCGATCTGCAGCAGCTTGGGCAAAACAACCTGACACACCTTCCCACTCAGTGGGAAACCAACTGGGCTGGACTGAGGAGGCGGAGGAGGAAGCGGAGGACTTTTAGTGTCCACCCCAAAGGTCCAGCGCTGGACCGAGTGTTTATATTTTGCGACAGCTGCCGCTAGGATCTCCTGTGATACTGAGAGAGGTTGCTCCCGTGATAGTGCTTGATCAGCAAGGAGGTTCAGAAGTGAATTTGTCGGCGCAGATGTGGCGTCGACTGGAGGTACGCTGGACTTCCTGGGTGTGGAACCCTCATTTGCCAGGCTTCTGGTCTCACCCTCCACTTTTTTCAAGGCAGAAACGTCCTTGTTTGCAGCAGAACTTGACATATTTGAGCTCGAGATAAAAATAACGTCTGCTTCTTCAGACAGTCCTTCCGGTGGTGGAGATCCCTGGAGAATGCTGCAACCATTTGATGTAGTGGGAGGACCACTGACAGGTGGCTGCTTCTTCTTCTCAGGCCTCACTTTCTTCACTCTGAGTGAACATGTGAGACCTTAGGCGAGTTATTAATTGGAAATCTTTCTACATTTTATTAAACAGGTTCAACTTTTTGTACTCACGGTAATGATGTAAAGAGGTTTGAAATGTGCTTGCTCTCCCTTATCAGCATCCTGAAACAAGAAAGGCATGTCTGTACAAACAGGTAAAGAAGTTCTTTCCAAACTACGAAAATTAGGATGTTATGACTGAGTGGATGTAAACCAGTGTCACATACCTAGATTGCATCCACCCTTTTGGCCAAAGTGGTTTTATCTCATTGTCCAACAAGGTCTTAAGGTGCTCCTCCAGCTCCTGGCTTCCCTTCACTTCCTTTTTATATCTCTCCATTTTCACCGTTAACACATGACACAAGCACTCCCTGTATGAGAGAAAATATGATTATGTAAACATAAAGTAAAAACTATATGCACTCTGTCCCCGTTTTCACAGACCACAAAAGCCTAACTCCAACACTACCAAAAGGTGAGAGCGAAGTATGAAACCATTTCAAATAATACATATTTTTGCAAATAATTTGGATTATACTGGGGTTCAGCTGTTTTTAAGTCAGATAATGTGTGTATGCGTTTCTATTTCTTACATGTCTTGTGGGCACAATTTGTATTTTTGCTGAGGCTGGCGGGGAGAGATAAAGTTCAACTGTATGTAAGTTGAAGTTCAGAACAGAACAAGGGTTGGAGACAGGTCAGGGAGGTGTCCTTTAAACAAGCGGATATTCTGCCGAATTACTGATTAAGAGAACTGAGAAAGACGTTATGATGCTATCTGCATCTATCGGGAGGTGTCCGAGAGTGTATAAGAACTAACTGTCAGGGAGCCTTTCCTCTGTAACCCCTTTTGTGTGTCGCGCTGTTAAACGCTTCTTGTACAAGAATAATAAATTCAACTTAAACTTTGAATGCAGTCTTCCTTATTGAAGGGTCATTTGAAAATTATTTTAACATTACTTATCTGACCTGATTTCTTCGTTCCATTTGAACAACTTCTTAGGACCTCCTCTTTTCCCGCCTTTCTCCTCCACAGTGTCCTCTGGTTTGCCTTCCATCTCCTCCTCCATTGCTCTGACATCGACATAACCAGTTCAAGATGGGAAAAAAAATATTTACAGTAAGCCAAAAACAGACAGACATGTACTGCATCCCATTACAGATAATATATTTAGATGTATAGAAATGTTATACAATGTTCATGCTGTGTATGATACAAGGTTAATATTTGATACTTACACTTTTCACCATATGGAAAAAAATATTTAGTATTAGAAGTTAAAGTTTAATTCAATTAAGACATTTACCTTTATTAAATAACCCCTAATTCAGGAAAAGATGAGTCAAAAGAGATACCATCTTTGTTTTAATGATGAGTAGACCAAATTTGTATAAAATATTTTAAAATTCAATACAAGCGAATGCCACCTTTTACTGATCCTTTGTAGTTTTCAGTCATATTGTTTTAGACAGTTGGACACAATATGTCATGTTTTGGCACGTATATAGTTTCCAAATGTCTTAACTCATCTGTGTGAAATAGACTTCAATGAATTCATTTTAATGAAATGATCAAGTTCCTGTAAATAATTTGATCTTTTCCCAGACTCATTACCCTCAAACATAAACTGATGAACTTACTTTGAAGTCTTGACTTGCTCATATACTTGGCAGGTTTCATGGAAACGTGCAAGCTGCTCGGGCATAGCTTTGCCAATGGCCATCTTAAGTTTGTGCATGGGGTCCTCCACATCAGGCAGTTCCTCCTTATCAGTATCAAATTTAAGAAATGTAAATATAATATATAACAACTCACTTGCACAAGCATTAGAACACACTCACCATGTGCGTGACTAACAGTTTCTTCACACGTTTGAGGAGTGTATCTCTGCTGCAGGGCAGGAAGGATGACAGGTGTGTGTACACTTTGGAACGCAGCTGGCCGCCCTGTTCCCGACACTGCAGCTCAATACTGGACAAAGACAGTGTCATACAGTGAGATATGAATTGTGCACCATGTCCAATATTATAATCACTTTATCACAACTGTGTGAAACAGTACACATCACGCAGAAAAGGTCGCCCACTAATCGCAGCAACTTCTAACCGCTTATCCAAGTGACCTCAAGAAAGACTGCACAAAATGAGTTGAAATGAATATCAATTTGCAACATTTGTAGGATGATTAATGTGAAGTACTTCATACTGCACTCATAAAACGCACAATGCTGTACATACAGTCCATTTATCATGATTTATTCTTATGATTGTGGAAAATCTGCACAAATCAAGCAGCAATTCGGGATATAAATCCCTCAAAGTAATTTGAGCAGTCAAGATGTTTGATATTTATGACTTGAATCTGGACAGATTTGACCTGAACGTGAAGCAGTTTTGTGGGTCCACAAGAATGAGCACATGACAGCAACAAGTGGTAACACAGTGAAATCTAGGAAATGTGCTAGAAAAGTGAGAAGCAGTGAGCAAACATAGATGTTGACATCGCAGGATAACTTAAAATGTTTTAAAAAGGTAATAAATGTGTTTTGTTGAGAAACACTGAACACCTGGCAGCATGCGTCTTTCCAGTGTTATCTGCAACACTCAAGTTGTTGCTCAGTACAGTAATTTATGAGTTCATGGATGCTTTATGTAGTCGGTTAACTCACTCTAGCAGGATTGAGTTGATTTCTGGAGTGAAGAACTTTAGTTTCGACTCCCCCTCTGAGGTCTTGGCAGCCTGAAAAATTAGTGTACGTCATCTGTGCATCCGCCCTGCACTTGTCCATTTATAACAACATGCACAAAAAGACAGCTTCTCCTCAGCATACACAACAGAATTTAACCTCACCACCATGAGTTTTTGAATGTTGTCTTCCAGTCCGGGGGGAAGTCCCTCTGGCAGTGGAGCACACTGATGAGGCAGCATGGAGCCGTTTTGTGGCAGGAGCTGGACTTCTTCTGAATGAGGCTTCAGCTGTGAGTTCATCTTTGTGATCGGAGGCCGAGCTTGAGTGAAATCATCTGCATTGGGTTGGAAAAGCTGCGTCTCTGCAGCAATTTGAGGAACCAGTTTTGGTGATGACGAGGCCCCTTCACTGACATCTAATAAAGAGTCCAAATCGATATCAAAATCCACTGTGTTGGCTGCTTGGATGAGAGTGTGGTCATTGGTGGATCCAATTAAACTGAGGAGAGGGTCTGTCACTCCTGACCCCCCGCCGCCACCTGCATCCGCAGGGCACAGAGGGATTGTGGGTGCACCCATGATTGACGCTGCCCTCTGATTCGCTTTCTGCATCTCCTGTCGCTCCTTATCTTTTTCTCGTTGAAATTTCTTCAACATGCTGGTGACGCTTAACGCGCCAACAGCCTTTTTCTTCTTTTTCTTCTTCATCTCATCATTCAATCCAATCTCTGACAAAGTGCTACAAGACAAATGCATTACATATCAGATCAGACAAAAGGGGCTCACTCGTCATATTCATACACGGATGGCAGCGGCTGCTATGCAAAGTGAAATCAGGAATGATGCACTGCTTCATATTAAAGTGTTCATGTCACAGGCATCAGGACAATTGAATTACAAGACAACTAGCTTTACCACCTCAGCTGTCCAGTCAGTGAATTATTTGAGAATCATTAAATAAACTAGAGGCAAAATCGCGTCCATCAGCCTCACCTTGACTTTGGATCCACGTTGCTTTCTCTACCTTCTCTGCACGGCTTCTTCTGTGGCTTTTCCAGTCCGCCATGGATTTTACGTTTCTTAAATATTTAAAAAAATATTATGTCTTATCAGATATGGTGCACAAATCTGAACAACACTGTAAAATGTCTTGAAGTGACAGGTCTTCCCTGAGATTGATCCATTACAATACTTTGCATGCTTTGCTTTTTAGATGCCCTACTTACTTTCGAGAGCTCAGGTGTTTTCTCGTCTGTTGAGTCCTCCGTGTCAGAAGCCTGGCGGAACTGCAGCATGCCCGAATTGACATAAAAGCCACCAAATTTGGTTGTGATGGAGGCCGGTACAAATTCATCATACTACAGAGACCAGGAGAAATTTAAATACATTAGGGAAACATTAAAATGAAGACAAAGACTGCGATCGTCTCTAATGTCATTAGGAGTTTAAGGGGAAAGGGAAGACCGTCACATTTCTGATCATAGCAAACTCGCCTCACAATGAGCCATTGCTTAGGCAGAGAAGATATCTGGTCAGTGGTGAACCACTAAAAAGTAATACATTCCCATAATTCCTATAGTAAAAGCCAAGGCCTAGATACAGTACATCAAAACTGTGCAAACTCAACCCTACACTACAGTTCTTCAAAGATGCCGACATAGGAAATATGGATTGAAGACAATTTTGGGTAAATTCAAATGTGTGACTTAACACTGACTCACAGCCTCAGAGTTGTCAATGAATGAATCTTCATCATCATAACCGTATCCGATATCAATCAAGTCCTGAATGCGGTCCTCCTTTTTCTTAGGTTTGCCACCCTGCAATGACAAGATACAAAAAAAAAGACTTTACTCCATGAGACAGTCAGTAAAGTGTCCAATTCTTGACATAATCTGTTTTATTTATCAATAATTTAAAAAGCTACTCACATATTTTTCCTCCAACCTCTTTGCAATAGCAACAGCCTCATCGTTTTCTCTCCTTTCTTCCTCTTCAAACCTGCTCAGTGGGACTGCAACTTTTATGTCGTTTATCTAAAAAGACAAAGAAACATTTCTACATTTCGTTCTACACGAGAATAAAAACAGTTGGCATGGCCTGTATTGCAGTGTCCAGACCACATAAACAAAGACCAAAACCAGAGTATACCGAGACAAGACCATGACTCAGAGGGGTCAATTCAAAGATCAGACAGTATACAGCTTGTTTAGATAGCCAAGAGTTAACAAATCTCTTTGGACTACATAATGCTGTGTATTTTGAAGAATTTAAAGATTAAGATTTGGCTGACATCTCCTTTCAGATAACCACTTCTGGTGCGAAAGGTGTTGAGTAGGGGTGACAGATTAATTAGAAATTAGTTATTGGTTGAATTCATAGCAGGAGATGTTTTTAATTTAATTTAATTTTATTATTATTACTTTTTTTTTTTTACACACATCACAGTAATGATGTTTTAATCAGACAATGCATAGGCATGTCAGTGATATCTTTGCAGCTGCATCTTAAATTCTCAAATGAAATCCTAAACCCTCCGTGTCTGAGACCTTCAGTAAGTACTACAATCTTGAGCACTACAACAGTGCTGTCGTCACATTTAGCTCAGTTTTAACTCACTTGCACTTCACTGTCTCAATTACTACCCTCCATTTCTAGTTTGAATTATAATAAAATCTCTGAACATTTAAAACTGCATTTTTAAGTTACATTTACAAAGTCATAAAATGTAAAACCAAACTAAAAACAGCACATGTTGTAAACAAAACAGTAAAAAAAAAAAAAGGAATTAATTAATCACTCTGTCTTGATTATTCAAACCGGAAGAAGTCAGAATAAAACCGCACCTTGTTGTCGATGAGCTGACTGTAGCTGAACTCTGGGAAACTCCTTTCATCAGGCTCAAATAACGCGAGCACCAGTCGGACTGTGTCGGTGTCTCCAGGTTGGTCTGGACGGTCCTCTTTCACCTGCAGACCACCTGACGGAGACCTGGGTGGCGCGGCCGGTTTGTCAGAGGATGAAGGTACATCACAGGACAAAGTGGTCAGCTGAACTCTCCGAGACTCAGCCATCGCAGCTCATGACACATGCTGACTCCGTGGTTCGGTTTCTACAAGGCGGGTTTTTAATTACGTAGAAATACAAGCAGGTGTGCTGGCATGCTGCTCAGCTGTGTCACCTGTACCGAGCGACGGCCAATCAAAAACGCTGCTCATTCAGGCTGACGGATACTGCTCCCTTCTTCTGCAGGCTGGTTGAATGCAACATAAATCCGCCTACCTGCTTCCTCTATAACCTCACTTATAATTCATAATATTAATATGGTTTTATCCGTAAAAAAAAAAAAGTTTACCATGGTAATTCATTTAAAAAGATGTTTAAATGTGTTTTTGTGTGGCAACGTCCTGTGATCATCTGCTGGTTGCCTGGCAACCAAACGTGAAGAGTAATCTAACTGCTTATCTATTTAAAATGTGCAATACTTGTTTTTACTACGCCCTGGTTTATGTACAGGTGAAACATGTCAATTAAAGAGCTCTGGATGTGGTGTTACCTGGAGGGCAGCTAACCACCTCCTCACCATAGGTTTATATATAAAGGTGGCATAGCAGTCTAGCTGTAGATACACTACCTGGTTTAGTTAAAGTTGCATCAAATCCAAAACTTGTCGTCACAGTTTTGTTGTAGTGGGTGCGGGTTAGGGACACTTATATGACAAGATGAGATGAGATAGACTGATCCCACACTTGGTGAATTCATTTGTTACAGTAGCTCCTAGATCACAAGGTGGATAGAAAAAACTTAAAATAAGAAATATATAAATAAAATCTCAGATATACTTTCAATAGTAAAAAAAAGTTATATACATTATATACAACTTTCAACTGAGTCATTTAACAGTGCTGAAGGTGTTAAAGAGTCTGTCAGCTGTTAGATAAAATGACCTGTGGTAGAGCTCCTTCTTACATGGTGGGAGGCCTCCAGTCTCGTGCAGGAGGTGAGAGGAGTTGTCCATGATGGATGTCAGCTTTGACTAGATAAATGCAAACACACACATGATGATGTATAGAGATGGCATAAATGTTAATATGCAAGAAATTACCAAAAAGTACATACATGACAAACATTAAGCCTGCAGGGTGTGTGGGTGGTGATAGTTTGTTGCACAATGTGCATTCACAGCTCTAAAACCTTTAAGGACAAAAGTGTGTTTGTGACACATCCACGTGGTTGTAGGATCACATCTCCTGTCAGCCTGCATGCTGGCTTTATCTGAAATCCACCTCAACAATAAACTGGTCTGGTCGGATGACACAGATGTCCTGTACAAAAAGGGTCAAAGGCGTCTCCACTTACTGAGGACACTGTTGCTGTTGGTGTTTAGGATGAAAGTGTCTGGTTCATAATTGAGAATTGTTCATAACATCCTCCTCTCTCCCACTTCCTCTGTGGAGTCTAGGGGGCAGTTCAGGACAGAGCTGGACATCTTGAACAGTTCATTGAGTCTTTTCCTGTCCCTCTCCAGCAGACTACTGCATAGAATAATGCCACCACAGTGTCATAGAAAGTTTTTGACAGAGTCCTGCACACTCCAAAGGACCTCAGTGTCCTCAGTAAGTGGAGACGCCTTTGATCCTTTTTGTACAGGACATCTGTGTCGTCAGACCGGACCAGTTTATTGTTGAGGTGGATTTCAGATAAAGCCAGCATGCAGGCTGACAGGAGATGTGATCCTACAACCACGTGGATGTGTCAGAAACACACTTTTGTCCTTAAAAGTTTTACAGCTGTGAATGCACATTGTGCAACAAACTATCACCACCCACACATTCAGGAGCCACAAGAACCCTGCAGGCTTAATGTTTGTCATGTATGTACTTTTTGGTAATTTCTTGCTTATTAACATTTATGTCATCTCTATATATCATCGTGTGTGTGTGCATTTATTTAGTCAATATATATCTGATTTATTCTCATTTATAATATGTATGGAGGTATCGGCAACATACTTTGCATAGCACGCTATACCAATATACACCAAGACATTTGATATCATTGATGTGTACCCATCCGTCCCTGGTCGATCCTCTGTGAAATGAAATGCTGTTGGTGTTTAGGATGAAGGTGTCTGGTTCATAATTGAGAATTGTTCATGACTGGATGGCCATGCTGTCCTGCACTGCGACATGTTCACCACAGGGGGGTGATGGAGATCCACGAGGCTGTTCCTTTTCAAACATGTACGATTTCATTTGTAGGAGGAACTTAGTAATTGAGTTTGTGCGTGTACACGTTTGACCTGTTTAGTTTTTTGTACATTTCTGCCACGTTTTTGGATTTGCTGTTGTTGTTGTTGTTGTTGTTGTTGTTTTGCTTTTACATGTTCAAACTAAAATGTTCAAATCAATTTCAAAAGACAAAAAATCCTCATCACACAAATACAGTTCACTTGATAGGTCTATATTTTTCTATGACAAAACTGTAACGTAACCATCACTGACAAGAGCTTTATCGTAGATTTTTTTTCAGTCGCTTAATGTTATGAAATCACTCTACAGACCTAATAGTATTCTTTCGTACAGAATCTTCTTGATTTGACACATTAAAGTTTTTGCAATATGATAACCATATGCTCGCTTCATAACAGATACAATTAAAACACGATTGATTAATTCCAGCAACTTAATCCTGAGGTGATGACCTGACATGAGACATGTGTCTGTTAAAGCAAAAGACTGTTTAAAAAAACTAGATTGAACAGGAGGGTCAAAAAAAAAGACAACCAAATCTAAGTAGTTGTGTTAATCCTGCTCTTTTTTTTCATGCAGCCTGCACTCAGCCTGCAGAGAATTGACTTTGACAATTACAATAACGGGATAATTGCAATCTGTCACTATACATTCCGTGTTAGCATATCACAAAATAACCAATCCGAGCCATTCACTCCACACACACACACACACACACACACACACACACACACACACACACACACACACACACACACACACACACACACACACACACACACACATGTCCCTGATCTGCATAACACACACAGAACCCCGCTTTGTAATTATAAATGAATTTCACGGTGCGAGGCTTTTAATGCAAATAATATGGATCTTTTTTTTCCTCTGACCAACACTGACTCTCTCTGTGTTCGTGTGTGTGTGTGTGTGTGTGTGTGTGTGTGTGTGTGTGTGCGTGACAGAGAGAGAGGATCAGATTGCGGGCAAGCTTTGTTTGACTAGCCTCCCCTCTCAGATGAGTTAATGGGATGGAAGTTATTTGCCACCCTGAGCTGACGATGCGAGGTCGAACAGAAGCGTTGAATTAAAAAAAAGGCGTCAATAAATGTGCTGGAGACAAAGAACTAAAATACACCCGAACAGGACAAAGACAGACAGATGGAGACTGCAGGGGTAGCCTCAGTCTGTGTGTGTGTGTGTGTGTCGTGGTCTGGTTGCTGACAGGGACCCCATCAGTGCGGGATCAGAGTGGGGAAATTGGAGGACAATGTTGGAAGAGGGGTGTGGGGGATAATTTAAAGCGATTGGGGAGGCGGTGTCCCAGAGGTGCATAATTCACTCATTCATTAACTAGACCAAACAAGAGCCAATATTAATTAACTCGTTCCTCGTGCCGAGGGCTCCCCGAGAAGCGCGTGCTTTGTTGTCAATTGGC
This sequence comes from Collichthys lucidus, assembly GCA_004119915.2. Taxonomy (NCBI): domain Eukaryota; kingdom Metazoa; phylum Chordata; class Actinopteri; family Sciaenidae; genus Collichthys; species Collichthys lucidus. The sequence continues at coordinate 18,802,900 of CM014080.1, read as the reverse complement.
CACAACAGTTCTTGGAAGTGAAGGCTTTAAAAACCAGAGCTGACAGGCCAGAGGGTGAAGGAGTGTGTTAAACCTCCAGCCACAGAGTGCCCGAGTGCAGATTTTTATTATTAAAATCTAGTAAATAGGAAGCATTGGTTTAAAAAAAAAAGTATATTTGTACTGAAGTACTGAGCTGAAGTACATTTCTGAGATACTTTACTCAGGTATTCCCATATTCTGACGCCTTTCTCTAAATTAACTGAGTTAAATTAATTTAATCTAGAGATTTAAAATTAACATAGAAAAAACAATATAGATTGAAAAACCCAACAGTTCCACCTTACTGCATTGACAATAATAACAGAAACATAGCAGATAGTCTGCATAATTAGCACTTTTAGCACTTGTTAGGGGGCTTTATTTACAAAATATGGCAGAACTATGTTTCCATTAGTATATAGTCACCTGAAAATAAGAATTATTATGTTATTGTTCCCTTAGAATGAGAATTACAGAAACTGTGGGCCCTCATCCATGGAGCCTGCCATGTTGAACCATCTTGTTTCTACAAGAGCTGAGGGTTGCAATCTGCAACTATCCCACACTTATCCTTTAAGTAATGTTTTAATTGTTGGCCTGTGAGTTTTTGAGTCTTTTAACATCGTGGTGTTACTTTTACTTCAATAATTCATTATAGAAAATCTTAAAGGCCTGATTACCAACCAGGTGAAAGGGGCAACAGCCCCAGGGTCCAATACCCCGAGGGGTTTTGCGTGTTGATATGTTTCTTCATTTACCAGAGATTCAGGCCTGTGGCATCATCAGCCTTATTGATAAAACTGAGCAATCAGCTGTAACACTTGATTTGCTTGCTTTACATTTACATGCTAAACTGACAGCTGCAACACTACCTCTGTCCTTTACCTCAACACTAATATGTTTGAAATATCAGTGTATTGCCATGTGATTTCAACTATTTTGGGAAAGTGCATAATATGCACTATCAAATCAAAATATCAGCTGATCAGATTTATGTTGGTCCTATACTCACCTCACCTGTAGACCCTGTCTGGAAGAGAGCCTCGCTATCAGAATCTAGTTTTCGGAAATTTAGCTGATATTGTGCTTTGGTGGCACAATTTTCCTAAATAAGTTTAATATCAAAGTCAAAATGCTACATAGCAAAATGAATGAATAAATAAATAAAAATACTGCACACATGGCCCCGATAGTGGGAGGACTCTGGGCTTAAGGAAATATTGTAGCTCTTACTCATCTACATGTGGAAGACTGAGTTACTTTGTAGATGAGTTAATAAAAAATTAGGTCAGCTTTGCTGCTTTCACGTAAATGCATAATTAGCACAATGTTCATAATAGTCTATAGTCTAAATATATCACTTTGTACCTGTGGTGGTACTTTTACTACAGAAAAGGATCTCAGTCCTTATTTTAGCTCCAGATAACGCCTGAGGAACTCCTCCTTCCCCTCTCCTCCACTGGGGGGCGCTCCTCCACTGAGCCTCGCTCTGCTGTCAGGCCCTGCTAACTTTGATTAAGGTTTAAATTGGCTGAATTTAATGAACGTTGCCTAATTAAGCAGGATAACAGCTTTAATTGATAAGTAATTATCTGCCACAAATTGTTATTAATTCTCCAGCTCTGTCTTATAGTGTACTGACTCTTCTCTGCTTCCCCTCCCCTCCCCGTCTCCCCCCTCCTCCCCTGCAACATTTTGTATTTATGTAAACAAGCAGTAGTAAACAATTAGACATATGTTAGGATGGGATATTCCTGAGGGTATCATCAGGCTGTGCTTGGACTGGCAGTTTATCTGGAATTATTTCACTCACTGACTGATATCTTTGAGCATTAATTGCTTAAACTGTTCTGTCATTTTGGCTGCGTGCCATCGGCTGCATGCTGTCATGACTTGTGCAAAAAGGGCTGCAAGAAAAATAGCTGGTTGTTTGACTAATAAAGAGAACTGAACTATAATTACAGAGTACAAAAAGCGAGTGGCTTTAGTGCTTTAATATCAGGGTAATTGTGTTAATCCTTTTTCCAATAATCTTGCAACAACAGTAATGATGAAAAGTTGTAAAGGAAGTGATTATCCACAGTTACATCTCAAGTTTTGTTATACAATGTTGGCCTTTGTTTTATATATTGTACAGTGACGATGAATTAAATGTTATGATGCACCTACTTGTATGTGAGTAGATACTGCAGCTGTGTGAAAGAGATTTCACTTGACTGTGTTGAGCAGTAGAGGACAAACACCAACGAACACCAATTCATTCCTAAAGGAAATGTGAACAGCCATATCAATCAGGTTACATCTTGACGGGAAAATACCAGAATGTCAAGGGTTACTAAAAGAGAAGCTTGAAGGATACTTTATAGACTTTGCATCATCTAAATGAAACATTAAAAGTAGGGAGACATAGAAATCACCCCTCCTGATTCTGGATGATCTGTAGAGATCTGACACAGACACTCAAGTTCATGTGAAGTAGGGATGGAGGGGCGCACGTGTCTTAGAATGATGTCAGTTTTATCCGAGTGAAGCTCTGCACATCTGACTGAGCTGTAGATACATGTGTACTTGCTGCAAAGTGCAAAACGGAACATATAAAATTAGTCAAATACAATATGGACAAAGCCATGAATATGTTGGAGCTGAACAGCTGAATGTGGGTCAGTTTGGCTCAGTAAATTATGGACAAACTAAATAAACTACTGCCATCACGTAAAAAACAAACAGATGAAAACCAGCTTTGCAGGCGTTAACATTTTGTTAACTAGTGTTCAGTAATGCCTGAACTGACTGTGTTAGAATAAAGAGCATAGCAGTAGCACCTCAATCAACAATCAGTGGGATAAAGTGCAGCCTAGACATATTCTACCTTTTTTCTATTAATACACATGATGTAATCCAAATGATACACAGAAACCATTTGAACCCTAACAGGCAGTTGAAAAAAAAACATATTTGCATTCAATTAACTATATTTAAATGCTACGTAATGGTGTTTGTACTGTAAATTGATATTATAAGTGTTAGGAAATATGATGACCCTGGAGAAATGAGAAAACAAAACATGAACCCATGAGCTATCAGTTCATGTTTTGTTTTCTCTTAGTAAAGAACTGAGCGCCAAAGAAAACACCTTTGTTTCAAACACCATCAGTCCTTTCCTTTGCAGCACACAGGAGCCACTCTGACTAAGCTATTCATTAAAGTGATTTAAATGAGATGCGCGTGAACTTGCTTCCTAATTAAAACATCTTTTCTCGTTTACAGAGCGGCTTTAAGCTGAGCTCTTTGGGGGGGAGGGAGGGGGGGATTTTCTCCTCCTTTTCCTTCCACCCCTCCATCGTTTCACTCTCACCAGATGGTTTTGTTGGGCTCCAGTAGCCAGCCAGTGGCCGAATAGGCTGATCTATTCTTCCTCTGTGCTCAGATCTGAGCATTTGTTTTAACACCCCCCCCACCACACACACACACACAGACACACACACCAAGTTCCCCCTTTCCCTCCCCTCCCCTCCCCGCTCCAGATGATCAAGAGATCGAGAAGTATTGATTGGGCTGCTAAAATGTATATGCAAATACCTCGAGCCAGTGCGTGAAAAATTGGCGCCACCATTTCTCAAATTATATCATTACTATATTTTGAAAATGTTAATTTGCATAGCGGATTTCCCTGTGGGGTAGGGGGGTTAATTAGGTCTATTTCCGTGGCTCGTGCCAAGACAGCCAAGGAAAAAAAGAGGGGGGCGGTGAGGGGCTGGGAGGAAAGAAGGAGAAAGAGGGGGAGATGTGACTCGCTGATAACAATTAAAATGGCATTTTGGACTCTTTCAAGCATTGAAGATTTTTAGGATATTAAGCACGTTTCAGGAAAAGGTGATAAGTCACTTTTAATTGAAATGGAATTACCGCTCCAGAGGAAGTTTGGCTTTTCTTACACTCTTTTTAAATATATATGTGTACACTGGGAGACGTTAAACGGACGTCACATTTAATCTATCAAACAAGAGGTGAATTAAAGAAAAGCACTTTAAATCAATCACAATTTGCATTTCCTCCCAGTATTCTGTCAGAGGCACAATTACGCTCATAATTAGATCGAGGAAAAGTTTCTAATTGCGTGGAGAGAAGGAGCTAAAACGCCCTCGCCTGGAAATGGGTTCTTTCCTATTCCAAATTATCAAAGCCTCCATTATGTGTCAGGATTTGTGGGTATAAAAAAAACAAAACATCAATACATTAAATCCCTTTACTTTTAATTGGAATCGCATCATTTTCCTGGTTTTAGGCTGCACAAAGCAGCAAGGATCAAAAACTGCCTCTCAACAATTAATTTAGATTAGACTCTTAATTATCAACCAATCGCCTAAATAATGACTGACTTCATTTCAGATAGTTAAAAATTAACTTGTACCAGTAATTGAGTAATTAACTCTCCACTGCTTCACCTTGCTTGCTAATTAAAAAATAAATATAACTTGATTTCTCCTCTCAAGAGACATTTTGAGGGTTTTGTAGCCCCAAAGAGATTCTTCTGTGTAGCAACCTACGAGGTCAGAGTTTCATTTTTCTCGATGAGCCGTGTTGGTGGTTTCTTGGACAACGCGGGACTTTCTTCTTATGGTTCAGTCTTTCCAATTCCATATCTCCATGGCGTTGTAAATGTAAGGAGGCCATGTATTCCCACAGGACAGCAACGTCAGGTGAAGTACAGTCAGTATGTTAAGGTCATCTTGGTCACCTTGTTTCTGAACATATACAGTTTATCTGAAGAACACACATCCAATGAGGTCTGAAATGAACTTAAAGACAAACTAATATAGTATATATCATATACATAATAATCAGATAAATTCTAACCTAAACATTAAATACTTCCAAACCTCATCTCAGATTCGAAATTGAATGAATTGCACAAGTTTTATTTTGGGAGCTTATTTGCTAATGAGTGGTCACAAGTGTAGCTTTGATTCTTTAGATATATAGATGTATATGGAGTCTGGTGGCAGTGGTGGTCTGTAAATACATTGTGACTGAAATGTTTCTGGGCTGGCAGGAAAAACGAACGAGAAAGTAGAAGACTAAAACTTCTTCCCTCGATACACAAAGTTGAGACGTTTGTTTAGCATAGATTAAAACCCCTGAACTCTCCCTGTGGAGCTGCTCAATGACCATCAGTATAGGACTGTAGCTGTACCGCACAGCCTCTCAGTGCTAAATGATTTACCCATAGCAAACTGTCTGTGGCCATAAATGGTGAATGACTGATGGCTGGCATTATAGATAATCTAACAAAAGTGAGAGTTTTCTGTGTGTAGGCACAGCGGTGTGTTGAGCTAACATGCTTGCGGTGACAATGCCGACATGCTGTGATGATCTTAAGCTCATTTGCACAAATGGAAAGTACAGCTGAGGCTCATGGGAATTTAGCATTGACCTGATGACAAAAAGTTAAATGACAGTATGTAATTATATTTGTCAAGATATTTATTTAGACCCCAAATGTTTTACTTTATGGTGGTGCTAGAGGAAAAGTCAGAACTTCACCATACTCATCAGGATACATCATCTGGGGATCACGCATGGCGGAAGAAGGTTTCTTGGCAATCCATGTAAGAGTTGTTAAGATATTTCAGACTGAACCAATGTGGCGTGCAACACGCCAACAAACATGAAAAACCCACGTGCCAAAGACGCGATAAATCATTTTGTTTGTTCAGTATGCTGCCTGATCGTCTTTAAGCCACCCACATGCCACACATAATGGTTATCTCCAGCGACCCATAAAGAAACGTGCACCAAATGTCTGTGAAGATTCTGTATGCAACCTCAGTTCGGCGGCAATTTCAGGGTTTTTTCTAGGAAGTTCCTGGTTTTAATGCTGTACATGAACGGATGTCTGTTAGTTAATAGTTAGTAGAATGATCTAGCTTATACAACAGCCTAGCTGTTTGCTGAAACAGTAGTCATTTGTTAATAATCATCACTCCTTAACCTACTATCACAGTTTGTAGAATTTACCATCGACATGCATGTTTAAAGTTTCAAAAGACTTTCAGGCCAGGGGATAAAATCTGTCACTTCTGAAGAACTTTTAGTTCAAGGGCCATTTTTCCGATCGCCTCAGCTTCATAGTAAATAAAGTCAGTGAAAAACAACCCAACAAGAGCTCATAGATATCTAAAAAAAAAAAATCAGGGAAGTGAACGTGACAATCAGACTGTGGAAACTGATCATAGCTGGACCCTGTTTTGCTTGTGGTGGTAAAACGATGTACATAAGTCATCGAAATATATGGAGTCTGAAAAACAATGTTTGTTCTTAAACATACAGACACAGGTCACTGCATGCTCAGGATAGTGCTGGTGGTCAAATAAATGTGAAAAGAACCTCATATCAGCCAAATTCAACCTTTGTCCAAAGCCCGAAGTGCAGCTTTTCAAACATTTAACTAAAGTCTACTGTTGTTGTGATAAGCTGCAGCGAGGTTAGCATGTCCAATTCTTCACTCTTGCGCCCCCTTCAGGTTATTTTAATCATCGCGTAAGATTTCTGTCTGAATGTATAACCTACAGGTCTCTGCTGAAGGCTTATGAGAATTATAACCGTACCAGCATTTTATGTCAATTATAATGAGACCCAAACAAATATATGTTGTATGTTATGTTATGTTCTGTAAAATAATATTAGTCTAATTCATTCATACATCCAGAAAATACCTGATTTCATTCAGACATCAGCTCAAAAACTGAACATGAACTGGTCTTTAGTCGGGGATTCCCTGTAACTCCACAGTTCTGAAGGCTGCTTCAGATCTTAGAATGACAACAGAGGGAGACCAGTGTTTTTGTTTTTTTTCTTCTTTTCTCCCTTAAGTGAGGGATTGGTTGTGTTGCCTGCACAGAGAGATGAGAGCGGGGAGGATGGCTAGAGGCAAGGCAAGCCAAACCTTGGCCTGTATGTGAGTCGCCCATCTTATTATCAAATTAATTAAAGCTAGCATCTGACAATGTCACTCGTGCCCAGCCAAAAAAAAAAAAAAAAAAAGAGGCGGAAGGAAGAAAAGCGAATTTAAATGCTGCAGTCTCTTAGGACCTCATGTCAAGGGCTGCTTTTCATCGAGCACTGCATGTGTTTGGCTTGCACAGCCACTGGGAAAGTGGAGGGAGGGGGGGGGTTTGAAAACAGAGCTTTTATAAGCAAATGACAAGGAGGCGTTGGGTTTTGATGTTCAAAAATGGCAGCAGAAAAATAAATACACATCAGAAAGAGCTGCAAAGACATAAAAAGGGGATAGAGAGAGCAGAAGAGGGAGATAAAGAAAAGGGTTACATCAAAAAGAGGCTCTCAAGCCGTTCAAAGTTGCACCAAGATTGGGGGAAAAGGGGGTTTATAGTCTGACGACCAGCTAACATTAAAGAGTCCATTTAAAAACTAGACATTGAAATGCAGAAAGCCTGCTCGTGTGTGGACTCGGGGTCAAGTAACTGAGGGATTATATGGTTCTTCATAATAATATTAATTAAACAATTTACATGCTAATAAGGTAACAATTATCTGAGCTTCTGGTGAAAGATTCAGGTTATTACAACACGCCAATCCCAGGGCTACGGGTCACAGGCAGAACAGCAGAGAGAAATCTCAACTCAAATTAACATTCTGTCAGCTCCAGAAATTGGATAAATAAAGTCGAATTAATTCACAGTAATGGAAGAGGGAGGGGGAGGCACTTATTCAACCAGCTCTGATTACCATTCAGTATTCACCAGCACGCGGGTGGCTTTCTGTCAAGAAATTTAACACAAAATGAAGCAGTCACTGCCTCGGGCAAGATTTGGCCCCTGCGACACCGTTTACAATTTATATGTATAATCTTTCTCTCTCTACTCCCTCCATCGCTTCCCCAAAGATGTCCACCTGGACACCCAGTTGCTCCTGGCCTGTGCCATGATTGTAAATTTCAAAACCTTTCATTTTCCAATGCACACTTCAATTCGAGCACCGTTTCCCCTGCATTAGACAAGACCCTTAACTCGATAGGATAACTTGAAATTTTAATTGCAGTCATCCTCTCTCTCTCTTTCTGTCTCTCTAATCTCCACCAGACAGACACCACATTTCTACACAGTGTATTCAGATTTGTAAAAACAGCTTTGTTAGTGTTGTGCATTGTTTTAAAGAAAAAAAAACTTTTTTTAGTTTTGTTTTCTGGAAGAGAAAAATTTACTTTCTGGCATTATTAATTCTTAATTTTAGTTTTCAGCTGCTCTGTGAATCCACTACTTTGGTCCAGACTGAAATATCTCAACATTAGATAGATTGGCACAAATACAGTATATCTTTCTCTACAGACATTCATGGTCTCCAGAGGATATGTGATCACCCGCTGCGTATCCTTTAGCTCCACCATGAAGTTGACATTTGAGGTAATGTCTTGACAACTATTCGATGGATTGCTATAAAATGAATTCCCTTCACAGGACGAACTATATAAAACTTGATGACCCCCAAACTTTTCATCACAGATATCAAAATCTACCGGATTCCTATATCACCAAATACTTGAAAAATCAATTGCATTCCTCAGCTTAACTTTGCATTTAGTGGTAATTAGCAAACACACTGAGTAACTAGATAAACATACCTGCTGAACATCAGCATGTTAGCGACCCCCATGCCCAACTTGTAGACATAGTATTCCAGTTTTAGTCTAGCTAAACTCAGAACCCCTTTACTAATGCATGTTTGTTTGCTACTTAAAGGCCCATGTGTCCGATTTAGGTGTCTCTATTTACAGAATATTGTGGAAATTAAATATAATATATGTGTTTTCATTAGTGTATACATGTTTTTGTTACCATAGAATGAGCCTTTTATGTTTAGAGATGCCATGGGTCCTGTTCCACCGACTCCGCCATGTTGAAATGCCCTCTACAGTAGCCCAGAATGGACAAACTAACACTGGCTCAACTGGCCTTTCGTATTTTGCCAGACATTTTCTGGCCATGGTAGTTTCTCCTTAACGCTACAAAGGAGAAGGTGAGGCGAGGGATTTGCAATCAGCAACTGTACCTTTAGATGACATTAAATCCTGCACTGTTCCTTGTTGTGTTTTTCTATAACTGCATATTCTACCGAGTGAATATTTAGAAATAAAGTATATGAGTATACACTCTAATTTGAAGAGGACCACTAATTAGTAACTAATAGTTACTATGGACATTGTAGTTACAAGCCCTCTTTAAGGAACCCACACAGTCACTAAATGGACTGTAGTATCTCTTGGTTTTTCTCATCCTGTTTTTCGTCTCGGTCTTTAAAAATCTCAACAGTCCAAATTATTCAACACAATCTATAAACATTCTTCAAATTGGACCTATCCGAGTCAGAACACATGAAAAGATGCCCAAATAAACAAGCTGGTTCTGCTTCTGACTGACCAACGAGCTACACAATGACTGGCTGGTTTCTTGAACTCTACATAGTGGAGCAATAATAGTAGTTGACGTAATACCACCAGGCTCCCACTATATTGTCTTTGTGTTTTTTCTATTTTTTTTCCCACAACTTTGTTCCTTTAAATGCTTTGTGTCCATTGTGTGGTTGATTTCATTAAAAGAAGATCATCGTTCAAAGAAGAAGCACTCAGAGGAACACAAACCTGCGTTGTTAAGCTGAAGTGCCACTAATAAAAGGTGCAAAGTGAGAAAGAGCTCAGCTGAGCACTTAGCCTCCAGAAGCTACACCAAATAAACAACAGAAAAGTGTTTCTAATTCATCTACTCAGATGTTTATTGTATGAATGTGACATAATATGGAGCATTAGTAAGGCCACAGCTCATGACTAAAACAGTTTGAATTAGAAATGTTTGTCCTTGTTTGCAAACCCTCTGTGTCATAATTGCAAGTTGTTTTAGTCGTTATGCTTTAACTATAACCCGAGATATATCTGTAGAGCTGCTTAAGGTGGTGTGTGAATAAACATGTGAATTTATTATAGTTATTATTCATGGCAGAATTATATCAAATGTTAATTAGTCATCATGCAGTTTGTTGCTTTATGGACACTAAAGCCACTATCAAGTATACAGGTTTTATTCTCAGGTTTTGTATTTCATATTATTCCAAAAATTACATATTAATTAATTCAGTTTTTCTTTTACTTGTTGACATTTATTTGTTCTTTAATTCCTCAGGAAAGAGTACCAGATTAAATGTGAACATGATATAAAAACACAGTCTGTGTGAGATTTATTAATCAGCATTAAACATTCGCAGATTATTTTACATTAATGTGCACTTCTCTCTCTCTCTGTTGAAGAATGAATTTGACTGATATTTGGGTGGATTCTTGTAACTGGCTTTTAAATTTCAGTCTGGACGTTTACAGTATAAAACAATCCCACCTCCTGATGCATATTGTGGAGCTTTCAATGACATCACGTGATCATCCTCAGCAGGTGGAGCTCACCAGTTGTCATGTGATATGAAGTGGACCTCGATGTGAGGTTCTCATAATTAATATTGCGAGTTTAATAGCTTAGAAATGTTAATTATACACAATTAAGAATTAATTGAAGCTAATTAAAACTTGACAAGCATTACATCTTATTTATGTTTTATGTTTGATGAGTAAGGATCCCTGCACAATAATAAAAAAAAAAAAACTCGCATAACATTAACAAAAACATGCACATTTTAAAGCTGAATGGCGGCTGCATGCGTGACTATTGAATTCGTGGTAACGTCACATCATGTAGGCTACAACCCACTCCGGTCGTCATTTACAACTAAACATCGGTGTAAGCTGTTCAGGTGAAACATCGAGATAATGATGCGGAGTTTGGGCTTCGGTATAGGACGGCGTGGAGGTGGAGGTGGTGGAGGGTGCCCGGGAGATGGAGAGAGGCTTGTAGTTTAAAATGCGATGTGACAGCTCAGGAAAAGGGGGGTGGGTGGGGGGATGATAAAGGCGCTGTTATTGGATCAATCTGGCCCTGAATGCCCCTGTAAAACACTTACACACGCATGACGCGGGAGCGCGCACGCATTGAGTAAGAGAGGAGGCACGGAGGAAGAGAAAGAGTGATTAAGTTAGAAGAAAATGCGTGTTCTCAAATATTTATAAATATATATATATATATATTTGTGCAGGTTATATTCTTGAGAATTTAATGGAGTCTGCATATCAATCACTTGGCTTGGTTTTGCGCGCGCCGCCTTAGCCTCATTGTTTTGACAGGGTTGAATTAAAGGAGCGCGTGCGCAGGTGTAATTAGCGATCGATCTGTTAAAAAAAAAAAAAAAAAAACTCTGCTTCTCTTTTTTTCATTCTTCCTCGCGCTCTGCCTTCCGTTACTCCATTAACCGCGCCTCTGACGTCACAGAGCGATTAACGTTTCTTATTGGTCCCGCGAGCAGATGGAGGAGTCCTAATGAGCTGGCTCGCGGAGAGAAAGAGCAAGGTTGACATCTCGGTTGGACCGTAAACGTGAAATACCTCGTATAGCCCGAGCTCCTCCACCACCGCCGCGTTTCCACTTTCCAGACCGTACCGTGGCCGCGGTAGACGGCAGTCTGCCTGGGTTCTCCTTCTCTGCCTTCACCTCCTCCTCTTCCTCCTCCTCGCAGCTTCTTCCTCCTCTCCTTGACTTTTTTTTTTGTTTTTTTGTTGTTTTTTGTTGTTGTTTTTTTTCCTGACTGCATGTTCAGCCACACTGCCTCCCTCTGCATCTTCACTTCGGCCCCGCCGCAGCTCGGGCGAGCATGGACAGTCGGGTACTCGAGCATCCTCACGCCCAGTTCGGAGGCTCCTTGGGCGGGTTGGTTGGGTTCCCGTACCCGCTCGGTCCACATCACCACCACCACCATCATCACCAGCACGTCTACGAGCTCACCAGCGGGCATCAGCTACAGTCCGCGGCCGCCGTCCCCTTCTCTATAGACGGATTACTTAACGGCTCCTGCTCGGCCTCGGTGGTCGGCTCCAACCCGCTGCTCTCGTCCGACAGCCAGCAGTTTAAACTCTCAGGTAGGCCTGGCTCCTTTTTGTCTCATTAATGTGGAAACAGTGCATTAGAAGAGGAAGAGTATTCAACAGAGGTGGCCACTTTGTGGTGGAGTTAAACACTTAGAGGACATATTTTCAACTAGAAAGTCAGCCTACAGAAAGAAGCATGTTTGTTTAAAAGTTTTGGATCTTGGTGAATTTAAAAATAGATGAAAAAAAGTTCCGTATTTTAGTTTTTAAATATCTATTAAATATCTCTCCATCTACATCTTTGCTGCAAAACAACTGCACTGTGTTAAAATGGTAAAATCCTTCCATTAATCTGGATGATTATTGAGTCCAAACTGGATTTAGCAGTTATCGAGGAGGTTTTTAAAAATACCAGTTATGGCATTAAAGTTTGTTGTAGGTCTAAATGTTGTGATATTATTTGTTTATTAGAGTTCAGGGGCTGCAGAATATTTAAAACATGTGACAGCAGTCAGTTCTGCACTAAACTGATGCTTTACAAGCAAATTCTGCCATGACAGTCTCTCCTCTCTCTCACTCACACACACACACTCACACATCTAAACACACTCTTGTACAAACACACACGCACGTCGACTAATGCAGATTCTGGGGACCCGGATAAGGACAGTCCCGGTTGTAAACGGAGACGCACGAGGACCAATTTCACCGGGTGGCAGCTGGAGGAGCTCGAGAAGGCTTTCAACGAGAGTCACTATCCGGATGTGTTCATGCGGGAGGCGCTCGCGCTCAGGCTTGACCTCGTGGAGTCCAGGGTTCAGGTAAAGACCAGAAGACACGAGTCAAATCATCTGAGGAGCATTTATGTATTTATGTATTAGTTCAGCTGGTGGAGGAGAAACATTGTTTAGATTTTTTTTTTTAAATACAATGTCAAAAACATACAGTTATAAAGAAAAACGAGAGAGGGGCAGTGATGCCCATGAAGGCCTACCAGCCCACACTGAGACAGCTATTTGTCAGTTATCAAAGCATCAATAAAGGGGTCTCTTTTGAATAATGCATAAAGGCAACCTATTGATTCATGGGTTAATAAAAAACGAGGCTATTTACTGAGCAAACCAAGAGTTGAAAATGATAACAAGTATTTTTCCATTACCATTTGTAATACATCTAATTATTCAACAATTTATAACAATTTTGCCCTATAACTATGATTTGAGGTGGTTCAATTCGAGGTTAAAATTAATTTAAGCTAAAGTTATTATCATCATTATTATATTGCTATAATTTATCCTAGCTCTGATTATTATACTGATAAAGACAAAATACATAAAAGTATGCAAAAGTATGACATTTTTTGTATGATATATATTTTAAGATTATGGTATTTTGTATGTGTGAAAACGGTTTACATAATGTAATGGATACTACTATTATAATTAATAATAATAATAATACTAATAACTATTATTATAATACTATTTAACAATATCCAAGAGCTTAAGATGTTTTTTAAACAAATAAAATATATTAAAATAAAATATGAATATATTGTTTATAAAATGATATTTCACGATTAGATGTGTATTTATTTGATAGCAATAATAATAACAATAATAATAACAAAAACAATAATAATAATACTAATACTACTACTACTACTACTACTAATAATAATAATAATAATAATAATAAAGACAGAGGTTTAGTACGTATTATTTGCTCAGTATGTAATCACTGTATCGATTTATGATAATTGATCGTATATTCATGCATTTTCTAAATGAGCCTCACAGAGTTGTAACGCACGGTTGGATCGGGTAAAAGCGGGACAGGAGCAGAGCTCGTCGTTGCTGGATGTTGTTTGGGGATTTCGCTCCTTAAACCTCAGATTATTGTTCCCTCAAGCTGCTTAGCGCTCCTTTATCACCAGGTTTGCGGAGGAAAGATAGAACCAACATTAACAATTCATAAGAAGCGCCATTGTCGCACATGATGTTGGTGTCCCGTCCTTATTATGCAATGTTAGCGGATCCTACTTCTGCATGCTAAACTCCTGGCGTTATCAGCGCCGAACACACGGCCCTGAGCGCGCCCAGAGGCCGGGCAGTGAGAGCTCTCAGGCGGGGGCAGTGGCCTCTCTTGGCTCGGTACGGAGGGAGGAGAGCTGGGTGTTGCCGTGGAAATGTTAAGCCCCATATGAGCGGAGCGCTGGGTGTGAAAGAATATATAGAGACGGGAGATGGCTGATTTAGCTACGGTACAATTAAATGTAATTGGTGGAGTTACCCATTACGCAGACTCATTGGTAATTAACACCGGCACATGTGTGCATCTGCTGGTCCACCTCTGTGACCAATTAACCTAATGTAGTCTTTAGATGTTTAAAGCTGCAGTAAACAAAGACACAGACACAGGCTGGCTGAGGACAGAGCTTTCACTTTGTTTCAGGGCTTTGTGGAATTTGTTTGGATTTGTAGGCAATATGGTTTTGTCCTTTACCATCTGATAACCACTCTGACACTGATTTATTGTCAAGGCAGGTGTGAGGTCAGTTGTCTGAGGTTGTCTAAACACACACCATCAGTGACATTTTGTCTCGTGGAGACAACTTCACTGTATTAATTTCTTTAACCCAAGAAAATTAGCTAAAATACACAAACTAATCCTCAAAAAATGACCACAGATTTTTAATCAAACCGACTCTAAACATGGAGGTGTTCATGTTAATGTGAAGTACAGCCTAAAAGAAACAGAAAACAACTTAAGACTAACATTTATGTTCATTGCAGATTAATTGATCCTTTATGATTAATCTGGAAAAAGTCAGAAAATAGTAAAACATGCTCCCCAGAGCTTTGATTTTATTTTGTTTTTATTGTGTGTGAGACAAAGATATTAGAATTACAGTGATACAAATTCACACAATATCATATTAGAGAATCTAAAACAAGTTCACCTCTGCAATTTTTCCATGACAAAATCTTTAAATGATTAACTGATGATCCAAATTGTTGACGATTAATTATCTGCTATACCAGAATAATCACTACTCATACTCTGAATGAACTTATAGATGGTGTTTGACAGGAAACTATTTCCAAACATAAATCATCTCACATGTTGATTTTCCCCCTGTGTGTTTGTGCGTTTGTAGGTTTGGTTCCAAAACCGGCGTGCAAAATGGAGAAAGAAGGAGAACACAAAGAAAGGGCCGGGTCGGCCCGCTCACAACTCCCACCCGACCACGTGCAGTGGCGAGCCCATGGACCCCGAGGAGATCGCACGCAGGGAGCAGGAGCGGGCCGAAAAGAAGAAACGGAAACAGGAGAGGAAGCTGCTGAAATCTCAGAACAAACTTCTCGCAGGTGACAACTTCCACACACCTGGAGGTTCAGAGAGCGACAGCGGGGTCTCCCAGTTCACCGACAGCGAGCAGCAGTCTTCAAGCGTTAATGGGACTATTCACATCGAACTGCCAGCAACAAAGGTTGCAGGAGGACACCAAACTGAATCCAGCTGTGACCAAACACGACACGAGTTCAGCCAACTACAAAACCACCAAAACCAAAGAACCACAGGAGAACCGGAGCAGGTTTCTCCGAGCAGCACGCACAGCTCCAGCCCTGGAGGCCCTAGATCCTCTGCCCTGCAGAAACGCAACCCTTTCAGCGTGGAGAGCCTCCTCTCTGACGCCACGCCTCGACGGAAATCTCAGCTGGACTTCCCCTCATTGCCCAGTCAGAGGACACTGGTGGGTAAAGGTCACTTCTTGCTTTACCCCATTACCCATCAGCCCTTGGGTTTTCTAGTGCCCCAAACAGCCCTGAAGGCCTCACCGTGTCAGGACAATGGCATTAACAGGTTCAGCCTGGGACAGAGGTGTCTGCCAAGTGAAGGGAGCCCTGCTCCCTCTGACCTCTCCAGCTTTGTCACTAAGCCTCTAAACTCGGATCATACGGAGCCTAGCACGCAGCATCACCACAATCACATTAGCAATAGAGTGGATGGAACAGACGTGGACGAGTGTGGTAGTGGTGGTGGTGACTGCAGTAATGGAAGATTTCCTGGTTCTCCTCCGCCGCCAAACAGTGTGGCTCTGGCCAGGCTGAGCTCCACACAGCCCAGTGACAGTAGCGAGGAGAGGAGTTTGAAAGTCCGAACGGAGGCAGCGACCAACGTCTGCCAAGTCGCCGAGCTGTGTGTAAAAGACAAGGGTGCAAGAGAGGAGCGAGCGTCTCCAGACCTCTCAGAGCGTCTCAAGGCAAACACAGACTGTCAAGAAACACCCGGAACAGATGGAGAGGATGTCGATATGGACTAACACTTGCAAGGAGCAAAGATAAACAAAGGACCAGGAACAACGCTCAGACTATTCAAACATTCCCAAAGCTCTGCTGAGACACTCTAAAACATATCAGGAATCAGGAGACTTAATTCTCATCTATTTTTTAATCATAATGTGTGATCAATCCAGATGGTCCCCCCTTAAAAGAAAGGCTGTGGCTATCCTCATATTCAGGCTTTAGGCCTAAACACCTTTTAGAAGCAGGTTCCTTCTCTATTTTTTTTCTTTTTTGGTGACCAACTTGTAACAAAAAATAAAACTAGGCTACAATAAAACATCTTACACACAACAAAAATCCTCATATTGTAAAAAAAACAACAACGACAACAAAAAAAAACAACAACATCAAACGAGAAAATGATATTTATATGTAAACATTTTGATAAATAAAGTTATTGTTTAAATTGAACCACTGTCTTTCGAGGGCCATGTTAGAGGGTGGAGGGGGAAAAAAGAGGGGGAGGTTGCTGTGTGGCAGAACCTTGGATCATGGCAGCTGGAGTTTTTGTCGTGTTACAGCAGATAAATCCTCCTTTTTCTCTGTGTAGTGAGCCGGAGCTTGGGCTCAAGTCCGTCTGGCTGTTTGTATTTATTGCTTTAACAAATTTATTCATTTGAAAGGCCGAGCTGGAATGAGGTTAGTGGCCGCGGGCTATAGGACCCTGCGCCTCCTGCTGAGTTTTGATATGAAAGTAATTATTTTCCCACTGGCTGCCGCGGGTCTGGAGGCAGTTTTTTTTTTTCTTCTTCTTCTTCCAACCCCTCCTTTTCAGCCCATAGGGTTATTAGACATTACCGATTTCTAGTGATATGGAATCACATAAACTTCCTACAATAATAGAATTAGCATGAAAGGCAGGGGTGTCAAATTGAAATGGGAAAATAATAGCCGCGCCAGCTGCAAGCGGGTAGCGTGTGTATGTGTGCGTGTTTGCCACCGTGCGTGAGTGCGCATAGTCTATTGAGCGCATGGAGGAGGAGGAGGAGGAGGAGGAGGAGGATGAGATGGTGGTAGATTCGTGGGGCGGAATTTTCATGAGCTGCCGCGGTTGTCAGACGGCCCTTGTAGTCGGCTATATTAAGATAGATGTTCGATGATATCCCTCATTGTTCTGTCGCTTATATTGATGTTGCTGCGTTATCGCCCTATTGATCATGTGTCGCACATAATAGGACAGGCGCGCGCCCGCCTGCCTGCGTCTTTTTACAAAAGCGCCTGGGCCCCTCGTCATTTGTTCTAATAGGACTGTGAGTCCCTCGGGGTGGAGGAGGAGGAGGAGGAGGTGGAGGAGGTGGTGGGAGACAGATAAAGATATAGGAGAGGAAAAAAGGGAGGCGAGTGATGTGCCGAGCTTGCATTAATAATTTTGTGACCAAGCTAAAAAAAAAAGAAAGAAAAAAGGCAGAAAGAAAGAAGAATGGTTGAATTAAAGATGTTTAGGGACACATTGTGGTGGGGTGGACGTGCACGCACACACACACGCGCGCGCTTAGGAAAGAGTGTGTTTTAGCTTATGAAGTGTAAACGCCACCAATTCCCTGGAAACTGAATTCCCAATTATTAAAACCATTAATTCTGGCGAGCCAGTGCACGGAGGAGCCGCGTGTTGACAGCCCGGCTAAATATCCCTGATCCCTCCCGGTCAACCTCGCCTTTATTTGCAAATAAATTGAGGGGGATCCGAGGGACAGAGCTTTAGTTTGCTGCGCCGACCTAAAATGAATTTCCGTGCCTGAGTCCCTTTAATAATATTTACATAATTTTCGCTCAGTGACTCTGCTATTTGCGCTGTAGGAAGCGAAGGGGGCTTATAGGAAAATAATTAGACAAGAGGACGAGGAGGGAGCGAGAGTGAAAAACAGCAGGAGCAGGAGCAGGAGCAGGAGGAGGAGGAGGAGGATGGGTTAAGACCGAAGCTGAACACTAAATTCCCAGACAGCTAAAATCAATGAAAGTAATAACCCTATTATTTAATTCATAAGGACATTATTTTCCCATAAGGCCTCAGGAAACGTCCCCTTCGACCGAAACAATCACATTAAATCGTTCATTCCGCGTGTGCTGTGTCAAATTTCTACTTTTCTTCTTCTTCTTTTTTCTTTTTTTTCTTTTTTGGGAGGAGGAAACGCTTTATTGTAATCGGTTAGTTTCAAGAGTGCGATTAATTAAGAAAATATAGGCTTGATCTCCTGATATCCCTTCAGCAAGGCCTTTATAGTGTGTGTGTGTGTGTGTGTGTGTGTGTGTGTGTGTGTGTGTGTGTGTGTGTGTGTGTGTGCGTGTGGAGAGACAACCAGCCAATAAAATGCGTCTTTGTTAGAAATGATTTATTTCTAAGTATTGACAAAACTAAACAGAAAAATCAGGGTTACCGTCAAAAAACACAGGCCTGCATGTCATCAGAGGGAATATGTGATCTACAACAAGCACTTTAAACTGTTAAAACCGAAAATGTGAATAGAAATAATCATAATATGTTCAAATATGTTTATTTGGACATGTCGCTTTAGTAAAAGGGGTTCAAATCAGAGAGCTTATGTTGCTTTAATTGGAAAATAATGAAAACCCCATTATATAAACTGTATTTTAGAGGTATAAATCTAAAAGCCTGTGTGGAAACAGTTTTTTTTAAGCCAGTGTATGACTTTTGTACATTGTTTTGGTATTTCAACTTCAAAATTATGTCAACACAAGAACAAATATGCCTTTTCTGTGGAAAAGACCATCATCATATCAGTCTTTTAAACATTCAAACATCCATCTATGTATCTATGGGGCTACAACATGAAACATTGAGTGAACTCAGGGTGAATGAGAGCGAGAGAGAGAGAGAGAGAGAGAGAGAGAGAGAGAGAGAGAGAGAGAGAGAGAGAGAGAGAGAGAGAGAGAGAGAGAGAGAGAGAGAGAGAGAGAGAGAGGTGTTTTGGAGGCACTACACAAACGACCAATCGATCACGCCGGGCCTGGACCGGACAGGCCCTCCCGCTGTGTCCGTGCCGCTCATGCATCACACTTTATGAATTCAATTTCAACCGGGAGAAATTTTCAATTTGAACGCGCGATCATTACGGCGTGGGGGGATAGCGTAAATTGTTTTTGCTCTATTATGCATTCGGACGCCATCATTTTTCTTTCTAATTACCGAGGTGTCAGTGCGGCCTGTCACCCGGGCGCTGATTTTCAATTTAACTGATCATCATACATTCATTTTCCCATTTGATAAATCTGCTATCTAGACGCGCCCGCCATGCCCGGAATATTAAGCGGCGCTGGGGCGCAGTAATAGGGGGATGTGTATGCGGCAATGAGCGCGGATCAGCCAGCTAATTTAGCACCTTCCACATTCCCCGTCTCTATCCTCCCCCCTATTTCCAATTCTCAAGAGGAGGCAAAGAAAAAAAAGAGAGAAACAGGAGGAGAGGAGAGGAGAGGAGAGGAGAGAAGAGGAGAGGAGAGGAGAGGAGAGGCTGCCAAACCTGAAGAAGAGGAAGAAAAAACACACACCCTGAGGTTAGAAAGAATCAGAGAAGAAGAGAAAGTCCTCCAAATAGCGGTGTTGTGTTTTTTTTCTGCAGCAGGATTAATTAACACTAATTGAGTTCTTCAATACGTGCTATTCTTATTTAATAGCAACAAATTTGCACAATTAATTATCAGCGTAATTTCAAGAACCCATTACAACCTCCCCACCTCCACCTCCACCTTCACCTCCTCCCCTCTCCGCCTCTCCATCACCTCCCTCCCTCAGCCGCGGAGTAAATTAGCAGCTTTTGTCATTAGGAGTCTTTGATCCGGACTGGATCGGGCCTAGAGCCAACATCAGACACCATGCATCCTGTTTAGACCTGCTTTGATTTAGAAACCAGTATTGGGCCCAAAACCCTCGAACAGACCGAGGAAATAAGGTCATTTGTAACTGAGGTCTGTGCTGCAAACAGTCCAAACATATTCAGTTCAAACACATCAGTGCTAATAAAGATTCATACAGAGGTTTGACACACTAAAAACCTGCAGGTCCACTTAGTCATGAAGGAGATTTCCATCACTATGAAAGGTTTTAAAGTTGTTATGATTATTATTCTTCATCTTTATTATTCTCTGGAAAAGTTGATCTTTAAGTTGAGATTTCTCTTTCTAAAGTCACACACATATACATATAGTACATGTATGAGGTAACAGACATGACAGATTTAAGTAAGTGCATTTATTAAGTCACTTAGGCCTCAATCAAATGTTTTTAATAGACACCATCACTAAACTTTAAAAAAATAAAGTTAAAACATCTTAAAGACTCAAAGAGAAACAGGATTTTGTGGATTCAGAAGTCAAGCTGATTAAAAGGGTTTAGAAAAATGATTCAGAAAAAATACTTTATTAACCGGTGATCAAACTTCAGAGAGCTTTGTGGTTTATTTTTAATGTCTGTGTGGGCGCCAAAAACACACTTAATAACATTTGATCACCTTTACTTCATGACTTTTTTTTCTAATTTTACAAACATGGTTTTAATCAACATGTTTACCTGGAGAGAAAATATATCACATTACCTCTTTTTTGGAGTATCAGAGACTCTATTTATGAATCATGGTTAAGTAGGCCTGTGAATGAATCTTCATAAGCTCTGTGCGTGATTTGACAGTACTTTTAAGCAGCTGTTACACTTTAAACATCCTAAATAAGCCTGTTAATGTCACTCTGTGGGAAAACATTTCATTATCTGTTATTGAAAGACACCTCAGCAAGCAGAAATATGTGTTCACATATAACATGAAATATGAAATGTCTTTTTTTGGAGTAATGAAGCTCCAGTTCTTCTACGCACACACTTAATACGCTCAGAAGAAAAGTAAAAATATATATTTATAAAAGAATGTTGATGTTTTCATTGATTTTCAAATGATTTTTGAGATTATTATTGTGGGACCAAATAATAATGAGATGAAACTCAGTGTCAGGAGGGTTTTTATTTTTTATTTTATTTGTTTTTTTGATCTTTGGTGTTTTCTACATGCTGACTGAGACACACACACAAACATCCCAGTGAGCTCATGCTTTTGCCAATAAGTACAGTCAGCAGCAGCAGTGTGTGTGTGTGTGTGTGTGTGTGTGTGTGTGTGTGTGTGTGTGTGTGTGTGTGTGTGTGTGAGTGTGTGTTGTTTAATGAACGTTTATGGGCACAAAGCAGCTTTGGTTTTGTCGTGTTCTTTGTTTCATTAGCCCAGTGGTTGTAATAAATGCCAACGAGCCAACGGGATAGATTTTAATTAAGTCAGTGAGAGATGAGTGGAGTGACACAGAAAGCGGGGCAGGGCGGGGAGATGGAGGTGGAGGGGGACAGCTTTTCAATAAATCGGTTCGCTCAGGGGTTAGTCGGTGATTTCCTCGGCAAAGTGTTGGGGCCGAGCAGGACTCGCAGTAATTTGGTTGATAAATCAGCGGCGTTAGGGGCATGAAGCTTGCCGCTCGACCGGTTGGTTCTGCGTGTGATTTATGTGTTACCCGGGGGTCGTACACAAACCCATGACACTCCAGGATGAATTAACCAGGAGCCGGGCCCGCTCCTAATGAGCGGGTATTATTTCGCACACACCTCTCTCCTTAAAAAAAAAAAAAAAAAAAAGTGTGAAGAACGAGCCTGGCATACGACCCTCCTCCTCCTCCTCCTCCTCCTCCTCCTCTACCTCCTCCTCCACTGTGCCATCCCTGAGGTGTCGCATTGATTCAGCATCAGAGAGTTAAACACACACACACACACACACACACACACACACACACACACACACACACACACACACACACACACACACACACACACACACACACAGTGCAGTGTGTGTTATTTATCTACAGTGTATGAGACAAATTGTTCAATAGAGGTCTGGCACCAACTGATTGGGGTTAACTGAAGCATAGAAGTGACAGACACATGTCCTGACGACAGATTCAAAACACACAAAACTGTTTCTTCAGATATTGATTATCAATAATAACCCTATATTTTTCCTCTTGGCTTGTTTGCAGACAGTCACAGCCATTACATTACACCTATGGTATAATGATGGAGTACATAGTATATAGATTTTTTTTTCCCTGAGTCAAGTAGCAATAACACACTTTAGAAATACTCCTTTAAAACTCCTATAATGAAATTGTCATTAGCAATATCAAAATATGAAAAATGTCTCTGACTGTTCTGTATTCAGCGGTGGAAAAAATTCTCAGATCCTAAACTGTAATAGCACAGCACTATTACTGCTATTATTGAACATTATAGGTACAATTCGCATTTAGATCTTTTCTTGGTACAGGAATTTTATAGAAAAATATGCAAAAACTCCCAAGAACACACAGAGGCTTGCTATATCATCACAGATTAATTAACTATATTAATATTACTGCTGCATTTTTGTGTAAGTAGCATTTTACTGTTGAGGTTGTTTAAAGTTTGTAATCCAAGTACAGGTGAGGTCAATTCAATGAGTACCACAAACATGCAATACTCGAGTAAACTTACTTACATTTCACCATCATCCTTTTGAATTATGAAGCATTAATGTGTCACTGTTGTAGTAAGTCAGAGTTCATTCTGTGTATTTTGTGTATTGTCATTGGGTCTCAAAAAAACTAGAAGTATAAAGTAACATGAAATAGAAATACGCAGTTAGCATTTAACTGTTCTTAACTACAATACTTGAGTAAAGTTACTTTCCACCACTGGATAAATCGCATAGTATTACAGATGTTACTGCTGTAGCTGGTTGAAGTGGAGCTTATTTTTTCCTAATTTATGTAATAATAACATGATTACTACTTCCACTAATAATAATCTATTTAATATTTTCACAGAGCATGGTCAAAAAGTGCTTTACAAGAACAATATGTAAAAAAAAAAAAAAAAGGGAAGTACCAAAACATGAAGATATACAGTGGGCAAGAAAAAAGGCCAATTTGAATAAATGTGTTGAGCTGCTTTTTAGAAGCTTCGACAGAGACAGCAGAACATACGTCTACAGGACGAGCCACCACTTTAAAAAGGCACGATCACGTTTTGTTTCAGTCGTGCATGAGGAACAACCAGGAAGCATTAGGTCAGAAGACCGACTTGTTCACAGTTGGGGCAGATCAGAGATGTTTGCTGGTGTGTGACAGTGCAGGGCTCTATGTATGGTACAACGAGAACACTAAAATGAACCTAATCTTGATGGGAAGCCATTGTAAGGCAGATAATATATAGGCGTGATGTGGTTTGTTCTTCTGGACCAGGTCAACAGTCTTGCAGCAATGTTTATAGTGCATGGACTGATGAAATATAACCCAACATAACATTTCTAAGAATAGCTGGAGAGGGAAACATAATGCACTGAGCATATACTGCTGGGTAGCTTTATTTGTAACAGCGCGTCACACTTTAGGAGCTTTATGATACAGCATATATTTGTATGTAAAAACTGAATCTGTAAAGTAAATATGACCCTGAGTTACAGTGAAGTAGAATTATAGATTAGCATGAACTGGAAATACTCAGGTATTTTTTTTTTAAACACACTGTACTTGAACGTGCACCTCCTATGACTGATATAAATGTTTCAAACGAAAATATTGACTTATTTTCTCCACTCTAACTTGCTCTAGTCAGCACTGGGACAACACAGAGGTCATATCTGACATAAGGGGTGATTTATTGAACCCCAGTAAAAAGTTTTCAAATGAATAATTGGTTAGTAATGTGTCCTCAGTTGCCGAGGAAGAACATCTAGTAAATCAAAAACCCAGCAGTCAATCAGTGCTGACTCAGTTGGTTTTAGTCCGTATATGCTTATTAACCTGTAGCCGAACGGCCACCTAACCTGGAAACTGGATTAATAGTGATTGGATTTAATAATTCATGACCAAATACAATTTTAAAATATGAAAATTTCACTTCTCACTCTGTATAATCACCTCGCTTTAATTAAGCCGAGTGTATGGTGGATGGAGCAGGCATGCAGTGTCTTATATTCTTAGGTCAATGCTATTCATACAGCAGTTATGGAAGTTTTTTTACTGTTAATGGCTTTAGGACGTGAATTTCAAACGGCACAGAAGAGAAGGGCGGTGTTATGAAAGCTGCATGTAGGCAACCGCAGGATTCATGAAGACATTTATCATGATGGACAGGTTTATTTGCGATGCCACAAACCGTGTGCACGGACCTCTGGTGAGAGATTCAATGTCAAGAGAACAACCAAATATTGTGTTTTTCTGCAGCCTGTGACAAAAGTGTTTTATTCATGTTTTAAACAGTCACTGTCTTTTTTGCTTTGGGCCTGATTATCGTTGCTTCCTCACAGGACCATATATATCTGTAAGGCTCTATAAAAACTACATGTTATTTAGAAATTAAATTAATGTATACAATGTTTTTAACGGTGGCAGGAAAGGAAAGGTTTGTATGCTATAGTGTATTATTCATTCTGACTGCAGCGTAGAAGTTGTATATTATACTAATAAGCACAACAACAACTCTTGAAAATGCCAAAAAATGGACTAGATTAACCAATCTGTAGCGTGTTAGTCTGGTGAACAGATTACATGCCAATGCCACCCCTTCCCCAAGACAAAATTAAGACAACAGCACCCACCCTACACTACACTTCTACCTGTGGATAATCATGTTCTAAGTTTCCTATAATTTGGAGCCTTTAGGGGATGCAAACCGGATGTATAATGTTGCCATGAAGTAATTTAGCTGTGAGATACAACCATTATTAAAGATTTGCCAAAATGAGCTATTAGCAGTTTCTGTTTGCAGTGTGCCCGTTTGTGTACATACAGCCATCATTGGATTAGATTGGACGAGATGATTTTAAGTCAAGTTTTGCTATAAGCGGACTTTTTATTTCCGATGGACATGGGAGAGAATATCATCTGAAAGAGGAAGTCAGACTGACTCAAAATATGTTAAATATATGTCTGTGTTTTTTCAGATTTCAAACGAAGACTCTGAGGTGGAGTTCAATTTCTCCGTCAATTCTCGCACACCTCACAGTTTGAAAGCCTCTAATTTACGTTAATCAACACCACATCCCTCATTTTTTAGGTGTCATTATGTGGTTTTGTAATTCAGTTCACTGTTTGATACTAAACATAATAAAAGGCACAGATCTAAGTTTGCAGAGAGTTTGCAAATATGTCAATCATAATGTCAATCAACTGGTGTATTCATTAAAGGATAAGCTAATATTACTGCAAATCCATTTTACAACACTTATTTGTCATTGTCCTCTATCACGTGCATCAAAATCACTTTGGGCACAAGGTATAATTACAGCCAACAATGAGTCTTTTGATCGTTAGTAACTTCACACCTATGACAAGTGTTGAATCAACATTTGTACCTGTCTATGTTAATATGCGGAAACAACTGTCACAAACAAAAAAGATAAACTGGTATGGTAAGACTAAAACAAGCAGGGATTTGATAGGCACTCCTGTACACTTGAGAAATTGATCTCAAAGCATGTCACACCTTCTGCTTACTGCTCTGAAAGAGAAAGTCTCCCCCGTGGAGCATGACATTTCTTTGGGGATTGTAGAAACAGCAGCATAAAGGCTGAGAAGACGTGAATCTCTGGGTCCGTGTTGTTTGCTTGATCCCAGCAACACAGTCAGCCGAACACATTATACTCTGCATTCCCGCTAATGGACTGAGACACTCTTTTTTGTCTGTTACCTGTTGTTTTGAACTTACAGGTTACAGAACGTGCATGATGCTTTTGTGTGACCTTCGGCTGGTGCTGCAGACCATCCAGCATTAATGGCAGAAGCTCATGACTACTCATAGCCTTACAGTACAGTGCACCAATAAACATATGTAGTAACATTGCTCGATTATGATCTACACGCTACATATGTGCGTTTGGACTGTGAATAAAACAATCATCAGTTTCCTGTGGAATATCACACATCCATGACTGATCCACACCGGTGCGAAAATATTTTTTAATTTGTAGTTTTTAATGGAAGGATTCTGGTTATTTACACCAAAGAAAAGATAGGTATATAAAAGTTACACTGTCAGCATGTTAGGACATAAAATAACTACTACCAACTACTAAATTACATGACGGTATCTAGTGACAGGTCACTGAAACACCAACCTTTAAAGAAATCATTAGCAACCTGTGCTGAGAAAAACATGATTCGTCGATTTAAAAGTTTTTAAAACGTACAAGAGTGAGTACATAAAAACTTTAGGCAGGAACTGCAATACGCATTAAATCACAATTTCTAGAATCATGTCGCCCACGCCACTAATTGTGGGCTGAGAACTCAATAATTCAACAATTTAAATCCGTTCACTTGAACCTGCAGCTGAACTCAACGCTACAGTGATGGAGGTGTCTTTGAGCCTTGTTTGAACTTGAAAATGTACCAGTGCTACATTTAAACACTATTTCTTTCAGTGAAATGAAGTTAATTGAGGATCAATTTCTTTTTAGAATCTGTCTTCCTACTGATGATGTTGAGGATACAAAAAACTGAGGCCACACGAGTCCAAAGCTATCCAAAGAAAGTCGACAGTATGGCCAGTGGAATCTTTCACATTTAAAATTACAGTACACATTACATTAAAAATATACTAATTTAGTTGTTTTGCAGGCTTTGATTTCATGACATTCTGCCTGATCTCGATATCAGTGCCCTGCCAAAGAGTAAAAACAGTATAAATTAAGAATACTGAGAAGCATGCGCCCAGCTCAGATAGTCAATGCCACAATTTTTTATATATATTTCATCTATCCCACTAAAGCTTTTGATTGACTGTGGGAAAAAGGGTTTGAAGAAGACCCAAATATCTACTTGTTTTATATGATGTGTCAGATCATGCAGATGATTGTAGAGCATAAGATAGAGTTGATTATTTTCATCATGTCAGTAATGGGGTCTGGCAAGGTTCCTATATAACCTGTATATACAGTTAACTCGTCCGCGCACAGATTACACATGTTTTTCATCATCTTATGATGAGTCATTTTATAATTTGGTTACACTTTCTCCCTGCAGCGTTGGTCTTTAATGAGTGTAAGTTCTCACTATAGAGCTGATATCACATCAGATTTAAGCCCCCAAACAGTAATGTAATGACGTATAAAGGTGTAAATGAGTATCTCCTGTGCTCTGCTTCTGCCGTGGTGATGCTCTTAATGTAAGCAGTGAGGTCAAAAAGTTTATTTTAGTGGGTATGCTATGGATCGTTGGGAGCACCAAATGATCAGGGTAACACTCTGTGCATGAATAATGTTAAGGTCTGTGAGGGTTTAGTAATCACCCCTGTAACCAGTGGTGGAAGAAATACTAAGATATTAAATAAAAGTAGCACAGTGTAGTACAGTGCAGAAATACTCTAGTACAAGTAAACATTGTGTATTATATATATATGTAGTGGCCGTTTAACAAAGGCCCAAGTGCCTCCGCAGACTTCCAAGACTCTCCTTATACCACCAAAAAACATATTTCTCAGTGCACATGCGCACTGACAGCATTAACAAAATAAAACTACATGGCTTACAATATACTTAATGCACCAAAAGTAAAAGGACTCATTATACAGAATGGCCCATTTTAGAATAATATATATAACATTATTGGATTTTAATTATTAATGTGTACATTACTTCAAAGTTGCTGCCAGTGTTAATAGGGCTCATTTCAACTGTCGGCTGGCTTAAGAATTTAAATCTGAAAAGTATCTGAAGCTGTAAAATAAACAGAGTAAGGTATAAAGTGATTAAAAAAGTGGTAAAAAAAAATATACAAACCTCAAAATTGTACAGTGCAGTACAGTGCTGTACTTGAGTACTAAGTTACATCCTACATCTGGCTGTGTGTATGCCACACGTTGCAAACAAAGTTTGATCAACATGTCAACACGTGTCTATACTGTGGTTGTTAGCACTCACATATCAGGCAGTGATGATTTCTTTATCTCTGTGATTCTACAAGGTGGTGAATAACATACAAAAATATATAAATTCCACCAATATGTGCATGTACAGCATTCATGTGGCAACTCTGCAGGAGTGTTTTGTCTGTCCTGTCAGCTCCATTTCATATGGACATTTTAAAGCTATTCTATTTCTTAATTTTTGGGGTCCAAAATAAAGTGAATAAATGAACCGAACAATAACTGACCGTCATATTATATTATTATTTATCCAATAGGCATTAATAATTTTGTGTTCAGTAACAATAACATTATGAGTAAAAGTCAACTATTAAATGCAACAACCATCTCGCAGCACTGCTGTTTACCTGAGTTCAGATTGACATGTTCCTCACACGTTTGCGAGCACGCTGACTATAAGGCATCGAGGTGGTTTGTTTCTATCCGTTTCGTTCAGGAGACTTGAAGTATCTCTTTTCATTTAGTGGCTGCTGCAGTCTAACCTGCACTCCACAACAGTGGATGGGCTAATTTCAGCTGAAAGCCATCATGCAAGTAATTGGCACGATGATGATGAGTGGGCTTTCATTCTCCCAACTCGTGAAAAAACAACATGTACATCCCACCGATTACCACTAAACTGTATTTTACTTTTCTTTTAAAGCACAACCACGTGTTTTTTTAATGTCTTTTATTGGTTTATTGGTTCCTATATAACATGTTGGTGGCTGTTTTGACCATTTTAAATTGATGTAGTAGCTACTTTTTTATGTAAATGACCCCATTAATACAAAATATTTGATTTGGCACCATCGTGAACACTTATTGGTCAAATATTCTCAAAGCTGGAATCATCTCTTAAAGAGAGACATCCCATCTATATATTCAAACTGCATACATTTTACTTAATGCTCTTAATACATCACCTCTGTTGGGCAGGAAGGTATAAAAGTTCACTGACCTTCAAATAGCATTTGACCTGCTGCTGCACTCCAACAATTGAATCCTCACAAAAATCACACACTTCTGCTCTCGTTCGTGGAGAACAGTGTACAAACATTCCACCCACATCTGGCCTACATTAGTGCAAATGCCATCCATTGTCATTTGACGAGACGAACAAAAGCATGTGCAAATTTATCACATGTGAAACTAATTTCTCCTGTGTTTCACACGTTGGAAACCACATGATAAATCTGTCACATATATATGTGTGATTTCTATATATTCCATTTATTCGGCATGTGTAAACATGACCTATATCAAGCGTGAAATATATTTGTGCAACAGAATTTCACTTGTAGGCAAGTCACATGTTTTTTTAGACATTTCACATGTTTGTATGTAAATACATGAATTTCACATAAAGATTTTTGAGTTTTAATTAGACTTAAGTGTGTTTTTCTCTGCCTGTGTACAGTGAAAACAAAACCACAGCACTGGAGTGGTTTGATCTTTGTTGCATGTCCTCCCCTCGCTCTCATTTCCTGTCCGTATCTCTGCAGTCACTTTCACATTAATGAGAAAGTAAACTAAGAAAATATTTGAGAGTATTCTGATGTTAGGAAGCTACAAAAGATCTTATTGACTGACGTCTTGGTACATTATTCATGCACAATAACAGCAATCTGCATACATCTCTAATGAAAATTATTATTTTGGAGCTCCTCATTTAAACTATCTGCACAGATAAGTGCTAACTAAGATCCTTACTGGAGGTTTCTGATGGAGAATGACATACACTGTTGGTGAAGGTTTGATTTGATCTATATATTAATGTTATAGATTCTATTTTATTATGTTTTATACTTCTCAGTGGTTTCCTTGTGGAGTACAGTGGCTGAAAAACTGCTGATATGGTGTTGCTTTATTTTCTGTTTTTGCATGACACACATCATTTCTCCAGAGAAATATTATTTGTCACCACTACGTGAAGCCAGTAAGGCAGAAGGTATGGATAGTCATGTACCAAAATCCCAGAGGATGGTAATCCTTGAATTTTAAAAGAGTTTTGAACAGACAGCTAAAGCCACCCTTAAGTAAAGTCTCCAGATGCTACTGTTTGTAAATCTGCCAGTTGGAAATCATCATGGATGTCTATAGAAATTACAGAAGACTCAGAGTGTCATCAACAGGGAGAGCAGGACAAACAGAGAGATTTGCTTACACCATGTGGAAAAGTCTGCAAAGGAGCAAGGACATTTCCATATTTCCAAAAAGGCGGAAAAATCTATTAAACCAAAGAATTAAATACTCCATCTGCCAGATCCCAGTGCGCACATGCCAGGAGTTTGTATTATAAACGCACCGGTAGTTGAAACTTTTGTTTTACTCATGTGCGCTAATCTCCACCATAACCTGCTCCTGCTATAATTTTGTTAGACTTTTTCATATTTATTTAATAAACGCCCACAGTGCAAATTGTAACTTTGTGTGTCGAGAATTAATGGGAAAAGCCCCAACTGTTAAATCGTAAAATTTGAATGAGAAAGTTCCCATGTAATGCATATCAAACATTTATTAAAGCCACGTAGAATAATTGAATTGTTCTGCTGGTCTAGGTCTGATTTGTTTAACTAAATTCTTTGGCTGTTGAAGTGTGATACAAGATTTCCTGCAAATTCCATTAAAGACACAGGTATCTTTTGTGTATTTGCGCATCTTGGATACATATAGAAACAGTTTTCATCTTTCCGTTCTCTCTCTCTTCTGCCTATCTGAGCCCCAGCTCTGTCACTGCTTATCCACATCTTCACTGCTTATCTGCATCGAGCCCCTCAGTGAGATTTCAACCACTGTGACATGCAGTGAAAGCAGAGGCTGTCAGTCAGCTGTGCCAAAGAGATTGAAATCAGAGAAGGAGAAGGGAAGAACAAACCGAAGGCAGAGGGGAGGAAAAAAAAGGCAAAGTTAATATAATTTCATTTTTGACCCCCTGGGACAGAAAGCAGCCTTGATATACAATAAGGGTATAGAAAGTGAATGCATTAAATCTGCTTCTTCAGCTCATGTAAATGTCAGCTCCTGTCTCCCTGCAAAAAGAAAAATACAAACACATCTGGGGGAAGGTCTGCACTAACTTACTGGGCTGATTATTAAGCGAAGCTTATAATGTCAGCCTCCCGTATACACACTACGAAAGAACACACACACACACACACAGAAAGTAGCCTGAGAGGAACTTTGTGTTTTAGTAAGCTAAGTTTCACACATCGACTGGAGGTGTCCTTGCTTTCTATGGGTGTAATTATCACTCCGGGAAAAGTGTTTCATTAGGAAAGCTCCACTTTCAGACACATTACTCACAGAGGGCTGGACACAGACACCCTGGACAGCACACACACACACACACACATGCACACACACACACACACACACACACACACACACACACACACACACACACACACACACACACACACACACACACACACACACACCCGTCTTTAATTCATCACTCCTCAGTCTTGTCTTCGGTCCGATCTGTTTTTCTGGACTTCTTCGCACCTCTTCCTGTTCGTCTTCCATATTCGTTTTTTGATGTTAACTCCTCTTATTCAAAGATCTTTCTTTACCTGTCAGCTATTAAAACTGCCAGTGTTTTAAACTGCTACCAATCACTTAATTCAACGTTGATATATATATATTTTTACTGGTGATTTGAGCAGATTTTGGTGTCTAATTGTGATAATTCGACTTTCACTTTAGTTGAGCTCGAGAGCTGAATTCTTTTGGTTTCAAAAGAGCCCCCCTCCATCATCTTCCTTTCCTTCCCGTATCTAACCCATCATCCCCCTATCTGTCCGTTCTCCTCCTACTCCTCCTCCTCTTCCTCCTCCTCCACTACTCACTTCCCCCGCTGCCCTCTCTCTTGCTTGGGAGGCCTGCAGGTCTGCAGGTTAATGAGTCGTGAAGTGTGAAAACTTCCTGAGACACAACCAGAGCTAAATGCTGTTTCCAGATGTGAGTCTGGATGTCCGCTTGAAGTGAGTCAAAGAGGGTGAGGCAGTTCGAAGAACGGAGTGGCACAGAAAGGTTGTAAATTAGAAAGAAGGCGATTAAATTATTATCTGGAAAGTGTGGAAGAGGAAAGAATTAAGGAGAGGAAAGCAGGCGAGGTAAAGAAACTAGTGTCAGTAAAACTAGTGCTGAACATCATATCATGTGCTTGTCACGACCTCTGCTACTGACTAATTATTATTATTTTTTTGTTATAATGGGAAAACAAATAATGATGAGATTTTAAAATATAATGACGACCACATAAGACATTTATGTTTGAAACAATAATGTCAGAGCTGCACATAAACTACAGCATCCGACCAATTCAAACATTAACATGACGAAAGGTCGAGGATGCAGAGTTATATAAAAGTTATTAAAAAGATAAGTTGGTATCAAATGCCACTGCAGTCCATTCAATATTTGTCGAGACGTTTCACTAAAAACTAACCAACAAACTCTGTGACGGTGGAAGTTACTGAAACTACAGCGCTCAGAAGACGGACTTCAAAAACTCTACTTATTACAGATGTGCTGTTACCTATACGACGCTGACTACGTATCAGTGCTGCTGCAAACATTAAGCAAAGTTGGTTAATGCCTTAAAGTGTGCATGCATCATTACATAAAGGTTACACCAATACTGCTGCTTACAATACTTCTCCCCATGTGTTCTTACCATGTATTCATATGCAGGCTATGTAAACACGGACATCCCGGTGAAAAACATGACTTCATTACAGAGGTCACATTTGAAATAATAAATACCAGCCACCCATTACAAATGTGAAATGAAGTGGTTGCTCATGCTCACCCCTCCTCCCTCCTGTCCATTCATATTTAAGCATAAATAATATTAACTTACACAATGATCTGCAGGGACACTGAACACAGTCCTAGTTAAAGGAAAAGGTATTGAAGGTCACACCTGATGCAATATTCATGTTTTAATTTCAATGGGCAGGATAACTCAAAGCCGGTCTAGTTATTAACAAAGAATGACAACAACATGAGTAAGCAAACTTTAACATCTCTTTATGTGAAAGCAGCTCATCAACAACAACAACAACAACAACAACAACAACAACAACAGAACTAATGCATGAAAACTGCAGGAGATGAAGAGGAACAAGCCACAAACAGTTCTTCAGAGTTCATAATAATGCAGTGCAGTCAGTGCACAGACCAGGTTCTGTGTGCAACACTTCTGACCATATTTACACGTCTCTCTGCTACGAGTCTGCATCAACATATTTGAATCACCCGATGGTTGTCAATGGCCAAATGGTGAATTGCTTTTCTGTTGCTGCTGAAAGGAATTGTGGGATTGCGTTGTCTCCTCTCCTTTGGTAAAGGATGATCCTATGTATCCTCTGCTGAAGGAGATATAAAAGAGAATTCGAAGAGCTCTTATCATGGCTGCTTCGTGATCACTCAGACAGGAACCTTCCTAAACAAAAGATTCGACAGCAGCCCAAACATCAACCTTATAGTGATGCTACAGAAAAAGGAATATCACCAAAGTCAGTAGATTCATCCTCTGGAGACCATGAATGCACAAAGTTTCCAAAAATTGTTGAGATATTTGAGCGTGGATCAACAGTAAGTTGACAAGTAAATCTATATCTGATGCACGTAAAGGCAAATCAAAACCTGAACATCACCCGCTGCACATCTGTGATCTGTGAGTGTGTGCATGTGACCATAATCTGGCGTAAATAATGACATCTCTGTCCCCAGTCTTCTCCACTGCCAGCTCCACTAATTATTTATTCTTGGACGCTGTGAGGGTGTCAAAGCTCACACTCCTGCCTCTGAAAACCAGCGATCCCCTCTGCCTCACTGGCATCGAGGAGCAGCATTGGTTACGTGTTTGCATATAAGTCAGTGATATTTAATTACAAACCATCGCCACTCATCGTTATTTCATTTTAATGCCAGTTCCTTATATATTTTTTCCATTTAATTAGGATTGTATTTCGTCAGGCAGATTGTTTTGGCATAATCAGCTGAAATTTCGAGATATCCCTGAGATTCATGTCTCAATACAGTGAAAATTTTTTTTATCCAGAATGGAGTTCAGATAAAACACTGCTTTTGGAAACACATGCTGCTAGCGTATTCTTCAAATCTAACTTTTTAATGTTGCGAGCATGAACTTCCATTTATCGTTATGGTATTAAGGTGAAAGCAGAATTTTTTTAAATCTCAGCAGAAAAAAGCCGAAACTGCATTCACTGGATTCCACTTGTGTAATTTGGGTAAACCGACCCATAAAACCTGACAACCGAAATGTATCATCTCTCTCTATCTATCTCCCTTTTTTAAAAATGATAGTTTTGGACATACAGCCTCCTGCATGACTTAAAAATCTTAATTCTCCGAATGATTGACTCATCCTATCACCAGACAACACATTCTGCAAAACCCCTTATTATGTTTAACGCATGCTAAATCATCCACACTGGACCTTTAAGTGTTGTTGTGGTCAGATGTGCTGCGTTCACATTCACTCACTCCAACCCTCCACACTCTTTACTTTCCATCATGCTACATAAACTGCACTCTACTTCTAGCACTGGCAAAACGTCAACTGGGCCGACATACAGCCAAAAAAATTCTAGTTTATCTTTGTGCAATTTAGAGGTTGCAACAATCAGATATAAAGCATGTGCATGTTATCTTTCATCATGTCCTTGAACATTATTTTTCTGGGTCTCATTTTTCTTGTTTTTAGTATCTGTACAACTCCAATTCCAAAAAAGTTGGCTTGCAGTGTAAAACATAAGATAATGCAATGATTCATTTGCAACTGCAAATCCTTTTCGACTTATTGAATACAATTTATAATATTTTATGTTTAAGCTGATAAATTATGAGTAGTAGTTTGAAGTGGGATTGTGTGGGGTTTATACACGAGTATAGTCAGCACATTCCCAGCTATATTACGAATATTTTCACTGTCTTACCTTGTTGTTGTTGCCATTTTCTTTGGTACTAACCATTGAACATCCGGCCTTTTGTATGTGGTTTAAAATACATTTTTAAACTGACCCTGTCCATAGCTCTGCTTCTGTGACAGAATCCATGTTTGCTTCTCCTAACTGGGGCCACGCTGACCGCCGCTTACAATAGGAAATATTTGTTTGACCTTATTTAAAATACCTGAACTAAAGGGACAGTTCAAGACCTATTTTTGTAAAAATCACAAGAATAGAGGCTTACATGACAGATAGAAGAAGTGCTCAGACATTCACACAGGTTAACAACAAATCATCTCCCATAACCAGATTAGAATTATAGCCAGGTTAGATGCAGGTTGTAAAAACATTGACTCTTCCCTTAATTTGAAACCTTACAATTTACAGGCCGGGTTAAAAAATAAACACTTGAATAGATGCAATCTGCGATGAACACACACTGAACACCAGTCGCACTCTCAGCTGATACAAACATGACTGGAGTGGGCGGAAATCAAGCCGCTCAAACTTAAACCAATTAAATTCGGTTCGACACCAACACCGATCGACCGGAAAAGAAAGACAATGCATTGCCTCAGTAAGAGCAGCTTTAAAAAGTAAATCATTCAAAGTCATCAGTGAAACATTTTACATCATCTATTTTTCATTCGGGTCAACAAATGGCATTCACGACAGCACTTTGTCTCTCCTTTGGTGTGTTTGCACTTATGAATAAATGTTTGTGTTTGCATGTGGGTGTGATTTAAGTGACTCTCCATGCTCGTCAGTGAGAGTGATTGAGCTCCGAGGGGTTATGAGGGAAAATAAGTTGAAAACAGGACAGAATCAATACCATTTACCCAATAGCCTTGTAGCGCGCGTGCGTGTGTGTGTGTGTGTGTGTGCGTTACTGTGTGTGTTTACCTGAAGTGTGACTGCATTTAACGTGTCAAGTTGAGGAAAAACAACCAATTGCCTCTCAGCACACGCTTTATTGACCAGTGGAACACACACACACACACACACTCTGCAGGCATATTGACTGGTTGAGGGGAGAAACAGGTTTAAGGCAATTAGAGTAGTGTACTTTCCGCCAGAAACCCACTATGATCCTTTTCACCGCAGTTAGCCAACTACCCCTAAAGTGTGACTAATATCACGTCAATGGAAGAAAGTAAAACAAGCCACTTTGTTGAACACAGCCGCTGCACTGTTGCCATTATCACAACTGCAGCATAGCAGAAAATTTAAGGTTTACAACCTCTCCTTAAAGATTATGTGAAGTACAAAATGAGCACATGCACAAACAAACACTAATCTTTCATCTCAAATTGTTTCTCTGCACTGCAAACGGCGTGTTAAGTGTGTTGCGTGCTACTCCAGTCTAAATTGCTCGGTGGCTGTAAAAGGCACAAGTCAGTGCTTTTGTGAGCTCACCTACCGTTTTTCAAACCCAAACATTATTGTTATTTAAGTGTAAATTCACTGTCGAGTTAAGCCACTTTAAGGTGAAACCAGTTAAAGCAAACATAATTTACACCAGAACAGTGTTGCCAGATTGCAGTGGTGGAATGAGGCACTTTACTTGAATCAATCATGTTAATGGTACTTTCTAATTCTACTCCCCATAAATACTGTACAATTCATCTGAGCTTTAGTTACTGAGATACGACTTTCTTTCATTCCTTATAACAGCTTTAATATTAAAATAATGAACACATTAACATCATTAGGAATACTACCTCTTGAAAAAGTATCTTGTATTTTTAAATATTCTGCACACTGTCAGCTTATGCACATTACCTGGTGAATATTTTACACATTTCTGCATAAAACTGTAAAGTTCTTTCATTTTAAAAACATATTGTACATATTTAGGTCTTCTAGTTTAAATTACATCTTCCTTATATTTTACTTAATGTTTGCTATGCACCAAAACACCAAAGACAAATTCTACGTATGTATGTGAAAACCTACTTGGCAAAAAAAAAAAGTTTATGATTTCTGATTATGATCCAATAATATAAAATGATTCTGTACTTTTGGTGCCCTAAGTATATTTCGATGTGAATGCGCTAAGTAAAAGTTTGAATGCATGACCTTTACTTCTATTATTGTATTATTATGTATTATTATTGGAGTATTTATACTCCATAGTATTGATATATTTACTTAACAGCCGCTTCTCTGGTCTGAGTAGCATAATTAAGATTCACAGGGGACTTGATCTTCATAGTGTGTCTCGTGGAGACTACTGAACTGATGACAAAAAATTCACTTTATCACAATAACATTTAAAGTCGTTACCTGTTAAAGCTTGTGATGTTTATCGTGATCTTTTATCTTTAAAGTAATCTTATCTAAAAATTAATATTGCATTGTTTTCTGCACGTCTTGTGCACTAAAGACTAAGTCTATGAAATAACACAAATGGCGCGAACAGTTCAAGTACATTTAAACAAAGCAAAACATGTTTTATAGTTTAGATTCTTCAGAGTAGACACCTTTTGCTTTGATGACAGCTTTGCACGCTTCTGATATTCTCTGGATCAGCCTCATGAGGTTGTCACCTCAAAATTGTTTTCAATTAACAGGTATGCTTTGTCAAAAGTTAATTAGAGTATTAATCCAATAGTCAGATCAGATCAGACTCAGATGACTCAACCTAATCACAATTAATAGGGCTGTTTTTGACATGTACTCGGTGTATTAGTTCACAGATTCTATGGCGTTCAAGATGAAGAAGCCATTAAGGTTAATTTGCCTTCATAACTGTACCCTCCATAGAGTTGTTTATGAAGAGAACAGATAGATGGTCA
Source organism: Collichthys lucidus (assembly GCA_004119915.2). Taxonomy (NCBI): domain Eukaryota; kingdom Metazoa; phylum Chordata; class Actinopteri; family Sciaenidae; genus Collichthys; species Collichthys lucidus. Next base: position 18,764,843 of record CM014080.1, on the reverse strand, counting down.
ACAGCTCGTGTTTTGTCGAGAACAGGAATGTAATCACAAGGTTAAAGCTTATTCAAAGTTATATATGAACAAGAAGTAAATAAATAAAAATAACTTAAGATAGTGATGTGGCTTTTTCCCTGTTACTGTATAACCTTACTGTATGACTTTTAAATAGCAAACTGAGAAAGCAGCGTGGATTATTCGCTGTCAGTGTGCACGGTCACTACATTTGAGACTTTTTAATCAGTAGTTTTCTGTCTGCAGTTTAAAGGGTTGACAGGAAATCCTCTTAAAAAATGAAGAATGCTTGAACACTGCTTTAAGAAGTTACTTTCTTCTCCTTATCCTGACTTCTGTAATACCAGTGTATAATTATATGACTCTGCGTCAAGTCAACAACAAAGCCTCCTCCGACTCAGCTCCTAACCCCGTGTTAACATTGCAAACACAATCAACAAGTCACTACAAGTCCATTAATTTTCGATTGAGCTGAGCGACTGATGCCTGGAAGGTCGAAAGGTTAACAAGCTTGTCGGCTGAGAAAAGTTCGCCGTCAACATGTTGTAATCGCTGGGCACCAAAACAACCAATCAGACTTTTATGCTCGCTTATTTCAGTGATTTATGACAACGGTTCAACTCAGCCAAAGTTATACACTTAAAAATTTGTAGGAGAAAAAAAGTCTTGATATTAGGGGTGCATACATTTTTATTATTATTATTATATTTTGCCTCATTACAACTTGCTGAGAAGAGACTTTGCATTAGGGCTGTGTTACTACGGGTAAAAACAATGAACTGCACTCGACCGCCAAAATCAGAGCCTCTCATTCCGGCTACAACTGGTCTGAACAGAGCAACCCATCAACCAGGTTGCTGACATTATGAATGTGGGGTAAGGGGACAAAAACTAATCAAAAGGGGGTCCATGATCAAATTCAGAACTATTCGGGGGTCCTTGACATAAAACGGTCCGGGGGGGGGCTCTTCATGTGGAGTGCTGCGAGTGGTACACAATCATTTCTCTTCCTCTTTCATTTCCATCTCTCCATCTGACAGCACGTTCAAGTAGCTTTATATTACTCACACACACGCACGCACGAATCGAGGAAGGGAGAGGCAGCCATAGACAGCTACATACAAATACAAGCGCTTACTGCTGTAATCCTATCAGACAGGGCTTGCCAGCTTCATGTGGCCTGTGAGAGGTCAACATGAACTGTGTCAACATGAAACGGGGGGAAAAAGAGACACAGATGACGAAGGCTTTACAAATTTCACTGGGGAAAAAAAAGTGTGTTTTGTAAATGAAAACCAAGCCCAATTTATACCGTGATGACAATTATTATGTGCAGGCAATGGTTTGCTTGTTTGGAATGTGATATAATTTGCATAACTATGATTTCTTTAGTGTGTAATCACCTAAAAATAATATCATGTTGTGTTCATCACAGTTTCCTCCTTGTGCTTGGAACAGAAGTGGAGCGGGGTCGCAATCAACATCACTACGTCCTACACACTGGTCCTTTAATAAACACACTGTGTCGCTGCTGTGTTGAACCAAGACCCTATTCTTTCTCCATCTATAACAAAGTGCTGACAGTGCCCCAAAATAACCACGTGAGTCAGCAATAGCTGCGACCACGTTCATGCATTCACCCACAACCTTACAACCACTGGATCTTAAATTGCAGTAAATTTCAGCCTCACAGGTATAAAGCTGTTGTTGCCATAGGGTGGGCACAGTGTCTGATAACCTTATATTACATCATGTCACATCATTCATCAGCCTAAAAACATCAGCTTACATAAAAGCAGCAAATTCTCACATTGGGAGAAGCAGGAAACATGCCGTGGCCCATAGGGTTCCTCCGCCCTAGCAAATCCCACTTTAACCCCTGAGCGTAGCTCTGTGCTTGTGGGCTTTGTGGACCAATGAACTGATGGACCAGTTGGCATGAACAGTTAATCAGCTGTCCTTTGGCTCATGACCAACCCTTTCCACAAAATCTCTAGTCTATGAAAAAAAAAAAGGCCACACACACCTGACACAGACCTCCATGCCAGATTTCAGCTTTCGGTTTTCAGGGAGAAAACAAACACCTAGGGTCATCCTGTGAAAGAGTTGAACCTGGCCCAGCTTTTGCAGAAACACAATGCAACATTTACCTCATAATTATTGTATTTTCCCTGTAAAAACCTAAATCCTTCCTTATTGTACTATAAACAGCTGTGCAGATGTATGGTCAGTCTTCAGATTCATCTGTTACTCAAGCTAACCACACAAACATTAACACAGTCCCTTAAGCTTTTGACATGAGATGCTACGGACACATTTTGTTTGGTACTTAAAGATCATATGAACAAATCATTTTTATTTAAGTTTTATCGTTTATTGCCATACTACGACCATCATATTTTGGCTGTTTTGTGTTTTTTTTTTTTTTTTTTTTTTTTTTTTTACAAAATATGAGGTGTAATATGTGTTACACAGAATGTAGTATACTGTCTGGATCCTGCTCATACATAAAAATAAAAAAAGCATTAAAATGAGAGTTGTACTGTACAATATATGAGTCGTGTGGATAATAATAACATACATGGCTATGTTTGCATGGATCCATTTACTTAAGAACTCATTTTATAAAGCAAGTAAAACAGCATCCCTCCGAAAGTCATTTCCCTTCACTCTCCTTTCTCTCCTCTCTGCTTGTCTCCTTCTGTGTAGAACGTGTGTTCCAGTGGGAGTTCTTGGTTCAGTTTGTGTTTTATAAACATTTGAGAACGCCCACAGCTCCCATGTGTAGGCGGATCCCTGTGCCCTCACCGTGACTCTGTAGACGTCTCTATATCAACACAGTGCAAACAACTCCAGAGCACGCACGCACACACACACAGACACACATAGACACCAGGATACATGCCTGTCAGCCCCATCGGAAAACTGTGCATGCATGCTAGCATAAACACGTTATTGTCACACGTGTGCGCACACACACACACAAACCTGTCAGTCGTCAGGAGGAAAGAACAGCCAACTGAGACATGGAAGTGCAGGAAAGCATTTCATCCTTATTACCCTGTTATTCTCTCTCACACACACACTCTGTATTTCTGTATTTAGGCATTATCATTCTCACCTTTTCTCATATTTCTTTCTCACGAGGGGCCTCTTTGCCCCCCACCTCCCCTCCTCCCTCTCCCCTCCTCAACTTAATCTCTCTCTCGGTCTCTCTCCCCTTTTCTCTTCCTCAGTCTTTTCCCCCCTCAAGGTGTCTAAGCTGTGAGACATTTAATCGCCGCGGTAACGGTTTCATATCTGGAACAGAAATCAAATAATGCCAGATGATTTACTCCCCCTAGCAACCAGGGAGCACAGCCCTAGCAACCGACCCAGCCAGCAGGCCAGACCTAATCAGGTTGAAAATATTTCAATTATTGTGTTGATTCTAGGAGGTGTGGGTGCATGTGTGTGTGTGTGTGTGTGTGTGTGTGTGTGTGTGTAAAGATCAGCCTGCTGCATTTTAATGATGTCAGCAGCTATTGATCTGAAATACCAGAGGAGAACAGGGAGGACATTAGCAAAGAAAAGAAACTGCGTTGTGTCAGGGAAGTGATCAAGTGCTATTAGAAGCGCTGCTGTTATGATGGAGACATTAGAAGGATACAACAACACATGGTCATCCTGGCTTGGATAGTGTAACAGTTGGCATGCTCTGTATGTGTGTATGTGTGTCTGTGTGTGTGTGCGTGCATGTATGTGTGTGTGTGCGTGTGTGTGTGTGTAAGAAAGACAACGACATGAGTTGGCAAGGCAGAAATGACAGAGGATAGCCAAAGAGCGGGGACAGGATCCAAACTCCAGGGTGCCAAAGGACCAAATCGAGCTTTAGTCCTCACACGATCAGTCGCACTACGCTTGTTTGTGGTTGTGTTGGAGCTTCAGAGAAAGTGTAAGTGTGTTTGTGTGTACATGTGTGTGTGTGTGTGTGTGTGTGTGGGCTGGCGTTTATGCAGTTTGTGTCTGTTGGAAAATGGTAGACGGCTAAAAAGGGAGGGGGAAGCTTTATTGAAGGTTTGCCCAGTCAATCAATAAGCGTGTGTGTGCAAGTGTCTATACTTAGACTATAAACAATCAGTTTCTAGTTTATTAGGAACACTTGGATGAAACCGATGCTGTGTGATATAAGCGTCCTGTAATAGATCCTCCATTCATTAATGTCATAATGTTCATAATGTGTGCGTTTAAAGTGTTGCACTGGAGCTGATGAACTGTATTGTGTTGTACAGAGATTTAGCCTACACTATAATAAAAATATAAATGTATGATTTTTTTTTTTACAGTTTTTATATGTTTGTATACAAAACAGAAATTACAGAGATTTTCTGTTGTAAAAGTGCATTAAGTGTTCACTAGATGAATATTTACGGGAATCCGTATAATCACAGTATTTCTCTGTAGAACTATTAGTATCACTTTATTGAAGGTGTTTGATTGTAGTATTTTAAGGAAAATCTGTATTTCTCTGCAAAACCTTTTTGCATTTGCATACATTGATTTTAATTCCGGTTTCCTCATAGACATAAATGTGGTGGACAAACTAGAAACATCTATCAGTTAAACAACTTGACAGCTTAGCATGTAAGCACATGTCATCAAACACTAATACAAACTACTGCTGAAATGATTCATTACTAATCCATTTTTATTCAACAGACAGTTAAGCTTGAAGGTAGTACATATGCCATATATATCAGTCTGAATTGAGTATGCATTTTTAGATTTGGTGAGACAAACTTTGGGCTCTGAGAAAGTGTTGAGAGGTATTTTTCCACTATTTTATGATATGTTTACACCAAACCATTAATAGTAAAAAGAAAAATGGCAATCTTAATAAATTACTTTTATAATCATTACTTGCAGCCCTGAAGCAAACTGTTCTCTTTTTTCCTCCACTGTATTTTCTACATTCTTTAATTTTCTATTTCTTTCTTCTTTCATTCTATAATAATGAGAAAAATAAAGAGTGCAGAGGAACAATGCAAAACGAAGAGAGGGTGTGAAAAAAAATGAAACACATGCTCTAATCTAATCTGCTTTTTCAACCTCTAATTCTCTGATGGTAATTATGCCTGACAATTGGCCTTTAGGGACGAGACAAGTCTCCTTCATTGGCGCTCGGTGTTTGGATGGTGGAGGGGAGAGAGAGAGAGAGGGTGACAGAGCAGAAAGACAGACACACAAACCACAAGACAGAGGCAGAAAAAAGAGGGGGAAGGCTTGAAAAAAAAGGAGAGAATGAGGACTGTTTGAATGACAGAGAGAAATGGATGTAAAATTGGGCTTTTGAGAGATTATGAATTTACATATCTTAATAGAGAAATGCATGCTACAGCTCTCTGGCAAAGAAAAAAGAAAAAAAGCTGCACAACTCATCTTCAAAATGTGTGTGTCTCTTTGTGTATGTAGAGAGACATTCGGCTTGTTTTGTGTGAACCATAACAGACCTGTATTTTAAAGGGTTGCTCTCCTCTCCAGTCGTCATCTATGATCAAAACGGTTTGAGTGAGTTTCTCTTTTTAACCCATTCTGAAGAGCTTTCAACTCAAAACTGACAGAAACCTCGGTGCCAAACCAGCTTGTTTTCATTAAACTAAAGAGTTCTGAATTATTCACAGTTAGCATTTCCAAAAGAAAAAAACAGTTTTGAGAATTGTAGGCATCATGAGCCACATCTCTAATTCGCCCACATCTCAGATTTTGGCAGTGTTTCAGAAAGGTTTGGTGTTGTTGTGAATGGGTGTTGGGAAAAACCCCCCAACTTATACTATTAACTGACTAAATTTGGTGACATTACCAAGATCAAACCTGGACCAGCCTGGTTATAAATTTAAAACCATAGACAGTATAAATATGGAGGTCGTGTCCAAACTAATGCAGAAAACAGGATGGAAATATGACATGTTTGTCTTGTGTAGTGAGGAGGATCTGTGTGGAGCGATCATGGACGTATTATAGAGCCATGGGAGTAATGTCAGAGCAGAAACAACCGATCAGTCATGTGAGTTAAAGTTTGACTACCTCAGAACTTATTTAAGAAAAGTGCTTCCATCTCCCGTTAGGCACATCAACTCTATTTTAGAAAAAAAACAAAACCTAAGTGAGCATTCTTTTGAATTTCTAACCTACTAACTAGTAGTGTGCTTGTGTAAATATTTTTCAATTACTTTTTTTTACTTTTATTTGATAGATTGGCCAAAGACAGACAGGAAAGCAGACAATCAGCAAAGGACCACAGGCTGGAGTCAAACCTAGATTGCTGCAACATGGATGCAGCCTAAGATGTACCAGTTGAGCCACAGGGGCACCCTATTAAAGTTGTAAATATTTAAACCAACTTCACCAACTTCCGTCTATTCCTTCACTGCACCTTTCTTCCCCGTATTAATTTACCAAATGGTGCGAACAGTATAGAAAAAAAAAACATTGGCCCAAGAGGTGTAGAAGAAAGAGATAAAGGTCCACGAAGAGAAAGAGTTGTATGTCAGGAGGTTTTGAGTTGGATAACGGAGAGGTCAGAAAGGAGAATAAAGTGTTGATGAGAAGACAGAAAAGTCTGAGAAGAAAAGACTCTTCTGCCAATCAGTGCCATAATCACACTTTTCCAATTTTCTTTTTTATGTTACAAAGACCACCCCGCTATAGGTAAGACTGCCTCAGTATTTAAGTGTGTGTGTGTGTGAGAGCGCGAGTGTGTGTGTGTGTGTGTGTGTGTGTGTGTGTGTGTGTGTGTGTGTGTGTGTGTGTGTGTGTGTGTGTGTGTGTGTGTGTGTGTGTCAGTTGGAAGGGCAGCTAGGCGTAAAATTGAGTCCAGATTCATTAGGTTCTGTGAGCTGAGCTGCAGTTGGTTTAAGTGATACATTTCCTCTGGAAGTGGAGGTGTGGAGGTGTGTGGGTGGATGGGTGTTGTAAGGGGAGTCGGGGGTGGGGGGTGGGGGGGGTCCAGTCGTACGTTATGGGTCTCTCTCTCTGTCTCACATCTGTGCACGCACACACACACACACACACACTAGCGTATCAGACAATTTAGAGGCCTTTATTCTATTTCCTCCCTCCTCTGTCTCAGTCCTGAGTGACACTGTAAATCTGAGCCAATTTCCTCCTCTAATCATCATTAAAAAGTGCAAATTACTCCACTCTCCATTAAACACTCCCACACGCCTGCTGCTATTACTTGCTCTGCAGCCTTTTCCATACACGCCAGACTGACGGAGGCCAGGCCTTAAGCGTAGCTTCTAACCTCACTTCATTCACGAGATAAGCACAGACACCAACATATGTCGCCAGACAGAAAACAACAACACGCTGCACAGAGTATTTCTGAATGAGGACTGTTCCTCACAACTGAAAAGATTAATAAACAACAAGACGCGCTTGCAGACGATGCCATGGAGAAGCCAATTACTGGACCTAATTTAATGCACAATGGTCTAATTAATCAGAGCTCCACTAGGCATTTATGTATAGGTAATGGAAACAGATCTTTAAACACACATAGATTCCAGTGCAGTACAGAAGTCTAAAAACAGTAAACATGTTTATTTGTTTAAAGGTTTTAATTCATTCTGATGCTACAGTGACATGTATTTAGGTGAATGGTGTTCTTTCACTATATAACTGTGCTCTGATTTTTCAGGCCCGCTGTGTGGGAAGGTGCTGACGGAGAGCCGATCCGGTGTCATGCCAGAATAGGAGCTGGGCAGGTGGGGTAATGTAACCGGACTCAGCAGCCTCTATGGACATGAAGACAGAGGCAAATAGAGCATGGATGGAGGAAGCAAGTGAAAAGGAGAGTCACCAAGCAAGAAGCCGCCGATCAAGAGTAAATCTGGGACTGACCTTTAGTTGCTCACAAGAGCTTCCTGAAATAAAAAGGCTGAAGGACAGAAGCCGAGCTGAGCTTCTTGTTGTTGTTGTTGGACTAGAAAGTTATATTAGCGGCTGCTATATCTTGTGTTGCTGCACTTCATGGTTAGCTGCGTTAGCAGAGTTGTGGCCTCGCTGCGTTTTGTATATGTATGTAAATGTTTTTGTGAATATGCGTGTACGACTGTCAATATTTACGACGGTGGCATACTAAAGCTGGGAGCACAAAGTCACAAATATATCCACATTCTCTGTAATGTTGCTTTTATCTGTATTCATTTATCATCTCAAAGAGGTCTGGTGTTGTGCCTTGCTACTTCTTCCATTCAGAAAAACAATAATCAACGCTTCATGGGTGTGATAAAAAAAAATTATATATATATTTTATATACCATGTACGCATGTATGTGTGTTGTCTAACTGTCTAAAGTGGAACAGATCAAGATAAGTAGACCAAGTTACACAGAGGAACCTTTCCCCATGCTTTTCCTTTACCGCAAAATTAATAGTCAAGTCATTAACACTAAGATTAACCAGCATTACATTCGTTTACAGATTTATTCTTTTAACGCACCTTCTTTTAATGCGCCTGCATTTGATTTATCATTTGATCTTTTTATTCCTCCAGGTCCACATTGAAATAGTTTTTTGCCTTCATAGCGAACACTACAGGAAGATGATAAAATCATGCTGATCAGACTATTTCTGCTTGAAACTATTTAAATTTTTAATAAATATGCGTGTGCTACTTTAGCATCATGCGGCTCATGAACATTTTGTGCAAAATGCAGAGTATAAACAGAAGTTACAGTCTGACCTCACCGAACACGAATTGAAAGACTTCACCTGTCTGAAAATAATTTCTTCAACTTCAGGAAGTGTCAGTGGTTGACTAGCATAGTTTTAGGGCTGGCCTGCAGTAGAGGATGATGGGATTTCATTATTGAATATTGTACGTGTGACAGTCTCATTTCTTGCCCCTGGCCTGAGTACAGCACAGCAATATTCTTACCCACAAAATTCATTTCAGGCTGACTTTTCAGCCCCAAATATAGCCCCTGTATTTTATTGGTGATCCCAGACTGAAATATTAATGTCCTAAAGGGTGAAGTGTTTTTCCGTTGATAGAGAGAAGGCAGTGTGTATCAGTTCCCTGTTTTACGCACTTACACAACTTTGTCTTAATCAACTGCACATCTGCTTCAGTACAGACCTGAAGGTTCAGTGTGAGGCTGCAAATGGTTTCTTTGGTCATGCTCTGGTCGTGCAACTGGGAGTCTGAACATTTACAGTTTTCAGTTAGTCGTTGGCTGCAGAGCTTTGTGGAAATATACAGTTTTATGCATTTTTCTTACCCCCTCTCAAAATAATTAAGAAATGATTAGATGAATAGATTATATTCCAGTCTCCAGCTGTTTTAAAATCCACACTCAGCACTCTGCAAACAGGTGACAACTTGTGCACTTTGCTCGGTGTGTTTTTCCTGCTTTTAGTGCACGTTTAAGTGCGTATATCTGACCTTCTTCAAAAACAGATGGAGAATTGACTTGTGCCGTATTGACTGCTGAGGTGTTAACTCTCTCTCTCACTCTCGCTCCCTGACGCATTAACTCCTTAAGGTCATAAAGAAGCGTTTAACTAATGGAGAGGACCCTTGTGAGCGGAGCACAGCTGTTCTGTCATTAGCCTGCGTTTGTTTGTTTGTTTATCGGTGTGTTATTGCACCTGCAGGGCAGACGTGCCGGGGTCGTGAGAAAGGCTAAGGGAGAGGGAACAAAACTCAAGAGCCTACAAAGTCATGCAAGGCAGGGGTCATGTGATCGACAAGGGGGTAGCAAGCTCGAACTCATAGACTTTACTACTGATGATCGATTAAAGGATTGAATTTAAATTTAAGATTCTGTGATAACAAGACTGTAATATAAGTCTACAGACATGCTGGCAGCTCTGTATGAATGTTAACATGTTTACGCTTGGGATCAGGGGAGTTATTACAGGTAACACTGAGGAGGGCATGAATGTCCACCCAACAGCTGTCACTAGAAACTAAAAACTTAAACCTAATGGTGACAATAGCAGAAATCCAAGTCATTGGGATTCATCCTCTGGGGATCATGATTGACACATTTTCAAGGCAATTGATTCAATAGTTGTCAGTACACAACAAAAAGTGAAGTCAAATTCCTCATATGTGTACACACACCTCAAGTGACTAAGGACTAGAAATAAGAAAGTAAGTTATATTAAAGGGACTTAATATTTATCATCATCATCATCATTGTTAAAAAATAAATACAGGTAAATGTTGAATCCGTAATGTCAGGTAAGGTGGGCTGAATGACACCTAGTTGTTCAAACAAACCACCTGTAACGTCACCCACTTGTCCATCAATGCGGCCAAACTGTTATTTATGCATAACTTTAAGAGTTAATATAATTTGAACGGGTGAGTTATATAAAAATTCAAACTCAATACATTTATCATGAACGGGGGAGATTGGCTACAGAGACCAAAACAGTTTTTTGTACCAGGCTCTAAACATGTTTATTTGTAAATTTTAATATGGGGACTTATGGAGATTATCTCGTTCTGTAACCAGCCTCAAGTGGACGTTTGGGGAACTGCAGTTTTTCGCATTGGCTTCACTTCACAGCAACGGAGGTAGCCACTTTCTTCACTGGTACAACCAGACAGGCTAGCGTGTCTACCAAAAAACTGTCTACTGACACCTTGCGTTTTTCCGTCATTGCATTGCAAGTCGTAGCGGTCCCTCAAGAGCCTCCTGTTGAGACACAGCTCAGTGTGTTTGTGCATGTTTGTGCAACATAAGTAGGTACGAGAGAAGATTAAGAAGTTCTAATCTCCTCTAAGGTGGCGGCAAGGCCCAGCATGTATGTGTGTGTGTGTGTGTGTGTGTGTGTGTGGGCAGTGCATTGATAACAGCTACTATTAGATAAGCAGTAGCTGGTCCCTCTGGTATGTCTAGATGGGTTGTATTAAAACACTGTTGTGGCTTACTCCAGCGTGCGTGAGTGTGTGTGCATGAACGCTACAGCAAACAGGAGTCACAACAGTCAGAGTTCAACATCAGAACCGCAGGCTGATGACGTGACAGAGAAGCAACACAACACAACACGCAACAATAAGTGATGGGAGATGAATAACTTGTTTCTCCCCTTTCTACCTTCCTCCTCCTCCTCCCTGTATCGCTCTCCATCTTACTCTTCACATCCCCTCCCTCTCTGTCCTGTAATCACTCCCCTCTGAATCCTCCGTATATAATTCAGTAGCAATTCTGTTCCTCTATTCCCTCCGTCGCCCCTCCTCACGAGGAGACACAATGAGATATGACATTTCATTTGAGTTTCTCGCCACCCGGCGCCCTCGCTCCGAGAAATAAATAAATATTTCATTAGCAGGCTGAGAGGGAGACGAAATAAAGATGCATGCGCACACACACACAGGCCGTACACAGGAACACACAAACATACATGCTTCAAAGACAGGAAAGGGAAAAGCAATATAAATGCATTTATACATTCATGCTCACATACAGGCCTATGTCATTAAACAAGCAGCCCTCGACACCAATCCCACACACACACACACACACACACACACACACACACACACACACACACACACACACACACACACACACACACACACACACACACACACACACACACACACACACACACACACACACGGCTTTTGGTACATGGAGGACCAGTGTGAACACACTCATGTAAAGAGTGATAATGCAATCTCATGCCTAGAAACAGACAAGATAGATAAGTAATGAAGATAATGCATCTCCCTCTGTACCTCCTATCATCCCGTCGTTCTCGTTAGACCACTTTATCATCATCCTACCCCCTTCTCTCTCTCTCTCTCTCTCTCTCTTTCTTCCTCAATCTTTCTCAGGTCTCACCTAGAGACTCCCGGCTTTATTGTCTTAATTAAAACAGAGCCTGTTTAATTATTTTAATCCACACTACTGCACAACAGGGACTCCTGAGGAGAGGGAGTGCGGCAGGGAAATGGAAGGAGGTGGCAGGATGATGGGGGAGGTTGGGGTGGTTGGGTATAGTCCTGACATTTCAAATTAAGCTCTTCAAGTTCAAAAGCAAGAGTTCTTATCGTTTTTCCTCTCATTCATTTTCCAATTTCTGCCCTTCTCTCCCTCCATCTCTCCACGAGGCTGGCCTCCTTCGCACTGATCTCTCCCCAGTCCACCACCACCACCACAACCTCTCCTCCTCTTCCACCTCGTCTCTTTCTCTATTTCCTTCCTCATTACTCGTTTCTTTCTTCCTCCTGCCTCTCCTCATCTTCACTATACCTTTGAGAGATTAGCAGTTTGGAGAACAGCCCTGTTGAGAGTCTTTTTCAAGTCCGGGACATCAAAAGAATCAGTGATTATTACAATACCACGTAGAGTCATGTCTGCATACGAAAGAAAAAAAAAGCTCCTCTTATCTTAATACACACCCGCATGCATACAGATACCTTTACATACCAAACCATAATTCATACTTGATGGTGCAGTAACACCAAGCTTTTTTTTCTGAGTGGTTCATTTGAGCACTGACGTGTTTGTGTGTGTAGTTTGGCTTGTTTGAACAATGCTGCTCGAACGCAAGGTCAAATGTGACTGCACTGAGGTCCTGGCCACAGTTTGAAATTACACCAGTCTCTCTATTCTGTCTTTCAGTCTGCTCTAAACTAAGAGTTTTCACTACCAAAGAATGGTGCTCATTGAAAAAGATATAGCTTTTTCCAAACTTTAGCATCAGTGTTTCAATCTATTTATTTAAAAAATATAAACCGGCATATTATGTCAGATTTAAATCTCAGTTTTACAAATTTGCAGTCATCTGACAAGAAAACGCCAACCTGTGTGTTTTGTGTTCGTTTATAGTGAAACACACAAAGGGAGACGTTTCAGTGTTTTGAATACAATGTGGATAAGTTGCTCAACTTATAAAATAAACCCTTAATCCTTCATTGTATTACAAATATTCACATTTTAAAATCACCAAATTTGGAGGTTGGCATGAAGCATATAAATAACAAATCTAAAAAGTAACTAAAGCCGTCAAACAAATATAGTAAAAAGGTACTTTTGCCTTTAAGATGTTGATTTGCAAAGAGTAAAGTTGCATTTCATGGGAAAACAAACACAGTACTTGAGTAAATGTACTTCAAGGTGTAGGTTAAGATGAGAGATGACTGGAGGATCAGGCCAAGGATCTAAAGGGGAACTTTCGTTTCTGCCCATGACTGCTGTGGATTAGAGGAATCCGTCTGAACAAATGCTCGACTCACACTGTTCACGAGAAACTAGTTCTGGCAGAGCACTAAAGCCATCAGCTGCTTCATTCATGCATCGCTGGCTCATTCATCAACTCTTTGGCTACAGCTGGTCCAATCATATTCATACAAGTATACGGCGACATTACTCTAATGACAGTCATGCCAACTCTTTCTGCACAATGTGTTTGGGATTGTAAATTTCAAGTAATGTTAATGTGTTTATTAAGGGAGGATTTGTTCTCCCAGTAAAATTTGTCACTTGAATGTTTTGGCAGCTCCTGTAAATGGTTATACAATTATTGATTTTCCTGCTAATTATCTGTAATTATTTATGTTAAATCATTTATTTTATGGGCCACATTCAGCCCAGTTTTATCTCAAGTGGGTCAAAATAAACCATGATAACCTCATATAACACATGCAAATTGTTCCCCTTGTTTAAGTGTAAATACATACCTTCTGCTAATACTAAAAAAAACTCAAAACAGATGATAAGCAGACGGAGATGTCTTAAGACTAACAGTAAAATTTCAACAGTGTCCCAACTATATCAATATAAAACATGGACGTTGTATCTGTGATGTCATCCATATGTTTCTAAGGAGCCACTGTGAAACTCAGAGTGTGGTGGCTCTGGCCACCGCCATCTTGGTTGTCCTTCTTCTGTCTCCTGGCTAATCCAAAACTCGGGAACGATGTGGATCATCAGTATCCCTAAGGCTTAATGACGCCTTGGTGCTCAAACATGCCATCTGTAAGGGCACCCACCTGTCAATCAATGCGGCCAGGCAGTTAATTATGCATAACTTTAAGCCTTAACATAATTTGAACAGGTGAGTTTTATATACTACAATATATATAACAGTTGTCATAAACTGGGACATTATAGAGACCAAAAGTGATTTTTGTACCAGGCTGTAAACATTTCTGCTGTGAAGCTGGACATTTTAACATGGGGGCTTATGGAGACTGACTCGTTCTGTAACCAGCCTCAAGTGGCCACCTGAGTGCAGTTTTGGCTTCACTTCACAGCAACGGACTCCACATGGTCCCCACGTTCGGTCTACTGTCATTATATGTGCATTAAGTTTAAAGATCACATTGGATCTAAAACAAACACTTTGGCAGTACCATTAGCAACATGCTTTTCTTAATTCATTTTTAACCAGCAGCTCCTACATGAGCCTACATCCTCTCTTATTACAGCGCAGCCTTCCAGCAGACAAACAGTAGTGCATTTTATTGAAATTTTCACAGTTTGCAAAGTCGTCCATTGGACCAGATTTGACTCTGGTGGGCCGGTTCTGACCGACAGGCCACATGTTTGACACCCACGCTTTAAATGGTCCGTTCCTTAAAGTTGTTATTTGTGAAATCTCCAGGTAATTTGATCATTCATGTACCCATCTGAAGTTGTTACCAACTGCCAAACACAAATTTAAAACTATAATCAACCTCCACATAAACAGTGTAAACTGTTTCTTTATGGCTCTGACAGTGAAAACAAGTGTGTGTGTATATGTATATATAAACACACAGAGCAAAGGTAGTTCTGCAGGATATTGGACTCTTCAAACAAATTGAGGATACACAGACATACAAACAAGTGTCATTCTACAAAGCAGACTTTGTCAGTCTCCATCAGAGGAAGTGGGAGAGGGCCGAAAGAGTTCTGCTCCCCGTGGACCACAGAGCGAGGGAGATGGAGGGTGAGCAGGATGAGAGAGGAGGAGGAGGAGGAGGAGGAGAGGGGTGAGGAGGACCATAGACTGATAGGAAATGGCAAGGATGTAGGGGCAGGAGCAGCAGAGAGGATGCATTACATAATTTGAGTCCCCTCTTCTGTCTTTCTTCCTATTCGCTGTCTGATTAGTCTGACCTTGATGTAGCCGCAGCTCAGCCTGCTCCTGTTGAACTCTGGGTAATGAAGCCAGCGTTTACAAATAGAGAAATAAACACCTGGCTCCCAGGGAATGGTAATAAGCTCTCTCTCTCTGTGTATCTTTATCTCTGCTTCATGCCCATTCACATTTCCACTGTCCTCCTCCCTTTGTCATCTTCTATCTCGCTCACTCACTTACTTTTCCTTCCCCCTTTTCCCTCTCCCCTCATCCTTCTCCTCCTCTTCCTCCCTCTCTATCTGTTTCAGCGGGGAGTCTAAACTCCCCAGATTTCCAGTTTACCTTCTGATTAAGGAGCGAGTTGAGCGTTTCTATTCCCTCTGTCTCCCTCCTCCGTTCCATCCCTCATTCATGGGCTGCCACGGTAACTAGCCTATTATCTGACAGTTCCACTCCACTGACCTGCCCAATAACAGCTTTCACATCCCTATAAATGCCCCAGAGAGGACGGCGAGAGAGAGAGAGAGAGAGAGAGAGAGAGAGAGAGAGAGAGAGAGAGAGAGAGAGAGAGAGAAAAGGAAGTGTATGTGTATGACTGGACGTGCACATGTGCATGTGCATCAACGTGTAAACCCTGGAGATTGCCCCGTGTTATAAACATTTACGCCAGGCTAACAGATCATCTCCGAGATCCGGGATTGGTCCGACTCCCCCTGTCCCCCCGGCGAATTGAAAGCCCAAGATTAGTGAGATGATAGCTTTTCAGATTGGCGAGGAAACAGAAATGAGTTTCACCGGGTGAGTTTACGGAGGTTAGATTGGAGCAGTTAAACGGCGGATAAATTGATGGTTCTCTCATTGTCTCTCCACCAGTATAGCGGCTAAATCTATTAACCGCCAACGACCCGTTTCAGCTGCGATAGGAAGGAGAGACAACGGGTGAGGATGAGGAGAGCAGCGGACGATGGGAGGAGAGAGAGGTTTGAGTAAAGCAAAAATATTTGAGCGCTAGCAAGGTGAGAAGAGGCCTCCGTTATTAAAACACACTCTGACTATTTACTGACAGCCATTTTCATGATGCACTTTAAAAAGCACTTAGAAATTCAAGCTCCGGCACTCATGCAAAGAGTCTACAGTCATGCTAACATGCAGATGTGAAGCAGGTGTAGTGTTTACTTAGCTGAGTGTGTTAACATGCTAATACTTATTAATTGGAACAAAAAAAATTATAATTTGCAGGTATATGGTAATAAACTAAAATATTTTAAAATGTGTTACCTTTTAATGTAACTATAAGGAAAGTTAAGACGATCATCAAAGTTACAATTTACACTGAAGGTGTCATGAACGTGTGTAGCAAACGTCATGGAAACCCAACCAACAGCTGTTAAGATATTTAATTTAAAACCAAAAATGCCAAACTCATGGCAAAAGTGGTGTGGAGAAAAAAAAGTGCTCTGAGCTCAATAATCTGGGCACAGCTACCCAAACTAACCAGCTAACGGTAGCTACAGTAACAGCCTTATTTCTGTCGCTCTTGAGATAGGGCAGCCCAAAAACAGAGAGGGAAGTGTACAACAACAACAACTAAGGTGGTGGTAGGTAAGACATTTTTAGATTGTTCAAAACATCCATAAATACAACTGCAGCAATATTTGTGCTCTGTGGTGCATAACATTCAATTTATTAAAGGTTTAGGCAAAAAATAAAATAAATCAAAGGTTACACACCAAAGGAACAGCACATGACACAACGGCACTCCAGTACAACACACACACACACACACACACACACACAACTAATCCTTCTTGGAGAATTAACTGCATCACAAGTCCTGGTCGCATTAAAAAGTTGATAAATTACGTTTGATAAAAGTCTTTTCAATAGACTGGGTCAGCGCCGTGCGTCTGTGTATTTAAATTTGTGTTAGCGTGTGTGTGTGTGTGAGAGACGCATCAAAGCCATGGAGTTTGAAGGGAAACACTTTAGAGGAGTGGGAATTTAATGGATCCATTTAGTAATGATTAAATAGAATGTCAAATGATGTGGACTCAGTTTTAATAAGAGCCATCTTCCTAATCCCTCAATCTGTAAATATCTGCTCCGACGCCTTTCAAAATCCACACAGGGATGGATTTAAAGTTTCACAATGACTGTGCAGTGACATGAAAGACGGGAAATGCCCTCTTCATTACTGCCCCCAACACCCAAATGTGTAAAGAAGTACCAGGGGAATGCCGGGCGTCGGTCACATGGTACAGAGTATCACGGAAAATGAGATTTGTAGGTATTAAAACATTAAGGTATTTATTTTGAGAGCAAACTGTTGTTTTTAGACAGCTGTCACGGTATCAGTCACATGACAGACTTACCATCACTGTGCAGCTGTTGTAACTAATAAATATAACACCAGTTAAGAACGGCCTGATCATAGTTGGACGTTGGACAACATAAAACAGAAGTCAGACTTTTCTTTTGCACGCACCTTGGACGGAGGTGATGTTGTGCCAAGTTTGGGCCTATATATATTTCAATATAAGAGTCAAACATGTACGTAAATGTAGATTATACGACGTTAACTCTCTCGATGCCAGTAAAGCTCTTGGATTATGAATCAATATTTTTCCTACCAGCTCCATCAAAAACAGAAAGAAATTGACAACTTCCTCTTTAATTTGATTCAAAACATGTGGCATTTGTAGCTTCGCTCTGTCGACTCTTCAACGAGCTGTCCCCCTGAAAACAGCTTCCATCCCGCTGTGTATGGAAAAGTCGCACGACCTGGTCTGTCCCCCCCATCCCGACTCTTCCCCCTGGAAAACAGCATTCATCTGCAGCAGTGAAAGCTGGGTAAATCCCCCTGTTTATTGATGGAGATTATGTGACATGAGCAAAACACTCGAACTCATAATGCCTTTCCTCTATGAACGACGGGTCAGGATCTCTCACAACACAATCTCACAGCTTAATTGCAGGGACGCTTTGTCGCCGGAGCAATTTTTAGATTTACATTTCATAGATAGTAATGATTTGTATTTCTGGTTCTGGTTATTGATGACAATTTAAACCATCTACAATACAAAGCTCAGGACTTTAATTTCTGTGTTTTGATATCCTGGGAATGATTTTAAAATGACAGGCGCTTCTGGGCACTATCGTAAGATATAGAACAGGCACTATGGGACTCTAGAGGGCAAACATACTACATACTGTAAGTATATGCATACTCAAAGTCTTTTCAATCTAATTTAGGTCAAGTTCAAATTTCAAATATCACAGCACTGTACCATCATGGCAGGGACCAATCACTGTACAACTGTACTAAAATTAAGATAATTAAAATAAAATAAAATCTAGCTATAGAAGACTATGAGCAGTAGAAAAATATATGCACGCAATATAAATATAATGAACTGTAGTTGTTACCAGCTGAAAAGGGAGAAAAAACCCCAAACAAACCCCAAAAAAAACTGAATCAAATCAAAAAAATTTCGGTTTTGTCACGTGTCTGATGTTTGTAGCAAACACCAGACAAAAGAAGTATTCAGGTGAATGTGAATGTGATAAAATTGCAGCATTTGTAAAAACGTTCAAATGTTCATACTGAGAAATGACAATGACAAAACGCTTTTACTGCACCGAAAGTGCTTTCCACATGTTTTCTGGTTAGGTATCTTGAAAAAAACAGTAACTGCTTTGTGGCATTCATTTTTAGATCGAATCTCCCTCTTTGTGTTGTGTTTACTGCCACCAAGTCTCGTACATGTTGTTTTCCCACTGCCATTTATCAGGCTTGTTAATGTCAACAACAGCTGTGAGAGAGATTCAAACTAGGGCTACACACGAGTGGCAACATCCATGGCTGTGAAGTGAAGCCTCTGCGGAAGTGTTAAAAACTGCAGTTCCTCTAACGTCCACTTGAGGCTGGCTACAGATCCAGTTACTCTCCATAAGCCTCCACAGCAGAAATAAGCATGTTTACAGCCTGGTACATAAAATAGTTTTGGTCTCTATGGCTAATTCTCTGTACTGAGGCTGTTCAAATTATACACTGTTGCCAATAAAGTTGGAATAAATTTGTTTTCAGACACATTCTTTTTTTTATTCCTGTTTATACACATTAGATTATTTGTAGTATGTTTGGAAGTGATTGATCAATAAAGTTTTGAGAAGATACACCTTATCGAATAAATCACATTGTCACAATCATTTCATGACAAGAGGTAAAAATATTTTATTATAACTTTATGGCCAACTGTGTATCAAGGCTTAAAATTCTGCTGAATTAACAGCGTGGCCAATTTGATTGACAGGTAAGTACCGTTACAGACGGCTTGTTTGAGCACCCATGTGTCATTTGGCCCACCTCAGGTCCGCCGATTAGCCACGTCTCTGCTGATTTTTAGATTTCCCGGGAGGCGAAAGAAATGGCTGCGATTTTGAGCTTCAGAACGGCACTTCAGAAACCTGTGGGTGATGTCACGTACACGCCATCGATTCTTTATACTGTCAGTGGGGCCACAGTTAGCCGGTGTTGGGTGCTGACATACGAAACAGACATCAGTCACGCTTATTTCGTCATGTTAGGGAGAGGTGAGAGAATTTGGCTGAACCAAACGTTCAAATCCAAGCAGACACAAACTGGTCAAAGTCTTCTGTATTAAAGTCATGTTGATGAATCTACATGATTATGTGTGCAGCACAAACGTTGATTCTTGTAGAGTACCTATTTATTTGTTATTAGTTGTCTGGACATCTTACGTCTATAAATATAATTTAGTTTTGTTTTACTCAAAGAAATAAAACTTTTATTTGATTGTTTCAGTCGTCTGTAAAGCAGTCAATAAAATCTTTGTGAACATTTTACACTAGGTTTAATAAAGACCATGTGCCATGGTGAAACTGAAAATCCTTCACTTAACAACACAATGGCATTTTCATCTGTGGCTACTGTGGAGAAAAAAAAACACGAAAGGTTTGACTTGAAAGTGCGTGAAGACAGCGGAAAGGAAGAGAAGGAGAGCGGAGAGCATGATGTCTGGGATGTTTTTGAGACGCTCTGAGATGAAAAAGGTGAGAAGGGCCACAGGAATGGTTTCCCATGATCCCGCTTGACCTGACCTGGGCCGGGCTAGACTTGGGTGGTGTGTGTGTGTGTGTGTTGGGGGTGTTTTTGGTCTGGCTCGCTGCTCTAAACAGTGTTTCTTGTGGGTGGAGGTTCAAATCCACCTTAAAAATCTGGTGTCTTTCCTCACACATCTGCACGCGTTATATTAGCTGTGACACGTTATTGGAATAAATCATGTTGGTAATGTCAGATCCACAACAGCACCGGAGCCAAACAAAAAAAAAAAACACCACCAGTTTAAGATTACCAAATCTAATCTCCGACTGTGTGTATGTGTGAGTGTGAGTGCATTTAAGAGGCAATGATAGCTCAGTGAGCATAATAAACCCTGAACCAATCACATATCAGTTTCATCAGGGGAGTTTCCAACATCCTTCGCTCTAATTGGCTATCATGTAATCCGGTGTCCCTGAAGACTTTCTATCCATCCATTACTCCCTCTTACCCACTCACCATCTCTTCGTCTGCCTTGCTATTGGTACAGAGCCCCTCCTTCTCCACCTCCTCTTTCATTTCAACTTATTCATCTTCTCTCTTTATCACCCACTTCTCTTTTAAATCTACAGATTTGAAAATGAAAAACTAAACACCTCTTCCTCTTCTCTCCGCAGATATCCCACACTTTCCATGCACCGATCCGCTCACACCCTCCTTTACCTTTCCCTCTATCCCCCTCATCCCCACTTTCTCTCTCTATCTTCTCCCCCCTCTGTCTCCCTCCCTCTCTCTCTTCAGGGGGAGTCATTGAGTGTGTAATCGCTTGGTTACGGTGTGTCAGTCTGCGTCTGAACCCACCATCTGTCCTCTGGGCTTCCGTCTGGGACTGCAGACACACACACACAGACACAGACACAGACACACACACACACACACACACACACACACACACACACACACACACACACACACACACACTGCAAATATACAGACTCACACAGCCGAGCCAAGCTCATTCACACCACAATATGATGACAGCTGTATCACCCACCTATTGACATGAGCTGTCAGAGGGGCAGTGACTAACATAACACATTATGACATATCCCACACACCCAGGTGGTGACTACACTGCAGATACATTGTATGGGTTATAATTGTTTGTAATTGTTCTTCCTCTATGGTCTAACCTCACTTTGGTAAATGGCGATATTTGAGCTGGAGATTAAGACTTGAAAAACTCAATGGCCGCTATGGGCAGGATTTATAGGAGAAGACCTTGTTCTGTATAGAGCCATGGATTCATGTGATTCATTCAGGACACGTGTTTGTGATCTGGCTTGCCAATTCATTCAAGGTGTGAATCAGAAACAGCTTCCTCGTTGGTTCATTCAGCATTTGAAATGGTTTAATTTCACTGACAAGCGAACTCCCCCCACAAATTATAACTGTTGTATATCTGCCACAAAAAGTGGAAACAGCATTGTTAGGCAGCTGCAAAACTAATGTCTTCAACAAGAGTCATGTGCCCACGTGAAACAGTTTGTCTTGTTTATACTGAACATTAGGACATTTCTGCTCAACGAGTAAATGATGGGGACAGAATTTATGAAACAAAAACTGATCTCAAAGTGAAACAGCGTCTCCTGTAAAACTGGGCAGATAAGGGAGGACTTGTTATTTGATTGATATTGCAATAGCCAATTGCAGGTGTGTGTTACACCTCAGGTAGCGCTGATGATCTAGTACAACAGCCTACCAAGGTGGTTTTCTCACCGTGTTTAAGTCAGTTCAGTTTTCTACATGGCTAACAACAGTTAACGGTTCTCTACTTGGAATTATTTCCATCATGGAAAGTCCTTAACATCATCACCTGTCGGTTTTTGGAGGCTGTGCCTGACCGTGGTCGGGTCTGACAGCTGAGCTCGGTTCTGTTTCCTGCTAACGGCAGATTCAGTGAGGCGCAGTTAATTTGCTGTTAGCAACTTTAGCAAGAAATTAGGCTAAAACTGCTGCAGAGAGTTGAAGCTGATCAGCCAGAGATCATCAGAGGGAAAAACAGTAAGTGTATGCTGAATAAAATAGGATCCAGTTTCATTAAAACCAGTGAATAAAGTAATATAGTTGTGCTTTTGTACAGTAGTTTGTGAGGCCCAGCCATAGATGCAGCAGCCCTCATTCACACTGTATAAAACAGAAATCAATCCACTCTGGCGGCATCAGTGGGAAAGCGTTTCATTGGATCCAGTAGGAGTCATTGCTAGACCAGATATTGGTGTAGCCTATAGGTGACACATTGCACTACACTAAACATGAATTTTAAATTCAGGGGGAAGTAATTTTCCAAAATTAAGAAAAATGTAAAAATGTCAGAATATGTTTTAAACAGAATGATTACGGATTGAGAATGTGTTCATTAAACCCATCGTAAGTGTTAGTGAGCGGTCATGGTGCATCACCGGGGACCAACTCCAGCCCCCCTAAAAGGGCTTTCACCCCGCAGCACAGTAACTCACCACCTCAATGTCATTTCAATGAGGGGAAGGTGGCAGAGAGGGGTCATACACCGATTTTGCTTTTTGGGGTAACGCTCATGCTTTCAGGCAGTTTTGAGACATTGTGATATGGCCTGAACAGACAGGGGAAACTGGAGCGCCCCGGAGGAAACCCACATAAACTCCCTGCCTCATCCGGGATTCGAACGCGAGATCTTCTTGCTGTGAGGCAGCAGTGCCAAACACCGAGCCACCATGCTGCCCGTCACTCACGTTTGCCTCAACCAAAACAGCAAGAAAAACCCATGACAAAAAGGTCTGGGCGCAACAGAGAGTTCATCTGCACAGCCTGGTGAAATAGGTGTTGCCATAAGCTTGGAAACTGACTATTTCAGGCGTAGTTGACCAAATTTCACAATGACACAAATTCACAGGTAAAAGTTCAAAGTTTGACTCAATGCAACCAAATTCAACCAGACCACAAAGAGAATATGCAATTTCAGGTTGGTCGTTTTAATAAAATACCTTTTTTATTGTTTGTGTAACTCACATAAGACATAACTGATGCAGCAACATGTGATTGTGTGTGTGTGTGTGTTAATGCTTGTGAAACGTTTGTCACTTGCAGAACACTGAGGCCATCAAAGTATGAAAGATAAATGAGTCATTTGGTCAGAAGGTATGTGAGCTGTCTTCGATTGATGGCACTGCTAACTGCTAACAACTTACATCTATCTGTGCATTGACTTACCTTTGCTCTTCACCTGCATCCTGATCTTCAAGCAAAAGAGTCTGTGAGGCGCTCATGCAGTTTATACTTCCTGGTCTGTACCATGTTTGAAGAGCAGAGGGGAGGTCTGTGTCTGTTGTGACAAAAGGTGTTTTCCTGAAGTTTCCTGAAGGTTACATACATATTTGATCTGTACTTGCTTGGTAATTTTTTATAGGTAAAACTGTCATTTTATTTTATTTAGTCCAAATTCTGTGTTCATATGTACGGTATGTAAGTGGTGAAATACCCCACAGGTAGTTTGATCCACTATAATTAGTTACCTGTCAGGTACTTCAGGAGTGGGAGGAGCTAATGCTGTATATCATGTAATATCAGACATGTCTGATTTTCTTATTTATATATTATATGTTGTTTCATTTATTAATTTATTCTAATGTTACTTTTAGTTACTTTCTTTAAGGCATTGTCAGTGTGGACTTAAACATCCGACTGAACAAATGTTTCACTCAAAGGCTGTCCGTGGGTTGTTGTTTTTTTTTTGTTTTGCTGCTCTGGAGGTCAAATGTCAAATTTCTCCAAAACTATCCACAAAATGAAAATGTTTTAAAAATGTGGTGAGATTTAGTCCATTAAGTTGCTGCATCTTAAGAGCAGCAGAGCTGTTTAGACTGTGTCAGTCTGTGTTAGCACTGCATGACACGGCCTCTGTCTGGGGAAGAGATTTAAAAGGTTTTGCTCTTAAATCTTGCATCGAGTCTTCAAGTCTTCTGAGGTCAGGACTTAGGTCTGCAGCTCTGCTGTCATACAGAGGCTTGTTTAACAAGAGGGCCCAACCTCTTCACAATCTTCTCTGATTCTGAATCTGAAATCTGATTTTTGCAAAGTAGATTTTTACCATAGGTGTAAATATGGAACCACAGGTTTCTGAAGACCCATTGTAGAGCAAAAATCAGCAAAGACGTGGACCGTCGGTGGACTTGGACGCCTGGGTGCTCAAACAAGTCATCTATAACCTGTCAATCAAAGTGGTCACACTTTGAATTATGCATAATATTAAGCCTCAAAATAATTAGAATAGGTGAGGTATATATAAATTCAGACTCAGTACAGTTGTCATGAACAGAAATTAGCTATAGAGACCAAAACTGTTTTGTGTACCAGGCTGTAAACATGTTCACTGTGAAGTTGGACATATGGGAGCTTATGGAGATTGACCTGTTCTGTAGCCAGCCTCGAGTGGACATTTGAGGGACTGCAGTCTTTGGCACTCCTGCATTGGCTTCACTTCACAGTCACAGAGTTTGCCGTTTGCCATTTTTACACACAAGGAACTTTTACACACAAGTTGAAGTGGCTGTGCTGGGTACAAATGAAAACAGAGGCAAACATTGATCTTTCTTGTACTTACTAACTTAATATAAAATATTTTTTAAAATAAAGTATTTCACCCAGCCTCTGTCTACTTTTAAATAAAAGAGACGCGTGCATGTGTTGACAGTGCAGAGACAGTAGTTGCACCTCTGGTCTTTGGTGCTTGTATGTGTGTGTGTGTGTGTGTGTGTGTGTGTGTGTGTGTGTGTGTGTGTGTATATAGTAAGAAAGAAGTAGGCCATCGCTGCTGTTTCAACAATAGTGAAAGTACAAAAGAGAAGAAAAAGCAACAAGAGAAAAACACAATAAAATTCTGTCCGCTGCACGGTGAGGCAGCCTGAGAAAATGTGCATAACAAACCAATTATACCTCATCACAGCTGCACTGGAGTAAAAAGGCATCAGTGCATGAAATAGACTATTATGATAAGAATTAAAATAGTCTATCAAGATCAGATCTGGAATAGTGTCGTGTGATAAGAACTAAACAGTCAGAATGTGAATGTGGTACACGATGAAACCCTCTGATATGTTTCTCAGGTTTCACATGAGTGGAAACGCCTGCCAGCGAGGCCTGTTTAAAACAGTTACAACACAGCTTTGATCACTGTAATGGAATAGAAAGGCATAACTTTTACTGTTTGGTTAGTTTGTGCTATTTTCACTGCACCATAAAGAGAGAAAGAAACGGAAGATCTGAACAACAAGAGTCCTTATGATTAAACTCAGTAGGAAGTCTAAAAAATAACCCACAAGCTCCAAAGATGATACGCTGCTCCTATAATTAAAGGGAATTAAACAGAAATCTAACTTTAGATGGTCATATTGTTGTTGTCTTTTCAGATGGATGAAAAAACTTTCTCAGAAACTAGCTTAGAAAATAAACCTAAAACACTGTAATGAGCCACATTTAGCAACATGTTCTTTATCCAAAGCTGTCCTCCTTCTATCTATCCAACATACACAATGTAAGAAAACCTCATTTCATCGATCAATAAGATTCTTAAATGCTGACTGTAGAGAGAAGAGAATATGCATATTGCATGTATAGAAAGAAAATCATCAAAAGTGAATATATGTGGTTTTCAGCAAAGGTATACTCAAACACTGTAGGTTCAAAAGGTGGTTCTGAAAAGTTTGTAGCTTCCTCGATCACCAGGAACATCCTCCCAATCAATTTAAAAACATAAATGACAGTTGTGGTTCTTACGGTCAGGGGTGCCGCCAGGAACTTTGGGCCCCATGACAAAAAAATCAAACTGGGCCCCCTCTGTGCAGCTGTTGTCACCACATCTCTAGGACCTAACTATCCCATCCATTGCTTTACATAACTCTGATTAAAGACTTGCAACTGTTTTGTGTCTTGTAGTTCTAACTTTTACTGCCCAAAACACGTTAAAACAAAGAGATAATTAATTTCTTTATTATATTTGAAATATATATATACTCAATGATGACGGTTTAATCATTATATATTGGTGTTTACCTGGGGGCCCCTGTCAGTCGTGGGCCCTTGGAATTGCCCCTGCTTACGGTCACAGTCATAGTCTTAAATTTTCTTAAAATGAATTCATAAGTAATAAACACCAACAGCATAAAGAATGGACATACTGGCTTTTTATCTATTTTATTTCTGTTTTATCTATTTTTCCGGACTCTCTTCAGTGATCCTGTTTTTATTCTGCTCTGTATAAATCTCTATAAATAAAGTTTGTAAAAAGGTGTGAGGACTGCTCCATGTGAAGCGAACAAATAATGATACAAATGCATTTTTCATGGAGGCGAGAAAGCCTTTTTCTGTACTCGTCTAAAACATTTGGAAGTAACTGCTCCACGTACAAAGTTTTGATTGGCTCGGTTCTTCTTCCAACCAGGGAAACACAGCTCAGTTGGAGCAAATAGAGCAACAGACATTTGTAAACTCTGAGATGTGAATGGTAATTCAGAGGCCTGGATCCGCTAACAAAATCAGATGCTTTGTTCATCCAACCATCCACATGAAGCTCTTTCTGTTTCTACAGCCACGAGAATGTCTTCCTTCACCGGCCCCGCACATGAACAGATTATTTTAACAAACATCTAATGAGAGGCCGGTCTCTAACAGAGGATAGGTGTTGGATAATTCATGCTGACATCGTATCTCTGTCATACAGAAAATTTGTGTGAGAGACATGTTAGATATGTCTGTATGTGTGTGTGTGAGTGCCAGTGTGTGTGTGTGTGTGTGTGATAGATGGCCTCTCTAGCTCTGACAGATGCTGTAGAATCACTCAGCCACGCCAGCCCGGCTGGTTACCGGGGGCAACCCTGTAAATCTGACATTATGGGCTGTTGACAGGAGAAACGGTTGTTATCATAACCCACAGTGAGTTACAGGAAACACACACATCTCTCAAGTTTACAGTATGACAGGAATATAGCATTACACACACACACACACACACACACACACACACACACACACACACACACACACACACACACACACACACACACACACACACACACACACACCGATAGACTAAAATGAGGTATTTGGAGATGATTTGGATTTACAGCTCAGCAGCACATAAAGGTATGGGAAGTGTGTGATGTAAGGGTGTGTGTTTGTGTGTGCGTTGGGTGGGTGGGGGGGTCATAGGGAACAATGTCTATATGTTTTATATCTCAGCAAGAGGGATGTGATAGAGTGACGTGATGAGTGTGGGAAACCTTGCGATGAGCAGGTCACAGGAAACAAGATATCTTACCTGGCCCTCTCTAATCCTTACCATGAAATGATCTACACACACACACACACATCTCTGCACCGCACACACACACACACGCACACACAGTGCTTCTAGTTTCACGTCATGATTATGTTTTTTTTTTTAAGCCAAAATATTCCCTCTTTCGGTGTGTCGACTTCTTTCTTTCTCTTGGTCTTTTTCCCTCTTTCCTTCCTCCTGCTGTCGCTCTCCGTCTGGGTGTTCCAGTAGTAATGGTGTGTGCTGTGGGAGCAGCAGGAATGGCCATTACCATCCATGGATCACTGGCAGAGGCCTGCACACAGTGGACTCACATGAGAGAGGGAGAGGGAGAAGGAAAGGAGTGAGTGGGAGGTCAAAAAGGTACCATAGAGCAAAAAAAAAGAGAGACGGGAATGAAGAGAAAAGATGGCAGAGGGAGCAGGATATTATTTCATATAGTTATTATAATGAAGTCATTCCACAGCATTTGTGATGATGGAGGGTTTCAAGTAGTAGCTACGTTAAACCGCTTGATGGATTCGATGCAAATATAATCACACACATGCACGTACTGTACACACTGGCTGTATTTTTCTAGTTGTGACTGAATTTGGATGGAAACGTGTCCAAACATGCCTCAAACCCACAGAATTATGGGTACTAAAATAAGTAGAGATTCATGGATGTGGCTTTATTTCATTAGGGAATTCAACTTGACGTCAAAAATAATGTTTAATATTTTATCTGTTCAGCTTGTGATGATGGAAATATTTATAGCAGCGGGCTCAATGTCTTTTAGGAATAAAAGTCATTAATAAAGGTTCATGAGTTTTCGCTTTATAATAACCCGATAATAAATAGTCGTGAGGAATGTTACTGAATGATTGATAAAGGGTTCTTCCACTCCAATGTTCCATCAAGTCTGCACATACAAATCTTAATAAATAGGTTTTGGTCTGATGTTTTCCAGAGAATAAGTGGTCGAACTGTCCATTGGGCAAAAAAATATTTCTCCAAAAGATTATGTTCATATACAACAATGTTTCTTACCAACATATTTTATTTGTTATTGTTTTTTTTGTAATATTTGCTCCTGGTAGCTAAAGCATTATCTAAAGTTTTAATGTTTTTTTCTTTAGACAACTCAAAGCACTCCAGCAAGACACGATCAGGGTGCGTCACAATCAATTACTTTGAAATTATTATGTTACCTGTCAATCTTAACCTTCACGTACACAGGGGATACCGACAATCAGCGCCGTATGAGACACCACTGGCGACTATAGCATGAACTGAGGATGTGGTTTAATGTTGACAATGTGTGTGAAAAATGACAGTTTGCTCTAAAATGCTCCGATCATCAGTTATATGAAAACTGAAGAATGTGTCTTATTGGAAGAACGATCAACGAACAGCACTGATGGAAATGATGTTTTCTATGTTTTATTGTGTGTTGATCTGATTGTTTGAACTTCGTCTGCGATAGACAGTGAGATAAAAGATTAATTCAGTCCACGTGTATTTCTTTTTAAAGTTTCTTCTTCAAACTGTTTCCAACAACGACTTTTAGAAATGTAAAATCCCGTCTCATAGAAATATAAATATCTTTGTGTTAGGAAGTCTCCCCAGTCTCTGTGTCAGAGTGCTGTGCTTCTTAAGCTCTACCATCCACGTATTTAACAAACTAAATGGGTTTCTAAGCAGTGAGTTGTGCTGGAAAAAGAGCCACGCTGATTTCTCACAATCAAAGGTTATCCTCACTATTTTGTTCTCACTAATCTGTAGAGCTGTGATATATTATTTAACCATTAATGACACCATTAGTTACAGCCTATAAACCCCCGTAATGTATACATTATGAGAAAGTGACGGGAAGAAAGAAAACCTACACACAAAACAAAGGAAGAGATGGTGCACGTGAGAAAGTAGAGTGCACCACACCTCCTCAGAAAAAATGGAGCTGTAATGAGAAGACTACGCAGTTGTCGTCATTCAGGGTCTTGTGCGAGTCGCAGCAGTGTGGCAGGTTGTACCGCCGCTGACCTTTCTGTTGTAACACCCCCAGTATAAAGGGAAGTGCCACACAAAGAGCTCTATTAACAGAGAAACCAGATATAATGGGGAAACAAGATGGGCCTTTAATGGGGACAGGCAGGGCTGTCAGCATGCATAATGTAACAGTCGTGTTAAAACAACACTGGGCTCTATGTGCTCCCCCTTCAAACACACACACACACACACACACACACACACACACACACAGAGAAACAACCTTATATGAGAGACCCAAGTTATTAATTCACACATTGGTCTTCGTCTATGAAATATTCTCCATGCACAGCGCACATTTCTCTTGCAAGGATGGGAATCATTGTTGTGTGTAATTATGAAGACAATGTTCGGAGGGATTATCAAAGAAGTAAGGGGGGAAGATAAGAAAGCGGGAGATGAAGAGGGTGCAGGGACGAGAAGAAAGCGAAGTAGAGGGGGATAGAGAGAACGGAGGAGGTGCAAGAATGAGGAGACGAGAACCGAGAGAGGAGGGGAAAGATTACCCCTCTCTCTCTCTCTCTCTCTCTCTCTCTCTCTCTCTCTCTCTCTCTCTCTCTGTGTTTGTGGAGCTATCGTTCCCTCTCCCTCCTCCCTCCTCCCCGCCTCCCTTCCTCCCTCGTTCCTTCTTTTTTTCTGTATTAGCATGATAAAGACATGGTGGAATAGGGCAGCCGGCAGGTCTTTGGACATGGAGACAATGCTATCGCCAGAACAGGCGTCTACAGCAGGGAAACAGCCACCGAGGGACTATACACCAACAACACGCATACACACACACACACACACACACACGCACACACACACACACACACACACGCGGATGCATACATACATACACACGCATGGAGCCGCTGATACAAACACATGTAGACAGGCAAACATGTAAACACACAGAAGTGTGGATTATAATGCCCAAGAGGACTTAAACAATAAGAGGTAACATGCAATCAAAGGCAGCAAAGTCTCTAAACTAGACAACACATGAAGAGAGATGAAGACGCATACACCTTTAAATGAGATGATGTTGGGCCCAAAACACCCCAAACTGTCTTCCCTCCAGGTATTTAGTAGCAGAAAGGTCTCTCTGCCATGTCCTGTGTTTTTGTATGGGGGATTTTATTGCCGTGGTTAAGTTTTAAAGGGCTTACTGAAGAAAACTTAATACCCAAAAGAAAGTCTGTTAACTACAAAGTCTTTCCCAAAAACAAATCAGCAGTGGTCGACTGCAACAAAGAACCTTGACTGAAGTACAATCTTGATATGTTTAGTTTTCCAATTAAATTTAATCTAATGCATTACCCTACTGTCTGACAGCTTTAGTCACTATTTCCGCACTAACATGAAGTGTGCATTAATCTTGTAAAATCACATGGTTGCAGATTAAACTATCAGTGGTAGCAGAATTATCTCCACATCAAGCTACAAGTGCCGTTCACTCAGTAATACATCATCCCTCATAATTATTACAAAAAAATAACATCGACTTTTATATTTATACCTTTGATATTTGAAAACATTTCACTAATGCTGCTGTACGCAGGATTGACTTGTAATGTAATATTTTGATTTCATGGTATTGCTATTTTCACCTAAGTAAAGGATCAGAGTTCTTATTTTACTGCTGTAAATCAGTTGAATGTGTGCTATAAATATAGTGCGTCAGGTAATGTTGTGTTATTTGAATTGTATATTTGATTTTTGAAAACAATCTTTAGTAGATTCAGTGAAAATGAGGTGACTAATTAGGCAAATCCAGTGATATTTTGGCACAGTACAGGTGAAACCCGTGAAACTCACAATGGCTCAGTTCCAACAAAGTGCTTCAATAAGCTGTGTTGAGCTAGCATGGCAAATCCAAATGGAACGCAGCCATAATGACACATGAGATGTCAAAATTTCTGCTGTGGAAAAGACTTTTATTCAAACAAAGCCTAAATTAAACATCATAACATTTTCCAATGGTTTGTAGAATACCACAAACGTCTATTTTATTCTCAAACTGTTGTGCTTTTGCATCAACACACAGATGATCCAAGTCTGATTTAGTTTTTCAAAGTTCTTCTGCACTGCGTACCGTAGGATCTCTGGTTATTAATACATGTTTTTGGTTTTTCATCTTGTAATGTAAAATGTTTGTTTTTTTTTATTGGACTTTACACTTTTGTTTTGACAGTAAAATAAGCTTTAGTATGGAAAATGTATTTCTTCACTTTAATAAAGACAAATCTAGGAAGTGTTATTGTCTAGTGTCTAGATTTGCGCTCGTCATCTTAACAATAAAACATAATTATAAAACTGTGTGGCTTGGTTAAAAATACAATCATTGTTTGTTGTTGCTGTGAGAAACAAAGAAATGCAAACAAAAAAATCCTTTGCTCGTTTTATAGTAGATTATACTGTCGTGAACCTTCCTCTTCGTCCTCTTCATCATTTGTCTGTGTGGTTCTGGGAACATCATTAACCAGTACATCAATAAGCAGCTGGTCAGGTTAATCACACACACACACACACACACATGCAAACCTATCCTCCACGGATGGTGCATCTTCACAGGTCTGGAACGTTCTCTAGGTTAGACCTGGAGCCACAGGGGGGCACCTGGGGCACACCTCTCGCTTCACCTCCCCTCTTTTTCTGGAGGACTAAAAAAAAACACATTATGGGTCATGGCGGATATACACACACATTTACACTAACACACATACAGTCACACTGGCGCGCAGACACATACTGTACCATGTGTAAACAAACTGTACACACCAGCATGGATCACGGATAGTTCATGAGCCTGTGACGGCCGTCCAACCATAACACACACACAAGGCCACACGCGACACTCTCACACACACATGCTTTCTGTAAAAACATACAGAACTGTACAAACACTGCTAACTCATGAGCGGGAACGGACGCACACGAAACACATTCCATCTTATACTTTCAAAGGCCCCATTCAGGGACAGTCATCAGTAATTTGATGGTAAAATGTTTGAGCCTGAAGAGACGCGACAACAAAAATGAGAAAAATACAGAAAACTCTAGACTAATAGCATTTTATCATCTGATATTACTAAAATTACTATAACAAGAGCTGCAATGTAAAAAAATAATCATAAAAATAGATACTGCAGGCCACCAGGTTCGTGCCAGAATATTAATATATCTCTATAATAATACATTCATTATCAGCAGACTATAATAATCAAAAAGATAAGGCTTGCATGTCGCATTGCCTGTCCAACAACCCATCCACAAATAAGCCGCTGCATTTATTCTCCTGATCACTTCTGCATCTGCACAAATATCCTATTTAGGCAGCCAATCAACTTCCAGAAAATAATCCTGCAAACCTAAAAGCAAAGCTGGAGCGCATCGAAGCAGGTAATAGTAAATAATAGGCTCTCATTTTCCAAATTCAGTGCTGAGAGAGACGAATGACTCCTCTGTGATTACACCGTGTGTCTGCCTGGTGTTCACAGGGTTCTCCAACAGATGGTAACAAAGAAGGATGAACCAACATAAGTTAAGACACATTGTTAAAAATGACAGAGATCACATACCCGGAGTCTGTTGAGTTACATAGAAATGTCTCAGTTGAAATCGTTTCATCAGTCAGGCTTCAGCATAAAAAGTGTTTCCCGTTTAAGAACAAAACATGGACGGAAAACTAGAAAATTTTATTATGTTTTTGTTCATTTTCCAGTCAAAGAAAAAGAGGACAACCAGAAATGCATCACACATTTCAAACAAGTGTTGGAGAAACACTCATATCAAACGTACTTGTTATTTGCTCCACGTATAAAGAAGAAAAATGTAACTGACTTTGTTTCTTCGGACAAAATCACCTGCTAGTGTGATTTAGCTTTTGATGTGTATGACAGAAAATGTTTAAATCTTATACAACAAACATCTGCACGGAAGCTGTTGCCTTTAAAACTGGAAACAAATATTTACAACAGTGTCTGAATAAAAACAAGATGTTTTATTAGCCTTGTGACACTAGTGACACTGCTTTGGTCCCTTTGATCCAATGAGAAGTTTCTCTCTGGGTCTGTTTGGAGGGTCAGCAGCTGCCCTCAGCTCTCTCCACAGGGAGAGAGGACCATGTTTTAATTTGCTATTTCTCTAAGGACTAATAAATTGTGTATATTGTTGTTTAATCTCTCTATGTTTTTTTTTTTTTTAGTTGGTTATGTTTAATCAGGTCATGCAATGGCATCTTGGTAATGGCACCCATGGCTTCTTAATAAAATATTTTTTTCCATTAATGTGTTCAAAGTATGACATTATTAAATAATCCATAAAAAGCTGGTGTGAAATTGCTCTTTAAGTTTTCACCAGACAAACAAACAAAACATGGTTTTGAAAAAGGACTTGTTTCCACTCCATTTGCAAAATTGCCCTTGGTGTTTGACAAGGTTTGAATTCTTAGGCTTATCCAATTCAAGTCAGGACTTTTACATAGAAAGTCCTAAAAATCATGTAAAGCTCGGTTTTATTTTAGTGGATTAAAATTTGTCATTTGTCATTTTTGGGCAAAACACACAAAACAACAAACTGATTTGTTTGGGCTGCAGATATTCTTCATATCATGTTTTATGTGATCAGACAAAAGCTAGTGCCGTTAAATGTAATCACTTTAGTAAAACACATTGATGAATGTATTTTCTCCTATTTCTCCCTCTACATAGGATTCTCAGAGGCAGACAGCAGATTCCCCATCAAAGCTTCCGCACAACACAGCAACGGGCAGAAGAAGTTCATGCTTAGCTCACACTTTTTTTTCTTTTATTAATAAATCATTTAAAGGTGCCTTGTTGATGTTGTGGTCCTTGCCAGTGAAATAGTTGGACCTCACAAACATAGAGCAGAAATAAAAACCTGTGTGTGATGGCATGTGTTGAACGGGGCGCACTCACGCGTCCCTCAGTCAGTCACAACTGCAGATAAACACAGCTTTTCTAGAGGGCGGTGATGATGATGATTGACGGGCAGAGGATAGTGTCAGTCATCCCACACTGACTCCTTTAGATGATGTCATTGTGCTGTGCTATATCTGTATATATATTAATGGTTAGAATCAACACTGCAGAGGACAAAATATCCCAGTTTTTAGCCTTTTAGTGTGGGTACACCTAAAATGGTAGATCCTACATTTCCCATGATGCAACATTATGTTTCTAACACCTCCAGTTTGTCTGAAGTCCAAGCCTCATGTCTTTAACAGGGTTCTCTCTCCCCTTCCCTGGAAATATTTTATTATGAAACAAAGTTTACTGTCAGTATGGCATGATTTTATTCTCATACTGATAAAAGTTTCCTAAAAAAAACATAAATTATGTGAGCAATGATGCACTCAGGTTTCCTGAAAAAAAAAACATGGAGGAGGTGAAGCCACCACAATCCACTGATTCCTCCTCCTTATTATTTTCTCTGCATGAAATATGACCTCTGTTACTATGGTTACGCACATTTATATATGTTGCTTTTAGTGTTTTAACAAGATAGTTGCAGGAATGTGTGTTTTGTGTATTCAATGAATCACTGCAAGACTATAAGCACTGATAAAAAAAGAGGTTCCTAAATGACAGAAACTCCTGACCGTTCTGTGTTCTTTGGACTTTTCTCTCTCACTACATTTTCGCTTCCTCCTGAATCGCCCCTCCACTCCACTCTGAGGTGTGTGTTTATGTGTGAACAGGGAAAAAAAGGTATTAAAGTGTGATAATTGGAGATCTCATCCCCAACACCTGTCATAGACTGTTCATCACACAGTGTTCCCCCTGCACACACACACACACACACACACACACACACACACCACACACACACACACACACACCACACACACACACACACGTTAAAGATTATCCCTCTCTGATACGTTCCTGTGTTCACACAAAGAGCATTTAAAGCATGTCTATCCCAAGTGCATGTTTGCGGGTACACAAACATACACACACACACACATTCACACACAAACAGATACAAACATGTAACTGAAGTCCCAGAGCTGAGCAGATATCAGACAGGCATTACAGCTGTCATTATCACATGTAAAGGGGTTTGCGCACGCACACACACACACACACACACCACACACACACACACACACACACACACACACACACAGATAAGTATGTCGAGTAAGAAGGCATTTTCCTTCTGAGACACGGGGAATGGCAGGCTGCAGGAAAAACACTGTAACAAATAAAGTCGCACATCTCCCAGCTTACTGTTCGCCCCAAACACGTACACATTAAAATACACACATGCCGCATATACAAACCGCTCCTGCCAATCTTAAACACAACCTTAATCCATCTTTTATCCTTCCACCCATCTCCCCCTTTTCCTCCAGCCCCCATCTCTCCGTCTCCCTGTTCGTTTTGTGTTGACGTATCTATTTCACATGGCTTTTGGAAATGGGATTGTTGCCTCAATTCTGTGTGTGTGTGTGTCTGTGTGTGTGTGTGTGTGTGTGTGTGTGTGTGTGTGTGTGTGTTGTGTGTGTGTGTGTGTGTGTGTGTGGTGTGTGTGTGTGTGTCTGTATGTGAGGGGAGGCCACCTATTTCATCTGCTACCCAACATTTTTAATGCAAAATCTTAAGCGCGCAGGACGTTCATGAGGATGAATCACTCTGAAATATACCAAAATCCATACACAAGGGTGAAGCTTATTGGTAATATAAAATAAATGTGTTTTTTAGACGCTCTGTAAAGTCTGATTTCCAGTTAGAAAATTATATTACACTTTCATGTTTCAAAGAAATTCCAATAACCACCCAACAAAGAATATTGTAAGGCAAGACTTTACGTTCATAACACACTCTTTATGCCCACACATGTCCGCCCTAATTAAACCAGAGGTAGAGGATATCTACCTTTAAATGAACATCCAGTCTCACATGTAAATATCATTCTGCATTAAAGCTGCTTTTGAGTGGAGACAATGAGGGGAAAGGGGGTAAGGGCTCTAAAGTTAAGATCCAATTTTCACCTCCAGTTTCAAGTTTCACGTCTCATAACAATCATCCTCTCTCTCTCTCTCCTCTCTCTTCTCTCCCTCTCTCTCTCTCTCTCTCTCTCTCTCCCCTCCTCTCTCTCTCTCCTCTCTCGTTCCTCCTCTCTCTCTCTCCTCACTCTCTCTCCTTCTCACAACTATTTATCTGACCTCTGAACTTTGGGTTCCTGATTGTGAGACCACGTACAATGCTCCCTGAAGCAGATGCACGCAACACAAATGCAGACACAATTCAAAGTGAGAGAATAAAAGCAAAGAGTGGAGTAAGATGTATGTGAAAATATGTGTAAAAATGATGTGGCACATACAGTATATACACAGAAAGTGGAGAAATGACAGAGGCAGTAACGATGAAAGATGGATAGGTCAGCGGTGAATGGAGAAAGAAAGAAATAAAGAAAGAAAGAAAGAGAAAGAAGAAAGAAAGAAAGAAGAAAGAAAGAAGAAAGAAAGAAAGAAAGAAAAACAGAAAGAAAGAAAGAAAGAAAGAAAGAAAAAGAAACAGCTGTTCTTTAGTGTCCCTGCGAGGACATAATCAATTGTTTTCACCTGGGGAGCAATATGTCAATGTCTCTCAGTAAACGGCAGCTGAACATGTGAATAAAACATAGATTTCCTCCAAAAAAACAATAAAATGTGATATGATACAATATGGCCAAATACAATAGAATAAATACAATTTGGTGCAATAGGATGAAACTACACTCAGAAAAATAAAGGTTCTCCAAAAGGAGCCATGATCATTCAAAGGACCTCTCAATTTAGTGGACTGTCCAAGTTTTTTTTAGTTTTTTATCTTCAATGGCTTTATTTAATGATGGGTAACACAAAGAAATCTGATTATTTTCCTAATGAATATTTAAATATTTTGGTGTATAAAAAATCCCAATTTGACATGTTGAAATCTGTTTTGTTCTGTCTGACAAACAGTCCAGAACCAGAATATTAAATGTGTTGTAATGTCAGTGAGTCAGAAAGGCCTCAGTGATGATCAATCCTCTGATGAAAATAACTGTTGATTAATTTTCCTGCCTTTTTTGCTCAGGCTATATGTTTTGACTATTATTATTGTTATTATTTGTTGTTATTTTTATATATACACATCTATTTATCTTCTTATTTCATTAGAGGACCGGTGTGCAACCACCTTGCTTCAACCTCTCCTCTGATCATGAATGAGAAACTACAGTGGCCATTAAAAATTTGAAAGGCCCCATCTGGAGCCAGTGTTGTTTGTCCCTTCTGGGCTACTGTGGTGGTTGACTCCATGGAGTCTAAAAGTCTCATTCAAACACAATCTCCCCCTAAATCTGACACGCTGGACTTTTGAGGAAAGCTGGGATACGACAGGATACAATATAATTAAATTCCCTTCACTTCAGTTCACACTTGTACAACAGGTAGTGACTGGATGCCACTTCAAACCACTTTTCAAACTTAAGCAGCACCTCCACTAACTGGCCCCCAAAGTGCTTTCCTACATCCTGCACTAAGCTGCCATGGCAGGGCAGGGCAGCAGCGGGTCTTCCTCCTCTTCCCCCCCGTCTCTCCTCTGCTTCCTCTCGTCTCTCATCCTCACCGCTAAAGGTGAAAGGTCACCGAGTCTTCGGAAGCATCCTGTGTGGTGATGTTAGAGGGCAATGTTATGCTCCCCCAGCGGGACAACACCACACGTACACACACTCTCTAACCTGACTGGTTGGTCAGTCTGCTTGGGGGAACTAATTGTTTTTAGATGAGGCAACTTGAGGAGAGGCTCCGGAAGGGAGGACATGAGTAAAGGACAGAGGGAGAAGAGGAGGAAAGCAGAGGGCTATAAATTAATGACGTGCCGGATATTCAGTTTCCACATGGGTTTTAGTGAGAAAACTGCAGACACTTTATCTCTTTTTTTTTCTGTCTCTCGGTGCTCCTCAACTGGACCACACACACATACACGCACACTTCAGCCTAAAATGTATTGTGATGCATTTTCTAAAGTGTCCAGTTGTCCGTCTAGTGAAAATTTCAATGATACCCACCTCTAAGAGCCACTCTGCAAAACAAACCACTCAATAAGCTGGAGGTAATGGAGACTGCAGGTCAGGCTTTACAGCAATATCATTACCATACACACTCTCACACACAGCCGCACACAGTCCCATTGTCTGGGCAGTACTTATTAGTGCCCATGCTAACAGAGTTTGTCCATA
Organism: Collichthys lucidus; assembly: GCA_004119915.2. Classification (NCBI taxonomy): domain Eukaryota; kingdom Metazoa; phylum Chordata; class Actinopteri; family Sciaenidae; genus Collichthys; species Collichthys lucidus. The sequence continues at coordinate 18,726,111 of CM014080.1, read as the reverse complement.
AGTGACCTTAATTAAGTGGCTAGCGCCATTAGCTGCAGAGCTAAGAGGCTAAGAGGTATCCATCTGCATGTGAATGTGTGTGTTTTTATGATAATGGCTTTGTTGAGGTGTGTACCGGAATACTAACGACGGGCTGCGCGCAACCCAAAATGGATAAATAGGCAGCTGAAGTTGAGCGTTGAAGAGGGGATGGTTTAGATAAGTTACTCATTGTGAGAAAGACAAAAACAGGGAGCAATGCCGAGGGCTGCTTTAAATGCAGGTTAGCCCCATTTACAAGCACAAATGCACTCACACACACGGCACTCAGCATTTTAAGCGCCTTCGCGGTTTGCCCTTATTTATCAGCTATGAAATCAAGGAATCTAATTTCATCAGATTTTCAGGTAAAATTGTGTCATTGAAACATTAATAAAGTCGAAAAAGATAATGTATGCATTGATGACTTACTGTGGAATAATCATATTAATAATATGACACGATTGAATGTAATTAATAACCGTTCCATAATTATTCATCATCTGTACGGCTGGCGACATCTCCTCGCTTTTAAACCGTCTGCCGGCTTTTTCACCGTCGCCGTTGTTGTTGATGATGATGTTGCTGTAGCTAATGGATTCTCACCCTGTTTCGCTCATAAACCTGCTAAACTGGGGTCACGGGGTCAGAGGTCACTGCTCTTCCTTTGATCTGACCCTGACATCCTGGGAGGAAGAGGAAATAGAGGAGGAAGAGGATTCTTCATGGATTAGTGGTGAAACATCTCACACGTGCGCACACACACACACATGCACACCCTCATATCGTGGCGGGCAGACGTTCGAGCTGTTCACACACAGAGCCGGTGAGACTCTCAACATGTCTAAACAATCAATCACAGCACTTTCCCTCAACACACGCACATGCAAGAGTTATGACTTGCTATCTATAAAATAACACTTTTTATAAAAGAGCTTCAAATTCACTTAATAGAATAATATTTACAAAATATGTTGGCCATCTCATGTTAGCGTGTAAGCATGTTTAGGTTACATTTGGTGGATTCGTTTTTTGTATTTTATATAAAAATACAACTGTGTAATGAGAGTTAAGTGATCTACTGCAGCGAGTTATTGATAATAATAAACAGATAATGAAGGAGCCTGTATGAAAATCAAGCTTCCAAACTTTTACGTCTATAGATTCACAGCAGAGAGTCAAGAGAGTGTGAACTCTCTCTCGGCGAAGGCTGAGGAGAGCGAGGGGTTGAAAGGTGTGCAATGTGTTTTTCTCATCGCGAGAGCTCCTCTCAGCTGGAGCTTCTAAACATAGAAACACTGTTGCGCCAAACTGCTTAAACAACCTCTTCGCCGCACTTCACACACATTCTCGCCTCACCTCTAACCTTCTTCTTAAAAGTAATTCAGCATATTTAAATTCATTAGTGGGACAAAAAAAGAAAAGAAAAAAAACTCAGTGTGCTTTACATGTCACAGAAACGGATCCACACACGGGTTCACACACACACACACACATGTGAACACAGACAAACCCTAAAACACACACACACTAAGTGGGGCAGATTACATTCTCCCCAGGACTTGACTTGCATTAAAGTTTAAATGTGTTCAATTTGGATGGTCCCAATATTAGAGTGGAGTATCATTACCCACCTTATTGGATGAGTCTGAGCAGAATAGATTTCTACTGATGAGATGAAGAGGCCTCGGGCACACACACACACACACACACACACACCTAACCACACTGTATCTCTCTCTCTCTCACACACAGACACACACACACACACACCTAACCACACTGTATCGCTCGCGCACACACACACAGATACATATGGACAGATGAACTAAACTGTCTTCTCTGTACTGCTATTTTGGTCTTCTGCTGATTTTCACATCATGATTTGGACTTGTCCTCATATACACTATGTGAACATAATGAATAAATACACACAAATACACACATTTACATGTAAGTACTTAATATTTGATGAAACACAGCAACAGTTATATGAATATTAGTGTAGCTGTTATTAATCACCCTTTTAAAGCTATGGTGTTACATTTATGTGTTAACGTGTCAGGGCTTTATGAACATTGATACAGTCTAATCCAGTGAAAACACATCACAATGTCCTCCCTATCCATCCCAAGCAGCAACTTCCACTTCTGGGAAATGAAGCCAATGCACAAGTGACAAAAACTGCAGTACCTCAAACGTCCACTTGAGGTTGGCTGAATTTTTATATAACTCACCCGTTCAAATTACGTTAAGGCTTAAATTTATTCATAATTAGCAGCATTGCTGCTTTGATTGACATGTGGGTGCCGTTACAGGCAGCTTGGTTGAACACCCAGGTGTCAGGTTTGCTGATGATCCACGGTGGCCAGAGACACCGATTGTAGGCCTCTTCAGAAAACTATGGGTGACATCATGCTTACGCTGTCCATTCGTTACACTGTCAGTGATTCATCCTTTCAATTCTCACCTAATCTGAGCTCTGTTACAACTGTTTAACCATCCACAATGACATCTATCTTGTTAGCATAAATAAAACTGACTGTTTTGATGTTCACAACAATCAATCAGGTAAATCATTTTGATTGTCTACATAAACTACTTCATACTGCTTCTTCAATCTGAGGCTTTATTGTGCTTCTTTTATTTGCCACCTTTGCTTCCTGTCATTTTCCGTCACTGTTCTCTGTCTTTGTCTTCATCCCAGGAAATAAGACAAATAAGACTACTTATTTTGTGAGTACAGAAATATTTTAAATATGTATTTATTTTGTACATTTTGCTCTCTCTCATTTCCAAAAAATCTTTGTTTCGCCTCTCTGGAGCCTGTCCTTTCACTTTCACAGATTTAGCATTTGTGGGTTTAATGAGGTGAAGTGTTGCACTATAGTGTCACTGTTTCTGTGGCTGGCTTGTTACTTGTTACTTACTTGTTATTGCTACTCCACTAATTAAAAATGCAGTTGTAGTTCATTGCAGTGCCAAAACTCTGGTCGGATAATGAATTATTCACCAAAGCTTTAGTGCATATGCCATTGTACTTTTATCTGAGAGAGTGAGGACTTTTTTTTTTTGGAAAGTTAAGAACAGTCCTTATTTAGTTTTAAATTTGTACTAATTAGGATTAGGGCTGGGGTGAAGGTCATGAGTGCAGGAATTAATTATGACAAAGTAGAAAAATATGTATGTCAACCCTGACAAAAAAACATTTGTTTGCTTTGTTTTTGTTGGTTTTATTTGGTGAAAGGTCAGACATGCATGTTGTTAGACACCAGAACAGAGATTTAGGCAATCTTCTTCTTTTTCTGAAGCTAGTCTATTACAAAGAATGCCACTTATCCAAGGACACGACTCTGGTAGGTGTAAAAATAGTGACAATTTCACAGCTATTCCAATAATAAAAATAAAAAAACATGCTTTTCTTCAGTCATTTGCCTCAAAAAGCATTGATGCTAACAACAACAATAAAGCTCTCATGTGACGCAACAAACACAGGCCCTTGAGATGGTCAACAGCCTGTCATTAAAGGCCCCCCGGACACAAAGCAAACACTGTAAACCTGAGTGCAAAGTCAATACAGTGAAGTGTAATATGCACGTTAAGTGGACATCTGTGTGTTCACACCACTGTGCAATTTCAGTGCTTTAACAGTTCAGTTGTAAAGAAGCTGAGCGTTCATTTTAAAATATGGTACATACAGTTGAAATTGTAGGAAAAAAGATGTGGTCTCAGATAAACTAAGCCGCAAATTTGATGTGAGAACATTAAATATTCGTTAAATCAACAGATGTTATTAGTCAACTATTACGCAAGCAGCTGATGAATTAAATGTTGCTCAACTTATAACTGTTTATGGATATCACTGTTTGTAAACACACCGTCGATAGCATCATAAAAACAACAGATCTGCTGATGTGAGGCGTCATTTTGTATTAAAATACCTGTCAATCAATGTGAGATGTAGAGCGTAGAGAGTTCATGTTTGGATCGTGCATTCTTTAATATAACACTGTAACACCAGTATCTATAAATTTTATGAGTTAAATTAGCAAAACAAAAACACAAACAACAGATGACAACAATCATTATTAATTACTACAATAATAACAATAATAAGTTGTATGTAAGCAGTAAAATGACAGGCAACATTTCTTACATAGACTTTATTTTTCTGTATTTGAATATATTGTGCTATTATATGTGATGTGTATTCATGTATACGGACTTATTTCAGTCTGTTTCAAACGCACACGCTGAGACACACTGTGACGGATCAGTAGGGACGGGATAATAGAGGGAGGAAGTCTTTACGAGGACAGAAAAATGAACTGATCTCAGTCGTCTCTTCTGCTTTTTATCCACTTAGGACGGCAGTGAAGCCTCTTCACCCTCCAACGCCGCTTTTGTCCTTCCCTCCTCCAGTCTCGATTTTAAAATAATATCTCCTTCATTCTCTGTTTCTTCCTCCCTCCTCCTCCTCCTCCTCTTCACTATTATCTTTTGGTCACCTGTACCTCCTTCCATCCTCCCCTCCATCTGCCTTCCTTCTTTCATTTGTTCTCCACTCTTTCGTTTCCCTCTCCCCACTTTGAGCGAAATAGATTTTCAATTACGTGCTGAGTGCCTGGAAGCTTCTATATTTCCCAACCTGACCCCAATACAGCCGGAGTGACACCCCACACGGCAGAAACACACATACACACACACACACATATCGACACAATGCACACACACACACATCTGATACACTTCCGCCTCCACTTACAGCCTAATGGAGTGGAGGAGAGGTTGGAGAATGTCTTCGGTGTCGCAGACAAACCTGGTTAACTACCTGACACACATACAACTCTGCCAGACGCACACACAGACAAATTAAACAATGCAGCAGTGATAGAGTAAACTGAGATAAGACTGTTCATCCTACAGGATTTTCTTTTTTGAGAAATGACACAAAAGAGCAACAGAGTCAAAGCAAAGAAAAACACAAGCCGTCAGTTATACAAATGAGGATATGGGTACACACAACAACGGTTTGTCAAAGACATTCATGATGTTGCATTCGATGGGTGAAGAATTAAAAAAAGAGAGAGTTCAAATCCTGACTATTTCTTTTCTCTGCACACCGATTGTCAAAATGTCGATATCCGAAATTTCAAGAACTGCCAGATCCAGCCCACCTGACTGTGAAGACCATCAGGCACTTCAACCAACCACAACCACAGGAAGCATTCAGACTCTTTACTTAAACATGTCGTGTATTAATCAGAAAATTAATTGGCGACTCTAAATTAGCCGTAGGTGTGAATGGTTGTTTGTCTCTGCGTGCGCTGTGATGAACTGACGACTGGTCCATGGTGTACCACGCCTCTACCCCAAAGACTGCTGGGATAGGCTCCAGGCCACCACGACTCTGATGAGGATAAGTGGTTAAGGATATTAAATTGAACATAATATTCATAACTATGTTTTCATTAGTGTACAATCAACTGAAAATATAACAAAGGTTTTTGATACCTCAGAACGACTCGCTTATGTCTATAGGTCCTCTTTAGTCCACCATGTTTGTTGTTTGTTCTGGTAGCAGATCTGACTCTGAAAGAGACATTTATATTCTATACAAACTTTATCATTATAAAAAAAAGCCTGTGCCCAATGCTAAAACTGCAGAACTACCCTCCTTTTGCAGCAGCTACGAGATTATAATGTATTTCCTTGCCACTGTCGCTAAGTGCTTGCTGCTCATTGGGGGAATTGTTGGGTCTCTTTAAACCATATTATAAGAACTATAAACCTGCTGTATATTGAGAGTTTCATAAGAGAACTTTTGTTATGAGTTGCTTCTATATACTGAGTTGAATTGAACTGAGTAACAACAGTGGCCTCTTTCTTCCACACAGTGATTTTCTAATTGTGGGTACATATTTGGATTCTTTAGGGCTCTCAATGCTGATCATGCATGCTGCCACAAGTCTAAAGTTTATTTGAATCAGTGAAACGTGGAAATGATGATGTATTTTTTCAAACGTTATACATTGTTTCCTTTTGTATTTTGTGTGCCAAACATTAACTATTTATCTGCAATGATTCTTTAATGCTTGTACTGTGAGTCAAAAGTCCACAAACACCAACTTAAAACATTAACGTGTCAACAAATATCATAGTTTCTATATCTGACAGGGTTTCTTATAATCGAGCCACAGACCTGATCAGATCTGGTCAGTGTTAAGTGACACGGCTGCTGGCAAGTGACAACAAAACAGTGACAGCTGACGTTTTTTTTTTTTCTCCATTGTTAAGAAAGTTGATTTAATCATCTTCAAACACCTCGTTTATTAAAACTAATTTTGAATGCAAGACAACACTTTAAATACAGCTGCTTTATAATGCCGGCTCAATTACCACACACACACACACACAGTCACGCACACACGCACACACACACAAACTGATTTCATTAAGCAGTTTGCGCCTCTTAAACATGGCCTCTCCTGGGTGTTAGTGAATGGTTTTCCGTATTAAACAGAGGTAGAGGTCAGAGGTCAACAGCCTAATGCCTTATCTCTGATGCACCATGGCCAACCTTATTACTGGAGGCTTAGAGAACAAATACACACACACACACACACACACACAAACAGGCATAAATGCATATATTGTCCACACACACACACGCACACAGCAAGCACTCCACATTAAGAGTGCCGAAGGTGAAATGATGGCCTCAGGGCATGTTCAGCGTGTGGAGCGGCACACGCCAGCCATGTACGTGAGACACACACACACACACACATACACACACAGTGAGTTTCCCCCGTGCTACCAGAGTTTCACTATAAAAGAAGGCAGCATCCTGCACGGGTTACCACATAAAAAGCTTCTTATAGGGGGTAAGAGTCTATTAAAACAGTTTGTTCCCTTTACAGATCTCTAACATGACCTCTACAACCAAAAAGAAAGACCAAAAAGAAACCACTCGAAGTGGAAGACGTGAAAAATGCGTGCCCTGTTTCACAGTTTGTTTTTTGAACAAGCTACAAAAAAATACTGAAATCTTTATTGGTGTGCAGTGGGATGAAAAACCACAGCAGTGACGGTAAAATATACACTGTTATCCACGAATGCACATGCAGCTTTATCGTGTTTAACAAGTACATTTCTGAGACCAAATCTAAAAAAGAATACAGGCAGCAACATTTGTTGTGAAAGTGATCAACTTTAATGCTCAAACACTTTATGTATTTGTGTGAAATGTGAGACTCAGTGACAAAAAAAAAAACCCAACAAAAAGCAGCACCTTAAGAGGAGATCACACCTAAACGTGATTCTGGAAATTGTTTTCAAATGATTCTCATGCAGGGATTAAATCACAAAGTCAGCATCAACTGGGCTGCACAGTTGTAAAATGTGTGTCTGTGTGTGTGTGTGTGTCGGTAGGCGTGGTGCTGCTTTGTTAAGGCCTGAATGAGTTGTTGATGGGTACAGCAGCTTGGGTCTCTCAGGGGATGAAGGGGGAGGAGGAGGAGGAGGTGGAGGTGGGGGGGGATGGGTAAGTTGATAATTGCAGGGGAACTTGGACTCAGTCTGTCCATGTGCAACCAGCCCAGCATCTCCCCTCTCCCCACCTACCCCCTGCCCAAACACACACACACCTCCCTTCGCTCTCTCTTTGAAGGGGTGGTCCCTTGATTAGGCCACTTAAACACAGTGTGCCCACCCCCCCTTTGTCTGTCTAGCTCTCAGTGCGTCTGTCACCCACAACTCTCCATGTCCAGCTCTCTGTCCACCTTTATCGGTTTTTTATATAGTTTATCTCTTTTCCACCTCTTATTTCCTTGTATCCCTGCAGATTTCTGTGTGTGTGTGTGTGTGTGTGTGTGGGGGGGGGGGCTCCTCTCAGGTCTCAGCTGCCGTTGTGTGTGAGGGTGAATTACACGCTGTAGCAGAGTGTTGACAGGAGCAGCTGGACATCAGTGGGCCATAGCGCCCGGCTTTGTACGTGTGTGTGTGTGTGTGTGCACATGTGTGTGTGCGTGTGCATGTGTGTGCGTGTAGCTGTGGACTGCAACCCAACACAGAGCTGACACCTTCTGGCCGGCGAGGGTAAAAAACAGCCTGCAGACACGTTTTGTTTGGAATATTTTCAGATAAAATCTTCCCAAAATAAAAGTCTTAAAGTAACATTAAGAACTTTATGGACTTCTACTTAAAGGCACAGTTACCGTCAGTGTTTGGACTTATCACAATCTACTTTAAATATATAAAATCGAAAGCAAACAAAATATAATTGAAGACATGTATATTTGCGTGAGAGATTTTACTCCTATAAAGGAGTGTTTTAAAAATCTAGTTTAGCTGCTGCGACTGAAGAGTGACTTTAATTTTTGGATTATCATTTATCCTAGTTAAGCTTCCAAAACTAGAGATTTCAATGCAAATGAAAAGAAAAGAAGTGCTCTTTTGGTACTTTTAGCAATAATACGAGAAATCATGCACACAAAATAAAGAAAAGAAATTTAATCTAAGTAGAAACTACTTGAAATATTTTAAATTGGAGTCTGAATTGGTGCATGATGAAATAAAAAATATGTTGAAATATAAAAAAGAGAGGGTATGATGAAAATAAAAGTAGAGGAGAGGAGAGGAGAGGAGAGGAGAGGAGAGGAGAGGAGAGGAGGTATGAAGTAATGAGTGTGGAGAGGCGTGCTGGTCTCTGGCTGGTCGTGAGGCCAGAGACAGAGTTTTGTCACTGCAATCTCACACTCTGCTTCTGTAATGACTCGCCTGGAGGCACAAATGATTTCCTCCACTGGTGTTACTATTGCTGGAGTCACCACAAATTCAAGAGAAAGGTCTCGGAGGCGTGGGCATCGCAGGGCAGGAGGCAAAGAGGTTGAAGGAGGAGAAATCTCTAAAATTATTCTAGTATTTATTTATTTTTATTTTTTTGGAAATTGCGAATTTAGTTTTCAGTTCATGTTCATGTTTGTCTAGCCGGTCTTGCCGTAGCCATGCTGTGGCCAATGTGCCACAATTTTCCATCCACAAACCTTAAAAATAACACCTCATTCCACCTCTCTCTCTCTCTCTCTCTCTCTCTCCTTCTCCTCTCTCTCTCTCTCTCTCTCTCTCTCTCCTCTCTCTCTCTCTCTCCTCTCTCTCTCCTCTCTCTCTCCCTCTCTCTCTCTCCTCCTCTGCTCTCTCTTGGCCTCCCTCTCCT